>JARKID010000042.1:0-600000 GCA_029449255.1 Mycena polygramma
CTCTGGTATAAGAGACGACTGTACCCTCCTAGGAATGCGCGATCGACTTTGCAAACTGTTTGACTGTTCGTCTGACAGGTTTGTGGCTCAATCGATATATTTCACGTTCAACTGCAACCGTCTAAAAGTCCTGAGACTTCCCACTCCCCCCGGTTTTTGGAACCAAAAACTTTTTGTTACGAAAAGTTTCGAAACTGAACCCCCGCGTGGGGCTCCAGATGAAACGGGGCGCTTGACTATGGGGTATACGAATGCTAACTAGTTTAGCTTCGTGAATGAACACAAAACCAACCAACCAACACACACACACACACACACACTTATTTATAGAGCAACTACAAACAGAAATTGAACGAATCTCCGCGAAGCCGACCTGAGGACACCACAGACTTTATTGAAACCTTCGACCTAAGTCTGGGGGATCTCGTCGCAATGAACTGGGTTTTTGCGGTGCTCCTAGGCAGCTTTATATACAGTTTACAGGAAATATATGGAGATAACAGGAAAATGAGCGAGCTAGATAAGGTCTTGAGTCATACAGCAGCCAAGAAAACGACTGCCGTGTCGAGTTGTCGTGAAGTCTGGCCGGCCGATCGCTTTTGGTGCGATCGGTTTGCTGGATTGGGTATATTTCCAAATGCCCTAGGCACCCGCCGCTCGGCCCTAGGACGTGCCTGGATCGGCATGCTTGATAATATCCCCTCGCTGGATTATTCCTCGTGCTCTCCACATGGTCTCGTCGGTGCTTTCTGATGTCCTAGGCAAGGCAGGTCTGCACCCGCCAAAACCGTGACCTTGATCGCTGGTGAGTAATATCCGCTCGCTGGTTTATAAGACCTGCTCGCTGCATTATTCCACATGTTCTACTTCGGCAGGGTGCACGCCAAGGCGGCAGCCCGGGACCGCGCTCGTAATTCCCATAATTCAACCACGCTTTGTCCCTATTTGTAGTGTCGACGCGACGCGTCTGTCACCTGACTCTTCTGATCTCTTGGAACCCTCGTTGGTTCGAACCCTGTGAGCAACATTCCTTTTACACGGCCCTAGACCCTTCCCTCGATGTCTAGGGTGCATTCCAGTTTCAAGTCCGGAGGCCTAGGGGGTTCAACGCCCCGCCTAGGCTACTTCCTGACAAGTATTAAACGTTCCTAGCGAGCCCAGCTCTGGCCTAGCAAGCGTTTAGTACCGATATCTTGTGCCCTAGGGCCATCTAGTATTCCCTGCCAGTCATGCCTATGCAGTCTCGGTTGTTTGTAGCAATAGAAGTTCATCGTTCGATAGTCCGGGCTTGGTATATATCCTTAGTAGTAAGTCTAGCTTACGCATCTTGGACGTTTACAACCAGCAGCTCGGATCTCACTCTGATTCTCCTTTATATCACCGTGTAGAGGACCCTAGGCTTGATTACACTAGTCTAGGAGTGCAATCTGTTATCCCTAGGAGCATTGGTTATGCCTAAGAATCGCAAAAATACATGATGTATGCCCATACATGTTTCTGGGCCGTCTCAACGGTACTTACATTGGTGGCTCGGGCTTCGTACGTTTTACATCGCTGCTCTGTAGCAAGCACGTTGACATACCGCAGCAGCCGCCGCCTCAGCAAGTTCATTTACCTGAGGCTACAGCCGCTCCATCCCAGGTATGCATCCGCAGACTCACTCTTTTTTCAATCATTCATGTATCTACAGATGGCGTATAACTTCCCCCCCTTCGCGCCAGGCCCCTCCGGTCATGCTCGTGCGTTGAACGGGTACCCCGCCCTAATCGATCCGGCGCTCCTTCCTCGTCCTGACAACGACGACCTCGCCCTCTCCGATCCCGAGACCGTCGCAAAGGATCGCGGACTCAAGCGTGCCCACAAAGTTGGCGGCGCTCGCCAGAAGGACAAGAAACGCGGCAAGAAACGGATCCGCTCCGATGATGACCACTCGGACGACGATACCGAGGCTCCACCGGCGAAGCGGCCAGGGCGTCCCAAGGGATCAGCCAACTTCTCCACCCAGGACGTCAATAAGGCCCTCGACATCATCCAGAAGCTCTGCCCCATGGGTCAGAAGGGGTGGAAGAAGGTAGCCCGTCGCTACAACAGCTATGCGCGCGACGCGAGCCGGCCCGAGCGAGACGACAAGTCTTTGGCGGCCAAATTCAAGGCGGTGCGCAACTGAATGTTCCCTGCTGCTATACTTCTTTCTGACGCACCAATTCCTACAGCTCGTGAAGACCAAGAAGCCGACTGGGAGCGGGCACTGCCCTCCCGAGATCAAACGCGCTGTCAAAATTGAGGGTCTCATCTACGAGCGTGCCGGCACTCGCGAAGTCAGCGACTCGGACGTCGCCAGCGACAGCGGTGATGGTTCGTCGGACGAGAGCATCGAGCTTCTTGATTCGTCTTCTGCTCCCCAAGTCCACACTGCGATCGCACGCCGCGCTCCCACTCCCCCGCCTGCCCGAAACCCTCGTCTCAATGCGCCGGACCTGGTCAACAAACTCGCGAAGGCCTTCGACCCGGAGGCTCAACAGTCCCGCGACGATGAGCGCTCCCAGCGCTCTTTCCAGACCGCGCAGCTCTTCACCGTGAACCAACAGCTTCGGGATGCGCAGGCTACCACCGAGAGCCTCCGAAGCCAGCTGGCTGCGATGCAGCAGCGCGCGCATGACGTTGAGCGTGCGCACGACCAGGCACGCTTCAAGCTCCAGATGTACGAGAGCGGGTTTGCGGTTGCGCCGAAGCCACGCAAGCACCAGCGGCGGTCGGAATACTTGGCTGAACATTGTTCCGACATCGTGCGGGTTCAAGGGCAAATCCGCAGTGAGCGCATTTATCCTGATGGCGGTCGGTGCACTGAATGGTGGTCAGACCCCTCGACTGGCGACGAGTCTGACAAGGAGAACTGGGACCCCAGCTCGTCGGGCTCCTCCTTCGATCGCCTGTCTTCACCCTTCGATCTCCCAGCATCGTCGTCGTCCAACCCCTCGGTGTTCTCCACTGCCGTCTCCTCCGATGCGAACCTCTCGGTCCCTTCTTCGTCTGGCGCGGGTCCCTCGGGTAGCGGTGCGGTGGGAGGACAGGTGTCGATTGAGTAGAGTCGATTTGAACATTCACACATTCCTTTATCTTCTTGGACACTCCTCGCGAACGTTGTCTTCCGAACATGATAGCCATTCACACACTCCTTTAGCTCTTCTTGGACGCTTTTTGGACACTCCTCGAGAACATTTTACCTTACTTTGCCCCACTAATGTGTGTACGCAGTCAATAATACATCATGACTCGTAAATTGCTACATTGTGAAAGCGTGCTACTCGATCAGAACGACGCTGCTGTCCGAAAATCATGTTCTCGAAGTTCGTCCACACTTCCTCCTCTTCGCGTGTCTCCTTCCAAAGCGGCATGTACACGCTGCGTATTTGGTTAATACCTACCAAATTTGCACGCAGATTGTTTAAGCGAACACATATTTCCATCAGGTCTGCGCGCTCTGTGTCTTGACCAATCTCCAATGGGATTCGAAGGCGCCCGAAAGATCCTTGTAAGCCTCGCATGCCCCACTCCACCGTCTGCCGATAAGAGAGTAGTTCTCTGTCAAAAGAAAGCCGTTCCTCGATCTGGTCCATCGTTCCCTGCATACACTGACCACTTTTGATTGGGGCGCGGATCCGACCTTCGATCTGTTTTGCACCCCGCGGAAATGCGGTATCGGCGACAAGATAGAAACCTTCGGGCGTGCGGGTACGGAGCTTCTCGTAGATCGGCCGGGCGATCCTGGAGTCGTGCCAACTGCCAGGAGCATTGAGGTTGGTGGCGATGATAGTACCTGAGCTCAGTCGTTAGCGAACAAATGTTAGTACAATGATGAATTTAACCACCTCTTGGCGAAAAGACCATAACCGAGCTCACATAATGCTCACACAACCACCCATTGTACGTCGCGTTCTCTATTTCTTCGTCCCTCGAGGTCTGGCACATGAGATTGAGCCCATCGATACTCGCAAAGGCGCCGGTCAGCCGGGGATGACGCGCAACGATTAATTCATTATAAGCGCAAAAGTCCTCGCGATGTCGTGGCCATTGGATGGCAGCGTCAGGCATTGTCCGAAGTGTACTGAGGAGAAGCTTCAGTCCAAAGGTGATGTATCTGGACACTGTAGTCGGGATCAACGCAAAGATCTGCTGCAAACTGATTTCGCGCATTGTCGAGTTCAAGTAATGAAGGAGGAGCCCGAGAGCCCCAGTTCCATCGAGGGAGCGTGCACCTGGGCGTGTCTTTCCGGTGCCGGGTGCATCATTGCGGGGGATTGGGGTGGCGTTCCAGGCTAAATCGAATCCAGCCGCGAGGATGACATCGAAAGTTGCGACATCAAAGCCCATTGTCGTGATGTAGGCTCGGTCGTTTCGACTCATGCACAGGACCTGCCAAGGAGTACTCCAACGGGGATTTGGAAGTAGCTGCGGCCGGCAGAGGTACAATCTGCTCGGCTTTCTTCGTTCCGTGCGTAGCCTATGGGCCTCCACGACTCCGAGCAGAACAACGGCCATTGCGGTCCCTGCCATCAGCCGTCCATCCTCCAGCTCATCCTCCTCCATTTCCTCTAGCTGCTGATGCAGAAAAATCGCGTCCATATCTATTGAGAGTGAGCGCGGTGGTGGGTGGAAGCAAGCAAGACGCGTTTGTTTGTATCACACGTGATCCTTGTTGATTTGGCGTGGTAGAATAATCTCAAATGATATTCAATTGCTTATGGGAACGAACATCGAGTAGTTTATGCGCGAAGAACCCGGATGCCGGCACCGTTGGCACCGCTGAAATATTGCAAAAAGTTGTTTAATCCTTATGGGAAGTCAACCAGTATCGTGCAGGCTCGAAAAACTTTGCAATCGTGACAGGACGACTGCGAAGCGGATAATTCCGCGGGGTATGAGGCCAAAGCCAATATGTATGGGTCGTGGAAGACACCGTCATGAGGAGAGAGATCTAGTAAATAATTAAAGAGACTAAAAGGAAATCTACTTGTCTTTGGGGCGTTCTAGCGGTTGGAAGTCGCCGAATACGGAATGGAAGCGGCCTGTGCGCTGGATGTGGAGGAAGAGGTCGGGGAGCAGAACGGGATCGGTGAGCAGTGACTTGGAGTACGAGGCTAATCGGTTGGAAGCGTGGAGTTGGCGTCTAGCAGCGGCGTGCGCGGAGCAGAAGTGGAGAAAGTGGTCCACGGTTTCGTCGCGCTGACCGCAGCAAGGACAAGTCGGGGACGGGGCTTTTTTGAGTCGATGGAAGTGTTTGGCAAGTGGGGCGTGGTGAGAGCGAAGCTGGAAGAGGAGGGAGGCATGTTTGCGAGGGATTTTGGCGGTGAGCTTGCGGAATCGGGATGATGGCGTGGTGTCATCAACATCCTTGATCCGAGCATAGCGTCGCGATCTCTTCCAGTTTTTCTTCGCTGCCTTCTGTAGCAGACGGGTATGGGCTAGCGTCAACGCACTTTTGCTGTATGGCAACCTCTTCAGGACCTTGGGAGTCCCGCCGAAGCTCCCCGACAGCGCCGCGCGTTTCGCCGCCTCATCCGCCGCTTCGTTGCCCGGTATATCGACGTGTCCCGGTGTTCAGTCTACTCGCAACTGCATGGTGGGGTGCAGCGTCCGCACCGTGGTGAGACGCCGGTGGAATATGTCCCAGATGTAGTGTCCAACTCCGGGCTTGGGGCAAGTCGTCGCGCCAATAGCCGAGGTGTTGTCGAGTCCCAATGGTACGTTCCCGTTAATCTGCTCGTCAAGCTCTTGCCTCAAACAATCCAACGCCAGTACCTGCCCCACTCCTTCTGCCTCATACACGCCGTAGCGCGTCGCCAGTCCCAACTGCACTCCCTTCACCCTCTTCACCACCCCGTTCACACACAACAGCCCCGCCGCTCCGACCTTGCCGTCGATGAGCGACCCATCCGAAAACAGAGTCACTCTCGCCGTCTCAGCCAGCGCCCACTCCTTGGCCTCCTCTTTCGAGGAAGCCACGCGCACATCCACCGGCGCCACCCATCTCGCGCTCGCCCTCACCGCTGGTATCTGCTCCACGAATTTCTGCTTCACGTCCTTGTAGGCGTTCATCAAGAAATGAAGCGGGGAGGGGTGTTTCTTCACATGGCCGTACCGTTCCGCGTTCGCCACCGCGCGGTGGAGAGGGTGCGTCGGAGGCAGAGTTGCGTATCGGAGCGCGGCCTTCTGCAGGTGCCTGTCGATGGCCAAATGCATCGGGGGAAGGTCAGCGTGCGCGTCCAGCATATCCCCCGGGGAAGATACCATGCCGCCCACGATCATTCTCGCCGCCTTCAATTGCACCGACGCAAGTTTCTTGACTGTTGCCCTGCCGTCTCGGATGCGGTTTGCCCCTCGGACTCGCTGCCGCACCGGAGCCAACCAGATTTCCGCCCCGTAGAACATCCGTGGCATGCAGATGGCCAGATACAGCTGTCGGATGTAAGCTGCTCCCACTCCCCTTGCCATACGCGCGAGCCGACGAAAGTTGACCAGCCACTCCTGTCCCTTCGCTAACGCGGCGGCGCCCTGCTCCCGGAACGTCAACTTCTCGTCCAGCCATATCCCCACCAGCTTCACCGCTTTCGTTGGCTTCACCACCACCCCGTTGAGGACCACATTCGGGCGGGCCTCGGGAACACGGATGCTCCTCTGCCCAAAAGGCCGGGCCTGTAGTATCGTGCGCTGCGAGTAATGGCACACCTGGTCCTTTTCCTTCCCAAACTTGCTGTTGTGCGTCTCTCCCCACTCGTCTGCCCCTCCCTCCTTCTCCACAACTTTCTGGACCATATCTGCCGTCTGCAGGAGCGTCTTGGCCAAAGCGAGGACGTGGTAATCGTCAATGTAAATGCCCGAGTCGTCGTCGATGCGGGCGAGGGGCGCGTTATAGTACTGATAGCCGTTGACCGAGTCGGGGTTCCCTTGGTCGAGGCCATTGTCGACGGCGATGGGATCGGAGACGTAGTCGTCGAAGACTAAACGTGTCTTACGTCCCGTGGACCTGCGGAGCATCCAGTCAGTGTGCTCTTTGGGGACGCCCGCCATTCGCATGTTGTGGATCACGCGCGAAATAAGCACGCTTGGGAAAGCGCCTTTCACGTCGCGCAGCAGCAAAGTCGCCACCTTGCCCTGCCTCCAAGCGTCTTTAATCTTCTTCACTATCCCCTGGACCATGTCCACCCCCGTCCGTCCTGCTCGCCCTCCCCAGTGGTTCTCTGGTAGCATCTTGTAGCGCTCGGTGTTGGTCGCTACTTGATAGTTCCTCGCCCCATTCCGTACCCGGGCATGGCCATGGGAAAGGATGAGGGGGCGGTGCGCACCGACGGCCGAGTAATCTGGTTTACCCGGCTTGCGACCAACAATGGTCTCGGTATGCTTCCAGTCCTCTGGCTCATGCTTGTACACGTCTAACGCACGGTATATCTTGCAGAGCCTCGGGACCAAAAGTTGGGCGCAGAACTTGTAGACCGAATTCGGGAACGTCTTGGACCTCGTGGCTTTCCATGGCTTCATTTTCGCAATGACGCGGTGCAGCTGCAGCTCCGTGATGGACTCGTAGTTCCACATCGGTTCGGGGTAGACGGTGTCGGCAGGTGGATCTGTTGCTCCCACGCCCCTCCCTGGATAAAACTCCTTCACCATCCACTCGCTCTTCTCCCCATTCGTTGCGGCTACCTCCTCCCTCCCCTGTGCGTCCTTCCGACGCAGGTCCGGCACCCTCGTTCGACCCCCATCGGTCGCCGAGCCCTTCATCAGCTGCCCCGCCGTCCACACGTCCGCTCCATCAATCTGGTCAAGCCACTCGAGCCAGCAGCGGTCGCGAGCTGCCCTAATGCGCGCCGAGAAAGTGTTCCGCGCTACGCGATACTCCTCGTGCACTGGGCTCTCGGGCACGTCTCGCTGGCGATGTGATCGCCTCGCAAGCTTCTCCTTCTCCTTGCGGAATGCGGAGAGCTCTGGGGTCCACCAACGTTTTGAGTGGGGAGTTATCTTGCTTAACGGGACGTGCTTTCGTACGCACCGCCAAATGGCCTCATCCAGCTTCGTGATGGCCTCCTCCACCTCCTCCGTGCTTGCGTAGCCTTCGACTATCTCGAACACCGCCAGCTCCGCTGCCAGCATCTTCTCGAACTCTTCCCAGTCCGCCGCTCTCCAATTCCATCGCTCCTCCACTGTCTTGAACGGCGGGACGAGATCGATCTCGCTGATCACCGGGAAGTGGTCGGTGGTGCCGGAGTACGAGCGGGGTAAGCATTGCACGAGATGAAGAAAGGAAGGAAGTTCTCGCTGCAGAACACGTTATCGGGACGGGTCAGATTTCCCGTCCCCTTCGCTCGCAGAGTGGGAATGTCCCTCGGAAGAGGCATCTTCATCCGATATACCCCCAGCAGCTGCAGCAGTAACGTTACCGCTTCATTCGCTGCAGGGGTGAATAGATGCCAGTTCCGTATCTCGTCCCAGAGTGCACTGTGGCGATTGAAATCGCCCAGCCACACATAGTATACAGGACCTGGGGGAGGTGGTCGCGACCGCTGGTCGCGCATGAAATCTCTGAGCGCTATCAACGTCTCGTCATGGTCCCCATCGTTGTAAATGTTGACCATACGTATCGTCCCAAACGCGCCTCGAAATTCGATCGCAACAGCATCCGCGGACGGAAAGTGCATCTGCGACCACGAATCCGTCGGTATTGTTACACTCACCAACGTCACTGCCCTCGGCCTCGTCCCCTTCGCACTGTGTCCCGTTGGGTACGCTACCCGCCAATGCGGGTTCGCTCTCATCACGTTCCCCGGTCCCACGTACGGCTCCTGAAGAGCCGCAAAGTGGTAACTTTTCCCCATCGCCATCAATAACTCATGCTGATTATCCAGTCCACGATCCAGGTTTTGCTGCCACAGTTTCAGCCTCTGTGGCGGCGGATCCCCCCCTGTCGGCGCACTCATTGTTCACCGGCCACGGATATGGCCGGGCCCTGAGTAGCCGTCTGGGATGGTCGTGACTGGTTCAGACTCGCTATCGAGGGCAACCCCTCCAACGGCACCCCCCCCCCCCCACCCCCCACCCCCCCCAATCTAGCCTTTCACTCGCCGCTCCCCCTGTAGCCGACGGTGACGCAGGCCGCGCTCCCTCCGTGCGCCCCATTATCCCTCTGCCTCTGCTCCCACCGCCCCGCTGCGACTGCCGCTGGAAAGCGTCCCCAATCGTCGGCTGCACCCTCCCATCAGCCGACCACATATTGGTCGTGTTCGCATTCCCGCGGTCTCTGTCCTGCCTCATCCCCTCCCAGCCCCCATCTCGCGCCGGGCTAAAGCCCCCCTGGCCGACGTTACCGCCTGCCAAACGGCCAGTCCCTGTGCCGCGTCTCGCCTGCACCACCTCCTCCGCCGCTGTCGCCGCAGCCATCGCCGTCGTCGCCCACGTACGCGGGTCTCGCGTGGGGATATACCGGTAACCCGCTGTGGGGTCCCGTGCCCTTCGCCTCTGCTGCTCTCTTTGGAAAACCGGGCAGTCACGGCTTACCGCGCCGTGCCCACTCACCTCGCAATTGGAACATTTGAAAGTTCCGGAGTCCGTAACGCTGCAGTCCGCTGTGCGGTGGTTCTCTGCGCACCGTCCGCACACGTCGACGGTAGACTTGCACGCGTGCGCGAGATGCCCGTCATACTTCTGGCACTTTGCGCACCGCCGTGCCTCTTCCTCCGACTTGCGCACTTTGATGTGCCGTCCCTGCATGTAAAAACCGTGGTCGATGGCGTGGTTAGCTGCGTCGTCGTCCGCGAAATCTATCTTCAAATGTGCCACTCTCTGCCCCATGGCCCGCCGTGCAGGTGCTTTCACCCATCTCGCTCCTACTATCGCTCCCTCCTTAAAACCTCCGTCCCTCTCAACGAGTCTCCATGTTCCCTCGTCCTCGATGCGCGTCTCCACGGACACCATTTCAGCAATTAGCTCGGTACGTCTCGGACGGAACACATAAGTGCCGCCCATCGCTGACAGGAACTGGGGCATGACACCTTGTCCTTTGCTAAGCCATATCGCTGCCTCGTCGTCCTTGCAATTGAAGACCACGCCCCCATTGGACAGCTTCTTCGCACCCACGAAAGCTGCACCCTCCCTCTTCAACTCCATCAAAGTGAGTGCAATGTTCGCCTTCTCCTTCAACTCCAACTCAGTCAACGTGCCCAAGCTGTCTGCCCCCTCGGGGTCAGCCTTGTCTAGCAGAATCTGGCGGCGCATGCGTACACCCCTTGCGAGGAGTACCGCTTGCTCCGCCGTCATCGTCGGCACCGCCATCGCCGCCGCCGCCGCTTAAGACCGGGGCCCCACGGGGACAGCCTTAGTCGCTGCTTGCACCTCTGCAACCGCTGCTGCTGTCGCCACGCTGGCCGCTCCCGCCGCCTCCTTCATCTCCTTGAGCTGCGCCTCCAGCGCCCGCACTTCTCCTCTCGACTCTTCCACAGCTTCCAGAACCGAAGAACACTCACCTGCAATCCCCTGCACCGACTTCCGTAAATCCCGATGGCTCGTCACCAGATCCTCAACTAACGGGGAGATCGCCTCAGACACCGCTTGCGCAGTCATGTCCGCGACCTCCTGCGCCACTGCATCGTCTATCTCTTCCCCCAGGTACGCGAGCGCACGCAGGGTGTTTCCAAGCTTAGCGAGTGACGCCTGCGGAAGCAGCGAGAGCTTCATCAGCGTGGTGAAAAGCTCCGTCCGGGTGAAGTGTGCATCTTTCGATACCAACTGGCTCGTCTCCAGGTACTGGCGGGCGGAGGGAAGGTCTATTATCTTGTTTCCCTTCACTTTGTTAGCTGCATCTACGAGTTGCGGACGTGTCGCAAGGCCGGCAGAACGTGTTTGAATATCTTGTACTATCGGGGATTCCAAAGAATGCTGAGCTGGGGGTGATCCCCTGGATGAAAAGGCCATCGTTCTTTCACTGTTTGATAGATCTTATGTATCGGTATACTCCTGTGTAGTTACAAATCGATAGCTGTCGTATTGCGCGTCGGGCGACGCGACGAGCCCGTGGTGCCACTGCCGATTCCGGTCCTAGTCGGGGTGCCACGTGGTCGGAGTGAAAGCTTTCCGCCGCTCGAAGAGGGTTCGACTCCTTCAAGACTCATAGCACAGTGCCAGGAAAGTCTTCCTCTTTTTTTCTGTCCCTGTCTGGCTTTCCTGACCGCTCACGGAGCAGGGAAGTTGAGTATGCTCAAAATTCCCCTCTGTCTTCTCCATGCACCTACCTGGAGCTTCTTTGGCGTCCCTTTTCGCGATGCCGCATTCAAGTCAACAACGAGTACATACTCCACCAAAATCCACCCACCTGCGCTTCTCACGTGATTGGTGTATATGCAAGCTAAAACTTTTAGTCCGGCGACGAAGCACCAACAAATTGCTCGGAATTGATATCGTGCTTGGGACGGTTCGACTCCTTCAGGACTCATAGAGCTGTTGCTGGTTCCATTTTTTTCTTTGGCCATCCGACCTCGGCGACGACCGCAGGTTGATGGTACTTGCTAATTTATTCTCTCGTTCATTCACTCGCTCACCCTCTCAGTGTGATTCAACGACGAGAACAGTTTTGCACCAGAGCCGAATCCTTTTCAACGTCGATTCCTCAGGCTCGCAATACCACCATGCCTCATTGAAGCTCACAAAAAGCACAGAAACAGATCCGTAGGCCACCGAGACCGCCCATGCATTTGATCCCGCTGTGTAACGCATGCCTTCGGCGGGGCTTCGATTCCCTGAAGACCCATACTGGTCAAACGAATTTCTTTTACCTTATTTTTTTTGGAAGGAGTCGCAAGGTGCGCTACATATCTCACACTCATCCATCCACAATCGTCGCTCTATCTCTCAGCCTTCAGGTACTACAGTTTATATTTCTCTCAGTCACCGCCTTTCGTTTTAACCTGATCGCAACCTGAACCCGATCGCCAGAGAGATAGGCGAGCGTTTTGTCTTTCATATATGTTCGCTTCCATGGTGAACAGGGTGCGATATTCAACTTGTAGCCTTGTTGCAACATCGCTGGCACTCGATCAGTCTCAGAAAAACAGAAGGGGTCCAGGGTACCGAGTGAAACGATCGCAAAAGGCTTAGTGGACTCTTTTTGGGCTGGTTCCGTGGGATGCACAATGGCTCGTACTCCGGTTCAAAACCAGTACAAAAATCGGTTCGTCGGCCACCGAGCAGCGTACATACACGGGGTTTTTTCTTCAACGCATTTGCTCGGCGGGGGTTCGACTCCCTCAGGACCCGTAAGGCGTTTTGCCGATGAATATTTTTCGTCACGCACTGTAGGGATGAGTATACTTATTCAACGGTGGCTTATCTCGCATTTCTACTTTGCATGTACCTAAACCTGATGATTCCCAGGCATATGTATGCGCGAGACGGCGCCTACTCTAAATTTTCTGGTCATTTCGACTTGATAGCTCGCTTAGGCTCCCATGAAGGACAAGGGGGAGTTCCGAGTCTATCAAACACTATAAACACTCATATGTTCAGCAGCGTGCAATATTCATTCAACAGGAGGAATACATATCGTATGAGCCTGTGTCGGTCCCCCAATTTGCAGTTCTTTTGCTGCAATTTCCCGACTTTTTGTTCGAACATCTATATAAGAATCCATCTAGGTTTGTCTTGTCCACATAAGCCGGACCGGTCTTCCGCTCCACTGACGTCACACCGGAACGAGCGGCAAACAGGGCACCGGCACTTGCCGTGGTTTCCGACATGACCGTGGACGACCAGTTGCGTCTCACGGAACCCGGGTAATACGGGGCTTGAGAACAACATGGCAAGCAATCGTCCAAAATTATTAGACGGCAGACAGTTCAAGCCAGAACTCGGCTAAACGCCTGTCCAATAATAGTGACTTGCCTGCAGCCGCCAATACTCCGAATAAAACTCCGCGCACTGTAACTCGAAGGGTGAGCTGGATGCTAAGAGGAAGAAAAATCCAATTCAGGTTGCAATGACGAGACAACGGGATTTTGGGGGCGTCAACAGACCGAGCAGTCCATCGTGGCATACTTTTTGGATCGCTGCAGTCTGAGCCCGCCCACCAACGGCCCAGGTGAGTCCTGGCAATCGTCCAATATAATCAGTCCAAATACCATTCGGCATGTGTAAATCCCACTTGCAATGATTTCCAACCTTGGATGTTCATTCTACCGCCAAGCCGGCGGATTTCTTATGTCGGTGCATTGTGAATACCACGAGCCTGAATTTCTAACACGGCATAGGGAACTCCCAGAGATACATCATGCCGCATTACATGAAGCATTCAGATTGCAATCAGGACTTCCGCCGCTCATTTCAACGCGTCGCTGGCGTTCATTCCTCCGATGACATCAACCTCGCTCTGTCCAATTTCGTCATAGGCTTTGGTTGGTTGTCTGCACTTTGACTAACTCTGGGATCGCAACTGACTCTAACTGGTGAACGAAAGACCAATTGTCACGCGAATTTTGAACCAAACCCGAATTTCGGCACACAACCCCTGTCCGATGCATTGCTGGCCCCAGAAATTATCTCACCACCTGGAGGTCAGCTTGATTCGGTGTAAGATGTCGGCGGGATGATTTGGAGAAAGTTGAATCCACACAGATGAATGGCGGAACTCATCGGACATCCAGGAAGTAGCAGGATATGTTGCGAGATCGGCGAAAGGATAAAACCTGCAATCTGGGTCATTAATCAACTCACAGATCGGTGTCCACTGAACGGTGCTGGCACTGCTGTATGAAAATGTGACTAACTTCAAGCCAACTGCCTAACTGCCCACGAGGCCGCGAGGAGTCAACCGAAGGTTGACGACGAGCGGCGCGCCTAGATTACCAACCAACATGTGACAAGAATGCATTCAGTTAATCCCATTCCGTAGCGTAGCACGGGCAAACTGCTAGTGTAGCTATAAAAACAGTGAACTTTGTCTGTGGCGGGACAAATTCATCGAAAGAAGAGGGATTTAGAGAGAGGTACCGCACATGATTTTGAACTTAAAATGGTCTTACATGGGCAGAGCCATTCCTCATGAGATTGCACTCGACCGAGTCAAAAGAACAGTACACCATGTAAAATTTCCACTACATATGCACTTCTTAGAAGTCAGTAAAATACCAGTGTACCACTGAAAATACAATGAAAAGCGGCTCGATGAGAAATCAGCTCAACTCACCGCGTTGAATTTACTTGGTATCCATGAATTTCGGATCAAAGCATCTGGTCCATTCAGTGCCGTGGACAAAGCGACTAAGGTCAAGCTTTGTTGTACCATTTGCACATATCACCAGTGTATTGTGGGGAAGGTACAAGCCCTCGCGCAACCAGGGAGGAACCCAAAACATCAGTGCCCCTGCTGTATTTTTGGTCCAACCTGAGTCGAAGTCAAATACGAGGAGATCTTCTTTGGCAGCTATTTGGACGGAGGCATCAGTCTGAGGCAACTGCCCGACCTTGTAAACACGGATAGTGTGGTCCTCAGAAGATGTTACAAGTTGGGTTCCATCAGGTGAGAAGTAAACGGACAGAACCCGGTCCTTATGGCCAGTGAATGGCCCAGCAAAAAGAGCACCAGTTTGGGCATCCCAGACACAAACTGTCTTGTCATTGGATCCAGATGCAATGTGTCTGCCATCCGGTGAGAAATTGACAGATGTAACAAAGTCTGTATGACCTATGAACGGTCCAGCAAGAAGGGCACCAGTTTGAACATCCCAGATGCGGACTGTCTTGTCATCGGATCCAGATACAATATGGCTGCCATCTGGTGAGAAATTGACAGACCCAACAGACCCAGTATGGCCTGTGAAGGGGCCAGCAAAAAGAGCTCCAGTCTGGGCATCCCAGACACAAACTGTCTTGTCATTGGATCCAGATGCAATGTGTCTGCCATCCGGTGAGAAATT
The DNA here is from genome assembly GCA_029449255.1 of Mycena polygramma. NCBI lineage: Eukaryota > Fungi > Basidiomycota > Agaricomycetes > Agaricales > Mycenaceae > Mycena > Mycena polygramma. Next base: position 14,952 of record JARKID010000042.1, read on the forward strand.
GACAGAACGAACCCAGTCAGTATGGCCTGTGAAGGGGCCAGCAACAAGAGCACCAGTTTGGGCATCCCAGACACAAACTGTCTTGTCATCGGATCCAGATGCAATTTGGGTGCCATCCGGTGAGAAATTGACAGAACGAACCCAGTCAGTATGCCCTGTGAAGGGGCCAGCAACAAGAGCACCAGTTTGGGCATCCCAGACACGCACTGTCCTGTCATCGGATCCAGATGCAATTTGGCTGCCATCCGGTGAGAAATTGACAGACTGAACCCAGTTAGTATGGCTGGTGAAGGGGCCCGCAACAAGAGCTCCAGTCTGGGCATCCCAGACACGGACTGTCTTGTCATCGGATCCAGATGCAATTTGGGTGCCATCCGGTGAGAAATTGACAGACCGAACCCAGTTAGTATGGCCTGTGAAGGGGCCAGCAACAAGAGCACCAGTTTGGGCATCCCAGACACGCACTGTCCTGTCATCGGATCCAGATGCAATTTGGCTGCCATCCGGTGAGAAATTGACAGACTGAACCCAGTTAGTATGGCTGGTGAAGGGGCCCGCAACAAGAGCTCCAGTCTGGGCATCCCAGACACGGACTGTCTTGTCAGAAGATCCAGATGCAATTTGACGCCCATTTGGTGAGAAAGTCACAGATGTAACAGCACCGTTGTGTCCCTGCAACACCTTTTGGATTGCAGGCCACTTGAGACCCTGCTGGCTGTCAATGCCCAACGTGTTTGGAAACCAGCTTTCAAACTGTCTTGCTGTTTTAGATTCATGTGGTGCAAATGGGACAGCAGATAGATAAATGTGGGGCACACTTTCAGTGATTAACTGGGAGAACACTGACACAAATTTTCTGGTGTCAATAATGACACCTTCTAGGTCATCATTGTGGCTCTATTCTCAGGCTCAGTCAAAAGAATTACAAAACAATACAACACCAACAAACCTTGACATAATCAAGAATAATGTCCAATGTTGTCGACACAACAGTTACTTGGTTGAGAAGACTGAGCACTTCCATCCAAAACAGAAAATGTGAATGAAAGAAATCATTGATATGTTCAAGTAGCATTTGGTCAAGTGGAGTGCCAGCTATGTGATCCCCCCAGAAACAGCTAGAGTACGAAAGTTGTGGAGAGATATTGGTGGCCACTCGACTTGAAATGTTCGGTACATCCACATTTAAGATATGTGAGTCCTCGAGGCCACAGATGTTGAACCGAAGCTGGGTATTCAGAATTTGTAAACATCCCAGGCTCAAGGTCTGGTGTGCAGTCCGCATTTCCACCGCCCAGGACTCTCCCTTGTTGCGGGAATCATCCAAGAGATAGTCTGCGAAAGAGGCATGGAGTATGCGAGCAACACTGCCAGGCTGCCATTGCACAACACATCCCAGATATTTTAGCACATCAGCACTGGAACAACCTGCACCAAGGAGGGCATCAATGGTTGTATCTGTCATAGGCACCTTGCCGCAGACAATGCATGCTAGAACATCGCAAGCATCTTTTGTAAATCTTTTGTCATCCCATGAGGCTGAGTTGCGGAGGGTGAAGCCATATAGATCATCAAGAGAATCTGAATGACTGGTGATCAGAGTTTCTATCCTGTCATTTGGCTTGTATCCATCGATGTATTTGATGGCAGTTGCCGCCCAGATAAACAAACCACCAGCAAGATTTATCATAGCCTGCCTTTGGACTTCTTTTGGCCATGCTGTTCCCAGTTTATTATCTTGCTGGATACGCTCAAGTTCGTGGTAGATAAAGCGTTGAACATCCTCAGTACTGGTAGCTGTTCCCACAGACTTATCCACAAACCGAGGAGCAAAGGACTTGCTGATATCTGCTTCACGCCGACTGGTTATGAGAAAACGAAAGAGATCTGGGAGTTTGGGGAACCCATTCGAAATCACAGAGAGGGGGTTTCTCCGTGAAGCTGGTTCCCCACATTCATCAAGAGCATCCAGAACGATAAGGATAGGGCCATGTAGCAAGTGCTGCACATCTGACAGGGGCTTGAGCAATAGTCTTTCGAATTGTGTCTGCGGAGGTGCATCCACAACAGCAGCATTTTGTTCAATTGCTGCAGAGATGGCAGCAGCAATGTGAGGGTTACAGCTCTTTGCGGAACTTAGGGCGCGGGCTGTTTTTATTTTTTTTCTGTGTTTTGGGCAGAACACCTGCCCTGGGTTCAGTTTCTGTCCGATTTCTTCGGCGTAACACGCGTTAGAATCGCGCTGCAAATCCGCAGTTGCCCGTATCCACAACTTTGTATTTTGATGCCATCATGAAATTTTCACCCAAAAAGTCCCGATCCAAGCAGGACAGCTGTAGCACAGTCAAAACTATTCCTATGGACTTAAGTTTTTGTAAGCATGGACTTTGGTATGTTCTCTAGTTGATGGGCTCATACGATTTGTGGTTTCCCCCCTCAATTCAATCCATTGTGACAGTTGCTGAGTACAACATTTCACCTGTGAATAGATGGCACTGTGAAGAGAAACCAGATCACGTGTGAGTGTATAAATATGACGGTTGACTTGGTAACATAATGAAGTATGTGCTACAAAAGTTCTAGGTCCTTCGGACTCATATTGGCAAGGCTATTGGTGTCCTGCCGGACTACGGTGTTTTTCGGGTCAAATTTCAATGATGGCATCAAAATACCAAGTCATGGATATGAGCAACTGCGGATTCGCAGCGCGATTCCAACGCGCGTTACACAGAAGGAATCGGACCAAAACTGAACCCAGGGCAGGTGTTCTGCCCAAAACAGCAGAAAACAGAAAAAAATGGCCCGCGCCCTAAGTTCCGCAAAGAGCTGTAAAGTGTGCCAGTGAATGAGCCAATGTACAGATAACATGGTCAGGATCACTGTGTGAACTGTTGTTTCTGTCAAAGAAAAGAAAAGCACCAAGAGGTTGCAATCCATCGAAGGTGATGGAGATTGTTGTGGCAATCGTGCTTTTCCCTGAGCCTGCAACACCAGATAGCCAAAGGACACTGCTGGTATTGTTTGGGGCCATGATCCAGTCCGAGATTTCATCAGGCAACTTGATGCGGGTCCCTTCCAAACATGTTGGACGTGATGCGGCTTTCATTAGCACTGGATCGAGGGTTTTGAGTACATCTGATTGCACTAGGAATATTTGTTTGGCTGAGAACATAGCAAGTACGAAAATACCACACACCCAAACAATCAACTTTTTGTAGCACTTGGGCAGATAAAAATAGCCCGTGGACAGTCAAGCTCCCTTCGAGTGAATCCTTGAGCTTCAACAAGGTCTCAGAGAGATCATCTATTGTTTTGTCTGCATTGTCCCAGGTATTTTTCATGACACGAGCTATGTATACATTAGACAGTTAAATGTATCCAACATCTGTACATACCAGTGAAGTTATACCCACTGTACTCACGAATAAATACAGCACATTCAACTGTCTGTTTGATTATAGCCAGAACTTTATCCTCAAGACTCTTGATTTTGTGAGGCAAAGCATCTGTTTCCTCTGTGAAAGAATAGACAGAAACCATGATATCAACAAGCTTCTTGAGCTTCTCTTGTGTTTCTTGCTCTGCCTTGACAGCCTGATGCACTATTTAGGAGCGCAAAGCATGAATTTATTTGGCTCACCTGGTAAACAGAGGTCAAAACCTTCCAAGCCATGTTTGCATACGGGTGGATCTTGGTGGGTCGTCAGTAAAATCCGTCGAGGAGATGAATCCTCACCTTCGCAACTTCATTCCCGATTTGAATGATTATGTCGAGCTTGGTGATGATAATACCCATACCGGCCTCAAATGTCTTCACGGCTGGCTGGGAACTGTCAACCATTCCGGCGGCCTCCATGAGAGCAGACACGTGAGCAAGCTGTCCGATACTCTGCTTGGACTGCTCGATTGCCATGGAGGCAGCAGCACCATCATGCACAAGGCACACAAGGACTGTGCCTGTATGCTTTCCTGAGCCACGATCTTCACTGGTCAATGGAAGTCTAATATCTATTCACAAATATGAGAGTAGGGACACAATATAAGTCAGGCCACATACATTCTGTATCCGAGCTCGCCGGATTCAGCAATGCTGATATCTCAGTATCGACGGCCCCAAGACAGATGTCTCTGCACCGAAGCAGACAGTCATGCCAAAGTCGCAGCGTGATGGTGGAATCTGAACACCTAGATTCGAATGACAGAGGTAAGACAAGCTAGTGCTGGAATATTCGCAAGCTCACAAGTTACAAATATCATCCCATTCGGGTGTGCGGTTCCGTTTGACGGCATTTGTTCGATGCACGGCTCGACCATCCTGGTAAACCACAACATAGAGATTGGGTGCCTTGCGGCGGCTCCAGATGACTTCTTCACAGGAGTGAACTACAGGCAGGTTAGCATGAGCGAAAGCCGGGCTGTATGCATTCATACCACGCAATGCGTAGGACGGCATCCGAAACAACGCAGAGATCGGGTCTGCAGGATGGTTAAATATGTGGGGAATAACTGATACAAGGACTAGCTACAGTGCAAGCAGCGTCAGAAGTCGACGAATACGGAGAGCGCAGGGGCCAAGGGGCGAAAACAAAGGTTGCGGTAGGTGGTATCGAAGTCGGGGATCACAGCGGGAAGCTATTGCGTGGAGATTGAGGTTCAGTTGCTCGCACAGGATGAGGGCAAGAGTTGGGCAAGAGGTGGGAGATGCGCGTGGGCGTCCGTGGGCGCTTGTTTACGTGACAAACAACACGGTGATAAGCCGTGTAAATGACCACATATGAAAGGCGCAGTTTTTGCGTTTTTCACTAGTACTACCGCATGCTCACACCCCAATTGAGAGCTACCGTGAGCCTTGAACGGGAAAGCTACCAGTCATATAGCTTAAGACCACTACAAAAGAGAACGTTATGAAGTTACTGGAAAGTGCGGATTACGGTTCCCTCTAGAAGTGCGTCTGACTACACAAGATGGTACCCAAGGTTGCGCCCTGCACAATATGCAGTCCACAATGCCCTAGAAGCTAGGGCCCCTACGTTTGATTAATCCCTACTCGCTAGGGTCCAGCTTTTTCCGCCGGATTACTGAGCTGAACCCTACTCTGTAGGGCTATAATAATATTTCTGAGAGCCAGATATAATATTATTCTGCGGAGTTCACAGGGATCAGCTGTACAGTGTTTTAAACCAAAAGAAACAGGCCAAAATGGAAACATTATAGGCCTATACGCTACGGTGGGGCTGAATACAATATTATTCCCTGAGCTTAGTAGGCTTCAGCTGATCACTACCTTGTGCAGGTATATTATTTCACGAGGAGGGCTGGGGTGAGCTGCTCACAACAAGAATATTACATTACCTAGATGCCAGGTGATAGCTGATCACTGCTATAATATTACCTGCACCTGATGACCTAGGTTCAGCTCACCAATAGCACAATATTTCTGCCTGAGGAGCATAGGAGTCAGCTGTGCAGGGCCAGAATATTGTTGCCCCAAGGTAGTAGGTTACAGCTCATCGATATCTTGACCAGCTATAATATTTTTGCACCCAGGTAGGTTCCATGCAGCTGATCCACAGCAAAATATTATTCTACGAACAGGCTGAGGCTCAGCTGCTCATGGCTATAATATTTGTTTACCTGGACCCCTGGACAGAGCTGATCGATGTTCTGATAGGTTGTAATATTTTGTGAGCCTGGTCACCAGGGTTCAGCTTGTCAGGAGAACAATATTATTGCAGTGAGCACATCTGGGCTCAGCTGCTTATGTCCATAATATTATACAACCTGGAGGGCAGGTCACAGCTGATCGGAATCTCGACCACCCGTAATATTTTTCTACCCTGGTAGGTTCCGTTCAGCTGATCCAGGACGGAATATTGTTCCCTGAACAAGCTGGGGCTCAGCTGCTTGTAGCGATAATATTGTTCTACCTGGACCACAGGGCATAGCTGATGGACATTTTGAGAGGCTATAATATTTTTGGAGCCTGGTTATCAGGGTTTAGCTGATCACTCTAGCAATATTATTGCAGTGAACATGGTTAGGTTCAGCTGCTCATAAGTGTAATATTACACAACCTGTATAGCAGGTTATAGCTCATCGCTGTTCTGATAGCCTATAATATTTCAACAGCCTAGTCACCTGGAGGGAGCTGATCCTTTGCACAATATTATCCCAACGAGCAAGACTGGGTGTAGCTGCTCCTGATCACAATATTGTGCTTCCTAGATGGCAGGTAGCAGCTGACCGAGATTGTGATAGAGTATAATATTTTCACCCTCTGGTAGCTTTGGCTCAGCTGATCGCTTGCAGAATATTATTCTGCTGAGCACGGCTGGCTTCAGCTTATCGGCCGCAGAATATTATCTCACCTAAAAGGCAGGAACAAGCTCATGCTCGGTGTAAGAACCAAAAAAAAAGCCATTACATTGGGGGTTGAACCAGAAACCTCTGGCATAGTGCAGAGGTGCAGAGGTGCAGTGAACCAGCTGAGCCATCTCACCAGTAGCAGGTGATCACAACTGTGGTCTAACAGCTGCAACACATCCTCTGTGTGGCAGTAATATTATTTTACCTAGATGCTTCGGCAAAGAAATGGTTACATGATTTTGTCTTTTTGGCGAAATATGAAACATTGGTAAGGCCATCTCAGTGCGAGTTTTTGCGATATTGTGGCTACTGAGTGACACAAATAATATTATTCCACCACCTGTTCAGGGCTCAGCTACAAAATATTAACTAGCCTACCCGCTAGGGCGTAGCTCAGCAATATGCCATTGCCTTCTTGAAACCTCAGAAGTGCAACTAATTAAAAGCAAAGTTCCCAGAGGATCTTAATTTTCTCATGACACATGAGGCATTGTTTTCAAGACAGAAAAGAAAAGAAAAAAAAGAACTCACACCAGGATTCGAACTCGAGACTATGAACCCTTTTGGGAACACTAACACCTGCTACCCAAAAAAGGAGATTTTCGACATCAGAGCTTCCTTTGCCAAGAATCTGGCTAATTTGAGGGAGGAAACCATCCACTTTCGTCGTTCAGAACCCCTCAAGACTAACTACGACAAAAACAGATTCCAACTCATGCAGGGATATGATACAAAATACCAAAAATTAGTCAATTGGCTCCTCCTTGCAATATGTTAGTGATATGGTCCGTGAAACCCCAGACAATTAATCCACAATGGTCCTCGTGGTCACAGAAACAATTCCCGGTCCATTTTATCTGATATCTGGATCCAAATCACTACAATTGAGCAAAGCTAGGAAATCACCCTGTAGGCCTACAACATGCTTTTCCTTCGCATGGGATGTCTCAAACCATTGCCTAAGGGATGAGGGAAAATATTAAGGGTGTTTAATGTAACAATTGGCATAAAAACAACTGTGTACAGCATGATCTGAGACATTTTGCAGGCACATGTATATTCTCTATGTTTAGCATGTTCTAGGTTCATCATTCATGGTCTAAGTACTGAATTCATCCATTACAAGTGTCCCAAAGCTTTTAGGATCACAAATTCGGACCTTAAGCAATGTTAAAGCGGACAAATGTGAAAAGGGCCTTTTTGCTTGTTCTGTTAATAGACCAGCAAGGAGCCCATATAGCCTGGGGGAAATAGCCAGGATGTCAAAAGGCACTTTAAATGAGTCCAAGTCAACTTTATTTTGAGTGTTTTGGGCAACTTTTGGCTGAGTTCTGTTTTCGAGCATCTGTCTCAAACTTGAAGTTTTTGTCCATATGCTTCGTCCGGTCTCAGACACCATCTGGCCAGTTCTGGGCCAAAACACTTGGGAAAAGACTTAATTGGATGCATTTCAACTGTCTAATTACATTCCCATGCATTATCTTGGTCTGAATGGACTCTTTGGTCCCCTATTTGGCCAATAAGCAGAATGTGACATTTGATATTTTCGAGTTCTGACACCGCTCATTGTGCTTTCTTTTGGTCAAAAAGTGTTTATATGGTGGGTGGGACTTGTTGTTGATGTTCAGATAAGCTACAATCACCATGTGGCAGCGTGGATACTGAGAACCAGAAATACCACAAACTCAGCTGAAACCATGATGTCTGGAGTATGCTATACAGTGCTGATGTAATTTATTAGGAGATATACACGATACAATGATAAAGGAGATTGTGCCGCATCCCTAGCATTGTGCATATAGGCCTGATATGACAAAACATGGGTTTCCTCCATAGCCAGATTATGATGCTATCCCTGTTAGCAATGAAATATGACATCCACGGAGGGTCTCGCAGACAGAAACCGATGGTTTGGGATGGATAAAATGCTTTATATTCCCTGAAATCCCCAGATATCACATTGATAAACTTTCAATGATATTCACCGGACTTTTGGTGTATTCATGCCTTTTCATAGACCACCATGTGTTGTCAGATGCAACAGGCAACATTAGGCAACATTTCAATGCAATTTACCGGCTGGTTACACACAAACTATGAGCCAGAGACGCTCTGATGTCAAGAATTCCCTTTTTTGGCCGAAAGCGTTAGTGTTCCGAAAAGGGAATTTGCCCTTTGGGGCTAAAGCTCCCAAAAACAATGTGTCGTGCCTCACGCAAAAATTCGAATCCCTCCTGCACCTTCAGTTTTGTGCTGCCTAGGTTTCAAAAAGGCAATGGCATATTGCTGAGCTACGCCCTAGCGGGTAGGCTAGTTAATATTTTGTAGCTGAGCCCTGAACAGGTGGTGGAATAATATTATTTGTGTCACTCAGTAGCCACAATATCGCAAAAACTCGCACTGAGATGGCCTTACCAATGTTTCATATTTCGCCAAAAAGACAAAATCATGTAACCATTTCTTTGCCGAAGCATCTAGGTAAAATAATATTACTGCCACACAGAGGATGTGTTGCAGCTGTTAGACCACAGTTGTGATCACCTGCTACTGGTGAGATGGCTCAGCTGGTTCACTGCACCTCTGCACCTCTGCACTATGCCAGAGGTTTCTGGTTCAACCCCCAATGTAATGGCTTTTTTTTTGGTTCTTACACCGAGCATGAGCTTGTTCCTGCCTTTTAGGTGAGATAATATTCTGCGGCCGATAAGCTGAAGCCAGCCGTGCTCAGCAGAATAATATTCTGCAAGCGATCAGCTGAGCCAAAGCTACCAGAGGGTGAAAATATTATACTCTATCACAATCTCGGTCAGCTGCTACCTGCCATCTAGGAAGCACAATATTGTGATCAGGAGCAGCTACACCCAGTCTTGCTCGTTGGGATAATATTGTGCAAAGGATCAGCTCCCTCCAGGTGACTAGGCTGTTGAAATATTATAGGCTATCAGAACAGCGATGAGCTATAACCTGCTATACAGGTTGTGTAATATTACACTTATGAGCAGCTGAACCTAACCATGTTCACTGCAATAATATTGCTAGAGTGATCAGCTAAACCCTGATAACCAGGCTCCAAAAATATTATAGCCTCTCAAAATGTCCATCAGCTATGCCCTGTGGTCCAGGTAGAACAATATTATCGCTACAAGCAGCTGAGCCCCAGCTTGTTCAGGGAACAATATTCCGTCCTGGATCAGCTGAACGGAACCTACCAGGGTAGAAAAATATTACGGGTGGTCGAGATTCCGATCAGCTGTGACCTGCCCTCCAGGTTGTATAATATTATGGACATAAGCAGCTGAGCCCAGATGTGCTCACTGCAATAATATTGTTCTCCTGACAAGCTGAACCCTGGTGACCAGGCTCACAAAATATTACAACCTATCAGAACATCGATCAGCTCTGTCCAGGGGTCCAGGTAAACAAATATTATAGCCATGAGCAGCTGAGCCTCAGCCTGTTCGTAGAATAATATTTTGCTGTGGATCAGCTGCATGGAACCTACCTGGGTGCAAAAATATTATAGCTGGTCAAGATATCGATGAGCTGTAACCTACTACCTTGGGGCAACAATATTCTGGCCCTGCACAGCTGACTCCTATGCTCCTCAGGCAGAAATATTGTGCTATTGGTGAGCTGAACCTAGGTCATCAGGTGCAGGTAATATTATAGCAGTGATCAGCTATCACCTGGCATCTAGGTAATGTAATATTCTTGTTGTGAGCAGCTCACCCCAGCCCTCCTCGTGAAATAATATACCTGCACAAGGTAGTGATCAGCTGAAGCCTACTAAGCTCAGGGAATAATATTGTATTCAGCCCCACCGTAGCGTATAGGCCTATAATGTTTCCATTTTGGCCTGTTTCTTTTGGTTTAAAACACTGTACAGCTGATCCCTGTGAACTCCGCAGAATAATATTATATCTGGCTCTCAGAAATATTATTATAGCCCTACAGAGTAGGGTTCAGCTCAGTAATCCGGCGGAAAAAGCTGGACCCTAGCGAGTAGGGATTAATCAAACGTAGGGGCCCTAGCTTCTAGGGCATTGTGGACTGCAGCCACTGCGCCCTGGATGAGCCATTGCTAGACTTGGACCAAGAGGAAGTGAAAACACGCACAATAGTTAAAACTCGAGACGATCTGGACTCACCTTCAGTATGGGATGTTTGTTGTTGCGACTTGATGGCTCAAGACGCGTCGCGGCACGTGTAGCAATGATGGCCGGGACTCGGAGTTCCTTCTTCCGGCTGAGACAAGCGGATAGGAGCTGACTTGATGCGACAAGACGGAAACGTATTGGATCCGGGATCACGATTTGATCTCGGACCATTCCCGATCGAATCAAGACGGTTCAACTTGGTTCTTTTCCAATATCAGACCTGTTAGAGAGAGTGGACGAGTTACCAAGAAGCGCAGACAAGGCTATAAGGCCTGCCCTGAGTTAGGGCCACCCACTAGACGAAGAAGATCCTGTACAAGACAGGAGGGTTTCAGTGATATCACCCGAAGACAACCAATTTCAATACGATCGGGTTAAAACTGCCCAACAAGACATCTCGACGTGCCAGGGCACCAATGGCGGAATAGGTTGTGGAGCAGGGAGAGTCATGGGGACCGGAAGGGCATCCGAAGACATAATAGTAGCATCGTAAACTTAATCCCAGCACAGTATATAAGGAGTCAGGACTCGTAGATTTAGGCAGCAGATTATTCCGGGGCTGTAGTGCACATCGCATCGCAGGGTCTGGGTAGTGGTGCTCTGTATAGTGACTTGTTGCTTGTCCGCACTAGTACTAGAAAGGCTTGAACGAACGATTTTGATTGATAAAACCAGTTGTGATCTTTTGAGTTAAAAAGCCCCAAGTTCGTTGAAGCTTGGAAGCGTTGCAGAACGTGCATAGTCGGAAACGGGCTATTGCGAAACTTACCAGTTCTATTGAACACCCAACAAACCTCAGACCTTAACAGGCTGTAACTTGAACACTATCAGACCCAATATTCCATTTGAGAGCCTAGTTCTCGAAGAACCAATTGACCGACTGAGAACGTTTCTTGTTGACCCTACCATACATCGTTTCGGTCTATAGGATCTAATACTTGATCCGACACCCCCGAACTTCACAGAGCTTGCACTAGAGGATATAAGAGTGGTGGTTTTGGTTGTTTTGTGTTGGTTTGGTTCAGTGTGATCATTTCATTGTCCAAGAACGCACTTTATAGCTTTTGCCCACGCCTCGAGTGACGGCCGTTCATCTGGCACCTACCGCGAGGGGTATATAGATTAAAAACTTTGCTTGAAAGAGATTCAAGAATTGGTTCGAACAAAGTCTTTGGAACCCACCGGTTCTAGGAATACCAAGTGAAGATTCGAGGTTACTCTCGAATATTCTACCAGTCAACCTGCAGTCGAACGACGCAGGAACTGAAGACAGCTCGACCGAGAACCCACAGTCACAGTCAGAGCTAGCAGGAGCCGGAACATCTAGTTCAACATACTGGGAGAAACCTCCCACCGGTAGAAAGACAAGGACCGCACAACGAGCAACCAATACTGTTCCCGTTTTAACTTCCGCACAAGAAAGACCTTCTATTGTTCAGAGAGCACGTAGTACAGCCGCTCTCAAAACCACACAACGATCTCAGGCATACAAAGCCATTATGAGTACACAAGCCAATTCTGGGCAGGGCAGTTCGCCTTTAGCCGCACAAGTGGGCACAAGTGGGCTCGGTTCGAGTGTCAGCAGTGGAAGCAATCTTGGAAGTAATCCTTTAGGATCTACCCAGACCTCTCAGAATGAAAATCCGGAACTTGTACAGACTATACCAGTCTTAGACCCAAGTCTTGCTGCCCAGGCGCAAGCACAAAACTCAACTTCACCAGTAAATCCCCTTGGTGGAAACGCAGCACCTTTGTTGTCTGCTCCAGGAACCGAGCGAACCACCCCGACCATTGTGTCAGGCCCGGTTAGACTTGGTCCAGCTTTTAAACTTCCCGCGCCATGGGAGTCTAGGAATTGTCCTACCTTTGATGGAACGACCGCTGAAAGCTTGATGAAGTTCATAAAGCATTGCCGATTGATTATTGCGGGCTCGGGAACTACTTCTGAATATGATAAGAAGGCCCTTGTCCTCAAGTATCTTGAAGCTACAACGGCGTCCGAGTGGGAGACTCTCAAGGGCTTCGAGGACGGGACATTTGACGATTGGATACATTCAATTGAGCAACTATTCCCAGAAATAAGGACTAGACATTGGTTCGCTAAAAGAACTGGATGCTATATGCAAACGGTTCGTGAATCTCAAGAAGACAGATAATGGGCCGATTATGCGGCTAAACTTGTCTTACAAGCATGAGGCACTGAAACTTGCTCAGCCCCCAGCACTTGTTACGAACATCGAACTGGTTGACAAGTACTTAACGTGCTTTGCAACTGGGTTCTTGGCAGAAATTAATTTTACCATTGGACAAACAATGTACTGGAACAAGAAGAAAGAAGGGGACCGCGGACCTTTGGTTGATGTTTCTCGATTAGTAATCCCAGTTGGGGTTGACCGCCCAGAAGAGACCATGCCATTGGCAGATGTCATGAACCTAGTCGAGGATTTGGCTAAATCCAACGTCTTGAGAACAGTAGCGGATGCCAAAATGATTGTGAAAGAAAGCTACATGGCGGACTCACAGTCCAACACTCAAGGGAGCTCGGCGGACATAGTCAAGTTGAGAACTGAGTTGTCTGAACAGTTGAGCGTCTTCTCAGAGGACATAGCCAAGTTGAAAGATGCTCAGGTAGTTGCGAAGAAAGAGACGAACGCGAGCATCAATAGGATTGAGGAACGATTGGATTCGAACTTCAACCGGCTTGAGGAATCAATGAAACAGATGACCCGGGCCTTGAAACCAAATCCGCCGCACCAGGAGATTAATCTTCCTGGCATGTCTTCGAATAGGGATGGACAGGATAGAGGGTTCAGAAACCAAGGCCAGAGTCAAGAAGCAAGAGAGGGGAATTGCTTCTATTGCTTCCAGAACGGTCATATGGTTCGAGACTGCCCGTACAAGAAGGAACATATCGATATGGGAAGGATCAAAATTGAGAACGGCAGAATGAGATTGGGGGATGGGAACGCGTTTCCCAGGTGGCCAGATAACAAGAGTCAGAAGCAGAGGGTGGATGATTATTACGCTGGAAAGGCAGTGCCTGGGGTCCCCATGTATTCGTCCAGTCGTATGTTCAACCTGTCTTGGAGACTATTCAAGCCTTCCATGTTAACTTGCCCGATGATTTGAATCTTGTATACGACGTGAGGGAGGACGAGAACCGGACTCAGTTGGTTCAAGCCCACATCCGGAACAATCAAGTCCGTTATGAACCTCCGTCGCAAGTTGCATCCTACCAGAACCAGGTAGTACCACCTCAGAATGGGCCAGCGCAGTCATATGCACCGGCCTCCTACCCTCAGTTTCAACAGACCCAGTATCAAGTCCCGTCTTTTGCCACTGGAATGCAACCTCAACATGCCCATGTGCAAACTGAAGGAATGAGCATATCTCAGCTAGTCCAAGTCATCAATGCCTTAAAAACGAGTGAGAATACGGCTTCAAATGTGCAAGAACAATTTGCGCAGACCAGGCAAGGGGCCCGAGACTCGGGTTCCGGTCCACAAAATTTCTAGACGGTTCAAGGAAGGCGGCCGAGACTGGTAAACAGCCTCGAACCCAACCTACCGAGCCGCCGGAGGACCGAACGCAAACTGGTTCAGATAAAAGCTTTAAAACAAACGCAACAAAAGGCAGTGACAGTGGGAATTGGCGCCGAAAAGACCCTGGAATTGAAGTCGTTATGACTAAGAGACCAGAAAAGAGGACGAGATTCCAAGAGCCTTCGGTAGTAGAAAAGAAGGCTCCCCAGAACGATAAGAGAGAAGACAGAAGGCTGGATGACGAACGCTCAAAGGACGAGCCGGTGTTACCATATAAGAATGTCCCAGAACTAGTTCACAAGGACGAGTTTCGGAAAGAGAAATCGACCGAGACCAATATACCCGTGCAACCTAGTCAGGATCGCAAGGACAGTCACAAGGAGAACCATCCTGGAGACAATATACCCGCGGAATCCAGGGAGAAAGCTTATAGACTGGTCAGACCTATTGACCAGGCCGGCACGTCAGACAAAGTATTGAGCGAAATCTGGAAAACCAAGATAAACATGGAGCTTGGGGATTTAGTTCAGGTATCATCCAGTCTGGCTGAGATGCTTCGTAAATCCGTGACTAAAGTCCGGAAGAAGCCAAAGAGAGAAACCGTACATAGTCTCTACCAAGAGAGCGCTTTTCCTTACATGGAAGAAAACCTCGAGGTTGAACTAAGGCATGACGCGTTGGAAATTGGGGACTTGCCCGTAATGGACTCGTTCTGGATCACCAACGAGAAAGACAGTGCTTTCGACCCAAGCGTAAAAGAAGGGAATATAATGTTCTCTGACCCGTACCTAGTCTATTTGGCTGGCTTGAAGTCCGATGAAACTCCAAGACAGATCTATGTGGCAAGTGACTCGGAGTCTTTACGCGCGGTGTTTCCAAAAGTGAACGGTAAAGCATTCATAGAAGCAGTCCATGACGGTGGGTCCATGATAGTGTCAATGGCTTTGAAGGAAGCCGAGGAATTGGGTTTAAAATGGGACACCCGAGTGCAGATCTATATGCAGAGCGCGAATGGGGAATTAAAGAAGTCAGCTGGGTTGGCCAGGAATGTACCCTTTGAGTTTGGCAACATAATATTCTATTTGCAAGTGCATATCATGGATAAGCCGGCTTACAAGATACTTCTTGGAAGACCATTCGACATGTTGACCGAGTTAACCATGAAAACCAACGGGGCTGGGACGGATTTGGTGCTAAAAGACCCGAATACGGGAAAAAGGTGCATTGTTCCGACACGGGCCCGAGGATCATACTCTATCTATGGATCGGACTCTTCTCCGTCTATTGTGCCCACTGGAATTCAAGACAAGAAGGATGTTGGCGGCAGGCCAACCACTCAGGCTGAGTTCGAGCAAGGAAGATATTGTGCACAGACTGTTTCAAGGAACAAGTCCCGGCCAACCACCATTAAGGAGGTCATGGACGAGGATGATCCAAGATACAAGAGAGAGAGTGACTCTGACTGTGAGGATGATAGCTCATCTCAGGAAGATTCTTCCGACGAGGATAGTCAGGATTTTCGCCGGAGTTCGATGAATTGATTGCTGGCTATCAAGGAGAATTGGCGGTTCAATTTGGTTTCAACGAGGAAGGAGAGTTAGAGATTCAGGCATATATGGAAGCCAGGAAAGACGGAATCTTCAATGAAGATGAGGTCAAAGAGGCTTATTTGCAAGCGTCTCGAGGATCGGAGGAAATGCGTTCTGACCATAGAGCCAGAGTACTCTTCAATGAGTTTGTGAAACCAAATAGAAGACAGCGAAGGGCAGGTACGAATTACCAAGTATTCACTTGGGACGAGAGAGTCCCAGATCATCTTGCGGCTATGTCGCAGAAAAAGTTGAACCGTGGGAAGATTCCGAAGCATTTCGGTGCTGAAGACGTAAAGTGCAGTTGTTGCCAGACGGTGGAATGGATTATGTCCAAGAACACTAAGAGAGGGCCTAGACGCAATTCAAAGGGGAAAAAGCAGGCTTCCAAGAGAATCCCGGCCGTTGCGACTCCAATTAGGCGGGTCTATGCTACGAAGAAATATAAACCAGTCGCCTTGAAAGTGCGGCCGGTCTATACGGATCTTCCTGAACGATTCCGCCTAAAGAGAGAGATAAAAGGGAATCCATTGGAGAATATGCCTGGTTTGTCAGAGAACCCTGGGGATTTCGTGCCTACCGGGAGATACACGGCTGGAAGGAAGGAAATTATAGACAGAATTCACTCAAAGGACTTCTTGTGGCTAGAAGAGCGAAAATTGTTGCACCATTTCATGATGCTGCAAAATGAGGCTTTCGCCTGGGATGATTCAGAGAGAGGAAGCTTTAGACATGACTTCTTTCCACCAGTAGACTTCCCGGTGATTGAACACAAGGTTTGGGTTGAACGGAGTATTCCCATACCGCGTGGCCAACTAGAGATGGTCTGTGATCTTATTAGAAAGAAAATTGACGCGGGGGTCTATGAGCCCTCCAACGCCTCTTATCGGACTAAATTCTTTGGAGTGATCAAGAAAAATGGAAAGAGTGTCCGGCTCGTTCATGCTCTTGAACCTTTAAACAAGGCTACAATTGCGCATTCGGGTGTCCCACCGGCAACAGAAGAACTGGCGAACCACTTCGCGGGCAGAGCTTGCGGAGCAGTATTGGACTTGTACTCCGGATATGATCACAGGGATATAGCAGAGGGCAGTCGGGATTACACTACCTTTCAAACACCGTTTGGAGCCCTGAGACTGGTGAAACTCCCGCAAGGGTGGACTAACTCTGTCCCTATCTTCCACGACGATGTAACCTATATCCTACAAGATGAAATCCCGCACGTCACTATTCCGTATATTGACGATGTACCAATACGAGGGCCAGGGTCGAGATACCAGGATAAAGATGGAAAGTACGAAACTATACCAGGCAACTCGGGGATTCATCGGTTCATTTGGGAGCATTTCCAAAATTTGAACCGAATAGTCCAGAGAATCAAGTATTGCGGTGGAACTTTCTCAGGATTGAAAGCATTGCTCTGCCTGGATGAGTTTCCTGTCGTAGGCCACTTGTGTTCTTTTGAGGGACGTAGACCTTCAGAAGACCGGGTTGGCATTATCACTAGATGGCCAGCTTGTGAAAATGTCTCGGAAGTCAGACAGTTCTTGGGAGTTGTCGGGCAGATGCGCATGTTTATAAAGAACTATGGCAATATTTCGAGACCCATACAAAGACTACTCAGGAAAGACACCGAATTTGAGTGGGGAGAGAAACAGGACATTGCTATGAACGCTATAAAGAAAGAAGTAGCGCTCTGCAGATCTTTAAAACCTCTCAACTATGAGTGGGATTCGGATATTGTAATCTCGGTAGACACTTCTTGGCGGTCAGTGGGAATAGAAGTCTGGCAGTGCGATCCAGATGATCCAACTAAGAGATATTTCGCGAAGTTCACGGCCATTCCGTTAAATGACCGGGAAGCGCGGTTCTCGCAGCCTAAAAGAGAACTCTATGGATTGCTGAGAGCGTTGGACAGGATGCAATATTGGATTCTTGGCGCCCGCCGACTTGTAGTGGAAACCGACGCTCTTTATATCAAAGGAATGCTCTCCAACCCGGGGATGGGGCCGAATGCAACCATAAATCGGTGGATTGAGAAGATCTTGATGTACCACTTCACACTGAAACATGTGGCTGGTAAGACTTTCCCAGTGGACGGTTTATCAAGGCGCAGACCAGTGGAAGGAGATGAAGAGTGGCCGAACCCAGAAGATGGGTATGACGAGTACGAACTTCCAAAAGACCACCCTGACTGGGACCACGAAGGTCACCAACCCTTGAATTTTGACGATTTCAAAGATGAGATTGACACAAGGGGTGGATATCAGCAAGAGATCGTGATAGAGCCAGCGGCAGGTGTTGAATCCTTCCAAGATGAATGTGTCTCGGCCTTCTTGTCGGATGTCCGTGATACTCAGGCCATAAAGAAAGCTTACGACACCGAGGGGTTGGTTATGCCGCAATATCTGTCATCTCAGATTCGGGATGAAGAACTGTTATTGCCTGAGGAAAAGTATAAATTCGATCCAGATGTTAGAGAAGACTATGACGAGGGTCACCGGTCTGACTCGGCACGAGAATTGGATGAAAGAGTACTAAAAGTGGAAGAATGGTTGAGAAACCCTTCTGACAGACCGAAAGGATTCGAAGATCCAGATGCGCCGGGATATTCGCACTCCAATTACCTCAAGTTTATGCGTTATGCGGCCAAATTCTTCATTGACAAGAAGAATGGGAAGTTGTATAGGCGTGAAGATGAGGGAGCGCACAAGTTGGTAGTCTCTAAAGAGCATAGGATGTACATGATGAAAGCCTCTCATGACAGCCTTGGTCATAAAGGTGCCTATTCGACTAAAAGTATGATTGAATTGCGGTTTTGGTGGATAGACCTGTCGCAAGATGTGGACTGGTATGTCAAAACTTGTCACTTGTGCCAAGTGAGACAGAAAACTCTCTTAAGGATACCGCCCAAGGCAACGAAAACGCCCAGTATATTCCAAAAGATACATACTGATGTTATGATTATGGGTGTACCGTCGAATGGATACCGGATGGTAGTTGCGGCAAGGGATTCTTTGACAAGATGGGTTGAAGCACGCGCTCTAAGGGCAGACAATGGAGAGGCTCTGGGAAAATTCCTTCTAGAAGACATTATTTGTCGATGGGGGTGTCCACAAGAATTGGTTACTGATAATGCGGGCCAATTCGTGGCGGCACTCAAGTGGTTGGCTTCAAAGTATGGAATAACGGGCATTAGGATCTCACCGTATAACTCTCAAGCTAATGGTCCAGTAGAGCGTGGCCATTGGGATATGCGCCAGTCAATGTTTAAGGCAACTGGCGGAGATACGCGGAAGTGGTTCTGGTTCTTGCACCAGGTAATTTGGGCGGACAGAATAACGACCAGGCGTGGTCTTGGCTGTTCTCCTTACTTTGCCATGTGTGGGGCACACCCTATTATACCATTGGACATAGAAGAAGCGACTTGGTTGGTAGAATTCCCGGGCGAGATAATCTCTACGGCAGAATTAATTGGATTAAGGGCGAAAGCCTTAGCCAAACATGTTCAGCACGTTGAAGAAATGAGAGAGAGAGTCTCGGCTGAGAAATTGGCTGCTGTGCGTCGGTATGAAGGAGTTCATGAACATACAATCAAGAACTATAACTTCAAACCCGGTGATCTGGTTCTTGTCCGAAATACAACCGTGGAAAAATCGCTTAATACTAAGATGGCTTCCCGTTATCTTGGTCCAATGGTGGTGGTCCGTCGGACTAAAGGTGGATCCTACCTTTGTTGCGAAATGAACGGTGCAATGTTTCATGGGAAAATAGCGCAGTTCAGGGTAGTACCGTACATGGCGCGAAAGAGATTGGATTTGCCGGGGAATATTCTGGATCTCATTGATTTGGGGAAGGAGAGTCTGGACGATTTGGCTGCAGCAGAGGATGTTCCTGACGAGTACTTGGGAAAGGACTTGCAGTTCCATCGCGTTACCTTGCGCCTGGACTGGGAAGAGGTTGACCCCGATGAGCTGTCGGAGGAATATTTGAGTGAGGAGGACTTGTCCGAAGAGGACCTCGCGCCGACACCCGTATATGACAAAACGAACCCGAGAAGGTCCAAAAGAGCGAAGAACAAGTGAAATTGGACTACGCTACTGACAAGGGCAAACAAGAGGGTAAAGAATTGTAATGCGAGTTGGACGAATAAGAAGAAGTACACGAGTGCTCGGTTATTAACGGATGAAGACTGCGCCGTTTTGCTCGAGTAAGGACTGTGATGCAGTGACTATGCCACGATACGGGTATGGGAGCGTTATGCGGGCGCCGGCATCGTAATAAACTTCGGGGACAGAACTACAAGTCGCAGTCAGAACAGATCGAAGTAGTATGATGGGTGACTTGCCTACTTGTGGAACACTGCCTCAACAAGAGGGGAGAGCTTGCGCTCCTCCATAATCTTGAGGACGTTGATGTGCTCCGACTTGAGGGCCTCGAAGCAGCGGAGTTCGAATGAGATATTGTGACCACAGACGTCCATGTTGGTACGGACTTGGCGCTCGATACGCAAGATGGCGTCGTTGTCGTACGAATGGTCGCGTCCAGCGTTGACGATACGACGGCAGGCGGCGAGGACTTCGCCTTCGGAACGCATTTCGGGTTCTTGAAGGCGTCAGCACTGAAAGGAAGGCTGGAAAAGGGCTTACCTTCGAAAGCGGGGTGCGAGTCGTCATAAGTGTGACGAGAGGTACCGTATCTGCGCTTGCGCGGATTACCAGCTCCCTGGTCTCGAGTAAGAGACTCCTCAACGGCGGCCTAGTAGGATGTTCAGACCCTTAGGAATTAAAAGGGTGGGGCAGACTCACAGAGGAAGCGCGACGAGCCTTGCGAACGGTGTTGGATTTCTGAAAAAGAGGATCAGAAGTGTAAAAGAAGGAGAGGGTGTTATTCACGTTGCGTCCATTGGCAGGCTCGGAGACGGTGTCGTCCTCGTCGTCGTCTATAACGATCGCGGTCTGGGAAGAAGTGGACTCGACGGGAGCGTTGAGGTCCGGTCCCTGTTCAATGTCGGTCAGAGACTCAACGATTTGCTTAACAAGAAGTTCAATCTCGGGTGAATCTGCGTACCTGGTTAACGACGGCAGCGGAGCCATCCATGGGATCGTCTTCACCTTGCTCCCCATCCTCGGACTCGACATCGGAGGGAGAAACGTGCTCGAGCGACTTCTTGGTCTTCTTGGCCTTAAAAGAGACGTTACGGTGCGACAAGAAGATAGATATAAAAAGACGCACCTTGCCCTTGCCCTTCTTGGCGACTTTGGCTTTCTCTTTGACCTCCTTGGCCACCTCCCGAGCCAACTCCTTCTCTCTGCGTGCGTGAGCGGCGGCGGCCTGCGCCTCGGCCTTGTTCTTGGCGCGAATCTGAGCGGTGGCTTCGATAATGGAGATGACACCCTTGACGTTCTTGTCCCATTCTCCTTTAGCCGAACCCCAGTTGGAGGTCCAGCTAGTTCTAACGGAGAAGAGCGTGTCGCGGATGAAGTTGCTGCCTGCGGCAATCTCGAGGAAATCGTTGAGAGGTATCTTGGGATTGTTAGCGCCAATAGGTGAATAGACGAGTAATGAACGCACAAGGAGACCTGCATTGGATGCAATGAACTCTAAAGCAACGTCGCGCGCCTTGAATGGGGTGTCGATACCGCGGGAGACCTTGTTGATATTGTTCCATAACTCGATGGGGAGACCCTCAGGGCAGGTGGGTTCAGAAACGGCGGACATGAAAGCGTGGATATTGGTGTGGGCAAGAGGAATTAATCGAAGTGGAGCGGACAGCGCCCTTAAATTGTATCTGGAAAGCATGCGCCAGTAACTGGGGACAGTTACGATTTAAAAAGAGGGGGAGAGGGGCAGTGAATTTGCGAATTTTGTTAGATCAGTTCTGATGAGAATTGCTTAAATTGACAAGCTGTCATGCTGGAAACATAGCTACACGTCGAGAGCATGGATACTAAACACCGATTAAACGGCTTGGGGTTCCACTTGTATTCAAAAGACGTCAACTTGAACGACAAGAATAGGCGCGCATCATCGGATCAAGTTCCTATTACAGCTATTTGCGGAACTTAGGGCGCGGATCATTTTTTCTCAAAAATGTTGATTTTGGCATAACAGCTGTATTAGGCTCAAATCTCAAGCAATCTCTTGGGTGTTTCGAATCATTCCACTCTCCCATGCATTCCGCACCTGCATGCACCCAACGATCGGCGATAATTACATAATATAGACCATATGCAGGAGTTGGTCTGTTTTCGTTCATAACACTTCATGTGTGAGCTAAAGTGGTGTAAATCTTCCAATATCCTAGCATATAACATTTGAGGTGATTATACAGATGCAAGGATGCTTAGGATATCCATCCCATGTCTCATTCCCTCTAATTCCTGCCATCAGATGTTGAGCAATTTTACCTGACCGTGACGCAAAGGTACTGGGCGGAGTATCCTAAATCTGGGGTGCCATGCATGTGTGGAATACATGTCAGGTGGCCATGTCAAATTATTAGAACATTACAGGCCCTACCGGGAACATGGTAGGCAAAATGCATGAAAACACCGTATCTCAAACGGCGGCCATGCCGGTGCCGCAAATGGAAAGTCCAAAGCACCTTGCATCTGTAGAATTTTGAGGGGAAGAGGATGCAGAAATAATAATTGTATTCCGTTGAGAATTGAGGGCACAGCGAGCAAAATGGTGAAAACGATCAAAAACATCCCTTTTTGGAAAAAAACTGGCCGCGCCCTAAGTTCCGCAAATAGCTGTAAGGATAGGGGGTTGTCTTTGACTGAAGAACCGTCTAAGTTGCCCAAGAGAACCAAAATGGCGCACTGGGTTCAGGAACATTGTCAGATAGGAGCCTCAAGAAGGTCCAGCCTGTTGGAGTGAAACAGTTCTAGACGCTGTCCGAGATGCCAACTGAGACGAGCAAAAGAGTTCGACACACACCTACCGCGAGGGTCGAACTCGCAACCTTCAGATTAGATGTCTGACGCTCTATCCGGTTGAGCTAGGTAGGGTCATTGAAGTGTTTTGAAATGCACCAGATATGATTCTATTCGAAGGAACAAGATAGGACTACTGAGTGAAACGAACCGGTACAGCGGACTGGTAAGTAGGAATGCTGAGTTCTGAAAGGTCGACAGAGCCCGACGGAAGAAGGCTAGTACTATGGACAAGAGGAGGAATATAGTCTTCATCGTCAGAATCGTCTAGACGGCTTTCACCTCTGACATAGACGTCCTCCGGAGCAATGGAGATACGATCGGACTCTTCGCTTCGCGAGTTGTGATAACGGACACGGTGGTACAAGATGTCTCGGAATTCAACGGGCATGATCTTGGCGAACTGGGTACGAGCGAGCTCGTTGGCGATAGTGGCGTCCAGAGCGTCGAAAACATTGCGGAAAGCGGAAAACGTCTTGTAGGGCGAGATAATGCGACTGGCGATAAAATATTCGTGAACGAGTGGGTAGAGCTCCTGGAAACGCTCAAGAGCGACTTGAGCGCCATAATCAGGAAAGTGGACTAGGAAAAGGGTCAGTCCTGGGCCCAGGACAGAGAATCCGTACGTACCAAGACGCTCGTTAGTTTCTCGGTCCGCCTTCTTGATGAAATTCTCCCACTCTCCGAATATGGTGAAGGTGCAGCCGGTGGCCATAGTCAGGCCGCATTCACGACAAGCATTGGACCAGCAGTCGAAGTTGCATAGGCGTCCCAACGTAGCACAAGTTGCGCAAGGTTCGCTGGGCTAGAGAGAACGTTAGAGGCAAATAGAAGGCCCGATAGTAAAAACTCACCCTGCGAGAAATCAACATAGACGAGATCTCAGGAAATCGTGGAGTATCTTCGACCAGGACTGGGTTAAGATGACGAGGGGCACCACCCATGACAATGTCGATTTCGTTCATGGTAGTAGAAGGGCGAATAGAGGCGAGAGGCGGCTACAAGAAGACTTTATAGTCGTCCAGGGGTGTCTCAAATCGGATCAGGTTTTTGGAATATTAGGCACAAGACGCCACAATTGAATTGTTGGAGCATCAGGAACTACATTTCAAGTCTACGTTCGATCAGGTTCATCGCCTGGCGTCCAAACTTGTGAAGGGTCCAGTTCTGGTACACGTTCATAAGTGCCTGACGATCGGAAATCCCGGCAAGACGCTCCTGGTAGCGTGCGCGAGTCTTGTTGAAGTAGCAGCGGCGCAGATACTCGAATGCGCGTGGCACAGTGGACTGGAGGGATGCCAAGGGGTATTTATCGCGGCCAAACATGACGTCTATTGGCTGTTAGGAGGCTCAAGAAGTGGAAAAGAAGACGCACTATGCTGCATCTGGGGTCCATGGTCCTCCCAGAACAAGTCCCACGACTCCACGTCCAAAAGGAAGCATTTGGTGTCTAGGCGGCGTTCGCAGAGAGCACAAGCCCGGCCCCAAGTTCGAACTATACAATCGACGCCGAGGCGATGGCAGTGATGACAAGGATTACTAGGCTGGAAACGCTTTAGAGTTCAAGGAAAAGAGGTTTAGCATGTAGAAGAGACTCGCCAAGTTGTCTTCAAGCATGTAAAGCGCGTATTCCTCGAACTCGTTCCTGATAGGCATGACAGTCTGGGAGGGAGAGAGTTTGAGGAGAAGAAGTCTTAAATGAACGGCTAAACCGGTGATTTCCGTGGCGGATCACTACCCAGGTATTTGGGCAACAAGTACAAAGTTGAACTTTGAAAGAAATTTTGCGAGTCGAAAAACTTTCTAAGTTCAAATTCTCACGATTACACCGGAATGGAACGCCAAAAATCCAAAATATACATTGGGTTCAAACAAAACAGACTACAAGATAGATAGCTAAAGGACACTTTATCTAAAAGATTGACTAAAGTATAGTAAATCTAAATACAAAGAGTTCCATTAGACGCGAGGCAAGCAAGAAAGACGGTATAGCGTAGGTACGCTTCGACGGGTTGTATCAAAGAAAATCTGGCAGAGTAGGAGATTTAAAAGATAAACGACCGGAGCGGTAGACGAGTGGAAACTAGAACAACGATAAGCAAAAGAGACGATTGGTGCCCTTCACCATCAAGACTTTGGCTTATCTTGCGAGAAGCTGACCTTCTTCGATGCGCTGGAGAGAGGCTTCTTTGGTGAAGCGCTGGAAAGAGGTTTCTTTGGTGGCGCTGTAAGTAGATTGGTCAGTAAAAACGTGAAAGTGAGGTAGAGAGGAGACGGACCGGGTGGAGATCCACGAGAAGAAGAGGACGAACGTTCACGACGACGGGGCTTGGGGGTGACAGCCGCCTCTTCCTCGACCTCGGGAACAACCTCCTCCTCGATGGGGTCCTCGGTCTCCAACGAAACGACCTCCTCGCCCCCAGGAGTGCTGGAGCGTGAAGTAGGAGGGACGAGGGCTTCCTGACCAAGATCAAGCCCATCGTCGCCATCCCCAGAAGACCCGCCGGCCACTTGAGAGAACGGCGGTGTAGAAGGACCAGCACCGGAATCGGTGACACCGTAGTGGGCGGTGCGGTCTGGATTGAAAGTCGCGACGTGCTTGGGATCAAGACACGCGGACTGTTTGACAACCTGGAAGTTGGCGTGGTCGGTGAGGCGGGCAACCCAGTCGCGCATCGAGACGGTCGACGTTGATTCGGTGAAGCGGTTGTTAAAGCTGTCGACGCCAACCAACTTGATCACCTTGTCGGCGTGCTCGTTGAAGGCGGCGAGTTTGTCGGCCATCTCCTGGGTTTCGAAGCAGGCGGCCTGGTGAGCGATGGTGGCGCGAACCATGGACGCGTGAAGCTCGGCGATCATGTACAAAGTTTCTAGACAAAAGAAGTTAGTTTGGAAACGAAAGAGATAGAAAGTAGAACTTACGTCTCGTCCCAGTGTCAATCCAAGGGGCCAACTCGAGTCGGGCGCGCTCCAACTGGGCCTCACTGTACTTGAACGAACACGCCTTGTGCGCCTTGCTTTCGCAAGCGGTACAAGGTTGGTTGAAGCCGCGGAATTCGCAGTAATAGTTGCTCAAGATGCATTCGATACAAGAGAAGCCGGGCTGAGGAGGCGTTAGATCGAGAAAATAAAGATAGACGGGAACTCACGTCGCGGAGGAGTTCAAGAACCGGTTTGAAGATCTCCCTCGTTTGGGTTTGAGAGATCTTCGGGAACGACTTGAAACGGCGGACCATGGGCGGGTATTTTTGGAGCTGGAGTTGGTGACCAGCGGTACCGAGAGTCGTGGTGATGGGCGTCTTCTGGTTGGAGGGGAACCAAGGCGCGCCGCGAGGAGTTTTGGGAAGGTTGCGGGCGGAGGCGCGCGTAAGCGCGTTGGCGGTGACGACGCGGGTGTCGAACTTCCAACGTTCGTCGACAGGGACATCTTGAAGGTCGTTGTTGGTGCTCGGAAAGTCGTTGAGCGGATGGTCGTAGTACGCGGGAATATTGGTCGAGGTATCGGGCATCTGAACGGTGTTCAGGATGACATAAGAGAAAATAAAAATAAAAGACGCACCTCGCCGTCTTCATACCGCTTCTCAACCTTGACCTTCTTCTTCTTCGAAGACGACGTAGTAGCTACCTCTGTCCCCGACGCTTCCCCAACCTCCGATCCATCGTCTTCGGGCGAACGGTGACGTTTGCGGGGGTTCTTGGAAGACGAAGGCTTGCGATCCTCGTCGGAGGATTGCTCGATCGCTTTCGCCTTGCCTTTTGGAGGGCCGCGAGGAACGTTGCTTGGGCCGGGTTCGGAAGAGACGCGATCGTCGGAACGCAAGACGCGGCCACCCCTAGTAACGGTCAGGAGAATGAAAGACAGAAAGATAAAATAATAAACGTACTTGGAGGCGGGAAGTTCCACTTTGGGGACATGCTTGGAACGCAGAGGGGGCTCCTCGCGGGAGAAGAAGGTGGCCTGCAAAGGGTACTTCCACTTGGGCGGAAGAGGCTCCGGCTAAGGACGATTCAGTAAAAGAGAGAAAAGGAATGATAAATAAGGTGTACCGGAGGGTGGCATGCGTCGGGCATGAGGTACTTCCATTGTTGAAAGACCCCATTAAACTCGGGCGCGTACTCCTCGTACTCGAGTCGTCGAAAGAAAGAACGAAGAGGATACATGAGGCGGTGAAATTCTTCAGGTTGTTCTCGTTCGAACCAAGCCCGCCGGTTGAAATCCTGAATGGGGTGAAGTTAGTCGGCAACGACGAAAAGAACGCGTGGAGACTTACCAAGGCCTCGAGGTTGGCGACAAGGAGTCTCGGGATATCAACGGCATCAGGACCCTTGTCGATCTCGTTAAAAAGCGACTTGTTAACGAGAAGGTTCTTGAGGTCGATACCACTGCGACCGCAGAGTTTGATGTAAGGGTCGAGGGCGCGGCCGTATTGGTCGGTGATGCGATAAGAGACACCGTCGATCTTGGTATACTGGATTGGGAACTCGGGAGCACCAGGAGAGGAAGACGCAGACGAAGACGCCGGCTTGGCCTTGGGAGGCATGGCCAAGCAGGACGAGGAGTGGGCGAGCAGAGAGTGTCGTTGTGGTGGGAGAAAAAGAAAGAAAGGCCACGCAAGCCCTGGGTTTATATGACCAGGCTGCGGTACCTTGAAGTTTAAGTGAACGCCTTCTTTTCCGGAGACTGTGCACGACTGAATTGTTCTATTTCTAAAATTGGAACGTTGAGTCATCATGGACCCACACGCAAAAGACGAAGTAAAGCGGCCTACCTTGGGCAGTACTACAACCTATTTGAAGTGGGGTGTCACTAGAATCCAAGGAATGAGAAGAATCTAGAAGGAGAGACAGTAAAGGAGCGGGAGGAGCTGGTCAGAGGAGAACCTAAGACATCAGCACCGCTGATCACTTAATGAATAAGTGACGGCACCGGTTCTAGACACCGCCAATCTCGCCCACGTGAGCGCAAATAGAGTTGGAAGGGACGTAATGACATTTGCCCCCGCGGAACGCGACTGAGAAGACTTGGCAGTGATATAGGTACCGAGCGGTGGACTAGGTGGAAGTCTTGTTCGCCCTAGGTATCTCTATCAGCGCTAAGGTCAGAATAAGGATTTGAGAGTTGTTAACGTGCAAACACTGGTGACCGGGGACGGTCAAAATTAAAAGGGTGGGGCAGATGATAAGCCGTGTAAATGACCACATATGAAAGGCGCAGTTTTTGCGTTTTTCACTAGTACTACCGCATGCTCACACCCCAATTGAGAGCTACCGTGAGCCTTGAACGGGAAAGCTACCAGTCATATAGCTTAAGACCACTACAAAAGAGAACGTTATGAAGTTACTGGAAAGTGCGGATTACGGTTCCCTCTAGAAGTGCGTCTGACTACACAAGATGGTACCCAAGGTTGCGCCCTGGATGAGCCATTGCTAGACTTGGACCAAGAGGAAGTGAAAACACGCACAATAGTTAAAACTCGAGACGATCTGGACTCACCTTCAGTATGGGATGTTTGTTGTTGCGACTTGATGGCTCAAGACGCGTCGCGGCACGTGTAGGAATGATGGCCGGGACTCGGAGTTCCTTCTTCCGGCTGAGACAAGCGGATAGGAGCTGACTTGATGCGACAAGACGGAAACGTATTGGATCCGGGATCACGATTTGATCTCGGACCATTCCCGATCGAATCAAGACGGTTCAACTTGGTTCTTTTCCAATATCAGACCTGTTAGAGAGAGTGGACGAGTTACCAAGAAGCGCAGACAAGGCTATAAGGCCTGCCCTGAGTTAGGGCCACCCACTAGACGAAGAAGATCCTGTACAAGACAGGAGGGTTTCAGTGATATCACCCGAAGACAACCAATTTCAATACGATCGGGTTAAAACTGCCCAACAAGACATCTCGACGTGCCAGGGCACCAATGGCGGAATAGGTTGTGGAGCAGGGAGAGTCATGGGGACCGGAAGGGCATCCGAAGACATAATAGTAGCATCGTAAACTTAATCCCAGCACAGTATATAAGGAGTCAGGACTCGTAGATTTAGGCAGCAGATTATTCCGGGGCTGTAGTGCACATCGCATCGCAGGGTCTGGGTAGTGGTGCTCTGTATAGTGACTTGTTGCTTGTCCGCACTAGTACTAGAAAGGCTTGAACGAACGATTTTGATTGATAAAACCAGTTGTGATCTTTTGAGTTAAAAAGCCCCAAGTTCGTTGAAGCTTGGAAGCGTTGCAGAACGTGCATAGTCGGAAACGGGCTATTGCGAAACTTACCAGTTCTATTGAACACCCAACAAACCTCAGACCTTAACAGGCTGTAACTTGAACACTATCAGACCCAATATTCCATTTGAGAGCCTAGTTCTCAAAGAACCAATTGACCGACTGAGAACGTTTCTTGTTGACCCTACCATACATCGTTTCGGTCTATAGGATCTAATACTTGATCCGACACCCCCGAACTTCACAGAGCTTGCACTAGAGGATATAAGAGTGGTGGTTTTGGTTGTTTTGTGTTGGTTTGGTTCAGTGTGATCATTTCATTGTCCAAGAACGCACTTTATAGCTTTTGCCCGCGCCTCGAGTGACGGCCGTTCAACGGCAACCAGAACACGCGATGGGAACGAGGACCCCTGATAATACCTTTGAAGGCTAGGTCCCAAAGTTGACCGATTCACCAATTTTTGTCCGGACAGGTTTTCGTTCCGCAAGGGCGATTTTTGTCCGGACGGGACCTAGCCGAGTAGCCCCCAAAGGCATTTTTGGCCTTCCCACGGGGCCTAAAATGCGTAAAATTTTCCAGCGCCTCCGCCTATAGTGCAGATCGCGCGAAACTCCCATTTTACACCGACAATGACGGTTTCGGGGCCAAAATCTGGGCAACTTTGAGAAACTTGGACCCGACACCAACCTGACACGACGAAATTTTGTCCGGACAGAACCTGGCCTGTCCACCGCCGGGCGACCATTTTTGTCCGGTCAGGACCTGGCATTTGGACCCAAAATCTCAAATTTTTGTCAGGACCTGGACCCTGGCCTTCAAAGGTATTATCAGGGGTCCTTGGGAACGTGGAGCCTAGAATTCCCATGCCACAAACTACGCGAAAGAAGCCTCGGCCACATCGGACCGATCCAGTTCTAGGTGGGCGTCCGCCGTCCACTCGAACAAAAGTTCACAACCGGAACGAAATCCACTCTCCAATGGGTAAGGTGAAGTCTTGGAAAACTCAGATCGAAGTTGACACGCACAACGCACAACAGCGCCGATCAGCCAACACAACTATGAATCCATGTGGAATGATCGTCATGACTTTCGCTGGATAAGTGCACGCAACGACTAATGAACAGGAACGAAAGGAGAATTCACCGTGGAAAATAAATTCGAGGCGAGGAAAGGTCGGAGTACGAATAGGTCTCGGAGGAATCGAACCCCCGCGAGCTAAAGAACTGCCTATGCTCGGTGCTCAACAAACCATTCGATGCCCTGCTTTCGAGGTAAGAAGAATGACCAGCAAGCATCGAGTGATTCGCGCAAGGCAGATAAAATGCCATCTGGCTATCCAGGAAGAGACAAAAGAAGCACGCACCTTGACCAGCGCGCCGGGCGCACCCCAGACACGCGGCCGCACAGTTGCAAAGAGCTAGCTGAACCCACTGCACGCAAGCCAAAAGACGCAGGGAGCCGCGCTACGCTTGGATGCTACGGGTGCGTCATTGGTGGGTATTGAACGGTAAACATAGTCGTCTCCGCGGGCGCCAGCCCCTCCACTGGGAGCAGCCCCTGGATCGCTCGCCATGTTACTCAGTCTGGCCTTATCCGAAAGGCTGTCGAAGTCGGGGCATCGAGCGACAGGGAGGTGTTACGCGCTGTGATTATACGCGTCGCGTCACGTTGTGACGCGACGTGTTGCTCATTGTTTGGGATCAGAGCCGTTGCACCGTCTATAAGTATCTAGTTGTTTGGCAACGGACTCTTAACTTTTACCTCCCATACTCTTAACACTGTAACTCTGAAACAGCCCGAACAATCTATACTGATTTGTTCTGGTCATTCAGCGTTCTATCTAAGGGTGCTTAGGAGGTCGAAGTGACCACTTAACACTTTTTTTGACCTTACTATCAAATAGTGGGGCTGAAAATTCAGAGAAAGATTTTGCAATTCCGCAAACTCGATCGTCTGTAATCAGACGGTTATAGTCTGTGGTCCCCATCTTCACCTTAGACGATCTTCTAGCGATGGCCGATCAGGGCAACGCCAAAAAGTCGAAAGGAAAAAAGGGAAAAGGCGGAAAGCAGCAGCAGAAAAAGCTGCTGCCGGCGGACACGACAACTGACATGGCGGCAACCTCAATGTTGCAGCAGCAGCAGTATGCGATCGAGGAGGATCCGCCTCCGCCGCCGCCTCCACTATCTAATCGTGGATCGCCGTCGATCGTGATCGATGGAGGAGATTCTCCGTCGCCGCAATCGGGTGCGATCAGCGGAGCGGACTTTGGATCTAACGTCCGCTCGGGGTTGCTCACCGTGGAGTCATCTGCTCTTCCGTCATTGACGCCGTCCTTGACACCTACCCCGGAAGAGCTGGCTTTCCACCGAGCGCTTACCTCTGCACGCAGCGAAATTCCTCAAAACTCCAGACAAGAATCTGAAATTTACTCAATGCATCTCGAATCTATGGGATTACAGCCTGCTATCAATCTGGAGACCTCGAGACGGTCGCTATCTCGTACACCCGTGGCAAGCCTGGTGAGTCATGGTACTGTTGTTCCTACCACGCCCAGCGTCGTCGTGACGCCCGCGGACAAGGATCACACGGCGGCTCTCCGTGAGCGTGAACGGAAACGCGAGCGGGAGAGGACGACGGTGATCGAGGTTCATGATGAGGATGACCCCGATCACGTTCGCCGTCAACGCGATCGTGAGCGCGACATCGCGCGCAACGCGGCTGAACGCGCTGCAAAGGCGCGGCAGGCTAGCGAGAGGTCGAGGGGAGTAGTGCGCGGACAATCCGCTGCAACCGCTGCTGGGCCCAATGCTGCTCGTGCATCAACGGGACCCGGGAGCGCCAAGCGTGTTTCTAAACCACCTACAAGTGTGGGGCAGATTGATGATATTGTTGGGGCGTACGACCGTTCCGATGTATCCGTTAGTAGCAGTCGACTGAAGCGGCGCAGCGAAAAGCAGCGTGCTACAGGAGGAGACGAACCTAATGAGATTCATTCGGTGCCAGATTCGTCCAGCAGTGAGGACAGTTCCCCGAGTAACCCGCGTCCGCGCCGCAACCCTGAATTGGATAAGGCGGCCATGGAGCGCGAGCGGGAGTTGTTTCAAAACACCGACGCATATCGTGCGCGGCGTAAGGCATTGGAGGAATCTGAGAAGCGGTTACGTGAATTGCGTGTGGAAGACGACCACGCATTTGCAGAACAGCTGGCGGAGAAGTATGCTATGGAAGGAGCGGATCTGGCGCTCGCGCAAGAGATTGCCCTACAAGGTGAAGAGCCGAAGCCTATGTCCGCAGCGGCGTTGAAAGCTCGTGAGACCGAGGACATGGCGCTTGCGTTGGAGGAGGCCGCACGAGAGGCGCGTGTTACAGCTGAAAATAGCAAGCGAAGCTTGCAAGCTGGCCAAGTTGTAGTCCAGAAAAACAAGGCGTCTACGTCCACTGAAAAGAAGGTGCAGAAAGTGACGAAGGAGAATGCTACGGATTCACCTGTAGTCGCTCCGACTGTGCGCTTGACTCACGACTTGAAAAACCGCATCATCCTGCAGAAATATCGAATTCAGGAGTTGATGCGTGAAGGAAAGACGACCGTCGCTGACCAGGGAATAAGCTGGGACGACGACGGTAATCCCATCGAGGTGGGACCGGCACCTAGCCGCGGTAGTTCGGTTGGGACTCGCGGCGGCAAAAGAATTGTTGTCAAAGGGGAGAAGTCTCTTTCGCCAGGATTGAAGATTGGCGAGGTTCAGTTCCCCGATGTGACGAGTTTTAGTGCTCCCGCAGCCGAATCGTCCGCGAGACGTCTCGTTGTGGGGGGAAGCAAGCCGGAACAGTCTGGCAGACGCTCTGAAAAATCAGAGGAGAAGCACAGATCGGTGCCCCCATCGCCGAAGCGGGAAGGTAACAATACTTCCGGCCAACCTGCACAGGTTGGTGGGCAAGGAGGCGGTGGAGGGGACTCGTCGCCGGATTCTTCATCAGAAGGGGAGGACGACACTTATCGTGATGAGTCGACATATTCGAGGTCTGAGGATACCGATAGCGCCTGGGATGAAGATCAGTTCAATGTAACTGAGATCACCCTCAACTCACAGTCGGGCTCCAACCCACACACGAGAAGTGGGCACCGTTACGGGGAAGGAGGGGAACCTCCGTCTGATCCCGATGATGATGGTGGGGGAAGTGATAGCGACGAGAGCAAGGGTGGTAAAAAGTCCAAAGGGCCGAGTCGCACGCCGCGTAAACGAAGCGAGGAGAGCGACCGGGATCATAAACGGCGCACAAAGCGAAATAAGCGCCGCAAGCACCACTCGCACGGTAGCCGTAATCGAGATATGGAGCTGCAGGACTCGTCCAAGACGGGGCTTGCTGCGAAAGTGCTGAAAAAGTGGAGAGCGAGTCTTCACTTCCATTATATCAAATTATTGCGGACTGCCTTGGGTAAAAAATCCCAGCAGCATTCGTTATTTGATGATAATCGGCAGTTGAAAATTCCGCCACCCCCGATCTATAACGGGGCAGCAGATATTGTTAAGTTCGATGAACATATTTTAGGAATTGTGCGGTGGCTAGAGTTGATAGGAATGGGCGGCAAAGATAATGATCATAAGCGGATTTTAACGCATGGATTTTATCTTTCGGGAATTGCCAAGAACTGGTACGAAAACCAAGTCGTGGGATTGTATCGCACGAAGTGGACATGGACGTACCAGGAACTGGTGATCGGCCTGTTTGAGAGGTTTATTAACACTGCCTGTGTGCAAAAAGCCACGGAGCTGTTTTATACCTCGACTTATTCACCCGCGCTTGGGTCCATCGGGTTATACTACGAAATGATGACTGCTGCGAGACGTATGATCAAGCGGCCGGATTCACTCACATTCAAGTCGCATTTCATCGCGAAATTGCCATCGGCTATGTGCGAAGATATGCTGAACGAGCATATAACGGCTGAGGTTAGTACGATCAAGGAGGTGCTGGAAGGTGCTGCAAATTACGAATGGAAGCTGTCCATGAACGAACGGATTAAAGAACACCGTAAGTTCATTGGAGTGAAAGCTGGCACCGTGAAGAAAGACTCGGGCCATGACCGCGACGGACCTCGGCTGGCGTATATGCAACCTGGCGGTGAGAAGAAGTACCGCTGGGTGAAGCGACAGCCGTTGGAACCAGAGTCTCGGAACCGGGATTTTCGTCCAGATTACGCACGGGTGATCCCTCGAGAAACACCGCGACCGATGGGTCGCGATGGGGGAGGAGGAAGGGCGTACCCAAAGCCGCAACAGGGAGCTAAACCGCCCGCTGCGCAGGGAAAGCAGCCCGTGCGATGTTACAGGTGCGGTGGACCGCACTATCGTAATGAATGTACGGAGAAACCGCGTGCGCCGAACATGTACGCGGGGCACGAGGTTGAGGAGATGGACGAGAAACCGGCTGGGGAAATGGCGGAGAGTAGCGCGAAGGCCGGAGCACCTGAAGCTGTAGAGCAACTACGGCAGATGGTTGACCAGACCTCGGTGGTTGATGATGCGGGGAATGAACGATACGATTCCGAGTATACACTGGAAGAGTGTAGTGAATACTCGTATGGAGATGGAGACGAGCGGTGTTTTCAGATGCGCGACCCGGATGACATGCCAGAGTTGAGGCCCGGAGAGGAAAGCGATTCGGACGATGAGTCCGAATTTATATTCTCAGTGTTTGGCAAAGGAGGAGCTGTACCAACGGCAGGTTATCAAGGTCGAACTGAGCGTGTATCAGTTGAAGACTTTGACCTGGACCAATATGACACTGACTCGTGCTTTGGTGACGAGAAGGATGAGTCGATTGAGTCGATGGCCAGAAGGACAGTATCCCCGCGCGAGCAAAGACCGGCACAACTAAGACCGATGGCTGAACTGGGACTGTTTGGTGTATGTGACGATTACTCGGATGAAGAGTACGTTACCGATCGCGATCTGGAGGAGTTGGCGCGAGAAATGGCCAATGGTTTATTCGTGACGCAGGACCCCGAAGGGGTCGTAGAATATTTCTCGGCGGGACGAGAGAGTACAGCCGGTGATTCTGGCTCGAGAACGAGTCAGAAGAGGGCTGTATATATCAGACGGTGTCGCGTACCTCAACCGCGACCCGCGCGCACGAAGGCAGAGAACTATTGCTTGACAGCTTATGTCAAGGTCAATGGGAAGGATGCATTTGCACTTTTTGACTCAGGATGCACCACGGAGGCCTGTAGTCCAGATTTCGCGCGCGTTGCAGGCATCAAAGTGTTTCCAATTGAATCGGAAATAACGTTACAATTGGGAACAGCGGGCAGTCGGTCCAAAATAAATCATGGAACGATTGCGCGACTTGAGTATGATGACATTAAGTCCGATGAGTATCTGGATATTGTCAATCTAGATCAGTGTGACTTGATCATTGGTACAAAATTCATGAGAAAGCATAAGCTATCTCTGGATTTCCAGTATAACACGATCCGGGTGTTAAACGTACCTACGCCAACGCTCTCCGAGAAGGAGGAATGCTCGGAAGTTGAGCGTCGTAACGCTGCGCGCCGAATAGAGCGAGAAACCTTGAAATGACGCCAGAAGGCAGGGGAATATATCCCCGCCCCTGACGTCTCGGTTGCAGCTGAACCGGCAGAATCCCATTTCGGAGCGACCCCGGACGGCAAGGTATACTGGGAAGAAGTGCCTGACGAAGAAGTGATAGAAGAATTCAATCGAGCGTCACTTGATCCTGATTTTCCAGTATGTTTGGAAGAGACGGGTGAAGTCATTGACAAGGATGAAGGAAAATTCCCCGAGCTAGTGATGGAGTTCTCGAGAGTTTATTTCCCAGATAAGCACTCAGCGGAACAGGCGAGAGAGCGAGCCAAAGTACAGGCGCGTAATCAGCCTCCCGCTGCAGAGCTTGAGAAATCCAGTGAGTCAATAGTTCTGCCACCTGAAATCCGGGAGCAAATGGCTTCTGTATTTCAGACTGCGGCGGAAGAACACATGGCAGAAATTAAAGCCGGCACGAGAGTTTATACGGAGGAGGATATTCCGAAGCTCAGAGACCGGTGGATGGAGATCAGCCTTGACATTATGTCTGGGGTACCGGAGAGAATGCCGCCGTTGCGAGCGGTTAATCATCGGATTCCTCTGATTGACGAGCATCTGCTATATCATTATCACTTGCCTCGTTGTCCCGATGCTATGAAGCCCCAACTAAGCGAGAAGATTCAGCGGTACACTCGCGCAGGTTGGTGGGAGACGGTGCAGACGGATCAAGCTGCGCCAATGTTGTGCATACCTAAGAAGACCGGCCTGCTGCGCACCGCGATTGATTGCAGGAAACGCAATGCGAACACCCGGAAGGATGTAACTCCATTTCCGGATCAGGACCAGATTCGACTTGATTGTGCTCGTGCGAAA
This sequence comes from Mycena polygramma, assembly GCA_029449255.1. Taxonomy (NCBI): domain Eukaryota; kingdom Fungi; phylum Basidiomycota; class Agaricomycetes; order Agaricales; family Mycenaceae; genus Mycena; species Mycena polygramma. Next base: position 51,190 of record JARKID010000042.1, read on the forward strand.
TACAGGTCGAAGATAGACATGTCAGACGCATATGAGCAGATCAGAGTGGTTGCCGAGGATGTCTGGAAGACTGTGTTTGCTACAGTCTATGGAACTTTTCTGAGTCATACAATGCAAATTGGTGACTGCAACGCACCGGCTACATTTCAGCGAATTATGACTATGGTCTTCCAAGAATTCATCGGACGATTCGTCCATGTATATTTGGATGACATATTCATCTATTCGGAATCCATTGAGGACCACGAGCTACATTTAGGCGCGGTTTTCAATACACTCCGAAAAAATGAATTTTATCTTAAGAAAGAGAAATGTGATCTTTACTCGAAGCGTATGGATTGTCTAGGTCATGTAATTGACGACCGAGGCCTCCATGCGGATGCTGATAAGATGCACAAGATTCGTGATTGGCGAACGCCTCGATCGTATCATGATGTGCAGCGTTTCCTGGGATTGGTGCAATATTTAGCACAATTTTTACCAGATATAACTGCGTATACTGGACCTCTAGCTGCAATGACGCGAAATGGAGCGCCATTTGCCTGGAGGCCATTGCATCAGTCGTGTTTTGAAACAATCAAACTGATATGTTGCAAAACAGCTATACTCAAGCCGATTGATCCAAGTTCGCCAGAACCTATATGGGTCATCTGTGATGTGTCAGTATCGGGAGTAGGTGCAATGTATGGACAGGGACCCACTTGGCAAACCTGTCGACCGGCAGGATTTATGTCCAAGAAATTCACTGCTGCTCAGCACAACTACCGAGTGTTCGAGCAGGAGACGCTCGCCATTTTGGAAGGACTTCTAAAATGGGAGGATAAGCTTATGGGTTATCGAGTGCATGTGGTCACTGACCACAAAGCTCTGGAATTTTTCCAATCGCAGAAGCGCCTGTCCAGCAGACAGACGCGGTGGATGGAATATATGTCCCGGTTCGACTTTGATATTCGTTATATCAAAGGCGAGCTCAATAAGGGTGCAGACTGCCTGTCGCGTTATTATGAGAATGACTCGTGGGATGAAACTCACGATAGTTCGGAGTATGTTAATGCAGACGTGCGATTGGACCCGGAATTAGACGATATTCCCTGGGACCGACTGCTGGAAACTGAGGCGGAGGCACTCCGTGCTGCCGTGGAGGTTGAACCACGTCGGAGCACCCGACTTCAAGCCAAAAATCGCGATGAAGTACGCGATAAAGAGGCATTGGCCATGGAGGAAAATATTCCTGAGGTGGTTGTTACGAAAGGAGTGACGGACCGGAAGGAAGCGAATGATGATGAGGACCCCACGGTATTTCAGTCGCGATCTCGACTGGACGGCACAGAGGCGCCGCCAGTCGTGGAGGATGCTATGAAAGAAATAATCGTGAAGGGGTATGAGCAAGATGTGTTCTTCAAAAAAGTTGTAGCTCGGCCTTCAGACTACGGGGCGTCCTACATGCGAGAAGGGTTGGTGTATTCGAAGAACCGTGGTGGAGAGGAAGTTATCTGTATCCCGGACGTTAAACTGGGGGAGCAGAAACTTCGTGGTGCGTTAGTCGAGCAGGCTCATCAAAGCTTGGGACATTACGGACCACAGAGGACTGGCGATTTCTTGCGGCGGTGGTATTGGTGGCCTCGGATATCCGCTGAGGTACACAAATTCTGCGATAGCTGTAGGACGTGTCTGTCAAATAAGCCGTCCACGCTACGTCCTGCGGGAAAGCTCCACTCATTGCCGATTCCCACTAAACCATGGGATTCGATTGCGATGGATTTTGTGGGGCCATTTCCTAAGTCGGAGGGTTACGATTATCTCTGGGTTGTGATATGCCGACTCACGTCAGCAGTACACTTGATCCCAGTCACTACAAAGACCAAAGCAACCGAGTTGTCGCGCATTTACATGCGCGAGATCGTGCGGTTGCATGGATTGCCAAGCACGATAATCTCCGACCGCGACTCGAAATTTACCTCGAGTTGGTGGCGGGAGGTGCACCGATTGCTTGGAGCTAAGTTGCTGATGTCCACTGCGTTTCACCCGCAGACGGATGGAGCCACTGAGCGCGCAAATCGGTCCATTGGTCAAATGCTGCGTTCAATGGTAAAGCCCGACCAGAAAGATTGGGTCGAGAAGCTACCACTAATTGAATACGCTATTAACGCCAGTATAAGTGCAGCTACGGGGTACGCACCATTTGAATTGACCGGGGGGTATATGCCTTCGATGATTCGAGAATTTGGTACGACCCGTAAGGCACCGCCCGGAGCACGCGCATTTGCGGAACGGGCGCTGCTGAATCTGGCGGAAGCCCATGACGCGATAATCGCTGCCCGGGTATTTTCAACGACTCAGGCGAATAAACACCGGCGTGAGGATCCTCACATTGAGGAGGGTTCGCTGGTGTATTTATCGACAGAAAATTTGGCGTTACCAAAGGGAAGGGCCAAAAAGTTACTGCCAAAGTTTGTGGGCCCGTACCGAGTGCAAAAAGCACTCCCGGAATGTTCAGATTATGAACTGGAATTGCCGGAAGTGCTGGCCGCTCGCAGAGTTCATAACCGGTTTCATGTGAGTTTGCTGCGCCCGTATGTGGAGAGCGACGACGCATTATTTCCGAATCGCGCGCAGCCCGGGCCGTATGATTTCGGTGAGCCTGCTGGGGACGAATGGCAGGTTGATTCGATAATGGCCCACCGGTGGACAGGAAACAAGGTGGAGTTTCATGTCCAATGGAATTTGGGAGATACGACGTGGGAAGCGTTCAATGCGGTGAAATTACTCAGCGCATTGGATGATTATTTTGTGTTGCATGGGGTGAAACGTTGGCAGCAGTTGCCGAAGAAACGAGCCGATAACCAGCAGTAATATACTCGGGCGGAGGGGATCTCGGAATGGGGGAGCACGGAACCTAAAATGAGTGACGTGTAAACCCCGATCAAATATTGATCCCCGCGGCCGCGTTGTGGGTCCAGGCGTGTGCACGGGATAGTGGGAAAAGAAGGAGTGAAATTTTCACTCTTGCTTCCTACACTCATCTTCGCAAGCTCAACGTCGCTAACTCTGGGACGTCTGGCTAGCTATTCTCGCTTGGTTACACCACTATGGACGACACTGGTACAGACATCGAAAAGCCTCTGCAAATGGAGGTCGACGCGCCGAATGGAAGTGTCGAGATACCGAAAACTGGAAACGCTGGGGTAGACGAGGTTAGTCTTCATGATTCGCCTGCCCGCAGTCGCTCTCCCACACAGTCCAATGATGGACTGGGCGGGGGGAGAGGATCGACGAGCGACGAGGTGCTGGGTCGGGAGCCGTCGGCGGAAAGCTTGCATACCAATATGGATCGGCTTACGCTTCGGCGGCTCACGGAGACGATGGAGTCCGGAGGATGGGCATTCCATGAAATATTGGGTGCACCAGTATGTGCTAGCGTGATCAGCAACGATAGGGTCGAAGGAGATGACCGTGATTGCGGCATCTGCGTCGATTATGTCGAGCACGTCTGCAATGGCATCCGAGACAATAACGGAAGCCTGGATGTGGCGCTCAAGTTGCGCACGCATTGGTTGACGATGACCCACCGGGAGGGCGATCAGGCTCGACTGGAGGGTGAGATTTGTGCGGTTCGGAGAATGTTATGCGACCGAGAAGGAGAGCTGCATCAGCAGCGATCTGAACTCATAGAGGTTGCTGCGTCGAGACTGGCCGTCAAGGACGATGCCAAGAGGGCTTGGGAGGTCGTAAAAGACTTCAAGAAGCGTATCGTGAAGCTCGAAGCCGAGCTCAAGGATGCGTATACTCAAGCCGAACGTATCGACGAATCCAGGGCTCGCAAAACTCCGCACGTTGCGCAGAGTGTTATATCTGTCAAGTCTGGAGAGCGCAGCGGTAAAGCGGGCTCACAGACAATGACGTTTTTTCCCCAAGATGTGTCGCCTAGTGACGTTGGTAATAACACAACGGTACTGAGCGACTCCGCGCCTTCGGAAGAGGATATCGTTATGGCTGAGGTCCGACACCCAGGTGTGGCCGTGGACTGGAAGGCACTGACGGGGATTCCGCGTATGGTCGTGCAATGGCCATATAGTGGGGTTCCAGCACTTCCGCCATCCAAAGGAACGTGGACTGTCAAGAACTTTGTGCCTACGACTCTAGCTGTATACCTGGAAGCTTACCAGTTTATGCACGACTACGCGTGCTATCCTGTGGGGCTCGCAGTATTCGGCGAGTACGTTCAAGCACGCACCGCCAAGTCAATGAAGAGGGACTTGACCGATATCCAACAATGGGCACTGGATCATTTTCAGTTGCCTGGGTGGTTATGGGCCATTTTTCAATGCTTCAACGTTGACGTGAATGCTCTCGCCGAGAACCGGAAGTTTTGGCAAGGCGCTAAGGCACCCGAGTTCGACGACGACATACGTGTCGTCGCGGCGTTTATCCAGAGAAGTGGATGCCCGCCGGAGGGGCTTGAATTTCGAGACGAGTTTGGGACCCTCGACAGTCAACTACTGCGCGGGTTCAAGCTCTGGAACGGAATATCTGCGCCCAAGCTCAAGGGATACTCGGCAACTCATCAAAAAGACAGTGAGGGTGCGTGGTCGGTGACGCGAGCCCTGCTGTATGTGGTACTCTATCCGCAGACGTATCCCACTACGTTGAGGCTTGAGCGGCTTACGGTGGCCGCCAAAGTCCAGCTGGAACAGTGGGTAACGCATGAACCTGTTACGGAGGACCAAGTTATCCGACGCCTGGCACGGATGGGAGTAACCGTGGCTATGGTGGAGGATATGTACCGGTATGCGCTCAATCTCACGGAGAGTATTCTGGATAGCCCGAAGAAGGGCTATGATAGAACGGAACTCCGCGATATGGTCGAAGGATCTAAAAGGCACGTGGCTGAGCTGGGCGGTCCACCGGTGGGACTGAGCGAGTCAGTTGACAAGTTCATTCCACGCCCTCCGGGACTGCCGTGGCCCGACTCTCAGATGAATCGCGTCCAGGAACGCGGTGCATTCTTGCTAGATATTCCGCTGCGGGTAGAAGGCGGAGACGTTAAATTCGTGACGTTGCGCCCTCTGCCGTCGCAATTGACGGGACCGCGGGTCAACAAGCCTAACGCGGACTTACCACCCAAGACGACACCGGTTGCGGGCGGGAAAGAGAAGCTCGCAGCGCCAGTGGTCGTGAAGAATACGAACGACGAGCAGGGGGAAGGAAAGAAGAGTAATCACGTCGAGGTCGCGCGGTATGCTCAGCGCGGCGCTCCCCGGGGAGGGTCATCGCGCGGAGGATCTTCCCGTGGCCGTGGCAATTTCGGGCCATCATATCATGCTCGTCCCCCCAGTCACCGCAATGCGGTCGCATCGTCTTCACGGCGTTCCCCTCCACTCTCAGATGATCGGTCGTACTCAAGCCACTCGTCGTCGTCGTCCATCTATTCGTCCCGGTACGCACCACCCGGTGTTCACCCCAATTCCATGCAGTCGTCGATGCATGCGCCACCGCTCGCACACGAATATGTGTATCAATCGCAGTACGCTCATCCGCATCACCCAGCATCAGCGTTCCCTCCACCCCCTCCGGGTCATGGTCCATCCTACTCGCCGCCCGTTCCTGTCTCCAACGGCGCGCCTTCATCCGGAACCTGGAGCAGCTCAGGACCGTACCATCGTCCACCCACTTCCGGCCATTACGCGCCGCCTCAGCAGCTACAACAGCAGATTCAGTTCGGCACTGCTAGTATGTACGCGCAAGGTGGTGGCCCGGGAGTAGGAACGCATGCAGGGAACACCTACGACGATAACACGCGCATGAACGTGGACTATCCGAATCCAGGACACCATCATCCTCAGTGAATACGCTCTACGACGACACCGCTGCGCCCGCATTTGCACAAGATCTTATTCCGATATCATGCCACGAGGCATCGTCTTGATTCTTGCTCTCCATCTCTCTCACGCGTATATTTTGGAATGCGAGTATACCACTCGCCATGGGGGAGAGTGTTACGCGCTGTGATTATACGCGTCGCGTCACGTTGTGACGCGACGTGTCGCTCATTGTTTGGGATCAGAGCCGTTGCACCGTCTATAAGTATCTAGTTGTTTGGCAACGGACTCTTAACTTTTACCTCCCATACTCTTAACACTGTAACTCTGAAACAGCCCGAACAATCTATACTGATTTGTTCTGGTCATTCAGCGTTCTATCTAAGGGTGCTTAGGAGGTCGAAGTGACCACTTAACAGGAGGACAGGCTTGAAAGTCATTCAGCTCAGATTCACCACGAGCTCAGAGTAAGAAAGAGACGCGTACAAGTACACCCCTAAGCCCCGCGCGCGCCTCCGCGAGCGCGCCGAATCCTCGCGTAAAGTTTCTCTCGCTGATGACGTGCACCTAAAAAGTAAGAGAAAAAACGATTAGTCCCACATAACGTCGGAAGCAGAGGTGGATGACAGAGGGGAACGCTGACGCCCACTGCCCGCCCGCCCCCTTCGCCCGCCCTCGCCCCTACCCTCTCAGGACAAGAAGGACGAAATCCAAAACTGCGTTTCTGTGACCTCGTGAAGCATGATCGTTGGTCACAGAACAAGGTCTATGTATCGAGGGGCTGCTGACGTGAGCAGATCTTTCTTCTTCCGCACCGCCATCAGCCCCGCGAGTCGACCTCGTCCTCCGGCATCCCAGCCAGCCCAGGATGCCTCGGATTCTCTTCTCCCGCCCACCCTGGCCCTGTCCGAATTTAAGTACTTTCATTTGGATTCTTCACCCTCTGGCTGACACTGTTGGATAGATTTTATTGTTAGGCCTCGGTACGGGGATCAGCGATGGAGCCCGTCCCTCAGCGCTTAGCCTTGGTGGAGACTTCCGCCGGTTTTCTTTGACGCCCCATTGGCGTCAAGAAATTCTCCCGATCTCTAACACACAAAATACAATTCACGACGGTTCACGTCAGCCTATGAGAATCATAGACCCTAAATCCCGTGTCCAAAACAGGAAATCCGATTTCCTTTTTGACTCGCCTTCTCAGTCGGCGGACGCCAAGACAGAGATCCTCCGCCGGGTAGGGCGCGCAGCGATATCGAGGAGAGAGAACGGGCTGCGCACCCGCAGCGGCGAGCGTGTCTTGAGAAGTACACCGGGCAACTTGTGTCTGTAGACGGGGAGGTAGCAAGCGAAAACGAGGGGGGAGAGGGAACGAAGGGGATGGCTGGCGGAAAGAGGACAGGAGGGAGGGTGGGAAACCGCACATGAAGGGAGGAAAACTTGCCAACAAGCCCCGACTCCGTCAGCCTCGCTACCTCCAGCACCTCCCCTTTCCGCCGATCCCTCCATCCCTCCGTGCTCCGACCGCAATCCCCTCTCCGCCCAACAGACCGTTGTCCCGTGGCATTCAGCCGTCTCCGCAGCACCCCATCAAACAGCTGCTCTAGTGCCCGCGAACATGGCGTCCCCGGCGGAGGCTTGGGTCGAGCTCGAGCGCCTCGGGCACGCCACATATGAGCTTCAGAGTGAGTACGGGTGAATGAGGCCGTCGCCCGGCAGGTATCTGCGGGACGGTGTCAGCGAGCCCTAGCGAAGAAACGGCGGTATGAAAGGGCCGGCGGCAAGAAAGGAAGTGCGGCGAGAGGAAAGTATCGGGGAGGTGAGAGGAACAACCGAGGCGGAGGAGTGGGAGGGCGGATGGGAGACAGATATGGACGGCAGGAAGAGGATGCCACAGGATGGGACGAAGCACCCAATTGACATAGATAGAAACACTTACGAATAAGCCCTCGCTCCGTCCCACCCTCGACGCGTCCAGCGTCCCGTGCATCCCACCCTGCCCTTGTATTCTTGTCCGCGTCCCGCCCGCGGCGCGTCACCGCCACCGCGCCACTGCGCACGGCGCACGCCCGTGTCGGCGATAGAAGGTGGGGTCTGGCGCATAGTGGGTGGTGCGCAAAGGCGTCGATAGTCTGTGAGAGGAGAGTAAGTATAGAAAAGTGGGTAGAAGGAGAGCGGTGGAACGGGAAGGGAAGGCGGAGGGAGGAGAGAAAGAATTGGAAGGAATGGAGACGCAAGGGTATACAAAATGGGCAGGGCGGAGGCAGGGCGGAGTGTCGCGAGCGGAAGACCGGGGCGTCCTCAAGCCACATCCACCGTCGATGCGTGGACAGAGCAGAGATAGAAGCACGTACCTCCCAGACTTGACACCCGCACCCTTCGAGCTCCGGCGTCGCCTCTGAGACGAGGGACACGAGCATGTCAGCTCGCACGATTTTGTATCTGCATGTAGAACAAGAAAAAGGTCAGCGACTTTGAGACCGGGGAAATGAGGAAGGAGAAGTGAAAGATTCTGTCGGCATCGGCATCGCCAAACCATGAGCGGTCATCGCGGCCAAGCGCGATGCACGCAAGTACGAAAATCCGCCAAAAAGAGTGTCGTGGGCCCGAAGCGGACAAGACAACGGAAAAGGGACAGAAGTGAGGAAAGAAGCACGCACGCGTTGACGTGTCTGTCCCCACAACGCGCCGATACACCGCGAATCAGCCAGTCTGTGGACGCAAACCGGAAAGATAAGTCAGCAGGACGCTCGCGCAGGGTGAGAACAGAAAGAAAAGGGAAAGCGGGAGGAAGAGCGCAAATATGCATCCGCGTGAGACAGCACGAATTGCACCCCCCGCGCGAGTAACCTTCGACTCGACAACGGGGTAACGCAAAGATTGAATCCGATACGACTCACCGTGGCTGCCAAAAGCTCGACCAGCAAAAAAACCGACAAGGATTCACAAGAGCCCCCAGCGCACATCTTGACGGAGGTGGAGGTCGGGCAGTGGGACCTGGATGAGGACAGAGAGTTCACGTATCGGACGAGAGGCGCTGGACAGCGTGCGTGATTGGGGGGACCTCAAATCCACGACGAAGGACAAGCGGCGGGATTCCTCAAGCCGAACTTCGAAGTCTACAGCAACGGAAGTGAGAATGATATACAACAAGAGAAGGACATAGACGCACGTTGGATGCGGCCACGGTATAGCTTCCTCAGCACCACCCTCGCGCACGGCACGCCCGCCAATCCCACCCGCGCTTCCCTGGGCGCAAATCGCTCCTGCGGTGGCGCGCGCGATCTTCGCATGCGCTGTATGCGCGCCGAAAAAACTGCACATTTGCGTCCTCGTGCGCCAGAACGGGTACTACGAGGCCCCACGTCGCTGGGGTGCGCTGTATAGCGAGCAGGGCCGATTGCAGGGACTGCAATTGGGGGAGGTCGGTGGCGGCGGAGGGTGCATAGGCGGCTTGGATGAGCGGGATTGCGTGCTGGACATCGGCGGGGGCGAGTACGGGAATGGGTTGCTGGTGCTGCTCGCTATTGCTGCCCGACGAGGTGGAAGACATGAGGGCACAGCCACCGGTGAAAGCGGGCCGGCTTCTTGTCTCGAACCACCATCTGCGCCAAGTCTGCGATGCAATGTGCGATGCATCGTATCCAAGGCTGAAGGTAGGACAGGAATGGGTCTATAGGCAACCGAGCACCAGTCGTTGAAAAGATCGACCACAGTGACCGCGCGCGAAGTGGGTCGACTCCTTCAAGACCCATAGATCGTTATCGACCGCTTACGGGTTCTGAGGGAGTCGAACCCTCGCTGAGCAAATGTGTTTTGACTGCAAACTGTGTATGGACGGTGCTCGGTGGCCTACGAACCCATTTTGTTACTGAGTTCGAATCGGAGTAGGTGCCATGGTGGCTTGATTCCGAGGAACTGTGGAAAACGTGGCGATTCCAAAGCGATTCTACAAGAGAGAGTTGATTGGTTCTGCGAATATTTCACTCGGTCAAGTGGATCAGTGAGCAACTTGAAGTAGACACACGTCGGTAGCCTCTGGACCTGTGGACTATGTTTTCGTCTTTTTCTTCTGAGATTGATCGAGTGACAGTGATATTGCAAGAAGGACATCGAAACACCTCACACGATAGTCTGCCAGTTCACTACTGCACCCTGTCAACCGTGGAAGTAGATATATGAAGACAAAAAACTGGCCTTTCTCTCGGCTGGCGATTAGGTTACAAAGAAAGGCGGCGATCGAAAGAAATGTAAACTGTAGTACCTAGGCCTGAGGATCAGACCGACGATTGTGGATGGATGGGTAGGAGAGAGGGCCCCTTGTGTCTCCATGAGAGGTAAAATGTAGGCAAAAGAAACTCCTTTGACCAGTGTATGGGTCTTGAGGGAATCGAACCCCCGCCGAAGACATACGTTACACGCGGAGAACGAATGTATGAATGGCCTTGGTGGCCTATAGACTCGTTTCTGAGCTGTTTCTGAGCTTGAATGAGAACCAGCTGTATTGCAAGGAATCGACATCGAAAACTGTTCTGGCAGTTGAACGTCCGATGAACGGGTAGGTGAATGAATTCGGGATGATAGAAAGATACGGAGTAGTTACATTTGACTCAACTGCGGTAGTTGTAGAGGCGGGATGGTTAAATAGAAAAATGCTGCTGGAGAGAGCTTATGGGTCCCGAAGGAGTGAACCCTCCCCGCGGGCTGAAATGAATGGCGAACCTGCCCTGATCGCAAGCAATTATCGAGATCAGAAAAAAACAAGGCTTACGCGGACGGTCTGCGGCCTCATCCGGCTAAACGAGTGAGTGGATGAGGGAAAGAGGAGCATTTAGTGCCTTTCAGTGTTCGCAATCTCCCTTCGCCAGAGGTCAGGAAAGAAAGAGAGGGACTACGAAAAGGAAAGCGTACCTGCTTATGAGTCTTGAAGGAGTCGAACCCTCCCCGAGCACAGCCATTAACATGATAAAGCCTATGTTTCGTGCTCGATTGCCCACAAACCCTTTCATGTCTACCTTTGAGCCTGAGATCCAAGTAAATCAATACGCGAGACCATGGTGGTGAGAGACAAGCCGTCGGCTCGCCCATCACCGGTGGCTGTACACCAAACCCTCATGTCGTCCTCCTCATCGAGCAGCAGCAGCAATGGCGAGCAGCACCAACAACCCATCCCGGTGCTCGTCCCCGCCGAAGTCCAGCACGCCATCTCCTTTATCCAAGCAGCCTACGACCCTTCCGCCCCCATCGACCTCCCTCCCTGCAATCGGCGCTGCTCGCGATGCAGCGCACCCTTTTGTTGTGCCCCTTTTAGCGCACAAGGACGCAAATGTGCAGTTTTTTTTGGCGCGCACACGGCGCATGCGAAGATCGCGCGCGGGGCTGCCTCCGCAGGCACCGTTAGCGCTGCGGCGCTGGTGAATTGCGGTGTGCGCGCGTGCGAGGAAGTCATACCGTTGCCACAGCCAAAGTGCGTCTCTCTTCTCGCTTGCATTGTATAAATCTCACTTCTGATGCTGCAGAATTAGGCTCGCTGCTTGTCGTCCAACGTATCGCCCAGGGGCTTCCAGGCTCTATCATCCCGATGGCTCTCGAATCGCTGGACGTCATGCGCCTCCTGCACGATACAGATCCGCAACCTCTTTCCGTCTGGCTCTCTTGCTTCCCGGTTCCTTGCCCAGTCATCCCGCCTGACCTCTGTCAAGACGCGTCGCCGTGTGGGGATCTTCTAGTAGATCTGGCCCCAATGGTGAGTCTTTTCGCCTTTCCCTTTCGCGCTATTCTGGTGGGCATCGGCTGGGAGGTCGATCCGCGCCGTTTCTATTCTTCTCTCTACTCACCCCTTACGAGCCTCCTGCTGACTTGTCCCTCTAGTTTGCGTCCACAGATTGACGCGGCGCGATGGGGGAGACATGATGATGCTGGTTAATAAGTGCGTTATCCTTCTTTTTTTCTCTCCCTCTCTCGCCTCTATCTCGTCCCCTTGGTCCTGTGCATGCGCTTTTCTTTCGCGATTCCCGATGTATCGCCCTTGGCCGCGCCGCCCGCCCATGGCCTGGTGCTCGTCCCCTTACCGCTGATCTATCGCGCTCCCTTGTCCTCTGCATAGCTCTTCAACGTCCAAAGTCGCTGACCATTTCTTTTTCTTCACATAGATACGACATTCGTGCGAGCCAACGCACCCGTGCCCCTCATCGCGGAGCCGGCGCCGGGACTCGAAGGGGACGGCTGTGGAGGACGGGAGGCTCAGGTACGTGCTTTCCATCTCTGCTTTGACACGGATCGAGGGCGCACGGGCGCCCGATGTGGATGCGGCGCCGTGCATACGATGGGGCAATATGTCTCCAGGACATAAGTCCTATCTTCCTCGCGGCTCTCCACGCGTCCCATCGTATCTCTTCCATGGCCCTGTTACTATCGCATTTCCATCCTTCGAGTCTCGCATCCGCTCCTCCTTCATCCCCCTCCTTCCGCTCACTCTTCTTACCATCCCCTCCTCTATCTTCTTCCACTTGCATCCAGTCCAAACTAACAACTACCCCAGATCGCCCAAGTCTTCTGCATCCTTGCCGAGACACTCGCGCTCGATTCTGCCTTTGGAGACGTGGCCATGCGGAGGGGGCGCGGGGCTGTCAGGGCGTATCGCGTGCCGCGAGCAAGGACGCCAGGATAGGGATTGGGCGGGCGGGATCTGAGGGAAATGCGAGGAAAGGGCAGGCGTTCGCAGTATCCAGTATCGAGTGACGGTATCCGGAGTTAGGACTTCCTGGTCAGTTTTCTCCTTCATTCGCATGAACGATTTTCCACCCTCCCCCCCTTCGTGTCCCCTTCCCCCTTCCCCTCGCCAACCCTCCTTCTATCCACCCTCCCCTTCTATCCCTCTCCCCTCCTCATCCCTCGCTAACTCCCCCCCTACAGACGCCCACCCACTCACCCGGTGTACTTATCAAGAAACGCTCGCGGCTGCAGGTGCGCGTCCCCTTTTATTCCCTCAACATCGCTGTGCGGGGCTCCCTGGTGGCGAATCTTCGTCGTCGCGTCCGCTGTCTCGACTGAGATGGCCATTGGCGAGCCAAAAAGGAAATCAGATTTCCTTTTTTGGACACCGTATTTTGGGTTTTTGGGTTTTGGCGAGGACGAGGGAGGGCGGGGCGAGCAGCGCGCCGACGTTTCCTTCCCTCGTCCACCTCCGCTGCCGGCGTTATGTGGGACTCATCATTCTTCCTCTTAGTGTCTAGACGCAGGCGAGGGAAACGACGTCTATATGATGGAAGTCGGCGCGCCCCGGATATCGAATAGGCGCGCTTGCGGAGGTGGGCGCGGGGCTTGCGGTGCGTTGTCCTCTCCTACCTTTCACGACTCTGGGCTGATACACTTCAAGCTTCCTCTCGGCGCCTCGACCTCGACCTACGACCATGCGCGAGCAGCGGGGACAATCGCGCGGTGGACGGGACGCTGTTCTCGCTGTCCACCGCCCGTGACGACGCTGCTGATGGGTGCTCTGTCCCGTACGGCCCGCTCTCGCCGCTCTCCCGAATCTGATGTTCACACCCAAATCAAGCGACGCCTGCGTGCGGTGCGTTTTGACTCGTTTGTCGCTGCGGGACTGATTGTTCTTGGTGCGCCCGACAGGAGGGTCGAGGTGCGTGTTTTCCCTTTCCTCCGCTCACGGATAGCGCATTTCATCAGCCGTGCACGGGCAACTTCATACGGGCTGATTATTCCTTTCATCTCGAAAGCAGGGCATTGAACGGTCTGCTGAGCACCGAGCATGGGCGATTCACCAGCTCGCGGGGGTTCGATTCCCCCGAGACCTATCCATACTCCGACTTTCCCTCGCCTCGAATTTATTTTACACGGTGAGTTCTCTTTTCATTTCTGTTCATTAGTCGTTGCGTGCACTTATCCCACGAAAGTCAAGACAATCGTTGCTCGTGGATTCATAGTACGTGTCAACTTCGATCTCAGTTTTCAAAGACTTCACCTTACCCGTTGGAGCAGGGACTAATCTTTTAACGGGAGGGCCAGACTTCTGCGTCCGGTCTACGATCGGATTTAGCCTTGTGGCCGTCGTTGCTTGCAACCACTTGTGTGTGGAAGGGCTCCCCAAATCCGAGCCGCAATACCCTCTGTCGTTCGTATCCAACCTGCCCATTCAAATTAAGCGCGGGGTCTTTCGCGCGATCGACATGTGTAACACGAATGCTTGCGCGATGGATTCAGTGTCCGTTGCATTTTTAAGAAGACTCTGCGTCTTGTCGGTGAAGTTGGGACGCGGGCTTTGTCAGTGTCGCGTAGGTCGCGAGACTACAACGGCTACGGAGAGTTACTTACTTGCTCTCTCCAGTATATGCGGTTCGGATGAACTCTTTTGGATCTGAACCGAAACGTTTTCGATTCCAGCTCCTCCGAAACCGAGACGCATGGATTTCGGTCCGGTTATAATTCGTGAACTTTTTGTTCGAGTGGACGTCTGTCGAACTGGATCGGTCCGATCCCGGCCCAGCCTTCTTTCGCTTAGTATGTGGCATGGGAATTCTATGCTCCACGTTCCCATCGCGTGTTGTGGTTGCCGTGTTGTTTGTCAGGTAAACAAGCGCCCACGGACGCCCACGAGCATCTCCCACGTCTTACACTCATCCCGTACGAGCGACTGAGTCTTACACTGAACTTGATATCGTCCTCCCCCGATCCCCGACTTTGATATCGCCCACCTCGACCTTCTGGGATCTTGTTGTCATCCGTTCTCCCCTTGCTCTCCACGCCAGATTCGTCGACTCCTGAGGCTGCTTGCATTGTGGTGCGTCACCATTCCAGTGATTCCACATATATCTAACAATCCAATGAACCCGCAGACCAATATCCGCATTGTTCCGGATGCCGTCCTACGCATTGCGCGGTACGAATGCATACAGCCCGGTTTTGGCTCGTACTAACCCGCCTTTAGTTCACTCCTGTGAAGAAGTCGTTTGGAGTCGCCGCAAGGCACCCAATCTCTATGTTGTGGTTTACCAGGATGGTCGAGCCGTGCATCGAACAAATGCCGTCAAACGGAACCGCACACCCGAATGGGATGATATTTGTAACTTGTGAGCTTGCGAATATTCCAGCACTAGCTTGTCTTACCTCTGTCATTCGAATCTAGGTCTTCAGATTCCACCATCACGCTGCGACTTTGGCATGACTGTCTGCTTCGGTGCAGAGACATCTGTCTTGGGGCCGTCGATACTGAGATATCAGCATTGCTGAATCCGGCGAGCTCGGATACAGAATGTATGTGGCCTGACTTATATTGTGTCCCTACTCTGATATTTGTGAATAGATATTAGACTTCCATTGACCAGTGAAGATCGTGGCTCAGGAAAGCATACAGGCACAGTCCTTGTGTGCCTTGTGCATGATGGTGCTGCTGCCTCCATGGCAATCGAGCAGTCCAAGCAGAATATTGGACAGCTTGCTCACGTGTCTGCTCTCATGGAGGCCGCCGGAATGGTTGACAGTTCCCAGCCAGCCGTGAAGACATTCGAGGCCGGTCTGGGTATTATCATCACCAAGCTCGACAGGATCATCCAAATCGGAAATGAAGTTGCAAAGGTGAGGATTCTCCTCCTCGACCAATTTTATTACTGATATTACTGATGACCCACCAAGATCCACCCATATGCAAACATGGCTTGGAAGGTTTTGACCTCTGTTTACCAGGTAAGCCAAGCAATTCGTACTTTTCGCTTCTAACTAGGGGTCAGGCTGTCAAGGCAGAGCAGGAAAAACAAGAAAAGCTCAGGAAGCTTGTTGATAACATGGTTTCTGTCTATTCTTTCACAGAGGAAACAGATGTTTTGCCCCAAAAAATCAAAAGTCTTGAGGATAAAGTTCTGGCCATAGTCAAGCAGACAGTCGAATGTGCTGTGTTTATCCAGGAATACAGCGGACATGGCTTCACCGGTATGTACATATGTCGGATATGTTCAATTGCCTAATGTATGCACAGCTCGTGTCATGAAGAATACCTGGGACAATGCAGACAAAACAATAGATGAACTCTCTGAGACCTTGTTGAAGCTCAAGGATTCACTCGAAGGGAGCTTGACCGTCCACGTGGTATTTTTATCTGCCCAAGTGCTACAAAAAGTTGATCGTTTGGGTGTGTCGTATTTTTTATTTGATATGTTCTCCGTCAAACAGATACGCTAGTGCAATCAGATATACTCAAAACCCTCGACCCAGTGTTAATGAAAGCCGCATCACGTCCAACATGTTTGGAAGGGACCCGCATCAAGTTGCTTGATGAAATTTCAGACTGGATCATGGCCCCAAACAATATCAGTAGTGTCCTTTGGCTATCTGGTGTTGCAGGCTCAGGGAAAAGCACAGTTGCCACAACAATCTCTGTCACCTTCGATGGATTACAACGTCTTGGTGCTTTTCTTTTCTTTGACAGAAACAACAGTTCACAGAGTGATCCTGACCGTGTTATCTGTACATTGGCTCATTCACTGGCACGCTTTAACCCGCACATTGCTGCTGCTATATCTGCAGCAATTGAACAAAATGCTGCTGTTGTAGATGCACCACTGCAGACACAATTCGAAAGGCTGTTGCTCCAGCCCCTGTTGGATGTGAAGCACTTGCTACAAGGCCCCATCCTTATTGTTCTGGATGCTCTTGATGAATGTGGTGAACCTGCTTTACGGAGAAATCTCCTCTCCGTGATTTCAAATGGGCTCCCCAAACTCCCAGATGTCTTTCGTTTTCTCATAACCAGTCGGCGTGAAGCAGATATCAGCAAGTCCTTTGCCCCTCGGTTTGTCGAGAATTCTGTGGGAACAGCTACCAGTACTGCGGATGTCCAGCGCTTTATCTCCCATGAACTTGAACGTATCCAGCGAGATAATGAATTGGGAGCAGCATGGCCAAAAGACACCCAGAAACAGACTATGATGAATCTTGCTGGCGGTCTATTCATCTGGGCGGCAACTGCCATCAAATACATCGATGGATACAGACCGAATGACAGAATAGAAACTCTGATCACCAGCCATTCAACTTCTCTTGATGATCTATACAGCTTCACTCTCCGCAATTCAGCACCATGGGACGACAAAATATTTGCAAAAGATGCTTGTGCTGTTCTAGCATGCCTTGTCTGTGGCAAGGTGCCAATGACCGATAAAACTATTGATACCCTCCTTGGTGCTGCTTGTTCCAGTGCTGATGTGCTAAAATACCTGGGATGTGTTGTACAATGGCGGCCTGGCTGTGTTGCACGGATACTCCATGCCTCTTTTGCTGATTATCTCACAGACAATTCCCGTAACAATGGAGAGGCATGGTCAATTGACCCAAGTATTGCACATCAGACCTTGAGTCTGGGATGTTTACAGATCATGAATACCCAGTTGCGGTTCAACATCTGTGGCCTTGAGGACTCACATATCATGAATGTGGATGTGCCCGACATCTCACGTCGAGTGGCGACTAGTATTTCCCCGAAACTTTCATATGCCAGCTGCTTCTGGGGGGATCATATAGCTGGCTCCCCAGCTGAGGCGACAATACTGGAAGAGATAGACACTTTCTTCCACACACATTTTTTGTTTTGGATAGAAGTCCTGAGTCTTCTCAATAAAGTTGCCATCGCACCTATAATATTGCGTGCTGCCATCAGTTACGTTAAGGTTTGTCTTCTCTACATACCTTCTGTTATTCTTTGACTGAAGTTGATGGCAGCATCATAATAATGACCTAGCAGAGCTCATTATTGACACAATCAAGTTTGTATCAACATTTGGACAATTGATAGCTCAAAGCACACCACACATCTATTTATCAGCTGTTCCCTTTGTGCCCAACAGCGTAAAGACAGCAAAACTATTTGCTGCACGGTTCCCCAATATAGTGCATCCGGACGGACCCCTAAATGTGAACTGGCCTGCTGCTGCTAAAATTTTTCGAGGTCATGCCGAACCTGTGAGATGCGTGGATTTCTCCCCGGATGGGACACAGTTTGCTTCTGGGTCCGAAGATGGAACAGTCCGGATCTGGGACACCTATACAGGTCAACTTACTTGTGTACCGCTGCAACATTCACGTGTTGTCCATTGTGTCAAATTTTCTCCAGACGGCACACAGATCACCTCTGGGTCCGGTGAAGGGGTCTACGTTTGGGATGCTCACACAGGTACACTCATTGCCGACCCATTCACTGGACACACTAGCTGGGTAGTATCTGTTGATTTTTCACCCAATGGCACACAAATTGCATCTGGATCTAAAGACCAAACAATTTGTGTCTGGGATGCTCGCACAGGTGATCTTGTAGTTGGCCCGATAGCTGGTGCCACAGGGTGGGTTCGTTGCGTTCAATTTTCACCAGATGGCACACAAATGGCATCCGGATCTGATGACAAGACAGTCCACATTTGGGATGCTCAAAGTGGTGTACTTGCTGCTGGTCCATTCACCGGGCATACCGGTGCTGTACAGTCTGTTAGTTATTCACCAGATGGCACCCGCGTTGCATCAGGGTCCAGCGACAACACAGTCCGAGTCTGGGATGCTCAAACTGGTGCCCTTGTTGCAGGCCCTTTTACGGGCCACACTTATGGGATTACCTCTGTCCAATTTTCACCAAATGGTACACAAATTGTATCTGGATCTTGGGATGCAACAGCCTGTATCTGGAATGCACACACCGGTGCACTTAATGCTGGTCCGCTCAAAGACCATCTCGGCCACATTACTTCTGTCAGTTTCTCACCTGATGGCACGCAAATTCTATCAGGATCCGGTGACTTAACAGTCCGGCTCTGGGATGCTCAGACCAGTGTACTTGATGGTGGCTTATCTCCTGGCCACACCCAACAGGTAAACTGTATCAAGTTCTCCCCTGATGGTAAAAAAATTACATCTGGCTCTACTGACCAGACAGTTTGCGTCTGGGATGCCCAAACTGGTGCCCTTGCTGCTGGTCCATTCACCGGGCACGCTGGGGCTGTTGCATATGTTGATTTCTCACCTGATGGCACACATATTGTATCACACTCCCATGACGGCACAATTCGGGGCTGGGATGCTCAAACTGGAGTCCTTGTTGCCAGCCATACTGATTCAGCTCGTTCCATATATTTCTCACCTGACGGCCTCCAAATTGAATCCTTCCATTACAAAGGATCACACATCCGGGACTTCAAAACGGGGGAGCTCCCATTTGTTGGCCATACCAGCAGAGTGCACTCTGTGGATTTCTCCCCAGATGGCACCTTGATTGTGTCTGGATCTTTGGACAAAACCGTCCGTGTCTGGGATACTCAAACAAGTGCCCTTGTTGCTGGCCCATTCAGCCATATCGATTCTGTGAATTTTGTTCGATTCTCACCAGATGGCAGACATATTGCCTCGGGATGCAGGGACGGCACACTCCGGGTCTGGGATGCTCAAACTGGTGCTCTTTGCGTTGGCCCCTTACTTGCTAGGCCCTTTACATCCATCTCTTTTTCACCTGATGGCACACAGATTGCAGCAGTAGAAGGGTTAGCAACATTCTGTATCTGGGACACTCAAACTGGTACCCTGATCGCCGGCCCATTCACTGGCCATGCTAGTAGGTTCAGCCTTAGGGACCTTGATTTCTCACCTGATGGTAGCCAAGTTGTATCATGTTCTGAGGACTGCACTATCCGTGTTTGTCAGTTGCCCCACACTGACACCTCTGGTCTTCTCCTGGTTGACTTTGACTCAGGTTGGATCAAAAACGTAGCAGGAGCACTAATGTTCTGGGTTCCACCCTGGTTGCATGAGGGTTTGTACCTTCCTCACAATACACTGGTGATATCTGCCAAAGGCACAACCAAACTCGACCTCAGTCGTTTTGTCTATGGCACTGAATGGACCAAATGTTATGCTCCGAACATTCTGAATACTAAATAAATTCAATCGGTGAGTTGATTTGATCCCCGTTTTAACCACTGTTCATTGTATTTTCGCAGTGGGTATTTTAGGGACTGGCAAGGGGTACAAAGTACGAATTTTACAATGTGTCTCTTTGAATCCATTTTCTTTCGACGAATTTGTCTGGGCAGCGTTCACTGTTTTTATACTTTACAAGGGCAAACGTGTTCGAACAAAGAGTCAGGAGATTGCAGCGAAAGAACTACAAATTAGGGAACCGACACAGGCTCACAATGTTCCTCTAGTCGAAAGAATATGGCATTCAATTAGAGGGTGAGTACATGATTGAGTCTCACAGGTTTGGAGGTACGTCGAGTTTCCGTTCTCGCTCGGCCAGGCAGCAGTGCCAAAAGCAAGAAAGAGTTTGCAAAAGAAAAGAAAAAAAACACGCCGGCGCATTCATGGATGAGTCTTGAGGGAGTCGAACCCAACTGAGCACAGTTGTCAACCGTAGAATTTTTACGTTTATTGCTTGGTTGCTCAGAGAATCTTCTTGTGAATCTGAGGCGGTGTATGAGAACTCCAAGCAGTGTCGAGGCGAACACTAAATCAAACAGAACCTAACTCAAAACGTTAACTGAAGTTCTCCGGCGGTGTTGATAATCGCGGGATTGATCTAGAGTGGCCAGTAATCCACCAACGTTGGGACATGCTCGATGCGCCAGACTTCGTGGGCGTCTTTGGTAGGCGCTCTCCTAGTTCTCGTGTCCAAAAACAGAAGGGGACCATCTTGCGATAGCGTGGGTCGTGAGGGAGTCAAACCCTCGCCCAGCACGTACATTTCAGGGAAAACGTTGCATGAGCGGCACGCAGTGTCCGACAGACCCGTTCTTGGCCTTGATAGAAGCCTGAAATAAGGGGGGACGTTATCCAGGGGAAAGATAGATATATGTATAGAGAAAGACTGACCGAAAATGGTGTCGATCCCGATGCTCGAACTCGTCAAGCGAGTACATGCCGATGGAACATGGGAAATAAGACAGATTCTTACATTTTGAACAACAAGAAGGCGGGCTCAACAAGGGCCCGAAAGCTTGTGTCATTAAACCACCCGACGGGTCCTAAGGGAGTCGAACCCCCGCCGAGCAAAATGCGTCAAGGGAGAATCTAACTTACGTACGCCGCTCGGTGGCCAACGGACCCATTTTTGTACGCTTTGAGTTGGGGTGGAAGCGGGATTAGGGTTAGAGCCCCAGGGCCGAATCAGGGTGTAGCCCAGAAAGATTTCAGGCGAAAGAGTTGATGGGTTCTGCATATATCTCTCCTGTCAGGCAGGCATAAAAGATGTAGAGGCTTAGAGCATCTTCGAACATCCATCGCCTGGAACTGGCTTTGCGGCCTGCAGCATAGGCATCAGCGAGGAAAAATTCAAAACGCACGGATGACAAAAGAAAACCTTTTTCCCGCACCTATAAGTCATGATGGGTCCAACCCTAGCCACGGCGTTGATCCGATTCCGAAAGACTGGTAGTACTTGGTGGCCCACGGATTTTTTCTTGCTCGAGCTTTGGTGAGGATTAGGAGTGCAGTTGGGTAGCCAACACGCTGATTGAGTGCCCGCGATATGGGAAGGAGTATACAGTATACATCGAAACCGCTACCAAGGACCTATCAGAGACAAACTTCACATGTGGAAGGACTCAAGCTTCTGCTGTCGACTGGCGATCAGGGTAGAAAGAAAGGCGGTGACGGAAAGGCACAAACGTCAACTGTAGTACCTAGACCTGCGGACAAGAGCGGCGATTGTGATTACTAGATGAGTGTGAGATATATGTAGCGCACCTTACGACTCCCTTCATAAAATTTCAGGCAAAAGAAACTCCTCTGAATAGTCCATGGGTCGTGAGGGAGTCGAACCCCGCCGTGGGCATACGTTACAAGCGGAAAACGAGCGGACGGTCGGTCTCGGCGGCCTACAGACCCTTTTCTGTGCTGTTTTTGAGCGGGAGTGAGAACCAGCTGTATTGCGAGGTTGTGAGGAATCACCATCGAACGAACCTCTGGTAAGACTGTTCTCGGCGTTGAATCGCACTAAAAGGGTGAGTGAATGAACGAGAGAAGAAGATATGGAGTACTTTTAGGCTTTGAATGTAGTTAACCTGCGGTCGTCGCCAAAAAAAAAAAAAAAAAACCCCAGAAGGCAAGCATTCATGGGTCCTGAAGGATTCGAACCTTCCCCGCGCGCTGAAATGGATGATGCTCGGATCAGGGCCAATCGTTAGCGCCCAGTTGCCCACGGACTCTTTTATTGTCCCATTCATACCTCTAATACACACCAATCATATGAGAATTGCGCAGGTGGGTGGATTTTGGTGGAGTTCTCGTTGTTGATGAGGCCATCGCGAGGAATCCCGAGACTAAAGAAACCATTGCAACGGGTATCCAAGTAAGCAGATGGGGGAAAAGGAACTCTCGGAGCATGCTCAAATCTGCTTTGTGAGCGGTCAGGAACGCCAGACAGAGACAGAAAAAAAGATGAACTGCATACTGATATAACGTTTTGTAGCGCACAACGGTGGCTTATCTCGCATTACGACTTTGCATATACCTAAACCTGATGATCACCATGCATACGCGCGAGACAGCACCTGCTCTACATTTTCTGGTCATTTCGCTTGATAGCTCGCTTAGGCTCCCGTAGCACTCACCTGTACAGCAGCGTGCAATATTCATTCAACGGGAGGAATATCGTATGAGCCTGTGTCCGTCCCCCAATTTGTAGATCTTTTGCTGCAATTTCCCGACTTTTTGTTCGAACACGCTGGCCCTTGTAGCTATAGAAGCAGTGGAAGTTGTCTGGCGGGACAAATTCGTGGAAAGAAAAGGGATCTAGAGAGAGGTACCGCACATAATTTCGAACTTAAAATGGTCTTACACGGGCAGAGCCATTGCTCATGAGATTGCACTCGACCGAGTCAAAGGAATGGTACACAATGTAAAAATCGTATCATGCACTTCTTACAAGTCCCTGAAATACCACTGTGAAATACGATGAAAGCTGCTCGATTGAAAATCAGATCAACTCACCACGTTGAATTTATTTGGTATCCATGAATTTTGAGTCGAAGCATTTGGTCCATTCGGTGCCATATGCAAAGCGATCGAGGTTGAGTCTTGTCGTGCCCTTGGCAGAGATCACCAGTGTATTGTGAGGGAGGCACAAGCCCTCACGCAACCACGGTGGTACCCAAAACATCAGTGCTCCTGCTGCATTTTTGACCCAACCTGAGTGGAAGTCGAATGAAAGGAGCTCCTTCTTGGCAGCTACTTGAATGGAGGTATCAGTCTGAGGCAAATGCTCAACCTTGCAAACACGGATAGTGTGGTCCCAGGAAGATGATACAATTTGGCTGCCATCCGGTGAGAAATTGACAGATAGAACACGATCAGTATGGCCCGTGAAAGGGCCAGCAACAACAGCACCAGTTTGGGCATCCCAGACACGAACTATCTTGTCATTGGATCCAGATGCAATTTGGCTGCCATCGGGTGAGAAATTGACAGACCGAACGTTCTCAGTGTGCCCTGTGAAGGGGCCAGCAACAAGAGCACCAGTTTGGGCATCCCAGACACGAACTGTCTTGTCAGAAGATCCAGATGCAATGTGGATGCCATCGGGTGAGAAATTGACAGACCAAACAGAATCAGTATGGCCTGTGAACGGACCAGCAACGAGAGCACCAGTTAGGGCATCCCAGACACAAACTGTCTTGTCAGAAGATCCAGATGCAATGTGGCTACCATCCGGTGAGAAATTGACAGACCAAACATATCCAGTGTGGCCTGTGAAGGGGCCAGCAACAAGAGCACCAGTTTGGGCATCCCAGACACGAACTGTCTTGTCAGAAGATCCAGATGCAATGTGGATGCCATCGGGTGAGAAATTGACAGACCAAACAGAATCAGTATGGCCTGTGAACGGACCAGCAACGAGAGCACCGGTTTGAACATCCCAGATGCGGACAGTCTTGTCATGGGATCCGGATGCAATATGCCTGCCGTCCGGTGAGAAAGCCACAGACCTAACACCACCTTCATGGCCATGCAAAACCTTTTGGATTGCAGGCCACGTGAAACCCAGCTGGCTGTCAATGCTCAATGTGTTCGGAAACCAGCCATCAAACTGTCTTGCTGTCAGGGACTCATGTGGTGTGAATGGAACAGCTGAGAGATAAATGTGGGGTACACTTTGAGCTATCAATTGTGCAAACACCGACACAAATTTGGTGGCATCAATAATGAGATCTGTAAGAGCATCATCGTGGCCCTACTCAGAGATCAGGTCACCCCAACCAGAAATTGCACAAGACATACCTTGACATAACTGACAGCGAAGTCCAATGCCCCTGAGGCAACAGCAACCTCACCAAGAAGACTGAGAACTTCAGCCCAAAACAAAAAATGTGTGCGAAAGAAAGTGTTGAGTTCTTCCAATATTGTTGCATCGAATGCAGAGTCAGCTATGTGACTTCCCCAGAAGCAGCTGGAATATGAGAGTTCTGGAGAAATATTGCAGGTGATCCGACTTGATAAGTCTAGCACATCTTTATTTAGGACATGAGAGTCCTCCAGGCCACAAATGTTGAATTTGAGCTGCTTTTTGAAGACATGCAAACACCCAATTGCCAAAACCTGATGCGCAGTCTGTGGGTGAATTGCCCAGGGTTCTCCTTTAGAGTGATCGCTATCTGTGAGATAGTCTGCAAAAGAGGCATGAAGTATTTGAGCAACATAACCCGGTCGCCATTGCACAACACAGCCCAGGTTTTTCAGCACTTCAGAGCTAGAACAATCTGAGTCCAGGAGGGCATCAATTGTTTTATCGGTCATTGGCACTTTTCCAAGGACAATACATGCCAAAACAGCACAGGCATCTTGTGCAAATGTTGTATCGTCCCAGAGAGCAGAATCACGGAGAGTGAAGCTATATAGAGCATCGAGTGTAGTTGAATTGCTGCTTAACAGTGTGTTCATTCTTTTGTTTGGACTGTATGCATCAATGTACTTGATAGCAGTTGCTGCCCAGATGAAGAGACCACCAGCAAGATTTATCACAAGTTGCTTCTGGATAGGGTCCGGCCATGCTGATACTCCTGACATCCGGTTCTGCCGAATACGCTCCAGTTCATGTGAAATGAAATGCCTTACATCCTCGGCACTGCCCGCTATTTCCAATGGCCTCTCCACAAAATGGGTGGCAAATGCATCACTGATATCAGCTTCACGCCGACTGGTAATGAGGAACCGAAAAAGATGAGGGAGTTTGGGGAACTCAGTGGAGACCAGAGAGAGGAGGGTTCTCCGTGAGGCTGGGTCACCACATTCATCCAGGGCATCAAGGATAATAAGGACTGGGCCTGGAATCAGATGTTCAACAGCCGCCAGAGGCTTTAGCAGGAGTCCTTCGAACTGTGTTTGCAGTGGGGTGTTGATAATCTCGGGATCCATCTGAATCACAGCAGAAATTGCAGATGCAATGTGTGTGTTGCTATGTGCCAGCAAATAAGCCAGGGTACGGATGACACCATTAGGATGGCTTTGTGATGGGTTATTCCTGTCAAAGAACAGAAATGCACCCAGACGATGCAGTCCACGGAAAGATCCCGAAATTGTTGTGGTGATTGTGCTTTTTCCTGAGCCAGCAACACCATAGAGCCAAAGAACACTACTGGCCCTGTTTGGGGCCATGAGCTGTTCCATCAGTTCATCTAACAGCTGCACACGGGTTCCCTGTAAACATGTTGGCCGCGAAGCAGCATTCATTTCTGCTGGATTCAGTGTTTTGAGCGCAGCTGATTGCACTGTAGATTGCTTGATTATCATCTGGATTTAAAACAAAGGAACAAAATCACATACCCAAGCTGTCAACCTGTTGAAGGACTTGTGTCGATAAAGATGCACCATGCATGCATAACAACATCGCCTCCACAGTCAAGGTGTTTTGAAGGGAATCCCTCAGCTTTAACAATGTATCAGACAGATCATCTATTGTCTTGTCCGCATTGTCCCAGGTATTTCGGATAGCACGTACTATACAGAAGTTGAATAGTGTGAAAAAAAATCATGTGCTCAAATTACATACCAGCGAAACCCTTGCCAATGTATTCACGAATGAACAAGGCACATTCAACCGTTTGCTGTATTATAGCAAGGACTTTGTCCTCAAACTTCTTGGCTAAATTACCAATTTCCTCGGCAAAAGAGTAGACAGAGACTATTGTATCAACAAGCTTACGGAGCTTACCCTCCGTCTCTTGCTCCGTTTTGATAAGCTGGTGCTCTAGTTAGCATGAGTTTGAACAAAGTGTATGGCTAACCTGATAGACTGAAGTTAGAACCTTCCAAGCAATGTTTGCATATGGGTGAATCTTGAAGTATATAAATATAAATAAAGGAACAAACGAGAAGGAGAATACCTACCTTGGCAAGCTCGTCTCCGAAATGAACAACCACCTCAAGCTTGGCAATGATCATGCTCAGCCCTTCCCGAAATGTTTCTGCTACTGGCTTGGAATTCTCGACCATTTCTGCAAGATCAGAAGAGTGTCCCAGCTTTTGAACATCCTGCTGCACATGCTCAATGGCCATAGGAGCAGTCTCGGTGTTGTGCACAAAGCGAACAAGAAGTATTCCGGTAGAATTTCCTTTCAACTTTCGATCTTCATTAGTCAATGGGAGTCTCATGACTTTTTAAAGGCATGAGTGGTAGGCACAGAAGAAGAAAAAAATGTCAAGCTGCTCACATTCGGTGTCAAAATTTGTCACGTTCAGCGGAGTTTCAATTTTTGCGGTCCCAAGACAGACATCCTTGCATGGCAGCAATAAATCGTGCCAAAGCTGCAGGGTGATGGCGGACTCTGACGAGCTATTCAGGGAGAAAAAAAAATGAGAGACAAAGAGCAGGATGCGTGTATGAGCTCACAAGTTGCAGAGATGATCCCACTGCGGGGCCAGGGTCCTCTTGGCAGCTGTCCGCTGAACTTGGCCGTTCTGGTGAATGGTAACATAGAGTTTTGGTTTTTTGCGGTGGAATGCGTGTTTCCATGAGATTTCTTCACAAGAGTGAACTACAGAGAGGTTAATGTGAGCCCAGGAGATGGATCCAGGCATACTGAGCAGTGAGTAGGGGGAGGACATGAGTGTAGCGGACAAGGAGGGCCACGTTGCGACAACGATGCATGTCACCAAGAATATACTTGACAGCCCGATGGCAGCTGACAAGTGTCGTGATGCCGAGCCGGACCACAAGGATAGATAGATTAATCCAGAGACGACGACAATCAACAGAGAAAGAGAGGGAGAAAAAAACTGATCAAGGTCAGCGAGAGTGTGACAAGCTTGCGATAAATGTGGTCGAGTAGACCATTGACAAGAGTAGACCACGAAAGGTCGGTGGTAGAAGGGTTGACAAAGATCCAGCCTCCGATTGGAGGGCACATTGAGCGGATTGAAGGGCTGGCCAGTGATCTCTGATAACTCCACCTCCGACACTGAATTAGTGATGCTCTTGGCTTGGCTTGAAGCCAACAAGCCAAGAAGCCAAAGCCCTGGCTTGATCAAGCCAAGCCAAGCCAAATCTTTGGCTTGGGGTTGGCTTTGGCTTTGGCTTGAGGAATCTCAAGCCAAAAGCCCTGGCTCAAGCCACGGCTTGAGCCGGTGTATAAAGCCGAGTAGAAGCGGCGCTCCAAGGCCGAAATTTCACAGTCAGTTGGGTACGTTTTGCATTGGGCATTACCGAAATGGTAGTAACAGATCTCATACCGACTTTGAACCAGCTTTGAACCACACCTATGCCTCGGATCAACTTGAAGCCGCTCTCACGGTCCAGAATTTTCCATCAATCGTGAGTTTTAGCTGCGTTCCTGGATTCAATGTTGAAACTTTTGCTATCAGCGGTGCATACCAGCGATATGAGTTGATTTGGGTTCATTTTTCTCGTGCTTTTTGGGGTTTCAAAATTTCGGTTGAAGCCATGGCTCAAGCCAAAGCCAAGCCAAGCCAAGCCCCCATCCATGGCTTTGGCTTTGGCTTGAAGAATATGAAGCCAAAGCCAGATGAAGCCAAGCCAAAGCCAGGGCTTGCAAGCCAAGCCAAGCCAAAACATCACTACACTGAATCAACCCAAGCAGTGTTATTGGTGCGACAGGCAGAATGATTAGCGAGCAGCTGGCCATGCAAGGAATAAATGTGCCTCGCCCTGCATCTGCGGGGCAAACAAAGCAAAGGCACCGCAGAAAGACAGGATTCGGAGTACGGACAGGTCTTGGGGGAATCGAACGCCCCGCGAGCACATAGATTCAAGTTGCCCGTGCTCGGCCCAACAGACCTTTGCAAGTCCTGCTTTCGTGGCGGGGAGAATTGTCAGCAGGCACGGAAAGTTGCCAGTGAAAAATAGCAGGGTACATTAAGGCAGGGCAGATAAAGATCGACGTGGGAAGTGCGCGCCGTACGGCACGACGCCACAGCACGAGAGTTCCCACTGCCCCGCAGCACCGCGATGGCGGGAAGAGATCGCTGACAGCGCCTACACAGTCAATGAGCATGAGCTGCGATGGAACGAAGAGGCAAACTGAAAGTACCTGCCCGATCTCCGCATCCGCGCGCTACACCCTCGTCAACACCACGATCGTGTCGAGAAGCCCCGTACGCACAGTCTTCCCTACGGCGTATGCACACTCCGCTTCAGCGCCGACACCGTTGCTTCATCGAGCGCGCTCGAGTTCGCCGTGTGCATCACGTTTTCCGCAAGAACAAGCCCCAGCGAGATGCGCCGTGTCCGTGTCTGCTGGTGCGTGCATGCGTCAGTGCGTGGAATCGAAAAAAAAAAAATTAAAGGAATGACCCACCCGCCTCTACCCCAAGTCGTTGCGGAAGGAGCGCGTCACCGTCTCCGCGGCCTTTATGGCCTCCGCACGCGGGAGCTAGATCACGCTCTTCTGTACCTGGCTCCGCACCCGCTACACCCTTGATCGCGTCGAAGTGCCCCGTGCGCATAGTCTTCCCTGGCGGCGCACTCTCCAGCGCGCACACCGGCGTCTCATCGAGCGCGCTCGAGTCCGCCGTGCGCATCATGCTCTCCGCAAGAACAAGCGGCGTCTGGGTCTGCTGGTGCATGCGTCAGTGCGTGGAATCGAAAAGGTAAAGAAGAACGACTCACCGCCCCGCTACCCCAAGTCGCTGCAGAAGGAGCACGTCATCGTCTCTAGGTGTGCGATGCCCTCCGGGCGTAGCAGATGAATCACACTCCTGACGCTGCTCTGCTGCACCTGGCTCTACTACACCAGATCAAGAGGACAGCGGAAGAAACTTGAGACGAGACAAGTCAATCAGCTGCGAGTCGTAATAAGTATCTGAGGACGTACCGGTACACCCGCGAGCCTTGCATGCGCCTCTGCGTGTACTGTAAGGAATTAAATTCGATGTGCACCGGAGTCGCATCGCGTACAGGGCAGTGCGCACGTCTATAAGAAAAGGAAATCAGTGATTAGCTGGCGGGACACAACACGGGAACGGACAAAAAGGAAAGAAATCGAGAGTGGGCTTTGAAACCCTACATCCACGAATTCCGCCCAAAAAAAGGAAGGCCCGATCTCGGGACGCAGAGTCGAGACGCAGAGACGCCAGACACGTCGACGCCCAGAGATCGAGCATTAATCAAGAAGCGAACGAACGCACCTGCAAAAAATATCCGCATGTCCTGCACTGGCAGCGGGGGTAAGCCGTTGGACTCCGTCCGTCAGGCGTGCGTACATATACCTCGGCTACGGTGACCCCGCGGTGCCCTCCAGGTTACCTGACACGTGACGCTCCGCCCCGCCAAAAAGCAGGCCCAGAATGATCGCGGTTACCTCGCTCCAACCCCTACTAAGTGCCCTGATTGAACAGGACATCGGACACATTTTACATGTTCAATTGAGAGCATGCTCAATTGAGCGAGTCCAATCCTTGATTGAACACTTTGCAAAATGTGTTCAATGAAGTTTGTAGTGCAGTGTTCAATTGTTATGCACAATTCACACTGTATTAAGCCAAATTTGCCTAATGTCTAATTGGACACTGTCCGAAATTTTCAGTGAACATAATTCGGGCCAATCGTGCATGTTCAACTTGAAGATTGTGCATGTTCAATTGTGCGTATCAGCTGAACTGCATGGGATTAGCTTGGAAACAGTACAGAATAGACTAGGAGTTATTGGAGTCACCGTCTGCTCAAGTTTTCCAACGCCAGAGGGCTACATGCAGCTCGGAACTTTTCTAAGTGACGGTTTTCTTCCGTTTTGGGGATAATATGCCGCATTAAGTGGCCGTAAGGAGTGGTATCGACCCGAATTTGAGCAGGAATCAATTCTGCATATGCATTGGTATTTGACGCGGCCCGAAGCCCCCATTTGACGCGTCCAAATCGTCGAAGGAAATAAAATACGGGGACGCGACGGGAACACGTGTTGCCGATCACGCTTTCTGCTATATATAGAGTATACCTAGGGTAACCAGTCCGCTCTGGTTACTTCGCTGGTTACCCAGGCCCCCGGTCACTCGGGGTTAACTACCTCCGCCAAAACCTCCAAATTTTGGTCGATTTACCTTACGATTTTTGGGGCCTCAGGGTGTCGATTTACTTTACGACGGAGCGAGTTTGGGCGCTAAAAATAGCCGAAAATCGCAATTTTTTGCCCAAAGCCATTGTTTTTCGCGGATTTGGGCCGTAAGAGCGCCTTCCTGTCTCCCAATCACCACACGAACGATTTTCGAGCGAAACCGTGTCAAAACAGACCTTTCTCTGGCTCTGAGCCCAAGTACACCCTCAAAAAAAATTCCCGGGCTCTGCCCGATTTACTTTACAACGGACCTAGTCGTCCGGTTTGAGCGTCGATTTACTTTACCAGACGGACTGGTGGAGACCAAATTTTGGGCGTCGATTTACTTTACGCCGGAGGTAGTTACCCCCAAGTGACCGGGGGCCTGGTTACCCCCGCGTAGCGTAGCCGAAGTAACCACCGGAATATACGTGTTTACCCTCCAGTGATCGGATTACCGGGTCCGGGCTACCGATCAGCACCGCCCGCAGCCCAAAGCAGCAATTCCGTCGGCAAGATTAGCGTGTGCGTGCGAGTCTCTCTCTTCTTCTTCTTCTAGCTTCCCCGTCTCCGCGGCTGTCTCTGCTGCTGATTCACACAAGTTCACGTACGCTTCCTGCATCAAATCCTCTTGCTTGCTCGCTGACATCTAGGCCAGCCACCCATTCCCCTAT
The DNA here is from genome assembly GCA_029449255.1 of Mycena polygramma. NCBI lineage: Eukaryota > Fungi > Basidiomycota > Agaricomycetes > Agaricales > Mycenaceae > Mycena > Mycena polygramma. Next base: position 82,204 of record JARKID010000042.1, read on the forward strand.
CTTGCCTTGCGTGGCACCGGCGACGACTCGCCTTTTTCTCGCCAATCAGTCCTTACGCTTCGCCGCGCAAAAAAAAAAAAAATCACGGCAGCGCACGGTCTCAGTTCTCTTCCTTTTGTCCCACTGGAATCCCGCTTGCTCAATCCACTCCTATGGTATCTCCTTCTGCGGGTGGCTACACCCCGCCAAATGCTCCTCATACCCCTCTGATGCGAAAGGCAAAGCGGCTAGCCTCTCAGTCATCACCACAATTCGACCCGGTGACCGACAGTCCGGTCCATAATCGCGCGATGCTCTCGTTGCCCTCGGATCTACTCCCCACTGCTCCAATCACTTCAACAGCTCGAGTCCTTGTTCCTAGCTTTGTTTCGCAGCCTGCAGGACCTTCGCCTGGCCGTATCAAGCTTTCCTTGCAGCAGCTGGAGTCCCACTCCCATGCGATTCGTCTGGAGATCCAGGCAAAGGAGCAGGTCGATAAAGCGACCCCCAAAATCTATGGACGTCAATTCGGCTCTTACGATACTTGGTTCAACACATTCCAGCTGGAGACTGTTGCAAAGAATCCCCACCTAGTGGCGCTTCCCTCCATGCCAATCATCGCGTCCAAGGTCGTTCCCTTTCTGCAGATCGAATCGACGCGAGAAAAGGTGTGTATATTTTTTGTGTCGTACTCGATGTCCCGATTAATTGATTATGTTACAGAAGAAGCGTGGATCCACTGAGACGATTGCAGGCTCGTCTGTGGGCAAGTCCCAGATCTCCGGTGTCATCTCTGCACTCGAATCGTACCGCCTGAACTCGCAGCACCTTTATCCTGATTGCCCCGAGGCGCAGATCCCTCTTCGAAACGACGTGCGCATTCGGCAGTTCGAGTCCGCCTCCAAACACGATGAACCAAAGCGTGCGGAGAAGGCGCAAACAACCAAGGCAGCTGGCAGTTCTCTAGGTAATTTAACGGAACCTTCTCAATTTCGTGTCACTGATAGGGAAACAGATACCTATACCATCGACGAGCTTCGCAAATGTGCAAGCTGGTGCCTGACCAATTTTTCGGGCCCAAAACACGTCTATCTGGGGCTACGTGATTGTACGATGCTATTACTGGGAGCAGCGACAGCATTTCGAGGCGACAGTGCCCGTGTCCTCCTCTGGTCTGATTTGTTCAAAACAACGGTTCCCTTGGGCGATGATACAGAGGCACCGGTAATTTCTAGGCTTTCAATCTCGCTTTGATTACCTATTCATGTTTCATTCTTTGCAGGTTCTCGGAGCGCTCGCAGACAACGCGAAGCATAACCAGACCGGCCGCATCGATGAACATGGTGTCCTGCGCCACAAACACGTTGAGCTCTGCGGCATAGGTGCCATGGCGATGTTGTTCTTTGCGTACTTCCACGTCGCGGGAAATCCCGTACCCGACTTCTCCCCGGATTTCTCGGACACCAAATACGGTGAGTATGGGCGCCGTGACTGGTATACCTACCACGTCTTTTCGACTGGACTCGGAATGACCGAAATGGCCTACCAGAGTAAGCACTTCATTTTCTTTCTGCTTTCTTCACTCACCCCATTCTTTTGAAGCGCATCACGACAGAGTCACGAAAATGCATAATGCCAACGATATTTCGATTACGAAGGTCACTCATGCTACGAGGTCGTTTGCCGCGCAGACCTGCCGGTCGTTTGGCGCCAGTGTTAGCGACACCAAAGCGCTGGGTGGTTGGAACGAGAGCGGTTCTTTCAAGAACTGCTATGACCGTGCACTTCCGACCGGTGCGCTTCTTGGCGCCGCATTCTTCAATAGCACAAAGCCAGAGCTATATAGAGTTGCAAGAGACTGCCTTGGTGAGTCAAAGACGTGTCTATAAGCTCGCGCTATGCTCAACATAACGATAGATCCTCCGGACGAAGTCCTGTCAAAAATATTCCCGTGGGTTGAAGCCGAGCTTATCGCACTGACCAGCCGCGAACATGCGAACCGTCTCGCTCGGGATATTGCCTTGAGGCAGTTCCTCATTACCCTTACTTGGCTCCGTCGCGTCTTGGTCCAGGACTTGGCCGTTCTCTTTGTCCAAGATCCCCACGCCGCTATTTTTAAATTTGCTCCGTTCAACTCATTGGCATTTCGCCAATTTGCGGCTGCATCGACCGCCGCAATCCACGCAGCGGAGGAGGTGGCACGCCTTGCGTTCCAGAACCTCCCGCAGCACTTGGTAGCGTCTTTGCAGGGCGCACTTGCAACACAAAATCTGGCGTTTGAGCGGGAGCGTAGCACCCATAGCGCTCAGATGCAGCGGATGCAGACTCAGATGGAGGAACTGCAGAGCCTTCTGCGTATTGTTGCAGGTTCAAAGCGTGCCAAAAAGGCACACGGTGCGTTCAAGACGTTCCTAAGCCCTCATTTTCGCTAATTTAATCGCACAGTCTTACCTGCTCCAGTCCAGGACGATACCCTCTTGTCCCATGCCGTCGAGGACTTTTCTCTTTCGCACCTACCTTTCCTTCCCTCCTCAGTGATGTCTGTAGCAACACATACTACGCAGCCAGGTATGTTGAATTGTCTTTCTTTCTTCTCGCGACATCTAACTCAAAACACACAGATTATCCCATGACCTTTGACAATGGTGTGTCCCAAAACTACGAGGATCTTCCTCTCTCTGCATTCGAGGACCTGTCGTTTGTCCCTTCATCTTCCGACTTTCTCCACGCTTCAGATACCTGGATGGCGGCTGCGATTGCTCCGTCTCCAGCCCCTCCCCAATCCTCTGCTCCCATGCCCAGTCTATTCCCCCCCGCTCCCATTCCTTTTATCACAGCACCGGGGTTCGACCCCGCTGCATTGCGCGAAGGCTCTCCGCAGGAGCTTCGCCAATTCTATATTCAACGGTACGGGGCAAAGCGTTGGGCTAAACATGCACCGGAATGGGTCAACGGGGACTGGCTCCCTACCTACGCGTATTCGAAGGCGGACGGGATCTGGGACTACTGGACCGAGTGGAAGGAAGGTGTTGATGGTTTCCTTTCGGTGGGGGAGCTCAACGCGATGTGGGGACCGAAGTGGCGCCGGAACACCGGTACTCTCAAGATGCACAACACTCGCAGAATGAGGGTGATCGACCTCATTCTGGACCTGAGCAGGAAGACGAGGTGGGATTTGAAGCTGGCTAAACGTTTCATCATGGACAGATATGCGACAACTTATCGGGCGCGCGCATTCACCGATTATCTGGCCAAGAATACAGAAGCCGTGCTCGCAGCAGCAGCCAATTATCCCTAGACATTATTCACTGTAATCACTATCTTACAGTCCTATTAGCTCCCTTCGTTCAATTCGATTCACCCAAGATGTGATATCAAAGAAAGAATTTGTGTGTGGTTGGTTTTGTCGGATGTGGAATGTTGTTGTACCATCGATGTGATGCCGTGGGTCGCGTCGAGCCCAGATATAAGCATCACATAGCATTTGTGGGACCATCTGGATCACAATAGATGCTCAAGACATCCGCTACCCTCTAGCGAGAGCGAATCGTCCATGTTTTTTGACATGACCAAAATAGGCAATTTTGCCATGAGTGGTCCAAATGTTCCCAAAGACAGCTCGGGACCCCCGGATTTTTTGTATACGCACTCATATCATGCCTGTCTGTAGTTTCTGTTAATGACGCACCGACCAGAAATCCGCCGATCGGCCGTAGTACGCAAAAGACCTGATCGGACATTATTTTGGTCCACATAGTGTAAAGATGGTGATGAGACTTGCGGGGCCTGTTACACTAAGGTGAAATGGTAGCTAGGATACGTTATACAGATGCTAAAGTACCAGAATAGACCCTCAATTGATACTCCAGAGTGTTAAACACTCATACATTTTGAAATCTTTAGTTTTGCCGTATGCGGAAGGTGGCCGAAAAAGATGACAATGGAGCCCCAGGCGGCTGCTAAATGAATGATCCCTGAGAGTCTGAATACGCTGTAGGGATGTTCAAGTACATTATTGGGTCCTCAGAATGTATGCCAGAGCAGCTGAGCATGCGTTGGCTGCGCGCGAAGTTGCGGTTCGCAGAGTGATGGCCCATCATACGTTATCCCACGGTTCGAACACATCGCGGAAGGCACAACATGCACAATTCTGGGCTACAAACACTTTTCAGGCCTTGGAATTGTGATCCCTGCTCACACTATCTCACACAAAAAGGCTCAACCATGGTCTCGTCTCTGACACAAACAAAACAATGTGCCGCTCAGCGTAGCAGATTCGCCGTCATTAGGATGGGAGATGACAAAACTGAATTGTGCAGTTACGATATGTTACATAGCAGCTTGCAAGTAGCTTAAATGGCATGCGCTTTTCTCCAATCCGTCAAGTACTGGTACAGGGCGACAGAGCCTTCCGGAGGATCTTGGACTCGTTCCAAAACAGCAGCTACCTCCGCAACCTGGCCATGCTGGCGGATAATCTCGACCGCAGTATGTGCCTGGCTGAACCATGTATCACCAATGGAGAGCGCAGTCTTGATTTTCGCGCGCGTAATTTTCTTTTGCACGCATTAGACTGGCATATTGTATGTAAAGAAGCAAACTCACCACAGGAGTCTTCACTTTATCATAGTCCGATGTAAAGCTCACCACAAATTCCCAGTCCTTGATGACGGCAGGGTTGGCCAGAACGCGCCCCCGATTTGCTGCAAAGGCTGGGTAACCGTCTCTTGTCTGCAACTTTGCACGCAGATATAGAATTGCAGGGTCAGCCGACTCAGGCAGCTCGGATTGACCAGAGCCCGAGGGCCCTGCGTCGGAAGTCACCGTGGGGTCGGGGTTTGTGGCCTCGTCTTTAAGCGGAGACAACGATCCTGGAATCTTGAATGGTCATGAGAATGAGCCCGCCAAAAAGTAAAGTAGACTCACATTATCAACAAAAAGCTTGAAGCGGCAGTCGTCGGGGATTTCTAAAGCCACAGGATTGAAAATTACGGCTTGCAAGGCTTCACCGTGTGAGACGCGTGTGAAAGGTATCTTCCAACCCTCCTCCTCGTCGTCTGGAAATGAAATCCTGACAGTCCCGAGGCCTGAAGTAGATGAATTAACGGGGAAATACGAGAATGAGGTGAGTTCTATACCGGTGGATGGAATATCAATCTTTCCGTTGCTTTCTTGCAAGGCTGAGATGAGTTCTCTGCTCAGAACTCGGAATAACCCAGGCCTGCAAATGCGATCCAGGAGGGGGAGGCGCAGAATCGCCACGGTCTTCTTTGCTGGAATGCAACGGGAATCCTCGAATGCAACGGGAATCCTCGATGTAAATTCGGACATTCAGCTTCTGTGCGAAATTGAGCGGTATCCCAATCAGTAAGATATCAAGGTTGCAACTACCTCAACACTGGCATCGGAAGGAGGTGTATGAGTGAGAGCCCGATGTTCAACTGCACATTAATCGTTAAGAATTGCATTGACGAGTAGGATAAAGCAATACCCTCGTCCTCAGTAGACGGAACACTTTGCGAGGTCCCAGCTGCTGTAGTGTTCGATTTAGGAGGATGGGGAGAAGCCATAATTGGCTGGTTTGTTGTAAAGCCATAGGTAGGGTCCAGGAGCGCTGATTTGAGGTCTGAGACAGTCGCTTTGCTGGGCTGGAACTTCTTCGGCCCAGGCCATTTGTTAACCTGGCGCTGAACCATCTTCACGAGGTTAGCCTTATTACCGGCACTGTGAGGTAAGTATTAGTCTGCCGTGGGTCTTGAAGAAAATGAGAGACTTACAGATCTGCCTCGCTGTACGGGCGTTCACCAGACGACACCATTGTGGGAGAAGGGGAGGTGGAGTGACAGAAATTCTCACTTGGCATCGGGTTTTATTCTGGCTACATTCTATCCGATCGGTGTCTCGAACGGAAGGAACGGGACATCATCATCGACTCACCGATCGGACACACCAAAAACCCTCCATCGGATAGATTGAGGAGTTTTCATTGTGGAGTCGCAAAGTCTCCGATCGGAAGGAATGAAATTCACGGCTGAAAACCACCCGGTGTTTTCGATCGAATGGAACGGAACTCACACTGCGACTTTGCCCGAAGTCCCCGATCGAAAAGAATGAGGGTATCCTATCGGGCACATTGACCGTCTTTGTTTGGCCCCAAGTGTGACATGCATTAAAAAATTCATCGCGAGCCCACAAGCCCACAAACATGGGTTCGAACGCATCGTTGGCTCACCTGAGGCCGATGTTGAGACAAAAGCAAGAGTCTGGGGTGAACAAGAACTGTCAGTAAGGGAACGGGAAGAACGGAAATTTTTGAGAAGGCTCGATCGAGCTTCCGGTCTGTCCCAACGGTGATCACGAGGCCAGATCGAGGATATATTGGGACGAGGTAACCACGATTAGGGGTGCTCAATTCTTAATTTATTCGTCCCATCAGTTCTGGCCCATCAGTAATTTGTGCGGGATAAAGAGAAAATCAATCTCCGCTTCAATCTCGCTGAAGCAAGCTAGTGTACACTCCGACTCTAAACACATACTACCAATGTACCCTCTGCATTGCACAATAACTCCAACGGAGAGCCAGAATATTGGGCAGATCAGAGACATGGTCGTGGGACAAGTTCATCATCTTTAGTACCATAAAATATCTGTTTTGTCGGGCTCTTCTTGCAGAATTCAGGGAGTCATAAATGGATCCGCGACCTAACGGACGTCTACCTGTGCCTGCAATTTTGTAGTACACGACATACATGCACATCAGTGGGTCGGCCGGATGCCGCGACTGATCGGAGATTGATTTTTCTATTTGTTCCGTACAAATTACTGATGGGCCAAAACTGATGGGACGGATGAGCCAAGAATTGAGCACCCCTATTGATATATCCGGCAACTCAAGCGGGCGCATCACGTCACGTGAGGCAACCAGAGGGTAACCGTGGACACTTTCCGCCGTAGGTACATTTTTGTGGTACCTGTGCTTTGTTTGGCCCGCAGATCTAGATGCTGGGCGAGGCACATTTATTCCTTGCATGGCCAGCTGCTCGCTGAATCCTGATCATTCTGCCTGTCGCACCAATAACACTGCTTGGGTTGATTAATGATTCAGTGTCGGAGGTGGGGTTATCGGGGAAAGAGATCACCGGCCAGGTATAGCCCTTCAATCCGCTCAATCTGCCCTCCAATGGGAGGCTGGATCTTTGTCAACCCTTCTACGACCGACCTTTCGTACTCTTGTCAGTGGTCTACTGGACCACATTCTATCGCAAGCTTGTCACACTCTCCCTGACCTTGACCAGCTTTTTTTCTCTTCTCTCTTTCTCTGTTGATTGTCGTTGTCTCTGGATTAATCTATCTATCCTTGTGGTCCGGCTCGGCATCACGACACTTGTCAACTGCCATCGGGCTGTCAAGTCTATTGTCGTTGACATGCCGCGTTGTCGCAACGTGGCCCTCCTTGTCCGCTACACTCATGTCGTCCCCCTACTCACTGCTCAGTATGCCTGGATCCATCTCCTGGGCTCACATTGACATCCCAACAGTTCACTCGTGCGAAGGAATCTCCTGGAACCACTCTTACCACCGCAAAAAACCAAAACTCTATGTTACCATTCACCAGAACGGCCAAGTTCAGCGGACAGCTGCCAAGAGAACGCTCACACCGCAATGGGAGGATCTCTTCAACTTGTAAGCCTGCATATATTCACCTTGCAGCTTGCCTCAGCTGTATCTGCATAGGTCACCAGATTCCCCTATTATCCTTCGACTTTGGCACGATTCACTGCTTCCGAGCAGAGATGTGTGTCTTGGAGTTACGAAAATTGATGAGCTGCTGAATCTGGCAAGCTCGAACACCGAATGTGCGCAGCCCCTCCCTCATTTTCCTTCTGTACTGATCGCTACAAAAAGTCACGAGACTCCCATTGACTGGCGAAGATCAAAAGTTGAAAGGAAATCCTGTTGGAATACTTCTTGTTCGCCTTGTGCATGGTATCGACACAGCCCCCCTGGCCATTGAGCATGCACAACATGATGTTCAGAAGCTGGCACAATCTTCTGATCTTGCGGAAAAGGTCGAGAAACACAAACCAGTAGCAGAGACATTTCAGGAAGGGCTGAGCATGATCATTGCCAAGCTTGAAGTGGTTGTTCATATTGGAGACGAGCTCGCCAAGGTAAGTATTCTTCTTCTTCTCATGGGTTTCTCTATTTATACAGTTCAAGATTCACCCGTATGCAAACATTGCTTGGAAGGTTCTGACTTCAGTCTATCAGGTTTGTCATGCACTTTTTCCTGGTCCATGCTAACCAGAGAACCAGGCTGTGAAAACAGAGCAAGAGACAGAGAAGAAGCTCCACAAGCTCGTGGATACCATGGTCTCTGTCTATTCATTCACAGAAGAAACTGATGCTTTACCCCAAAAAATCAAAAGTCTGGAGGATAAAGTTTTTGCTATAGTCAAGCAGACGGTTGAATGTGCCCTGTTTATTCGCGAATATAGTGGACACGGGTTTACCAGTATGCGGCATTGCAATGTGATTTTTCAACATCTGATTTCTGTATAGCTCGTACCATCCGAAACACATGGGACAATGCTAACAAGACAATCGATGATCTGTCTGACACATTGGTGAAACTGAAAGCTTCGCTTGAAAGCACCTTGACTGTGGAGGGAATATTCTTATCCATGCAAGGCATATCATTATCTACTCAGATTCTCCAAAAGGTTGATAGCTTAGGTCTGTGTTATGGTTCCTCTTTCCAAAGCCATGTGGTAATAAAAATTTCTAGTGCAATCAGATGCCCTGAAGACTCTCAACCCCGCAGAAATGAATGCTGCATCACGTCTGCCATGTTTACAGGGAACCCGTGTGCACCTATTGGATGAAATCACAGAGTGGCTCACAGTCTCAAATGCGGCTGGCAGCATTCTCTGGCTCTCTGGTGTTGCAGGCTCAGGCAAAAGCACAATCACAACATCAATCTCATTATCTTTCCGTGGACTGCATCGTCTTGGTGCCTTTATATTCTTTGACAGGAACAACCCCTCGCAAAGCCATCCTAATGGTGTCATCCGTACCTTGGCTTATTTGCTGGCACGCAGCAACGCCCACATTGCCTCTGCAATTTCTGCTGTGATTCAGACAGATCCCGAGATCATCAACACCCCTCTGCAAACACAGTTCGAAGGACTCCTGCTGAAGCCTCTGGCAGCTGTTGAACATCTGATTCCAGGCCCAGTCCTTATTATCCTTGATGCCCTGGATGAATGTGGTGACCCAGCCTCACGGAGAACCCTCCTCTCTCTGGTCTCCACTGAGTTCCCCAAACTCCCTCATCTTTTTCGGTTCCTCATTACCAGTCGGCGTGAAGCTGACATCAGTGATGCATTTGCCACCCATTTTGTGGAGAGGCCATTGGAAATAGCGGGCAGTGCCGAGGATGTAAGGCATTTCATTTCACATGAACTGGAGCGTATTCGGCAGAACCGGATGACAGGAGTATCAGCATGGCCGGACCCTATCCAGAAGCAACTTGTGATAAATCTTGCTGGTGGTCTCTTCATCTGGGCAGCAACTGCTATCAAGTATATTGATGCATACAGTCCAAACAAAAGAATGAACACACTGTTAAGCAGCAATTCAACTACACTCGATGCTCTATATAGCTTCACTCTCCGTGATTCTGCTCTCTGGGGCGATACAACATTTGCACAAGATGCCTGTGCTGTTTTGGCATGTATTGTCCTTGGAAAAGTGCCAATGACCGATAAAACAATTGATGCCCTCCTGGACTCAGATTGTTCCAGCTCTGAAGTGCTGAAAAACCTGGGCTGTGTTGTGCAATGGCAACCAGGTTATGTTGCTCAAATACTTCATGCCTCTTTTGCAGACTATCTCACAGACAGTGATCGCTCTAAAGGAGAACCCTGGGCAATTCACCCACAGACTGCACATCAGGTTTTGGCAATTGGGTGTTTGGAAGTCCTCAAAAAGCAGCTCAAATTTAACATTTGTGGCTTGGAGGATTCCCATGTCCTAAATAAAGATGTGCTAGACTTATCAAGTCGGATCACCTGGAAGATTTCTCCAGAACTCTTGTATTCCAGCTGCTTCTGGGGAAGTCACATAGCTGACTTACCATTCAATGGGATGCTGGAAGAAATCAGTGATTTCTTCCATACATATTTTCTGTTTTGGATAGAAGTTCTCAGTCTTCTCAACCAAGTAGCCGTTGCATCAACAACATTGGACATTATTCTCGATTATGTCAAGGTTTGTCGGTGTTGTATTTGTGGTGATTCTTTTGACTGAATCTGAGGACAGGGCCACGATGATGACCTAGAAGGTCTCATTATTGACAGCAGAAAATTTGTGTTAGTGTTTGCCCAGATGATAGCTGAGAGTGCACCCCACATCTATCTATCTGCTCTCTCGTTTGCACCGCATGAATCTAGAACAGCAAGACAGTTTGATGGCTGGTTTCCGAAGACATTGAGCATTGACAGCCAGCTGGGTCCCAAGTGGCCTGCAATCCAAAAGGTTTTGCAGGGTCACACCGACTCAGTTCAGTCTGTCAATTTCTCACCGGATGGCAGCCATATTGCATCTGGATCCAATGACATGACAGTTTGTGTCTGGGATGCCCAAACTGGTGCTCTTGTTGCTGGCCCCTTCACAGCCCACACTAGCTGGGTTCAGTCTGTCAATTTCTCACCGGATGGCAGCCGTATTGCATCGGGATCTGCTGATAGGACAGTTTGTGTCTGGAATACCCAAACTGGTGCACTTGTTGCTGGCCCCTTCACAGGTCACACTGACTCAGTCGAGTCTGTCAGTTTCTCACCAGATGGCAGCCATATCGCATCTGGATCCGATGACAAGACAGTTTGTGTCTGGGATGCCCAAAGTGGTGCTCTTGTTGCTGGCCCCTTCACAGGCCACAATGCCTCAGTTCGGTCTGTCCATTTCTCGCCGGATGGCAGGCGAGTTGCATCTGGATCCGATGACAGGACAGTTCGCGTCTGGGATGCTGACACTGGTGCCGTTGTTGCTGGCCCATTCACAGGCCACAGAGACTGGGTACGGTCTGTCAATTTTTCACCGGATGGCAGCCATATTGCATCTGGATCCTATGACAAGACAGTTCGTGTCTGGGATGCCCAAACTGGTGCACTTGTTGTTGGCCCCTTCACAGGTCACACTGACCATGTTCAGTCTGTCAATTTCTCACCGGATGGCAGCTGTATTGCATCTGGATCCGATGACAAGACTGTTTGCGTCTGGGATGCTCAAACCGGAGTGCTTGTTGCTGGACCGCTCATAGGCCATACAGACCCTGTTACATCTGTCAATTTCTCACCAGATGGCAGCCAAATTGCCTCTGGATCCGATGACAAGACAGTCCGCATCTGGGATGCTCAAAGTGGTGCTCTCGTTGCTGGCCCCTTCACAGGCCACACTGACTGGGTTCGGTCTGTCAATTTCTCACCAGATGGCTGCCATATTGCATCTGGATCCGATGATAAGACAGTCCGCATCTGGGATGCTCAAACTGGGGCCATTGTTGCTGGCCCCTTGACAGGCCACTCTGAGTGCATAAATTCCATTAATTTCTCACCAGATAGCAGCTATATTGCATCTGGATCTTATGACAGGACAGTCCACATCTGGGACGCTCAAACCGGTGCCCTTGTTGCTGGACCGTTCAGAGGCCACACTGACTATGTTCGGTCTGTCAATTTCTCACCGGATGGCAGCCAAATTGCCTCTGGATCCGATGACAAAACAGTCCGCATCTGGGATGCTCAAAGTGGTGCTCTCGTTGCCGGTCCATTCACAGGCCACACTGACTCCGTTCAGTCTGTCAGTTTCTCACCGGATGGATGTCGAGTTGCATCCGGATCTGTTGACGAGACAGTCTGCATCTGGGATGCTCAAACCGGAGTGCTTGCTGCTGGTCCATTCACAGGGCACACTGGATGGGTTCGGTCTGTCAATTTCTCACCAGATGGCACCCAAATTGCATCCGGATCTGCTGATCACACAGTCCGCATCTGGGATGCTCAAACCGGAGTGCTTATTGCTGGTCCATTCACAGGGCACACTGAGTGTGTTACTTCTGTGAATTTCTCACCAGATGGCAAACAGATTGCCTCTGGATCCCGAGACTGGACAGTCCGCATCTGGGATGCTCAAACCGGAGTGCTTGTTGCTGGTCCATTCACAGGCCACACTGACTGGGTTCAGTCTGTCAGTTTCTCACCAGATGGCAGCCAAATTGCCTCTGGATCCGATGACAAGACAGTCCGCATCTGGGATGCTCAAAGTGGTTCCCTGCCAGTGGCTGGGGTAATCACTGGCCATACAGATTTTGTCTCGTCTGTTTGTTTCTCACCTGATGGGACAAAACTTGTATCATGTTCCAGCGACCTCACTATCCGTGTTTGCAAGGTCAACCACCTAACCCAGATGAATTCTTCAAAAGAGGACCTCCTTATATTCGACTTCGAGTCTGGTTGGATGAAAAACGCCGCAGGAGGACTGGTTTTTTGGGTGCCCCCTTGGTTGCGAGAGGGTTTGTACCTCCCCCACAATACACTGGTGATATCAGCGAAAGGCACAACCAAAGTCGACCTCAGTCGCTTTGTCCACGGCACTGAATGGACCAAATGCTTCGATCCGAAATCAATGTCCATATAAATTCTCAAGGCGGTGAGTTGATTTGATTCTTGCTTGAGTTGCAGTTTGATGTATCTGTCCAGCAGTATCAAGATACTTGTAGGAAGTACATACTACGGCTCCTACAATGTGTAGTATGTACTATCTTCCTTTCGATATTTGTATTCAGTTCCCCGTTCCGCTTGTTGAAATTTATCCATGATAATGAAAAATATCCTTGGAACAGAGTTCCTATGACCCCCACGCACTCCGTCTTGTGCCGATTTTGAACCCTGGGGAGAGCGAGCGACATCGGAATGGCAGACGGAATAATCGCTGGTCCCCCATCTTGTGCCAGCGAGAGATTACCTCCATTGAACAGATGTAGATAGATGAGTAAGTAGAACATCGGATATTTTCGCGTCCACGGGAAACCCCGGGCAAACGTAAAGCCCAAGAGCTTTGTCGATTCCGAGTCGGGTGCCTGCCCAGGCATTCGAACGCCTCCTGAGATAGGATAGATGGATGGCGCTCGGCACACAGCTAGGCTTGCACCTGAATAAGTGACAATGGTGAGTGGAATACACACGACGCACCTGAAAAGAAATCGAGAAAAAGGTTCTCGTCATCACCCCATGAGGCTTGAGGATTTGAACAGAAGGCATCCATTCAAGCGCCGAGGAGTAGGCAAAGATAAAGCGCGGACTTCCGTGTCCTATGAACCCTTCCCTGCGATATTCATGACCACTTGCGTGCGAGTGATAACGAAAGGAAGGAAAAACACCCCCAAGATAAACCACCGTGAACCACTGAGCGCATGACGATTGAAGAACGAATGAACCTCATCCATCGGATACTCTCTCCTTCCCGGTAAAGAGGCGGGGCGAAAACGAAGAAGCCATTCTCTCAGCCAAATGAGTCTAACCCTCGCCACGGGCTTCGTCAGCAAGAACAAATCAAGGCGAGATAGGGCACCGTTGAGTTCCATTCCCGCATGCCAGGGCCAAAAGCCAAGTAGGCGGCGACAAAAAGTCGGCTTGGCACTAGTGATCTTGCGGGAGTCGAACCCCTGCCGAGCAAATGCGTTGAAGAATAACTCAAGTTGGGAGCATTGCCCGGTTGCTGATGGACCCATGTCTTCACTGATTTGAACCGGAGCAGGTTCCGTCACAAGTAAGGAGCGATTGGGACGTAGTAGTCAAGAAACTTTGGATCCTGCAAATATTTCGCAGAGCATCAGTTTGGAACGCACGAAGGGCAAAAAAAAACTCTTCCTAGACACTCATGAGTCCTGAAGAAATCGAACCTATCGAGTACGGCTTCAATTGAGTTCTGGCGGGTGATTTGTGCTTGGTTGTCCACGAACTCCGGCTTGTTCGAGCGTTAGCTTGAATAGGTGGCAGAAATTATATGAGAATATCGCCGATGAGTGGACTTTAGCAGCATTACGCACAGTCATTTGTGTCCTGGTTCTCATATTGAGTAAGTGCCCGGGCAGTAAGTATTAATTATCGCGACCGAAAGACCGCTTGAAATCAGCCGTCGAGTTCCGTTTTGCAGGGCCCAACAAGTCCAAAGAAAATCGGATCCAAGCAGTATTCTCCGAGTAGCTAGGACAGTGACCTATAAAGCCCCCTTTGTACCTTCGAGCTTGTGGCAATGTTGATTGAATGCGAGCGACATGGTGGTTCGAGACAAGAAGCCGGCCCGCCTTTCACCGGTGGCTGTGCGCCAAACCGCCAGAAACCGCCATGTCTTCCTCCTCGTCGGGCAACAGCAATGGCAAGCAGCAGCAACAGCGCATCCCTGTGCTCGCCCCCGCCGACGTCCAACACGCCATCTCCCTCATCCAATCCGCCTACGCCCCCTCCGCCGCCACCGACCTCCCCCAATTGCAGACCTTGAATCGGCGTTGCTCGCGACGCAGCGCACCCCCGCAGCTGGGGGCTTCGTTGTCCCACTCCTCGCGCAAGAGGACGCAAATGTACAGTTTTCTTTGACACACGGTGCATGGGGAGATCGCAAGGGTGGATTTGGCGGGCAGGAACGATTACCGCTACGAGACGCGCTGGTGGGGTTGGCTGGTGTCACGCGCGCGACGGTGGTCTCGAGGAAGCTATGCCGCTGTCGCGTCGCAGTCAAGGTGTGTCTCTTCCGGCTTTTATTGTATGGATTCTCACTTTCGTTGCTGCAGAATTCGGCCCAACCCTTGTCCGTCCGGGGCTTCCAGGTTCTATGATATCGGTGGATGCCGAATCGCTGGACGTCGCACGTTGTCCTGCACCTCTTGCCCACCGCATGGCTCCTTCTTGTCCCGCCCTCTCTCTCCGCAGTGTTCTTTCCCCCGCTACCAGGCTCGACCTCCACCTCTGTCAAGACGCGTGCCGTGGGGGAATCTTGTATGTCTTTGCAGCCACAGTGAGTCATTCGGCTCCTTTCTTTGGGATTGTGCGCCGTTCTTGAGCAGGAGGTCGACTTGCACGGCGTGCAATTCGTGCTGTGCGGCGGCTTCACGCGGATATTCCCATCCCGCAGGTTTTGCGCTCTTTGTCTACCGTTCTGGTCGACTGTCTTTCTCCTTTCCTACCTCGTGCGAGCGTCCTGCTGACTTCTCCTTTGCAGTTTACGTCCAAACATGTATTGCCTGCTTCGCCCTGTATCGGCGCGGCGTGGAGGACATGGTGATCCTGGTTAATGGGTGCGTTATCTCTCTTTCAACGTTTCTCGTCCGTTTCGGGTGGAGATTTTTATCCGTATTTCTGGTTTTGCGGTGTATCGCGCTTGGCTGCCGAGGCTCTCCCTGGTGGATCGGCGTTTTGTCGCTTCATCGCTGCTGATTCATCGCGTCTCCTTCACTGTTTGGCACGGCTCTCAAATGTCCAATGTCGCTGACCTTCTTTTTTCCACATGCAGCCACGACAGGGTGTGCTGCGAGCCGACGTGCTAGTGTCCCTCGTCGCGGAGGCGGCGCCGGGGCTCAAAGGGCGACTAGAGTAGAAGGTACGTGCTTGTCATATCTGCTGGGTACACGGATCGCGGTCGCGTGCATGATGTGGATGGGGCGCAAGGATACGATGGAACATATGGCCTGGGGACATACGTCCTCCTCGCGACTCTCCGCATTGCCTCCGCGCGTCGCATCGTCCATATCCCTTCCCTAAACCCTTTCCGTGCCTCCATCTCCTCCCTCTCCTCTCAACTCCATACTTACTTTTCTTGCTCCTCGCCGGCCTCGCTCGCCCGTATCCTGCACACGCTAACACCCGCCTCCCTACAGACGCCCGACACCCCTGCGGTCGACGCCCATGTGCAGCGTGCTCAACTCAATCGCGCTTATCTCGCCCGTCGATGAGGATGACACGGGCCTGTGTGCTAGAGCGGCTGTCTGGTGCGGGGGTGTGGTGGTGGCTGATAAACGCCGCCGCGGCGGGACGCGGGCAAGGACACGACTCCGCGATTAAGGGAGGCGGCAGGGGTGAGGGCCTATTCGTAAGTTTCTATATCATTTGGGTGCTCCCTTCCACCGTTCCGCTCTACGCCGCGGCCCATATCCTCCCCTTGATCCCCATCGCCTTTCCATGCCTCCTCCCATTCGTCCGCGTTCGCGCTTCCCCTCCCCGATGCTTACCCTCGCCCTCGCGCCCCTTTCATACCGCCGCTCTTTCTCCCTCTCTGCTCAGCTCGCTGACACCCTCCTAGAGATACCTACGTGGCAAACTCAACGACACGCTCCCCGTCCCCTGCAGCGGACGCGGATCCAGTCGCGACGTGGGTTCTGTTCTCTCTCCAACCTGTAATCGCTGGCGGATGGTTTTGCGTCTGATGCAGGCCAAGACGGCGATTTCCTTTTTTGGACACCGGGTTTTGAGATCTTGGATTTTGGCATTGAGGGGGAGGGCGGGCGGCGGGGTGTCGACGTTCCCTTCCCTCATCCACCTCCGCTCCCCGTTTTATGCGAGACTAATTCCTTATTTCTTATCTTCTACAGGCACTCGACCAGCGAGAGAAACGGCGCCTGGCGCGCGCCGGATATCGGTAGGCGCGCTCCCGCCGGAGGTGCGCGCGGGGTTTGGGGATTGCTGGTGCGTGTCCTTTTCCTATTCGTGGGGAATATGCGCTGAGTGGCTTCAAACTTGTCTTGTCCCGCCCGACCATGACCATGCGCAACCAGCCCTCGGAGAACGGCAAGGTGTGGAGCGTTGTGAGCGATCCGTGCGCTGCCCCGTGCGTGAGCAGAGGTATCGCGCAGCTGCGGACGATGGCGTGCTGAATCTTACACGGGCTCTGAGCGGTACTTGGCGTGGTCGGCGAGTGTGGTTTTCGTCTCGACTTTCGATACCTCGCACTGATGCATCCGCAGAAGCGGCAGCGCCTGAGCGCGGCGCGTCTCGAGGTTTTCGTACGGCGGACTGCAGCGCGCTCGATGCGTACGGCAGCACGGGCGCGCTGAATCGGAGGCTGAGCCTGCGTCCGCGCGTTGTCGCTCTTCAATGGATCTCGGCCAGGTAAGTCTGCTTCTCCTTTTCGTCTCCGTCACCGCTCGTTGGCTTACAGTGATGCTGCTCTCGCTGCGCGACAGACCAGAATCCCGGCATCCTGACACCGAAACCAGCCAGATCCTTGTGTGCCGCTCGACTGGCTTGCCACTGCAGCACTGAATGTCTTTATCGCGTTCGATGGAGGCCAAGGTGCGTGTTTTCCCTTGCTTTTGCTCCCGAATAGCAAGGTAATTTTTTGAACGGCCTCGCTCGCTGAGATTCCGCTCGAGAGAGCATTCAAGGGTCTGTCTGGTACCGAGCACCGACTATTCCTCAGATTATGCGGTTGTGTGCTCGTGGGTGTTCGATTCCCCCAAGACCCATCTGTACCCTGACTTCCATCGTGAACTGTACTCTTTCTTTTGGGTAGCGAGGTCGGCCGCGTCTCTCAGCTGTCTTCCATTTTACTGGCACGTTGCGTTTTCGTTTTGCATTCCGCGGCTGCGCGCTGATAATACGGTTCACGAACCAATTCACAAAGTAAAAAAGCAGCGTTGTCGGGCAAGAGCGCCATCCGTTCACAAAGTTCGGTATCGATTCGGATTTGCTTCGGTGTACAGCCATGGACGGGACCGGGGCCGTTTTAAAATTTCTTGTCGGGACCACCATCTTCTCGATCTGGCATTGCCATTCGTTTCATTCAAAAGGCAAAAAAGAGTCTGTGGCCCCGATTAGCTTCAAGTCGCTCGACGTATTTGCTCTGGGAAGATTCGACGCAAGTTCGACTCCTTCTCGGGAAGGGGTTGCAGCCATCCCTGGGCTGCTGGGCCACCTCGGTGGGTTATATCTGTGGTAGAGCAACAACATGAGCAAGAACTTGAGCGATGCCTTCAAGATTTAATGCTTGCCACAACCTGGCCTTCAAGCTGTGCATCTCTGTGCACATATAGCGGGCTCGCCGTCGACTGATTGCCTTCACTCCAGTATCCACACTCCACGTCCACCGTCCGATTTCGAACTTCCTAACGATGCCTGTCGATGTCCGTCCTCAAACCCCCTCTTTCCCGTATGCATACCCGTCCATAACAATCAGAAGAGAAGCCCCTGCGGCAGACCAGTGGAGGAGCAGGTCCGGGGCGGCGATAAACGGCGAGGGGAGGATTGAGATGGCTATACCCACCTGGCTCGATGGTCCTACGGTGGACGTTCATCTCCCTCACACCGTGAACCGTGAGATTACGTTCAATGCCCGAGGGAACCCACCGACAGCGCAAATCAGGCTCGACAGTGCCACTGGAATCGGGAGCTTCGACATAGCTGTGGGGGGAGGGATATTGTAAGCAAAATATGGCATTGGATCTTCACAGATATGTTTTTCGGCGGAGCGCAGACAGGGTTTGGCAGGTGAGTACCGTCGAGTTGCCAGTTATCGGTCTTCCTTGCGCCAACCTACATTGCAGTTGAAGGAGACTCCAGACCTCAACACGGTATTCGATGTCATCGGAGTAGACGCCGAGGAGATGACGGTGACATGGCCAGAAGATCTAGAGGGATACCACCTAGATGTGGTCCTGTGCACTTGGGTGGATTTTGCACTCATATTGATCGTGTGGCGCTGCCTCCGCGATTATCCAGCCATTGAGGTGACCTGGACTAGCCAAGAAATCGCGCTGCGCAACAAAGGAGAACGTATCTCCGTCGGCAGCAAGAATTTGCTGCCAGTTTCGTCCTGGGCACGTTGGTCTCAGGAGAGGACACTGCGGGTGTCCATACTTGGGCTGCACGTCTTCGAGTTCAGTCAGCTTGGAAGTGGCATTCAAGTGAAGTCTGGGCGGAACACGTTCGCCCCCTTCCATAGCCCTGAAATTCGTTCATCCGATGAGACGGCTGGCTGGATTCAGCTGCACGGGACGTTTGCCTTGAGGGAGGACCCACCAGCAGTGGAGACGAAGGTGAATTTTCAGGTTATCGTGAACGTGGGTTTCAACTAGAAAAAAATAACAGAATGGCACAAGATCAGTCATGCTAGACACCAAGTGCATCGTATGGAGGTCCGCAGAAGGGAACCCGGATGATAAGGTGTTTTGGCATGTAAAGGAGAAGGGCAGGTTCGATTTGTTGAAGAACGAGGACAAGGCCTACATGTACGCAGTTCTCATAGCTGATTTCCTGTCGGGGTTCAAATCGTAGAAGCCACCGGTCGATGAGGGTGGCTAACATACTTTCGTGATTTCAGGAGGAGAGACGCACCAAAGATTTCCGTCCGTCTTGATGACACCAGTCTTGAAGTAGTCGAATCCACCCTGCCAAGGCGCGTTATCGAGTCAATTGTATCCCAAAAGCGTCCGATACAAGGCTCATAGACCCTTCAAATTGTCCTGCCTTTGAGCTTGGATTTGCGAGATGGTGGTTCGAGACAAGAAGCCGGCCCGCCAGATACCGGGTGGCTGTGCACCAAACCCTCTTGTCGTCCTCCTCGTCGGGCAGCAATGGCGAACAGCAGCCACGACCCATCCCCGTACTTGCTCCCGATGACGTCCAGCACGCCAGATCACCCGCTCGACCTCCCCATCTCTCCAGACGCGCGTCGTGGGCCCGTGTGGGGATCTTGTATCTCTTGCGCGGTCGAGGTTTTTTGACAAGCACGAGCAACCACGGAGAGTCGGGTCGGCTTTTGTTTTCGCGTTACTCCGGCTTTTGCATGGGAGGTCGACCCGCGCGGCATACAATTTGTGCTGCGGGGCTCTCGAGGAGTATATCTATCACAGAACGCGCTGCACGCAGTGTCTTCCGAGACGCATGCGTATCCGATAAGTATCGAAGCCCCTTCGCGCTCGGTCTTTTTCTCCTCCACTCCTCTCCACCCTACCCACACTCACGCTGCTCTCCCCTCCGCCTTCCCCCGTGCCCTTCCCTCGATCTACACCAGCCTCTTTTACCCTCTCTTCTCCGTATCTCGCGCGCACTGACCCGCCTTTCTACAGACTCTGTCGATGCCCGTGCGCACCGCGCATGATGTACCCGGCTTGTGCGCCGCCGTGCGCGCTGGCGCGAGGGTGTGGTAGTGGCAAATAAACGCCATGGAAGGAGGGCCAGGATGCGACGGCTGGGAGGGAGGCGGTTAAGGGGAGACGCTGAAGGTGCCGAGGGTGGCGGGGGCTTGTTCGTAAGCCCTTAGCTCACTTTTATGCCTCACTTGGCTGCACCCTTACATTGCTCCATCCTCTTTTCGTCAGCATCTGTCCCTTTGTCTTGCCTTTGCCTCTTCATCCTCCCTTTCACTCATTTTCCCTTACTCGTCATTCCCCTTTCCGATGCCGATGCTTACCCCCGCCCCCGCCACTTTCATCCCGCCACTACTTTACTTTTTCTCCGCTCAGCTCGCTGACGTTGACGCCCTCCCATAGTTACCTACGTGGAGATTTCACGCGTCCCGCTGCAGTACTAAGTACAAGAATCTCGGAACGTTTGGGCTTTATCCGCGGATCCGAGTCGCGTCCCGTTTTCCGTCTCTGTACGGCATATGCGTAGAGGCGCGTCGCGGACGGTCTCGCGTCTTGCGTCTCATCCAGATTCCAAACCAAGACGGAGATTTCCATTTTTTGGATACTCATTTTTAGCGTTTTGGATCTCGTCCGTTCAAATTTCGTCCCGCGAGGGCGAGGGCCAGCGGCTCGCCCACGTTCTTTTTTTTTTCTTGTCTTGCCTTTCCTTTACGAAGTGCCTGATTCCTTCTTCCCTACCTTCTAGGTGCACGCCGAGGGAAACAAGGTCTGATGCAAACCGGCACACGTTCAGGCTGGGATCGGATTGCGCCTTTACGGAGGTGCATGCAGCGTTCGGTATCGCCGGTACGTCTTCTCTTTCCACTTAGCTTTCTCTTTCCATTTGGCTGTTATGACTCTGCGCTGATTGATCTAAAGCTTGTCGCTTCTCTATTCTCTATTCTCTCCACCTCGAGCGCGCGGAAAGGATGAAAGGTTGGAGGCGCTGGGGATGGGTCGGTTTGTACGGATGTGCAGCCCGTCTCGCTGTGAGCGTGAGCTCGAGGACTTCGCGGGCGTACGGCGGACTCGAGCACGGCAAGGACGCGGAAGTGGTATGCGCAGTGGCCAGCCGGCGCGGATTCGCGTGGGGGTGCCAGGTGCTCACACCCGCCAGCACCTGAACGCGGCGCTCTCGTTGCGCTCCTGCGGCTCGCGGCGGGGACCAGGACACTGTTATACGTGCTGTGCGCGATCGCGGGGCTGGTACCTTTTCTCTTTTCTTTCCATCCTTCTCTCTTGCTGTGCTCCTGGCTCCTGCAGCCTCAGACTGCGCGCGTCGTCAATTGGGTAGCGCGACCGGCGGATCCGAGCGCTCCATCCGCGTATGTACGGGTGCCATCCGACGCGGTCGCGGAGCTGGAGCGCTGATGTCGAGACGCCTCTTGGTGGATTGCTCAGGCATTCGAAGCTCTTCAAGGCGAATCTGGCGCTGCCGAGGACATCGCTGCCCACGACCGCCGCTCATTCTCTCGCTCGGTTTGCGCTGAGGAGGCGGTCCGTGCGGCATCCGGTGCATGATGGAGTTGCGCTCCGGTTTGCCGTTCTCTCTGCGCTTACGGATAACAAGACGGGTGAACGGCCACTTTGGCAGCCCGCTGATGATTCACTCGAAATCGGGAATTCGTATCGGGTTACGGATCTGTTGCGTCTGCGATTCGCGTGCTTGTGGGGTTCGATTTCTGAGACTCGTAGTTCGGCTTTCCCTCCCCCCCTTTTTTTCTTTGCTGCCTCTCTTTTCCTGGCGAAATTCGGCGAGGGGGAGGAGGAGCAAAGCGGTCGACGAGCAGAAGCGTTTTCTTTTTGACCGGGGAAGGTATTGACCCGTATCCCACAGCCCTGGAAGCTGGCTGGAAGCGATTTCCTGAGCACCAGTTCGCCTGGGGGTTCGATTCCTGAGACTCGTAGTTTGGCTTCCCCTCCCCTTTTTTCTTCTTTGCTGCCTCTCTTTTCCTAGCGAAATTCGGCGAGGGGAGGAGGAAGAGCAAACACGCATTATCGAAGGGGCGGCCTGTCTCGGTAACCCAGACGTTCTAGGTGACAATTCGGACCGCATGATCCGTGATTGACATTCGGAGTTTGAAAATGGAGTGCAGAACTGTCACCTAGAACCGGATTCCGTACAGATTTACTGAATACTTTCCAGTGTCTACTTCGCACGTCGGTTCATCGCGGTCGAAAATCGCATCTGAGCTGTAATGGGTCCGAGCCTCAAGGCTTGGTCGGCGACTACAGGGCGAGTCGCTGTCGGTCAGGCACCTTGCGCGTATGGGAATTTTCTGCTCGCGTAGGTTGTGGCATGAGAATTAGATGTTCGCATCCAATGTTCTCGTTATCGCACTTGTTTGTCCGGTAAACAAGCGCCCACGGACGCCCACGACGAATTCTTATCTCTTGCACTCATCCTGTGCGAACAACTGAAGGCCAATACTGCGCAAAGTAGTAATCCCCCACTTTGATAGGTCCCACCACGTTCTGCTGGAATTTCATTCTCGTCTCGTCTGTTTACCTCCACAATCCCCGCGCCATATCTATTCATCGATTTCGACATTTGCCCCGCGGTTCGTCGCACCTTTGGCTATCCCGCCACTCTATCTAACCATCCGACGACCCCCACAGGCCTCTGTGTCTCTTTTTGATGCCGTCCTATTCATTGCTTGGTACGAACACATATACACGTTTATCTCGCCTTATATTTATCGCTCCGTAGTCCACTCTTGCGAAGGAGTCACATGGGCCCGCCGAAAGGCACCCAACCTCTATGTGGTGATTCACCAGGGTGGCCAAGTCGTACAACAAACAAATGTGATCAAGCGGGACCTCACGCCTAAATGGGATTTTCTCTGTAACTTGTGAGCCTATTTGCATCGAACTCGCAGCGAGCTTATCTGTTTCTGGGTCTAGGTCTTTAGATTCTCCGATTGCGCTGCGCCTTTGGCACGACTCGCTGCTCCGGTGCAGAGATATCTGCCTCGGGGTTGCTCATACAGACATAGCCTCTTTGCTGGATCTGCCGAGCTCAGATACGGAGTGTGCGTGGCCTCAATGTTCATAACATGTTTTCTGAATTCGTGCAACAGTCATCAGATTGCGGCTCATCAGCGAAGATCGACAGTCAAACGGAACCCCCACTGGGACGGTCCTTGTTCGCCTCATGGGCCAGAGAGAAGCAGTCTCCACGGCGCTTGCGAATGCCCAGCAAGACCTTGCAAAGCTTACCCTGGGGTCCGCTCTTACAGAGGCTACCGAAATGATTGACAATCCCCCTCTGGTGACAGAGACATTCGAGGCGGGCTTGAGTATGATTATTGCCAAGCTCGATGTTCTCGTTCATCTCGGAGATGAGGTTGCTCAGGCAAGCATTTTTCATATTTCTTCTTCTTGTGTCGTGTTGCTCATGATAATCCAAGATTCATCCATATGCGAATATGGCTTGGAAAATCTTGACCTCGGTTTACCAGGTTAGCCACAGGATCCAATATCTTCACCGCTGACCCGAGCATCAGGCTGTCAAGCGGGAGCAGGCCACCGAGGACAAGCTTCACAAGCTTGTGGATACCATAGTTGCTGTTTACTCTTTCACTGAAGAGACTGATATGCTCGCCAAAAGTGTCAAGAATCTCGAGGATAAATATCTTGCCATTGTCAAACAGACAGTTGAGTGTGCCTTGTTCATTCGTGAATATAGCGGGCATGGCTTTACCGGTGTGTGGCTTGTATCTTTGCCTTTTCTCAATGTCTAACTCCTGTATAGCTCGGGCTATCCGGAACACCGGAGACAATATAGACAGCATGATAGATTCTCTCTCGGAAACCTTGTTGAAGCTGAGGGATTCACTTGAAAGCAGCATGAATGTCCAAGGAGTATTTCTATCGACCCAAGTGCTTCAAAAGGTTGACCGCTTAGGTTTGTTTTTGTTCTTTTTACTTTTCATATGACCCATAATCATTGTTGACAGTTCAATCGGATGCTCTCAAAACACTTGACCCAGTCCCTATGAATGCTGGATCACGTCCAACATGCTTACAGGGCACTCGTGTGCAGTTGTTGGATGAAATCTCGGACTGGCTCATGGCTCCCGAAAAGACAAGCTCCGTTCTCTGGGTATCTGGTGTTGCAGGCTCTGGGAAGAGCACAATTGCCACTACAATCTCTGTGTCTTTCCATGAACTGCAGCGACTTGGTGCATTTATGTTCTTTGACAGGAACAATACTCAACACAGTCGTCCTGACAGTGTCATCCGTACCTTGGCTCATCTCCTGGCACGTTCTAATCCGCACATTGCTTCTGCTATCCATGCAGTCCTCGAGCGTGATGCTGCTGTTGTGGACACACCTCTCCAGACACAATTTGAAACACTCTTGCTGAAGCCTTTGTGGGATGTAGAGCATCTGATACAGGGCCCAATTCTCATTGTCATTGATGCTCTTGATGAATGCGGTGACCCAGCATCTCGGAAAAATCTGCTTTCTGTGATCTCCTCTGGGTTTCCCAAACTCCCTCGGCTCTTTCGCTTTCTCATAACCAGTCGGCGTGAAGCTGATATCAGCAAGTCATTTGCTTCCCATTTCGTGGAGAAGTTTGTGGGGACAGCCACTAGCACTAATGATGTTCAGCGCTTTATCTCGCATGAGCTTGAGCGCATTCAACAAGATAATGATTTGGAGAGAGCATGGCCAGAAACAACCCAGAAGCAGACTATGATCAATCTTGCTGGTGGCCTTTTCATCTGGGCAGCAACTGCTATCAAATACATTGATGGATACCGGCCAAAGGAAAGAATGACAACATTGATCACCAGCCATTCAACATCTCTTGACAATCTATACACCTTCACCCTCTGTAATTCAGCTCCCTGGGATGACAAAATGTTTGCAAAGGATGCTCGTGCAGTCCTGGGATGCATTGTATTTGGCAAGGTACCAATGACGGACACAACAATCAATGCCCTGCTTGGTGCTGGTTGTTCCAGTGCTAATGTGCTAAAATATCTGGGATGTGTTGTACAATGGCAGCCTGGCTGTGTTGCCCGAATACTTCATGCCTCTTTTGCTGACTACCTGATGGATAATTCCCGCAACAAGGGGGAGCCTTGGGCAATTGACATGAGGACTGCACATCAAACTTTAAGCTCAGGGTGCTTACGGATCCTGAATACCCAGCTCCGGTTCAATATTTGTGATCTTGAGGACTCAGATATCTTGAATGTGGATGTGCCAAACATTTCAAGCCGTGTGGCCACAAGCATTCCCCCACAACTTTCCTATGCCAGCTGCTTCTGGGGAAATCACATAGCTCACTCTCTATTTGATCAAATGCTACTTGAAGATGTCGAAGACTTCTTTCAGACATATTTTCTGTTTTGGATGGAGGTCCTGAGCCTTCTTGACCGAGTTCCGGTTGCATTAGCAGCATTGGATGTTGCCGCCTCTTATGTCAAGGTCTTTTTCATTTATATTTTCCATAATATTTGAACTAAATGTGAAAGTAGGGTTACGATGATCAGCTGGCAGATCTTATCCTCGATATGAGTAAATTTGTGTCAGCTTTTTCACCAGTGATAGCTCAATCTGCACCCCATATTTACCTTTCTGCTGTTGCTTTCTCGCCGCCCCAGTCCTGCATAGCAAGACAGTTTGATAAATTGTTTCCGCACACCTTGGGCTTTGACAGTCAGCTGGGTATCAAGTGGCCAGCAATCCAAAAAGTTCTGCATGGCCATAAAGATGCTGTTATGTCAGTCACTTTCTCTCGTGATGGAACTATGCTAGCGTCTGGATCCCTTGACAAGACAGTGTGCATCTGGAACACCGAAACTGGGCAACTCAGTTGTCCTCCACTACACCATGGTGGTACTGCAGAGGTCTTCAGTGTTAGTTTTTCTCCCGATAGTATGTGGATTGCATCTGGAGCTGTAGATGCAACAATTCGAATCTGGGATTGCCAAACTGGTGCTCTTATGTCCACTTTTGTTACAAGCCACATTGACCACATTTCGTCTGTTCAGTTTTCACCAGATGGTGTGTGGATTGCATCGGGATCGGGAGACAAAACAATCTGTACCTGGGATGCTCAGACTGGTGCTCCTGTTGCTGGCCCCTTCACAGGACACACTGATACAGTTCGGTCTGTCAGTTTCTCCCCAGATGGCACAAAAATTGCATCTGGGTCTGAGGACACAACAGTCCGTGTCTGGGATGCTCAAACAGGTGCCCTTGTTGCTGGTCCATTCAAAGACAGGGCCTATGTCATATGTGCCCAGTTTTCACCTGATGGCACTCAAATCGGAATTGCGTGCAGTACAGATAACACGATCCGGGTGCGGGATGCTCAATCAGGTGCACTGGTTGCAGGAACATTTAATGGCCATACTGGGATGGTTACCTCAGTCCATTTCTCACCGGATGGCACTCGCATTGCATCTGGAGCTTGGGACAAGACTGTCTGTGTCTGGGATGCCAACACTGGTGCACTTGTTGCAGGACCGTTCATCGGCCACACTTCACCTGTTTACTGTGTTGATTTCTCGCCCAATGGAACACAAATTGCATCCGGATCTGCTGACAAAACAATCCGGGTCTGGGATAGTCAAACTGGTGCCTTTCAATCAAACAATGCAGTGCATGATACTGTACGCTTTTGGGATGCCCAAGCTGGAGGATTGAGAGATCGACCAATGGTTGTGTCTGTAACTTTCACCCCAGATGAAACACAACTAGCCACAAGGTACCAGGATGGCCGAGTAGACATTTGGAATGCCCATACTGGGAAACTTACTTGCCCTTCATCATGGGATCTTCATCTTGATATACATGAGATCTCATGTCTTGACTTTTCTCCTGACAGCACCCAAATTGCAACTGGCTATAAGGATTCAGAAATTTGTGTTTGGGATGCTCAAACAGGTGTCCTTGTTGTTGGTACATTTCGAGGCCACACTGGCTCTGTTTTGGCTGTTCAATTCTCACCTGACGGAGCACAACTTGCATCAGGAGCCCAGGATGGCACAGTCCGAGTCTGGGATGTTCACACAGGCAGCCTTGTCACTGGCCCACTGAGATGTCACAGCGGCAATGTCTGGTCGGTTAAATTCTCCCGGGATGGCACACACATTGCAGCAGGAGGAGACAAGACATCTGACATCTGGGATGCCCGAACTGGTGCTCTCATTGCTGGCCCATTAACAGGCCACTCTGACTGTGTTATGGCTCTTGATTTTTCACCCGATGGTACACAGATTGTATCAGGATCCCAAGACAACACAATCCGGGTCTGGAATGCTCAGACTGGTGTTCTTGTTACTGGCCCATTTACGGGCCATGTCGCAACCGTCAACTCGGTTCAATTCTCGCCAGACAGTCTCCAAGTTGTATCTGGGTCTAATGACAAAACAGTATGCGTTTGGGATGCCCAAACTGGTGCACTCATTGATGGGCCATTCACGGGCCACACTGATTTAGTCATGTCTGTGCAGTTCTCATCCGACGGCTCCCAGATTTCCTCGTACTCCCGGGACAAAACCATACGTGTTTGCCCAATTCAGCACTTGACTCAATCAAATACCATTAAGGAGGAGCTCCTCATATTTGACTTTGAATCTGGTTGGACCAAGAACACAACAGGGACCCTCATGTTTTGGGTTCCTCCCTGGTTGCGAGAGGGCTTGTACCTCCCCCACAATAGTTTGGTCATATCTGCCATGGGCACAACAAAACTTGACCTCAGTCACTTTGTCCATGGCACTGACTGGATTAAATGTTACGATCCAAATACTAGATAAATTTAAGGAGGTGAGTTACATAAGTTGATTTTGCCTTTGTGCCGCTATTCAAGCAAATGTCTTAGTTAGTGTACTATGTCTAGTTGCATCGCAAAACATCTGAAGTTTTCCCTCCCCGGTACGATTGCCCTCTAACCGTAGGAAATACAAGCACAGGCAAATAACACCTTTTCTTGCTCCGATTCGGACTGTAACCCATTGACAGAAAAGACAAGGCCCGGCCTCAGGCCAGTGGCCACATGAATGTTGCACAACTTTGCGTATGAGTACCAGGTATTAACTCTTAAGTTGTCTCAAAGGCAAACGAGATGAGGGAGTAAATATGCTGTTCCATCTCAGGCACAGTACTTTCGCAGCGAGAGTGAGAGCAATTTTGTTCGGTGTCCGATAGACCGTTCTTACTCAGTGAAAATCTCTGAAGCGGTGCGGATGTTTCACTCTGCCAAGCAGGTAAGTAGGTATTGGGTAGGAAGAGTATTCCCTCGCGTCCAAGATAACAGGAGGACAAAAGATTGTTCTCCACCCGGTCGCTAATATATGGGTTCTGAGGAACTCAAAACTCTAAGCACGCAAGGACCTGGAATGGGACCCGGGCGCGATCCCCTTCCTGTGGTAGTTTGGAGCCTGATTGAGCGAAAGGACTCAACACAGACTAACACGGCAATTTCCTAGTTGAACAGGGTGCTGCGCCGAGCATCTTTGAAGGTACCTGAGCTTCTGTGGTGCCTGTCTTTTTTTTCGGGCAGAAGACAAAACAGGGACCGCGAAAAAACCCAGCAACTTTATTCTCCTAATATGTATGCACGAGTATCGAGGGAATCGAAGTCTCCCGAGCACGGGGCATCGATTGTTCAAGTTGTGGTCCGTATTTCTGTATCTGGTAGATCTTGTGCTCTGAGCCTGAGGAAGGCGGCAAATGAATAGTCCAAAAGCCTTCTCGGTTGGTGTGTTGGTAAGTAGTTCTCTCCGCCAGAGGAGAATGAGAATGTCGAATGCGAAAGAATGTAGAAGGCTTCTTGGCAGGCGCTGGTCTTCGCGTCCAAAAAGAGGAAACCTCAACATCGTAGGATGGGTCTTGAGGGAATCGAACCCTCGCCTGGCACGTACTGTACATAGCAATACTTACGGAGAAAGACGGGTTGCGCGCAGTGTCCGACAGCCCGTTCTTAGACTTTTCCTTGATGGGAGCTTGAGTACGCGGGAAAATTGTCAAGGCGGAGTGGATAGAAAGAGCAGTGCCAAAAAAAAGAGCGGCACCGTGGCGGGTACGGTGATTCGTTAAACGGGGACATATGGGATAATAAACCTTTGAATACACTTCCTGCGTCGTCCTTAGCGGAAAAACAAGGAGGTGGGCCGCGCCCAAACGTCATGTCGTTCGCCCTACGGTTCTTGAAAGTTGAGGGAGTCGAACCCTCGTCGAGCGAATGCGTTAAAGGGTAGGTGCGCTGAAGAGTAGGGCGTTGCTCGGGGGCCGACAGATCCTTTATTGCATTCGTGCTGAACACTGTAACAATGGAAAGCGTAGAGCGTTAGAGTCTAGGGACGGTTCTGCGAATATTTCACGCCGTCAAGGGGAGAGGCTTTGCATATTAACAGATCCGGCCCCGATAAATATCCGTCAGCGAAGAAGGTGGTTTGGAGTGCACGGAGGGCAAAAAGACTTCCATTCGCCTTTGTACCCACGAGTCCTGAATGAGCCAGACCCTCCCCAACCACGGCGTTCATGAAGTTCCGGCGGATTATTAGTGCTTGGTTGCCCACGGAGTCTTTTTTGTCTCAGGTTTGGCTTGAGTATACATACATTACGACGACTCGGTGAATTGTTTTGACTCTTGAAACCAAGTTTGGACCCAGCGCTAACGGCATCATGTTTCGCGAGGAAGATCGAGACCGCGAAACCGCTTGCAGCTAGATATTGCGCCCTGGGAGCCAGACAGATGGGTAGAAGAGAAAGAGAAAGTAACAGCTTTCAATGTACACAATCTCCCTTGAAAGAACCAGTACTTACTGTGAATTCACGAGTCTTTAATAATAAGGGGTCGAACCTCCAGTCACTACCTTTCACCCTTTCAATTACTGGTGCTCAGTTTCCCACAGGGTGTTTCGTGTTCCCCTTGAGCTTCAAATCCAAGTGTGCAGAAACGAGATGGTAGTTTGAGACAAGAATCCGGCCCGTCATGTGCCGGTGGCTGTACACCAAACCCTCATGTCGTCCTCCTCGTCGGGCAGCAGCAACGGCAATGGCGAGCAGCACCAACAACCCATCCCGGTGCTCGCCCCCGCCGACGTCCAACACGCCATTTCCCTCATCCAAGCCGCCTATGCCCCCTCCGCCGCCACCGACCTCCCCCAATTGCAATCCTTGCAATCCGCGCTTTTGACGATGCAGCGCACGCCCGCAGCGTGGGGTCTCGTTGTACCCCTTCTAGCGCACGAGGACGCAAATGTACAGTTTTTCGGCGCGCACACGGCGCACGCGAAGATCGCGCGGGGGGATTTGGCGGGGCTGCCACCGCAGGAACGATTAGCGTTAAGGGACGCGCTGGTGGGACTGGCGGGCGTGCCGCGCGCGAGGGTGGTGCGGAGGAAGTTGTATGGGGCGTTGACGGCGTTGGCCATACGGCTGGTGCCAGGGCCAGGTGGAAGTGGAAGCGGGCAATGGGAGGGATGGGTGGAGGGCACGGTGGCGAGTTTGGTGGGGGCGGGCACGCCGAGTGCGCATATCCATGAGTTTTTGGCGGGGACGGCGGAGGATGTGGGGAGCGCGAATATGTTGCCGCAGCCAAAGTAAGTCCTTTCCTTTCTTTCTTTCTTGCTTTCTTATACGTTCTTTGTCCCTACGATTTTTTGTGACTTTCTACGATTTACTGACTACTTTGCCTAGGATCCAACTAGAAGCCTCACTACGCGCCGCTGCGCCGCTCGTCCTCCAATCCATAACCGCTGTGCTCAACGCGCCTGCTTCGTCTGCTGCCGAGTCAGACGCGCTCCCAGCGGCACTCTCGTGCCTCGTTGCATGGCTCCCCAACCGTCTCCTCCCCGACGCGGACGTCGCGCGGCTCGTGCCTCTGCTCATTGCGTTGCTTGGGTCTCCTTCCTCCGCCTATCCATCCTCAAATCCCTCCTCTCAATCCTCCCAGTCGTCACAAAATTCTGAAGGACCCGGAAGCGCGAATGAAGCCGCCTCTCAAGCGGCAAGCACAGCCCTCTCCGAGCTCCTCGCGCGTCCACCCTCAGGCTGGTCCGATGCTGTCCTCCTCGAGCCGCTGCTTGTCTGGGCGTATACTGCCTTCCCCGAGTTCTCTTCTCTTTCTACTTCTGGCTCTTCTACGCCCAATTTCGCGTCAAGCTCAGCATCACCATGGGGATCTGCCTCGACCAACTGGCTAACACCCAACTACACCCTCCTACCGCTCTCACCACCAAGAACAGCAACACTGAAGAGGCACGCGAAGCTGCTCGTGGCGCTAGCGGAGGCGGGGGTGGAGTGGGTCGCTGGGTCCCTTGTGAATCCTACGAGTGTGCCGTCTTCAAGCTCTACTGCGTGTTCGGGCGGCGCTACGTCCCCGCAATCGCAAGGGCAAGGCTCGGGCTGGGGCGATCGACAATCCCGCGCGCCGTCCTCGCACAGACGTTGCTCCGGCTCGTGTTAGCGCTGACGGCAGGGGTCGTTGGCGGGGCGGGTGCGCGCCTCCCTCGGGCTCACAGACGGGGCTGCCTCACAAGGCGTTCGTCGTCGTCTCCGGCGCGCAGTTGGGCGAAGGGGGGAAAACGCAGCGTACAGAGGGCAGGATGGAGATCGATACTCTCCTTCTCCCACACTTTCCCCCGTCCCCCCTCCATTTGAATCACACGTTCACCTCCCACTGCCGCCTCCCTCCGTTTGGCTTCCTCCACGCCACCTTCCTTACACCCCGTTTTTATTCGTACTTCTTATTCGTCCTCCGCTTCCGCTTGATACTTATCTAGTACTTCTGCTTACTGTCGTCTTCTTGCTTCGATACCTCTCCTTGTGCTCTCCCAATGGGCGTCGACCGCGTCCTTCTTTTCCTCCTTCTCCCTACCCATCGCCGTCCGCATCTCGTACTCCCCACCCCTGCACCCCGCTTTCCCTTCTCACCCATCGCGTCTGAGTCCCTCCTCGCTGCGATTGATTCGTACGAAACGTATTCCTCGATACTCCATACTCCATACTCCATACACATTCCCGATACCTTCCTATTGCCGTACTTTCCCTCTCGACATCCCTTGCTACCCTTCCCCTTCCTTTTCTCCCCACCCACCCTTATCTGCCCTCCTTCGCTATGATGCACTGACGCCCTTCAAAGACACTCGTATCGGACACGCTCACGCCGCTCCTGCGCCCACGCCATGTGCACATTCTCGCCGCGCTCGCGGAGGCGGACCCGGGTCTCGTTTTCTGGTCGTTGTACGTTCCACTTCTTCGCCGTGCCCCCGCCCGGAGGTGCCCAGAGGACCGTTTTTGCGTCTCACGGAAGCCAAGACGGCGATTTCCTTTTTGGGACACACATTTTGGGGATTTAGGATTGCTTCCGTTTGGTCCCGCGGGGGCGAGCGGCGCGGGCGCCATCCACGTTCCTTTCTCCCGCCCGGCGCCGTCCCCCGCTCCCCTTTGCGCCATGAGATGACTACCTCCCTCTTGATTCTAGGCGCTCGCTGTCTGCACGATGGAGACGACGTCTGTATGATGCGAATCGGCGCGCGTTCATGCTAGGGAATGGGGGTAGGCGTGATTGTGGAGGGACATGTGGCGCTTAGGTACGTCTCCTCTTTCTGCTGAGTCCTCACGACGCTGCGCTGATCGATTTAAGCGTAACTCTTCTCTATCATATCGACGCCCCGCTCGACCATGGCATTCACAAGCAGCGCTCCGGGCGCTGCCGCACCCGCCCGTGGAGGGTATCGCGCCCCGTGTAGGTGCTGATGCACCAGACAGTAACCCTATTAAGTTTGTTTAAACAATTTGCATCTCAATGTAAATCACGGTTTAAGCACTGTTTTGTTCATTCGTCAACCCAACCAGCTGTGTGCAGGCCGTACGCCGTTGTCTTCGATTAAACACCCGTTGAACCGCATATAAACACGGTTCAACCGAGATTTAATAGAACTTAGGCTGAATGGTTCGGTTGAGCAGTGTTCAACTCCAGTTGAACATCAAAAATTAGAACAGTGTTGTTCACACTGCACGATGTTCAATTCAAGTTGAACATTAGAACACTGTTTGAAATTGGTGTTTGTACAAATCAGTGTTGAATGGAGCGCAATGAACATAGATCTTCATGAACAGTGTACAACTTCTTTAGCCCAAACATACAGCCAGTCAGCATAGCGCAGGCGTTGGTCCCTAGTCGGCGCCAGGACTCCGTTATGCATGCAGGGTTGCAGAAGTGTCCTTGGACCGGTAAGAGTCAATCAAAATAATCAGGCTTGACTCACCATAGATCTTGTTCACTGCGCTCGATGTATGTGTAAAATGCCATCAGGAAGCGCGCAGTGCGAGACGGGTTGCTGAAAACCTCGTACAGGGTCAAAAAAGGGGAAATGCCTTGAAGTAATTCTGTCAGCAGGTCATGCGCAAGGAGGAGCCACCTACCAGCCATAAAGAACAACTCCATGACAGTGTAAACTCCAACTCCATGAAAAATAAAATTGCTGTCACGAATCACGTCACATGCACGGACATGGCGTGGTTTCAGAAGCAGTTTTTCAATCCATTCTGCAACAAGTCCCAAAAATTCAAGAGGGGAGGGATAAACACTGGGAGGAATCCGCAAATCGGAGAGAGATGTTGCCCATGTGGGCTGGCATAAACTCAGAAATGAACAGACATGAGACCAAAATATCTACCTGAAAAACCAGATCGTTACTCGGGAAGGCGATCACCATCGACGAAAATATGAATGCAACACCGACTTTGAATCCGCGAACCTGGCAAGCCATCCGTGAACAATCCGAAGAGGAGGATAATAAACACGTACTCCTTTGCTGACTTTGCGTACCGATGACTCCCACCACTCCCGAGGATACGGCTGAGCATTGGTATGTGTAAGATATTGAAGCTTGAAGGGGTGAGTAGGAATTCCGGTCGTAGCCAGCAGTGCAACATCTTACCATGAAGTACAGTTCACCAAAATGGAGGATCATGGCGCGCGAGGTGTATGTTACATCGGTGAGAACCAGTGTATCGAGAGCTCGAGGGTTTGGATTATCGACAGTACGACGGAGCATTGGAGGATAAACAGAGGTTTGGTGAGAGTTCTGGCCACGCTTCACCGTGCAGTCATGATCCAGATCATGAACCAAACCCTCTCTTGCCTCGCTGCAAGCGCCTGCACGGGCAGCTTCGGTGTTAGTCGCGTCGATAGCCATAGCCTCCAGAGTAAGAGTCTCCCCGTTAGCCAAGGCAAGTCTAAAGGCTTCTTGGGTCTGTTTCCCAGCTGCAATACATTCACGAGCTTCGGGCATGATAATCGGCAGCGGTGGTGGTGGTGAGAGCGGAGAAACGGTGTTTGATGTTGATCAACCATCCCGTGACCGTGTGCCAGATAAACAGAGACAAACATGTCAACATGTCCTCACCAATTTTGCACCAATTGATTGTTGAGTTGAAGGCCAGGATTTTACATCTGTCAGACATGGACTAAAGTATGTATTGTACTAGTAAACTTTGGGAAAATGATGAAATTGCGCGCAGCTTTGGTTCGGGCTTCATGCTCTCTGAGACGATGTCGTGTAACTTTGCAATGGAACAATCTGGTTCAAAACCTGTTCAAACCTGTTCAAATTTCCGTTCAACACGTTTCGTTCAAGCATTCAAGCAGCAGGCTCTCACTTGACAGGGATCATCCGCAGGCAACTGTTTAAATTCCTGGTACCGATAGGTTACCAGGTCTCAAACGAGAAATAAATTTCAGCCAGAATCTGTATCCGATCGTCCCATCAAACTATGAAAATAAATAATTAACTTACTTTTTGACACACTCAAATTCTGCTGAAGGATCCCAAGCTCTGCGCAGGATGTAGATTGGTGAAAATTGGAATCACTAAGAAGGTCATTGTCATCTCTCAAGCCGTCTGGTGTTATTAATATTGGTCGTGTGGGCTCAATGTGAGCTGGTCGACGCTTGCGCGTCGACCGAGCGAACCTTTGAGCCGCGAATCAAATACACTAACTGGACAAAAGAAATGTCCGATGGTATTTTCGAGTTTCCTGATGCCCCAGACCATATTTCGGTCCAAAGTCAAGTGTGTGGTGACGAGCAACTCGATGCCGATCGTTCGACATGATTGATACCATCACAGCATATTGATCCCGCATCAAAATGGCCGAAACTGGAAATGAGCATTTTTTCAGCGGCGCAGGGGATTTTTTTCGGTGCTTTCGGAACCACTCAGGTTAAAGATCAAGATGTCCAGATGCATTCTACACTTCGAATCGTGCAAAAATATTAATGCAATAAGGAGCTATGGCCCTCACAAAACGGCCATTTTTGCATCAAAATGCGCAAAACACGGTAAAATTTGGCAAAATCCCAGTTTTCTCGCCTCCATAGCGGGTTATTGGCTGGATATTTTTGCATGATTCAAGGGAGGGAATTCATCCGAACACCTCAAACTATAATCTGGGTGATTTGGAATGTGTTCAAAAAAATCATGGCATCCGCTGAAAAATGCGGATTTTGCGGTTTGCGTGATTCTGATGGCGCATCATCGATATCTGATCAAACTGATGCTACCAAAATGTCGGCCTTGACTCGCTGCTGCCGCGGATAAGTGAGTTTGAGCAGAAACATGCCCCCATGCGTCAGAAAAGTCGAAAATGCCATCGGACATTTCTTTTGTCCAGTTAGTGTACATGTACACGGGGTACATAGCCAGTATACAGGTCAGCCGTTAAGTCTGCTCGAGGTACCAGGGGTGCCCGGAGGGCCTTACTGTTTCTGTTCACAGCCAGTTTATTACGTTGAGTTTGAACCCGTTTATTGCAACTTTCAATTCTAATGTCTTCTGCCGTAAAAAAAAAAAAAAAAGAAAACTTTGGGGTCGGCGCGCCGTTCCGCACCGATGACGTAGACGTGATGGTGACGTGTGACAGCCCTTGCACGATCTTTCGTCCAAACCTCGACTGTCCTCGCGCTCACCATGGGCAATCGCAAGATAGACGACGGCGTGAAACCCGGGAAGAGATTGCCCAGCTCTGTGACTTCTCGACCCGCACATTGACCCGCACAATCCGCCGAATGCGTCTTACAGGCGGTGTTGCCCGCGCCAAGGCAAATGGCTTGGGAAGACCTCGGATATTGCACCCCCATGATGTTCGCTTTCTTCTCCGTCTTGCAAAACACCAACCCTGCCGCTTTCTCGATGAATACCAATCGCTTCTCGACAAATACCGTCAAATGCCTGTCAGTATGGCAACAATTCATCGCACATTTGCAAGGGCGGGCTTGAATGTGAAGCGCGTACAGAAGATGGCCTCGGAGAGGAGTATCTTGGCCGAGGGCGACTTCATCCAGCGCATCTCTCAATACCCCGCTCATTACCTTGTTCCCTTGGACGAGATGTCTAAAGATGATCGCACCTACGCCCGGCTGTATGGCTGGTCTCCGGTTGGCAAGTGTTGCGAGGTGTATACCCCCTTTGTGCGGAAGCGCCGGTTCACGGCAATCGCGGCGATGGGGCTTGATGAAGGGATCGTTGCATCGCGTATCATCGAGGGTTCGTCTGACCGAGAAACGTTCATAGACTTTCTGAGAAACGACTTGGTGAGTTTCAGTCCTTGTAGATTGCACTGTATATCTAATGAATCACACAGTTGCCCGTGATGAATCCATATCCCGCACCTCGTAGTGTGTTGCTGCTGGACAACGCCCGTATCCATCATTCGGAGGAGATCCGCGAGCTTGTAGAAGAATTTGGTAAGCCTGACCCTTCCCTCGTTGCTCTACCCGGTCAAACTGATTTGTAGGGTGCCGAATCGAATACTTGCCGCCATACTCGCCGCATTATAACCCGATTGAACAAGTTTTTTCTGTCATCAAGTCACACCTTCGCCGAATCGGAATTGGTGCTTTCCCTCGTCTGCCGCCTATTATGAATTGTACCGTGCTTTCCAGATTATCACGCCGGAAATGACCTGGGTTTTTTTTCGTCACTCAGGCCTTGTATAATCACAGCTTGTAATGGATCTGATAGCTAGCAATGGGATGTACATGTACAATTGTGAACTACGAGTTTGCTTCACCTTTCTTCCACTGCGCCTCGGCGTAACGTACAGCCAATCTTTGCCCGATTTCGAGATACTGATCAAGAATGCTGTTCTCCAAATGCTCGAGAAGATGTGGTCCTTGGAGCTTCAGAGGTTGAAGGCGGGCTTGAATGTCGGTGTCAAGTTCGAAGGCGGTACAAAACTGATCCACCGTCATTTTCTGTTTCTGCGGGGATGATGGCAGGGCGTGGATCGTGGGTGTGGGAGCAGGGGGAGCTACAGGTGTTCCCTGCGTTGCCGAAGTGGGCAAAAGAGGCTGGAAAAGGGCGGCCAGACCCGTGAAGTCGTTGTTTACTGTGATTGTCGGAGCGCTCGGGTGCGATTTATTCGAAGTATTCTGGCGGCGTGCGGCAAGCAAAGCAATGTCGTCAACAGCGTCCGTAGCCGAGTCCGGCGGCCAAAACATCTTCTCCTCTTCCAGAGGCGGTGGGGTATTGATATCAACATTCGGTACCTTTGCGAGCTGGCACAAAAATCAGCCAGTGATGCTGCAGGAGCGGAAATCATACGTACGATTGCGGCACCCCATGTAGAGAGGTGAATTGGTGTTAGGCGTACATGTTTTGCCGTCGGGTTGCCCACAAAACAAAATGGAGATAGGCAAGAGCGGTCAGAGCAACGGTGCGCCGTCTTCAGTTGTATAATTGTTTCTGCAATCTCTTCTTCCTCCGAAGTCAGCTGGGGACAAAGATCAGTGGCTATGGGCGGAAATGAGGATCTATGCACACCTTCCTCTTCTTGGCCTTCCCGCCCGCGTCCTCGGTACTGTCGGTCGGGTCATTTACAGCAACAGGCTATCAATATATCATCAATGCGTGATGGGAAATGATGGAGAGAGAACGCACCAGCTCTAACGCAGTTATCAGGAGCTTCACGGCGGGATCCACATCATTCTTAGCCACAGCCTCCTTCTTTAGCTCATCATAGTGTTTCTCGCTCACGAGCTGCATATCTTT
Organism: Mycena polygramma; assembly: GCA_029449255.1. Taxonomy (NCBI): domain Eukaryota; kingdom Fungi; phylum Basidiomycota; class Agaricomycetes; order Agaricales; family Mycenaceae; genus Mycena; species Mycena polygramma. The sequence goes on from JARKID010000042.1 coordinate 120,392, forward strand.
GAAGTCGGTGCGAGGGATGGTCCAGACGGCGGTAAAAGCATTCGTGCGGAGATCTCCACCGACAATCTTGTAACGGAACTGCCGGGAATCACACCTAGTGCCGACGGAACGGATTGCTTGCTCGAGCATTTCATCAAAGGACACCCCCTCGTGAATGTACGCGACAGAGTTGATGGTGGATGGAAGCTTCTTGTTCTTTCGGCGTGTTTCATTTGGTGCCAAGGGAGGATGGGTGGGCTGGAAGGCCACCATATATTTGATTCCCTGATGCTCATTATACTCTGAATCTTGGAGTGTGTCAATGTGAATCCATTTTCAAGCAAAAAGGATAGCACGCACCCGGCATATCAGGTTGGGTCTCTTGGCGCGCGCGCTCCAACTCCTCCTCCTCATCTGGATCCAAGTCACGACGTGGCCAGTCCCTATTGTCGTCGTCGTCGTCGCTGTACTCGTAGAGCATGGCAGAAAGTAAAGAGATGAGGGCGGAGGAGACGACGCTTCAAAGCGTGACTTCGTAACTTTCTGTGACGCTTCGTGTTTCGGCTCCCAAAATAGAGGCCACGTCATCGGTCCCGAACGGCGCCGACCCCAAAGTTTTCTTTTTTTTTACGGCAGAAGACATTAGAATTGAAAGTTGCAATAACTTGGAATAAATCTATGTTCATCCGTCGTGTTTGTTGCATGATTAGAACATCAAGGTCATTGAGTTGAGTGCAGATGAACCTGACAAGTTGAGTTGAACATGCGGCCTTTGGACGAGTAGGTCACGCCATGTAGGCATGTCAAGTGCACAACGTCCTAAAGCTCCTATGGCGCAGTTGGTTTCCGCCTTTGTTGCCCTTCGCAATCTGAGGGTGGTGAGTTCGACTCCTGGCTCGCTCCTTTTTGCGGCATCATTGAATCCTGATGAAACCCTGTTCAATATTTGAACGTGGTTTAAACACTGTTCAACATTTAAACGCGGTTCAAACACTGTTTAATCCCCACAGTTGCCCACCTCCTTATGCCCGATTCTTTCCATGATCAAAACAGTAATTGAACACTGATTTATAATGCGACGCCAGATGTTTAAGCAAACTTCATATAGATTTATCCTTCTGATCCATGTCCAACTGGGGCCAACTTGCATGTAAAAATCCTGCAAGGCGGGCTGCGCGTTAATTCGGATCTTGCGCGTTAAGTTGGATCCGAATCTTCGACGACTTGAGGTTATCCCTGTATGGGCGATATACTGGGTAGAAAGTACCCCATTTTTTGCAACTTTTTTCAGCGCAACTTCAGCCGTTACCTGCAACTTTGGGCACCTGTTTGCAACTTTTTGGGTTACCTGCAAGAAGGTTGCTTGCATGTGAAATCTCCCACAACTCTCAGGTCAATACAACCTCAGTTCCATCCAACTTTCGGGGCTAATAATGGCCTATATCATGATATGAATGATCCCATCAGTTCAACTCGTGCCGTATAACCCAAATGGTCTCTATCTGTCCTCCTTCTCATCTCTACCGTCTCGGGATGTTTAAACACGCTGTAGACACCCATGGTCCATCTCGACATCTAAGACTAGGCAGAATTGGTGAGATTTGCACCAGCAACAGTCTGTCCGAATGCACCTACGGTTTGAGGCGTCATTGACCGATAGCGGACTATAATCATAATCTTCATTGACACAGCCCGTAAATGAGTGGAATTAGAATCCGAACGCCTGGTTTTGAAGGGCCCCAATCTGCTCATAACACTACCAGGTACCTTCTCAAGATTTCGGCGGGACTTGATCAATACCCGGATCAATTCTACCCTTCGGCGGCTGACGGCCGCTCGGATGTTGTCTGGATTTTCGAGTTGTCGGTGGCAAAAGTTGCGACCTGGATAGTTGCAGGCAGCCAAACCTTGCAAGCATCAAGTTGTAGGCACTGAAAGCTGCAAGCATCAAGTTGCATGCACGAAAATGTTGCCTCCATTTGCCATTTTTCTCCCAAGTTGTAGTTAAATTTCCCGATTTTGAGTCAAGTTGTACTGAGATACTTTTTACCCAGTATATGTGCCACATCCCTGCTTATCCATTAAACACAGAACAAAATCAACCGGGCAAAGCACAGCAAGATAGCGCGTTCGAACTCCATTCTGCGGCAGATATACTCCCGTTGTCGAGTGATAGCAGCCTGGTTCACGCCTCCCAACTTATCGCGACTATTCCGCAGTCGAGGCGAAACAATCCTATTATCCTTATCACCAGCAAGCAACTGCTCCGCGGGTGTACGATTTCGGATAGGTCCATTGAATAATTTGAATTCAGCTGCCAGTGTTTGTGTCACACCCCGTTCGTCTCATTCAAGTTACGAACTTGATTACCTTCTTCAACCACCGAAACATATTGACTCTTTGCAACCGCATATCAAGTCGACATACAGGAGCATACAGGCACCTTGCGCATACATCGCTTGCGGTATGGGAATGTTTTGCTCGCGTAGCTTGTGGCATGAGAATTAGATGTGGCTCCACGCATCGGATGTCGTTACCGGAGTTGTTTGTCCGGTAAACAAGCGCCCACGGACGCCCACGAGGAGTTCTTATCTCTCGCGCTCATCCTGTGCGAGCAACTGAAGGCCAAAACTGCACAAATTCGTGATCCCCGACTTGGCCCCTTCACGATCTTCTGGAATCTCGTTTCTCGTCAATCTCCGCGTCCTATCAATCGACTTCGACACTGTGCACGCCGTAGTTCGTCGCACCTGTGCTATCCCGCCATTTCATCTAACCATTCAATGTCCCCGCAGACGTCTGGGTCTACTGATGCCGTCGTATTCGTTGCTCGGTACGAACACATACCCAGTTTGGCTCGGCTTATATTAACTACTCTGTAGTGCACTCTTGCGAGGGAGTCGCATGGGTCCGCCGCAAAGCACCCAACCTTTATATTGTGATTCACCAGGGTGGCCAATCCGTACAGCGAACCGCTGTAGTCAAGCGGGACCTTGCGCCTAAATGGGATTTTCTCTGTAACTTGTGAGCGTAGGATTTGCATCGAACTCCCCGCTAGCTTACTAAGCTGTTTCTGGCTCTAGGTCTTTAGATTCTCCCATCGCGTTGCGCCTTTGGCATGACTCACTGCTCCGGTGCAGAGATGTCTGCCTTGGGGTTGCTCATACAGACATAGCCTCTTTGCTGGATTTGCCGAGCTCGGACACAGAATGTGAGTCGCCTCAATCTCGATGACATGTGTTTTTCAATTCGTGCCAAAGTTATCAGACTACGCCTCATCAGCGAAGATCGACAGTCGAGTGTAACCCCCGCTGGGATGGTCCTCGTTCGCCTCATGGGCGAGAGAGAAGCGGGCACCACGGCGCTTGCAAATGCCCAGCATGACCTTGCAAAGCTTACCCTCGGGTCCGCTCTCACGGAGGCGACCAAAATGATCGAGAATCCCCCTTTGATTACAGAGACATTTGAGGCGGGGTTGAGTATGCTCATTTCCAAGCTCGATGTAATCGTTCATCTCGGAGATGAGGTTGCTCAGGCAGGCATTCGATTCCTCCCCTTTTTTCTGTGGCTCACGATGATATAAGATTCACCCATATGCAAATATGGCTTGGAAAATCTTGACCTCGGTTTACAAGGTTGGCCACATAATCCAAGCTCTTCCCTGCTAACTCAAACATCAGGCTGTAAAGCGTGAACAGGCCACCGAGGAAAAGCTTCATAAACTTGTGGATACTATGGTTGCTGTGTATTCTTTTGCCGAAGAGACTGACATGCTGGCCAAAAAACTCAAGAATCTCGAGGATAAAGTTCTCGCTATAGTCAAGCAGACAGTTGAATGTGCCTTATTCATTCGCGAATATAGCGGGCATGGTTTTACCGGTGTGTGACTTGGATCTTTGCTTTTCTTAACATCTGATCTCCTTATAGCTCGGGCAATCCGGAACACCGGGGACAATATAGACAGCATGATAGATTCTCTCTCGGAAACCTTGTTGAAGCTGAGAGATTCCCTTGAAAGCAGCATAAATGTTCAAGGAGTATTTCTATCCACACAAGTGCTAGAAAAGGTTGACCGTTTGGGTATGTGACTCTCTGTTTTGAGGGGAATTTTCTGAGAGCTAATCAATGTTCCCAGTTCAATCAGATGCCCTCAAAACACTCAATGCAGCAGAAATGAAGGCTGCATCGCGTCCGACATGTTTACAGGGCACTCGTGTGCAGTTGTTGGATGAACTATCTGAAGGGCTCATGGCCCCCGAAGCAACAAGTAGTGTTCTTTGGCTGTCTGGTGTTGCAGGCTCAGGCAAAAGCACAATCACCACAACAATCTCCGTATTTTTCCGCGGACTGCATCGGCTTGGTGCCTTTCTGTTCTTTGACAGAAACAACCCTTCACACAGCCATCCTGATGGTGTAATCCGTACTGTGGCATTTTTGCTAGCACGCAGCAACCCGCATATTGCCTCTGCTGTGTCTGCTGCAATTGAAAGTGACCCTGAAACAATCAATGCACCTCTACGGACACAATTTGAAACATTACTCCTGAAACCACTGTTGGCTGTAGAAGATTTGATACAGGGCCCGATTCTTATCATCCTTGATGCTCTGGATGAATGTGGTGACCCAAACTCACGCAGAACTCTCCTATCTGTGATCTTCACCGAGTTCCCCAAACTCCCTTCTCTCTTCCGGTTTCTGATAACCAGTCGCCGTGAAGCTGATATCAGCAAGTCATTTGCCTCTTGTTTCGTGGAGAAGTCCGTGGGCACAGCTACCAGTACTACGGATGTTCAGCGCTTCATCTCCCATGAGCTTGAACGGATCCAGCAGGACAATAAACTGGCAACAGCATGGCCAAAAGAAACCCAGAAACAAACTATGATGAATCTTGCTGGTGGTCTCTTTATCTGGGCAGCGACTGCGATCAAATACATTGATGGATACCGGCCAAATGACAGAATAGAAACATTGATAACCAGCAACTCAACTTCTCTCGACAATCTCTACAGCTTTACCCTCCGTAATTCAGCTCCCTGGGATGACAGAACATTTGCGGAGGATGCCTGCGCAGTTCTTGCGTGCATTGTCTTTGGCAAGGTGCCAATGACTGACACAACAATTGATGCTCTTCTAGCTGCAAATTGTTCCAGTGCCGAGGTGCTAAAATATCTGGGGTGTGTTGTGCAGTGGCGGCCTGGTTGTGTGGCCCGAATACTTCATGCCTCGTTTGCTGATTACCTCATGGATGCTTCCCGTAACAAAGGAGAGGCCTGGGCGGTTGACATGAGGACTGCACACCAGACCTTGAGCCTGGGATGTTTCCAAATTCTAAATACCCAGCTCCGGTTCAACATATGTGGCCTTGAGGACTCACATATCTTGAATGCAGATGTGCCAAACATTTCAAGTCGAGTGGTGACCTGCATCTCTCCACACCTTTTGTATGCCAGCTGCTTCTGGGGGAATCACATAGCTGAATCACCATTTAATCAAATGCTACTTGAAGATATCAATGATTTCTTTCAGACATACTTTCTGTTTTGGATAGAGGTTTTGAGTCTTGTTGACCAAATAACTCTCACAATGGTAACATTAGATGCTGCAGTCAATTATGTCAAGGTCTGTCTCATTGGCATTTTTTCTCATGTATGACTCATCTAGAGGATAGGGCCACAATGACGACCTTGAAGAGCTGATTATTGACACAGCTAAATTTGTGTCAGTATTTTCACAGCTAATAGCTCAAAGTGTCCCCCACATTTACCTCTCTGCTGTGTCATTCATACCACAAGAATCCCGGACAGCAAGGCAGTTTAACAGACAGTTTCCAAATACATTGGGCTTTGACAGCCGGCTGGGTCTCAAGTGGCCTGCAATTCAAAAGGTTTTAGCAGGTCATATCAGTGCTGTTTACTCTGTAACTTTCTCTCCAGATGGAAGGCGGCTTGCGTGTGCAGCTTATTCAAAAATATACATCTGGGACACCCATACTGGGCAACTAGTGAATAAACTTGATGGCCACACTGGATTAGTGAGATGTGTTGCTTTCTCACCTGATGGCACCCAAATTGCCTCTGGATCCAACGACAGAACAATCCGTGTCTGAGACACTGGAACGGGTGCTCCTATTGCTGGCCCATTCACAGGCCACACAAGGGACGTTCATTCGATTGTTTTCTCATGTGATGGCAGTCAAATCATATCCGGAGGCGATGACAAAACAGTTTGTGTATGGGATGCACACACTGGTGCCCTTCTTGCTGGTCCTTCTATAATAAGGCACACTGGATGGGTAAGATGCATTGATTTCTCGCCTGATGGTATGCAGATTGTATCAGGATCCGAGGACAACACAGTCTGTGTCTGGGATGCTAAAACTGCTGCCCTTGTTGCTGGCCCTTTCGAATGCCATACTGAGGGCATCTACTCTGTCTGTTTTTCACCAAATGGCAAAAGGGTGGCATCAGGATCTAAAGACCGCACAGTTTGTGTCTGGGATACACAAACTGGATCTCTTGTTGCTGCACCATTCACGGGTCATCTCAGTCGGGTCCGGTCCGTCAATTTCTCACCTGATGGTACAAAGATTGTGTCTGGATCTGATGACAAAACAGTCCGTGTCTGGGATGCTCAGACTGGTGCACTTGTCGCGGGCCCATTTACAGACCACACTGATGAGGTTAGGTCAGTTCATTTCTCACCAGATGGCACAGAAATTGCCTCCGGATCTGGTGACTGCACAGCCCGTATCTGGAATGTAGAAACCCGTGCACTTGTTGCTAATACATTGACTGACCTTATCTACTCCGTCGATTTCTCCCCGGATGGCACACAAATTGCCTCCGGATCCATTCATGGCACCGTCGAAGTTTGGAATGCCCAGACTGGAGCTCTTGTTGCTGGCCCATTCACAGGCCACACTGGCCATATTTTATGTGTAAATTTCTCATCAGACGGTAAACATATTGTGTCCGGATCAGATGACTACACAGTTCGCATTTGGGATTCCCGAACAGGTGAAATTATTGCTGGGCCATTCCAACGCCACTCGAGCCCAGTGGTGTCTGTCTGTTTCTCTCCGGATGGCAGACAAATTGCATCTGTAGGTGACAAAACACTCAGTGTCTGGAATGTTCAGACTGGTGTCCTCAGTGCGGGCCCCTTTGAAGGCCACGATCAGGAGATTCTGTCTGTTGATTTCTCGCCTGACAACATACACATTGTATCTGGATCGTTCGACCAAACAATCTGCATCTGGGATTCTCAAAGTGGTGCCCTTGTTGCTACAAACTTCACAGGCAACTTTGGGGGAGTCACGTCTGTTCATTTCTCACCAAATGGTAAACATATTGCAGGTGGATCTGGTCACACAGTTTGGGTGTGGGATGCTCAAACTGGTGCACATGTTGCTGGTCCCTTTAGAGGTCACACTGCCTCAGTGAAGTCTGTGAACTTCTCACCAGATGGCAGACACATTGCCTCAGGATCTACAGACAGAACAGTTCGTATTTGGGATGCTCAAAGTGGTGCCCTGGTTGCTGGCCCATTCACAGGCCACACTGATGCTCTCCGCTCCGTTCATTTCTCACCTGACGGCACCCAGATCATCTCGTCTTCCCAGGACGGCACCATCCGTGCTTGCCAGGTCGGGCAATCGACTCCGACCAACACCTCCCCCTGTATTGATCCTCCCAAACGTGATCTCCTCATATTTGACTTTAAATCTGGTTGGACCAAAAGTACCTCAGGAGAGCTGATGTTCTGGGTCCCCCCCTGGTTACGTGAGGGCCTCTACCTTCCCCACAATACACTGGTCATATCCGAAAAAGGCACGACAAAACTTGATCTCAGTCGCTTTGTCCACGGCACTGAATGGACCAAATGCTTCGATCAGAAACTTCTTGGTACCAAATAAATCCAAGGAGGTGAGTTGATTTGATTCTCATTTAAGCCACTGTTTAATCTATTTGATTACTTCAGGGTCTAAATACATTTAACGAATACAATGTGTAGTTTTCTGTGAGCAGGTTTGGTGCATTTAAGATTGTTGTATGTAACTGTGAAGTGTGAGCCACAATGTTCAAGGAAAAACCAGCGCCCTGGAGTGAAAAGTCGTTCAGCCGGATTTGAGCGGGATGAAAAGGAAAGGAAAGGAAACCAATCAACAAAGAAGTGAAAAGCCCTCGAATATTGAGGTTTGGGAGTACTCGAGCGGTACATCTGAAAACCGGCGACGGCTTACGTGCCTCCGGATATTCTAATCCCTCAGTAGTGCAATGGTATGAATGAGAAAAGGAATGTTACTGGGGATGTTGTCCTGGCGTCCGGCCAAAAGAAAAAGATAACTCAATCCCAATGGACATCATGGGTTTTGAGGGAACCGAACCCCGGCCGAAGTCATACATTCAACCACACGAGGAATACCAGTGGGCCTCGGTGTCCTACAAACCCTTTCCTGGGATAGACATGAACTTAAATGTGGGAGTGAGAGCGAAAGGGAAAAGAAAGGAGAGAAATTTGAACCACTCAGCGCATCGCAGCTGTTGCGGGATGTTGGCCAATTAGGGTCCCATGGATAGAATCCCTCCCTCTATGCCGAGTTTGAAAGAAGACGTCAGTTGGAACTTGGAAGTCGGGCAAAAAGAAGAGGAGGCGATAAGATTCTCGCAGCGTGAATGGAGCTCGGGGGAGTCGAACCCTCGCCAAGCTCACCCATTTTCTTGCAGACGTACGTTGCAATGAATGGTGTCCGGCGACCGACCGACCCATTCATAACTTGGTTCTGTGGCTGCATGACGGATAGGATTGAACCGAATTGACGCAGGGTCACCCGATATACCTCCAGTCGAATGAATATTGCATGCTGCTGGACAGGTGAGCAGATAAGTAGACGATTGAGAGTTTCACACATTCCGGAGCTTCGGTTCCAAGCCAGGAATCAGTGGCAAAAGCAAGCCAGGGACCGCAAAAGAAAAAGGTGCAGGCACAATTATGCATGAGTCTTGAGGGAGTCGAACCCTCCCGAGCACAGTTACTGACCGCAAAATTTCCATGATTAGTATTTGGTTGTCGACAGACTCTTCTTCTGATATGAGGAGGTGTATGAGAGCTCCAAGCAGTATCGGGCGAATACTAAATCAGACAGAACCTAACTCAAACGTTAATCGAGGTTCGCGGACGGTGTTGATAATCTGATTGATTCCGGTCAGTAATCCACCAACGTCGGGAATTGCTCGATTTGCCAGAGCTGGAGGGGGTCTTTGGTAGGCGCTACCCTGCTCCTAGGTCCGAAAACAACGATGTGAGGGTGTGGATCGTAGGGAATCAAACCCTCGCCTGGCACGGACATGGCAATAACAAGAGTGTCAGCTATGTGGCGCGTGGCAGTTGCCAGTGTTCGACAGACTCGTTTTTATCGTTGCTGGGAGCCAGATCAACTGAGAAGATTATTGACGCGAAGCGGACAGAAAATGCAGTGCAACAAGCCGTACCTGTGGGTATGGTCGCGCTGTCGATGCCTGTGATTTGTTGAACGGGGCAGAGGGATACGAAACCTTTGTTTATACTTCCTTGCCTCATGGTTGCGTTCGAAGGACAAGCAGGAGGCGAAAAAGCTTGGTTATATCGTTCGCCTGGCCTACGGGTCTTGGGGGAGTCGAACCCCCGCGGAGCAAATGCGTTGAGTAAACATTCCTTCCATGAACGGTGCCACGGACCCATTTCTTTCTACTGACTTGGAATCGGGGTGGAAGCGGAAGCGCAAAGAAGAATTCAGATGTGTAGCCCAAAAAGAGTTTGAACTCGAATGACCGCGAGGAAAGATTGAAACGCACGGGTGACACGAATTACAACCGGAATAAAAAACCTTTTCCCCACACCTATGAGTCCTGAAGGAGTCGAACCCTCCGCAAGCGCTGCGTTGATCAGATTCGCGAAGATTATCAATGTTTTGGTGGCCCTGTTCCTGCTCGAGCTGCGGTGAGAAGAATGAGCGCAGTCTGATAGCCAACACACTGGTTGAGTGCGCGCGATATTGTAGGGAGGTTACATCGAAACCGCTGGCACGATAGTCTGCCAGTTGAATACTGCAGCCTCTTCAACCGGGCAAATAGATAAGAGAGAAAAAACTCACCGTTGGACGGACTCGCGCTTCTTCTCTCGGCTGGCGAACAGTTCAGGAAAAATAAAACTAATGTAAATGGATGAGTGCACCTTGCGACTCCCTTCAAAAAAAAAGTTTAGCCTCTGTTGGTCCTTATGTGTCTAGAGGAATTGAACCCCCGCCGAGGACATACGTCGAACCCTGAAAATGAGCGTATGAGTGGCCTCGGTGGCCTATAGACCCGTTTCTGTGCTGTGTGTGAGCTTTAGTGAGGCATAGGGGTATTGCGAGGGATCAACATCGAACGTGAACCCCTCGGGAGCGATAATGTCCTGTTGGATCGTCCTGTGAATGGGTGGGTGAATGATTGAGAGAGGGAGAGGACGATATGGAGTATCCTGAGGCTTGTATATATTCGACCGTCGGAGGGGGGATGGCCAAAGAGAAAAAAAACAGAACGAAAAGCGTTTATGAGTCCTGAGGGAGTCGAACCCTCCCCAAGCACAGCGTGAATCGAAATCAGAAGAGCGATTGTTAGTGCTTGGTTGCCCACGGACTCTTTTCTTGTCCCGGCTTTAGCTTGATCAATACCAATCGAGTGAGAATTGTGTTGGCGGAGTTCTCGGTGTCGACGAGGCCTTGCAAAAGTGCCGAGGCCGAAGGAACGGCGTACGCCTGGATAATTGAACCGTGTTACCCAGGTGATGGGTGGACGGGACAGAGGAGGATTCGGAGCATGCTCAACCCTGTTTAGCGAGCGGTCAGAAATGCCAGACAGGAAAAAAGGAGCTTGGTTCTTACTGCCAGTGTCGTATGAGTCTTGAAGGAGTCGAACCCTCTTCGAGCGCGGTCACTGTATTCCGGCCTCTCGATGATTGGCGCTCGGTAGCCTATAGACTCTTTCTTGTAAACCTTTGAGTTTGAATGCGAGTCGGAGGTTGGTCGGAGGTTCGAGACAAGCAGTCGGCCCGCCCATTACCCGGTGGCTGTACGCCCCGTCGCCAAACGCTCATGTCGTCCTCCTCGTCGGCCAGCAGCAATGGCAATGGTGAGCAGCACCAACAACCCATCCCCGTGCTCGCCCCCGCCGACGTCCAGCACGCCATCTCCCTCATCCAAGCCGCCTACGCCCCCTCCGCCGCCACCGACCTTCTCCAGCTCCAAATCTCTTCAATCGGCGCTGCTCGCGATGCAGCGCACGCCCGCGGCTTGGGGTCTTGTTGTACCCCTGCTAGCGCACACAGACCCAAACGTGCAGTTCTTCGGCGCGCACACGGCGCATGCGAAGATCGCGCGGGACGATTTGGGTGGTTTGCCACCGCAGGAACGATTAGCACTGCGCGACGCGCTGGTGGGACTGGCGGGCGTGTCGCCCCCGAGGGCGATCACCAAGAAGCTACACCGTTGCGACATCCAAAGTGAGTCTTTTCCGGCCTTCATTGTACGGATTCTCACTTCTGTTGCTGCAGAATCAGGCGCGCTGGCTTGTCGTCAAACTTATCGCCCGCGGCTTCCATGCTCTATACTCCCGATGGTATTCGAATCGCTGGACGTCGTGTGCCTCCTGCGCTGTACAGATGCACAACCTCTTTCTGTCCGGCCCCCTTGCTTCCCGGTTCTTTCCCCAGTCATCCCGCCCGACCCTGTCAAGACGCGCGCCGTGTGAGGATCTTCTAGCAGATCTGGCAGTAACGGTGCCTATTTCCCGGCTTTTATTCTCGCGTTCCCCAGTGTCTGTTGGCTGGGATGTCGGCCTGGGCGGCGGGCAGTGCATGCTGTAGGGCGGCTATACGCAGATATTCCCATCCCACACGTTTTGCGCTCTACGCCTTCCCCGCCTTTTCTTTCTCCTTTCTTGCGAGCCTGTTACTGACTGTCCCTTTGATTTTGCCTCCATAGATTGACTGCTTCGCGGCGTACCGCGGCGACGCGCGTACGTGGATGTGATGATGCTGCTTAGTAGGTGCGTTATCTCTCCCTTTCCTCGCCCCTATCGCTTCTCCCTTCTCCGTTTCCGGCGCATGCACCTTTTTTCCATGTTTCTGGATTTGCGGGGGTATCGTCCTTTGTTGCGTTGCCTCGCTCGTAAATTGGTGCTCGTCCCCTCGACGCCTATCTATCACGTCTCCTTCTCCCTTTGCGCGGCTACCCAGCGTCCAGTGTCCAGAGTCGCTAACTTTTACTTTTTTTTTTTGGTATGTAGGCACGACATTCGTGCGGGCTCGTGGTCGTGTCCCTCACCGCAGCGGCGGCGGCGGGGCTTGAAGAGGGACGGCTGTGCGAGGTGCGTGCCTTTTTCATCTTTGCTCGGTACCCGGATATCGACGCAGGATGTGGAGGAGGCGCCGCGGATACGATGGGGTGATGTGGCCAGGGCCCTGGGTACATCCGTCCCGCCTTCCTCGCGACGCCCCCTCCCCTCGGTCCGTTTCACCTTCACCGCCTTCCCCTTGCATCTCCGTTCCTTCAAATTATTTTCCTCCGTCCCGCCTTCCGTTTTCATCCCATCGTACTTAATCCTTCCACCGCACATACTCACCGTCCTCTCACAGACGACCCAAGCCCCCTCCGCCTCTGTGTCGTGCACACGGCGCTTGACCTCGATTCTGCCTCAGAAGACGTCGCGGACGTTAGCATGCCCGGGGCGGCCTAGGGCTGCCACGGTATGTCGTGCGCCGCGGGCGGACAAGGGCACGGAGGCCTGATAGGGCGGGATCCGAGGGAAATGCGAGGAAAGGAAAGGGGAGGGTTCGTGGTATCAAGTGTGCCGGAGTCGTGCCTGACTGGCGAGTCTCCTCCAACACTGTTCTTGACAATCTCTCTCCCGTCTGGCTCACCAGCCCTCCCTCCCCCCCTTCTCCACCCACTCGCTCTGAGATCTACAGACACCCACCCGCCTTGTACCTCCCAAAACACGCTCGCAGGCCCGGGTGCGCTTCCCATTTTTCCCCCGCTTTCCGCTTTCCCCTTCGCTTCTGTGTGTGTCGTGGGGCCGGCCGAGGATCGTGTCTTTACGTCCGCTGTCTCGACATGGCGAGTCAAAAAGGAAATCGTATTTCCTTTTTTGGTCGGGGATTTTGGATTTTGGATTTCGTCCTTTCGACCTATCGAGGGAGGGTGAGAGCGGTGCCCTTCCTTTGGACCTTCCTTTTTCTCCCCCGGTTCCGTCTTCCGTGTCTGTTGACGCCGTGCACTGGGCACCTCTTGCTGGTTTTCAGACGCACGCTGCGGTGAAAACGACCTCTATGCGAAGAATCTGCGTATACCTTGCGCTGATGCATCCGCGGGCCGCGGCATGTCTCGATTTTCTCTACCGCGCACGGTCAGGTAGGGCTACTTCTCCTTCTCGTCTCCGGCACCGCTCACCGGCTTACAGTGATGCTACTCTCGCTGCGCTCGCGACGAATGAACTCTACACAATCGGGCTAAAATCGAAGACGAGCACAGCGGCGGATGCCTGCGTGCGGTGCGCTCGGCTGGCTTGCCACTGCGGTACTGAATGTCTTTATCACGCTCGACGCAGGGTCGAGCCGCGTGTTTCTCCGTTTCTTCCGCTCACGGACAGCAAAGTGACATTTTATTTGCAGTGAACAGCTTGTTGGTCCTCGATAATCATGTTCGCAACACCAAGGGTCTGTCTGGCAGCGAGCACCGACCATTCACCAGCTGCTCGTGGGGGTTCGATTCCCCCAAGACCTATCTGTACTCCGACTCCCAGGCTATCTTCTTTGCGCCGGGTCGATCTCTGTCTTGGAGTCCACATGAGCACCGGTGAGTCGTGTTTTCGTGACTGTTCGTTAGGTATTCTGCTTAAACTTATTCAGGGACAGTACCCAGGGTTGTCGGGTGGCATTGTAATTAATCAATTGCTTGTGGGCGTTCGATCTATTCCTTCTGATCTCCCATGCGTGTAAAAATTCCTGCAAGGCCGAGCTGCGTGTTAATTTGGATACGAATTTCGACGACTTGAGCTTATCCATTAAATCCAGAACAAAATTAACGGGGCAATGTATGGCCAGAATCCGGAAAGGGTGTTCACGTCAGATGTTCCTCTTGTCGAGCCTGATAGGGCCTCACAACTTATCGCGACTATGCCGCACTCGAGGCGAAACAATCCTTAACAGCAAGCAACTAGTACTGCTTGGCGGATGTACAATTTCTATCAAATTCAGTTCTCTCCTCAGCCTGGTCCTGTATTTGTCCCGCACTATCGAATCGCTTCCGACTCAATGTGAGCACTGAGAGGTGGGATTTATATCACCAAGTCACGTACTAACGTCGTATATTAAGGTTCGCATGCATCCAAGCATCCGAGGGAGTCCCGGTTGAACTTACTTACCTTCTCCAACCGTTGCCAGCACCGAAACACGTTGACTGCTGCTTCAACTGCATGTCAAGGCTCGACAAGCACCCTGCGCGTACATAGCTTGCGGCATGGGAACGTTCTGCTCGCGTAGCTTGTGGCATGAGAATTAGTTGTTGCCCCACGCTCGCATCGGATGTTCTCGTTACCGGAGTTGTTTGTCCGGTAAACAAGCGCCCACGGACGCCCACGAGGAATTCTTATCTCTTACCACTCATCTTGTGCGAGCAACTGAAGGCCAAAACTGCACAAAGTCGTGATCCCCGACTTGGCCCCTTCACGGTCTTCTGGAATCGATGCCTGCACAAGTAACTTATGTAATTTAACTTGGCCTGCCAGAACTAACTTTACGGAACTTATGGCAGGCTAAGTTAAATTCCCAAGTAAAGTTCCGCATAAGTACAAGTTAAGTACAAACAAGTTACTTCAAGTTCCGCAACGTTAGACTAAGTTAGTTGCATGTTAACTGTACCGTGGCCTTGGGACCTGTCGGATGTGTTCCTAACCAATAATATCATCTTTTGCACGAACCCTGGCCAACTGAAACAATGATCCAGGCCCCCTTAGTGAATGCCGGTGGATTATTACCTCGAGCCCCCGTTAAATGCAAGTTCAATGCCAACAATGGCTTGCATGCGCAGGTATATAGAAGTTCAGAATAGACTCAGCACGTTGACATCATTCAATGGTTCTCATACTGTCTTTGTTCCGCACATTCCCTTGAAAGCCGTAGGTTTTGACGGCAGCAAGAACTGAATTCACGGCTTGTTGTTTGTGTGTTCAATGGTCACTGCTGTATTTTGAGTGCGTAACTTCGAGTGCACAACACAGGAGAAAGAGGCTAAATAATTGAAGCAATCGTGTTCGCAATACCGGACTTCTCGCTCGCCACTGTTAACGAATACGGATGGTTAGCAGCATGTCCAACTTGTGGGTTGAGCCTCTGTGCGATCCGCCAGTCTCAGTGAAAGAGGCTGAAACCAGGTTGAACCGGTGATGTTCCCCTTGTCGGTGCCGGAGAAAAGGGGAATTAAATACCACAGGAAGAGCCTTCCGGCCCGCATCTGTTACACACCACAACGAAGCCCCTAGTCCCCGCATCAAGAAAAAATGGGCGAGGATACAAACCCAGAGCTATTGCGAACTGAATCAGAAGGGCTTATCTGAACCGAACTCAGGTAACCACTGCGTGTTGACTGCGTGCCGACACGAACAAAGTTTTGATGGGCTATTTCATGAAGGGAACAAATCAAACATACCATTGAGAGGTATAAATGGGTTCCCAATGCTCTACTGACTTCGTACGGCCCCGCAACGCGTTAACTTGGTTCAATTGATCGCATAAGTTAGCTTTGGCGGGGGATTGATGGCATCTGATGGCATAAGTTACTTTGGTCGTGTTTACTTGATCTAACTTGGCGGGCAAGTTAGCGTACAGTTAACTTAAGTTCCGCACGATCAACACCGGGAACTCATGCTCCCTGGTTGTTTGACATTAATGCAGGCTGCATAAGCCCTATTATGCCTTCTGCACCAACTGTATTAAGGAGTTCAAACTTGGTTCAAACTTCAACCGAGTCCAACCTTCCACGCCCGCCTGCGAGCCAAGTCGCCGTATCTATAATCTCAAGTACTTGATCCACAAGTTATGGAGTGTAAGTTGAGTTGGATTGTGGTGTAGAGTGTGAAGTACCCATCTCCCAGCAGATTTTTCATGCTCATGCCGTTCATGCAGTCCCAAGATGACCACTTCAACCGAAGGTTATTGCTGCAAGGAAAACAATTGTGGTTGCCAAGTAAGTATATCGCAAAAGAGCCCGTGGGCTAACATGGTCAGTAAGTCATGTCCACCATACTCAGAAGATCAATCAGCAAAGCTACTGCATTGCTCAAACTCACGAGATTATGCAAACTTGTGGATGTTCCGCATACCGGATAGGATGCATTGAGATTATCTTGCCACGACACCTCAGTGAGCTTGCATGGTAAGTATATCCCAATGTACAGTAGGTGATGCTCCAAGTCAAAAGACTTGGGAACTTATGATGATTTTCTGCCCAAGTTCACTCGGAGTTGACGCTAAAGGTCAATCAAGAGCGGACAAGGTAGCAGAGGTTCCCTGGATGCAGTTAGAGCACAAAGTAGACGGCAATGAGGACATAAATAAACAGTAGTACGGCCAAAACAGCTTAGAATGTGTTGCGGCACATTGGCCAGTTGGCTGTACCCGCCAAGTAAGCTCAAGTTGATTTCGACCCGCGTGGGAAAACTTAAGTTAACTTGCGGCACGCGTGCCGAAAGGGGCAAGTAAAGTACAAGTTAGTTCTCATAAGTTACTTTTTACGGACTCGTCTTCTGGAATCTCGTTTCTCGTCAATCTCCGCGTCCTATCCATCGACTTCGACACTGCTTACACCGTAGTTCGTCGCACCTTTGCTATCCCGGCATTTCATCTAACCATTCAATGTCCCCGCAGACGTCTGGGTCTACTGATGCCGTCGTATTCGTTGCTCGGTACGAGCACATACCCAGTTTGGCTCGGCTTGTATTAACTACTCTGTAGTGCACTCTTGCGAAGGAGTGACATGGGCCCGCCGGAAGGCACCCAATGTATATGTCGCGATTCACCAGGGCCAGTCCGTACAACGAACTACCGCGATCAAGCGGGACCTTGCGCCTAAATGGGATTTTCTCTGTAACTTGTGAGCAGTATTTGCATCGAACTCGCAATTAGCTTACCTGTTTCTGGGACTAGGTCTTTAGATTCCCCAATTGCGTTGCGACTGTGGCATGACTCGCTGCTCCGGTGCAGAGATGTCTGTCTTGGCGTTGCTCATACAGACTTAGCCTCATTGCTGGATCCGCTGAGCTCCGACACGGAATGTGAGTCGCCGTAATATCATCATTGCGTTTTCTAATTCATGTAACAAGTCATTCGACTTCAGCTCTTCAGTGAAGATCGACAGTCGAATGGAAAGCCCACTGGGACGGTCCTCGTTCGCCTCATAGGCCAGAGAGAAGCGGCCACCACAGCTCTTGCGAATGCCCAACAAGATCTTGCAAAGCTTACCCTCGGGTCCGCTCTCACGGAGGCTACTGAACTGATTGAGAATCCCCCTCTGGTTACAGAGACATTCGAGGCGGGTTTGAGTATGATCATCGCCAAGCTCGATGTACTTGTTCATCTCGGAGATGAGGTTGCTCAGGTAGGCATTCTACCCCTCTTTTTTCGTCGCTGATGGTGATCTAAGATTCACCCATATGCAAATATGGCTTGGAAAATCTTAACCTCGGTTTACAAGGTTGATCACATAATCTAACATTTTCACTGCTCACCCGACCATCAGGCTGTAAAGCGGGAGCAGGTCACCGAGGACAAGCTTCACAAGCTTGTGGATACGATGGTCACTGTTTATTCTTTCGCAGAAGAGACTGACATGCTGGCCAAAAAAATCAAGAATCTCGAGGATAAAGTTCTTGCTATAATCAAGCAGACGGTTGAATGTGCCTTGTTCATTCGTGAATATAGTGGGCATGGCTTTACCGGTGCGTAGCTCGGATGCTTTTTTTTCGCGGTCTGAGCTCTTTATAGCTCGGGCTATCCGGAACACTGGGGACAATATAGACAACATGATAGATACTCTTTCGGAAACGTTATTGAAGCTGAGGGATTCACTTGAAAGCAGCCTCACTGTTCAAGGAGTATTTCTATCCACGCAAGTGCTTCAAAAGGTTGACCGCTTAGGTTTGTTTTTGTTTTTCTTTCTATATGACTCATAATCATTGTTGACAGTACAATCGGATGCTCTCAAAACACTAGACCCAGTGCCCATGAATGCTGGATCACGTCCAACATGTTTACAGGGCACTTGTGTGCAGTTGTTGGATGAAATCTCGGACTGGCTCATGGCTCCAGAAAAGGCAAGCTCTGTTCTCTGGGTATCTGGTGTTGCAGGCTCAGGGAAAAGCACAATTGCCACTACAATCTCTGTGGCCTTCCATGAACTGCAGAGACTGGGTGCTTTTCTGTTCTTTGACAGGAACAATAGTCAACACAGTCGTCCTGATAGTGTCATCCGCACCTTGGCTTATCTCCTGGCACGTTCTAATCCACACATCGCCTCTGCTATCCACGCAGTCCTCGAACGTGACAGTGCTGTTGTGGACACACCTCTCCAAACACAATTTGAAACACTCTTGCTGAAGCCTTTGTGGGAGGTAGAGCATCTGATACAGGGCCCAATTGTCATCATTCTGGATGCTCTCGATGAATATGGTGACCCAGCCTCACGCAGAAACCTACTCGCCGTGATCTCTGCTCAGTTCCCCAAACTCCCTCGCGTCTTTCGTTTCCTCATTACTGCTCGGCGTGAAGCTGATATTACTGATTCATTTGCTACTGGGTTTGCGGAGAAGTCTGTCGCAACCGCTGCCAGCGGCAAGGATGTTGAATACTTCATTTTACATGAACTGGAGTGCATCCGACAAAAGAACAAATTGGAGCCAACAAGCTGGCCGAAAGCAAGCCAGAAACAAACTATGATCAATCTTTCTGGTGGCCTTTTTATCTGGGCAGCAACTGCTATCAAGTTCATCGATGGATATAGGCCAGCTGACAGAATAGAGACCTTGATTACCAGCAATTCAACATCTCTTGATGATTTATATTGCTTTACTCTCTCGAAATCTGCTCCGTGGGATGATAGGAATTTTGCAAAGGATGCCCGTGCCGTTCTGGCATGCATCATCTTTGGACAAGTGCCAATGACCGACACAACAATTGATGTCCTTCTAGGTGGAGGGTGCTCCAGTTCTGAGGTGCTAAAATACTTGGGATGTCTTGTGCAGTGGCGGGCTGGCTGTGTGGCCCGAATACTCCATGCCTCGTTTGCTGACTTTCTCGTGGATCCTTCCCGTAACAAAGGAGATGCCTGGGCAATTGACATGATGACTGCACATCAGACTTTGAGCCTGGGATGTTTACGAGTCCTGAATACGCAGCTCCGGTTCAACATCTGTGGTCTTGAGGACTCATATCTCTTGAATGTAGACGTGCCAAACATCTCAAGTCGAGTGGCAACTAGTATCCCTCCTCAGCTTTCCTATGCCAGCTGCTTCTGGGGAAAGCACCTAGCTGAATCACCATTCGATCAAATGCTACTGGAAGATATCAATGATTTCTTCCATTTACATTTTCTATTCTGGCTTGAAGTTCTCAGTCTGCTTGGGAAATGTGCTGTTGCATCAGGGGCATTGGACGCTACCGTCAGATATGTCAAGGTGTGTGTCTTTTTTGGATTCACTATGACTCTGACCAGTTCTAGCAACAGTGCCACAATGAAGATCTGGAAGATCAAATCATTCAGGCAGCAGAATTCATATCCAAGTTTGCTCCGGTCATAGTACAAAGTGCACCCCATATTTATCTATCTGCAGTTCCATTTGCACCACATAAGTCCAGGGTGGCAAGACAGTTCAATGTGTGGTTTCCCCGCACGCTTAGTTTTGACAGCCTCCTGGATATCAGGTGCCAAAAGGTCTTCCACGGCCATGATGGTCCTGTTGAGTCTGTGCATTTCTCCCCGGATGGGAAATGGCTAGCTTCAGGGTCAAAGGACAAGACAGTCTGTATTTGGGACACTCAGACTGGTGCTCCTGTTATCGAACCTCTTACTGGGCATACCAAGGCAGTTTGGGCTGTCTGTTTCTCACCAAATGGCACACAAATCACATCTGAATCAGAAGACAACTTATTTCGCATCTGGGATGCTCAGACAGGTGCACTGGTTAATGCCCCATTCCGAGGTCCTGAGAGCCTTGATGCAATCAATTTCTCACCGGATGGAACACAAATCGCAACCGGGTCTGGGCACAACATGGTCCATGTTTGGGATGCTCAAAGTGGTGTACTTGTTGCTGGCCCATTTCTTGGCCACACTGCACCAGTCCGGTCTGTTTGTTTCTCCCCAGATGGCAAGCAAATTGCATCAGGATCCCTGGACACAACAATCCGTATTTGGGATGCCCAAACCGGTGCCCTTGTTGCTGGTCCGTTTACCGGTCATACAGAATGGATTCGATCTGTTCAGTTTTCACCAGATGGCACACGTGTTGCATCTGGATCTGATGACAAAACAATCTGTGTCTGGGATGCTCATACAGGTGTACTTCTGGCTGGCCCTTTCATAGGTCACAGTCAGTTGATTGTATGGATTGACTTCTCCCCAGATGGCACACATATTGCATCAGGATCTTGTGATAAGACAGTTCGGATTTGGGATGCTCACACAGGTGCAAATGTTGCTACATTTACAGGACACTCTGGTACTGTTAATGTTGTCCATTTTTCACCTGATGGTATGCAGATTGCTTCAGGATCTGACGACAAGACAATTCGCCTCTGGGATGCTCAGAGTAGTATGACAGCTGCCGAAGATGATCCCTCTCCGATTGAGTGTATTGATTTCTCACCTGACGGCACGTTGATTGCATCTGGATCCTGGGGATAAGACAATTTGTATCTGGGATGCCCAGACCGGTGGCCTAGTTGCTGGACCATTCATAGGCCACAGGGATGTTATCCGTTCCATCCATTTCTCTCCTGATGGCAGCCAAATTGCATCCGGATCAAATGACTGTACAGTATGTGTATGGGATGTTCAGAGCGGTGCACTTGTAGTTGGGCCATTGCACAACATATCCTTTGTAGACTCCATCCATTTCTCACCTGATGGTACGCGAATTGCATCAGGAGCTTTCAATACACTGAATGTCTGGAACGCACAATCCGGAGCTCTCGTTGCTGGGCCATTCAGGATTGTTGGGAATATCTTTTCTCTTGAATTCTCATCGGATGGCGAACAGATTGCAACAGCTGCTTCGGACGAGATCTGTATCTGGGATGCTAAAACTGGTGCAATTGTTACTGGGCCAATCACAGGCCACACTGATGGGGTTCAGTCTGTCAATTTCTCACCCAATGGCAAGCGAATCGTATCTGGATCTTTGGACATGACAATCTGTGTCTGGGATACTGAGACTGGTGCCCTTGTTGGTGGCCCTTTTGTGGGCCACACCAGAGAGGTTAATTCTGTTCATTTCTCACCAGATGGCACACATACTATTTGTGATCGGCTACCCGGCCACGTTAGCATTTGTCACTCGTTCTTGACAGCCCTATTGTACATGTGCAGGCCATGGCACACCCATTCGAAGACTAGTATCATGTGGATAGTTCGGTATAATTTCCGTGAATTTAACGCAAGTTTTGATGCGTCAGGGAATTTCTTTCCATCGGCATCGCCAACAAGGCCAAATACGGGGCAGCCGGCCACCCCGTCAATCAGCCTCTGTGGGTAAACGCTCGGGGTCTTTTGCTTCAGGAACAGTATAGGGGATGTCTAGGGACTATTTCCTACAGTTATTGTCGACACACAAGATATAGAACAACAGAGAAAATTGATGTGTTGTCGCAGAATAGCCGGCAGGCTGCCCCATCCGCGAGTATCCGGGGCCCTCGGCAGGCCGAGTAGTTGTAGCGGCCCAAAACGTGGTGTGGATCGTTTCATAGAAACCCTCACGACATATTACAGTGCCCGGCCTGACACCGAGATAGCGCTGGGTTCCAAAAAAAATCCAAAGCTCTCGGGCACGAGATTTGGGGGGTTTCAGCTCGAAGCCCGCGATAAGAAGGGAATTGGGGCGGGAAAAACTTTGGACAAGCACAATAATAGAGGTCTACCAATCCCAGAACACCATGCCAAATCATACACCCATACCATGCATGGGGTCCACGGTGTGGATACAACCGTCTGACCGACAACTTATGGGAGTGATGAGGTATCTGGGTCGTCACAGCGGTGGACAAGGTGGATGTGCGTTCTGTGGCATCACAGAAGGAAGCCCAGGACTGTGGGAGTAGAATGAGCCCAAAAAATCGCGGAACGATGAAGAACTGAGGGAGCAAGGTGGAGGGCAGTCGCAGGAAGCCAAGGAAACACTGATCGGGGCTGTGCGGCCGAGCCTAAACATGCCACAACATGTGATCCGAACATCACATTCGGTTCAATTTTGGTATGGACCAGCGCCATAGGTCCCTCTTGGCCCCCCAACTTTACACTTAGGCATATGTTGGGTTGCTTTCGTTGTACAGAGCGAATGGCCGGCTAGCCCGTTTGGCCGGTTACCCAGTCAAAAATAGTATTGTTTCTGGGGCTAGAGATAGAACAGTATGTGTCTGGAATGCCCAGAGCGGTGCTCTGGCTGCTGGGCCATTCACCGGCCACACAGACTTTGTCCAGTCTGTTCGTTTCTCACCTGATGGGACAAAACTTTTATCGTGTTCCAGCGACCTCACTATCCGTGTGAGCAAAATCAAGGACTTGACCCAAATTAATACCTCACCCCCGAAAGAAGACCTCCTTATATTTGACTTCGAGTCTGGTTGGATGAAAGACACCGCCGGAGGACTGATGTTTTGGGTGCCCCCCTGGTTGCGCGAGGGCTTGTACCTTCCTCACAATACATTGGTCATATCTCCCAAAGGGACCACAAAACTTGACCTTAGTCGCTTTGTCCATGGCACTGAATGGACCAAATGCTTTGATCCGACATTTATGGATACCAAATAAATTTGATCGGTGAGTTGATTTGATTCTCGATTGAACCGCTATTCAAGATGTTTGCCCAGCGGTTATACTTCAGGGACGTGTAGGGAGTACATACGACAGATACTACAATGTGTATTATCTTCCATGAGGCGGTCTGGGTTGACCGATCGCAGATCGGATTGTTCAACTTTGTTGTTAAGTTTTGAATACCAGCCACGAGTATACTGCAGAAATTTGACACATAGTCCTTCTTCCACCCTTGCCCCACGATTCGGCATTGTATTGACAAATTCTTTTTCGCAGGCAGCTGGAAACCAGATTGAGATAGTACAGCTATTTTATTCGTAAGTTGGTCCAGTGAACGGTCGGAATTTATGTCGCAAATGAACGGAAAAATGAAACGAAAGTGCTGAAATACCAAGAAATCTAAGCCACCGTCTTCGCTTGAAGCTTGCGATCGGTTGAACCACCATCTCTCTTGTCCCGGCTTTTGCCCCGAGTGATGATGCAGCGACTGATATCGGAAGGAAGGTTATATTGTTTTTGCTAATGTAATCTTTGGTTTGGTATTGCGTTGATATCCTAGCAAATGCTCATTCAAAGCAGGCAGTGGCCGAAAGCGGGGACAGCCATTTGATTATCAGGGCGGCTCCTACCGGCCAAATCTCAACTTTGACCCAGATATAGAGTATGCTTGACGAGTTGGCGTACCCGTGGAGACACCTGAAACGTCCTGGGTTCAGGATTCTTTCAAGATGAAAATACCTCGGTATCCTGCAGCCCCATCCCTTAGAGACTGAATGTTATCAGGAAACACCATAGCTCTTGAGCCCGTGCTGCCGATCGTTGCCAATTCTCGAACGAGACAGATGCAGTTCCTCACGCCACGACTATTGCGAAATAAATGAAAATCTGGTAAACACTACCGCCGTCCTCGCGTCTGAGAGCAAGAGGTTGGGCAAAAAGAAGGAAAATACCATCAAATTGGCCTCGAGTCGAACCCTCGCCGAGCCTTGGCCGAGTTCATGTCTGGTGTCCGGCGACCGACCGACCCATTCATAATTTGGTCTTCGGGTGCGTGAGTGCGAATGGAAGTGAAAGGAATACAGGCTCACATGAATTTTTTGCCAGTCGGATGAGTGCGAGTGGAAGTGAATGGAATCGACACAGGCTCGCACCATATTCCTCCAGTCGAATGAATATTTCATGCCGCCGAACAGGTGAGTAACTGGTTGAGAGTTTCACACATTCCGGAGCTTCGGTTCCAAGCCAGGCGGCAGTGGCAAAAGCAAGCCAGGGACCGCAAAAGAAAAAGGCGAAGGCGCATCGGCATGAGTCTTGAGGGAGTCGAACCCTCCCGAGCACAGTTGTCAATCATAGAATTTTTATGTTTATTGCTTGGTTGTAGACAGACCCTTCTTGTGAATCTGAGGAGGTGTATGAGAAGTAGTATCAAGGCGAATGCTAAATAGACAGAACCTAACTCAAACGTTAACCGAAGTTCTCGGGCAGTGTTGCTAATCACGGGATTAATCCCGGATCAATAGAGTGGTCAGTAATACACTAACGTTGGGACAGGATAATTCTATTTGGCACCCCCAGGTGCCGTCACCACCCGGGTGCCATAGAACATTTTTCTATTTGGCACCACGGCAAGCCCGGCAAACTTTGATACGAGAACGGTTGCCGAATTCGGCGCGCCGAAAGCTTGAACCACATATCCGGCCGCATTTTGGGGGTGAATTGTGGCGGTGGGCCGCCAAATGCACCCGCAAAGCAGAAATTATGTTTTCTGCAAGTGATTTTTGCCCTTCCAAGCCAAGTCTCCACCCGTTTTAGAGCTTAACACCATCAAAAATGCTGCCTTTGTTGCATTCTAGCCAAAAAGTGTGAATTTTGCCCCCGAAACGAAGGGAGCACCTCTGCAGTGCATACATGTAAGTTAATCTTGATTAAACACTACCTAGAGATGGATTCACGCTCAAAGTGGTGAAATGCGGGCCATCCCGCTCAATCCCGCCGCGCGCCATCAGCCGATGCTATCAAAGATCACATTACAAATCACGGGTGCCATATAGCACCACCCGGGTGCCGACGGAACCTGGGGGTGCCAAATAGAATTATCCGTTGGGACATGCTAGATGCGCCAGAGTTGGAAGGCGTCTTGGGTAGGCGCTGTCCTAGTTTTTTGCGTCCAAAAAAAGGAGACCAAAACTTCGTTGAAGCGGTATGGATCGTAAGGGAGTCGAACCCTCGCCTGGCACATAACTGTGGGAGACCGACGGATATGTGGTGCTCAGTGTCCGATCGACCCGTCCGTGTCCAGCCTGAGTAAGTAAGTGGGGACGTTATCCAGGGGAAAGATGAATAGAGAAAGCCTGACCGATCTGGTGTTGATACCGATGCTTGCACTCGTCACGCGGGTACATGCAGATTGAGAATGCGAGAGTCAAAACCCTGGAAAGTGTGCTTGCTTCAAAAAGAGAAGAATGATGGACCCAAAACTGATATTGCCGACCTGGCATACGGGTCCTGAGGGAGTCGAACCCCCGCCGAGCAAATGCCTTGAATGATATCAAGTCCGCTTACGAGCGGCGCTCGGTGGCCAACGAACCCATTTTTGGACTGGTTTTGAACCGGAGTAGGTGCCGTGGTGAGCGTATCCCAAGGAACGAACATGGATTCCGGATCCACGAAATTGGTTAGGGGGTACTGCAAATATTCCACGGCGTGAGCCTGAGTCGGGGAGAAAATGTCTCCCTTGATACATATCCATAAGCGAAGAAGGATTCGAAACGCCCGCATGGCAAAAAAAAACCATCGATTGCACATCACTACCTACGAGTTCTGAAGGAGGCGAACCCTCTCGAGCATGGTGTTGCCTAGTTTCTGTGTCAGTGCCTAGTTGCCCACGGAATCGGTGCAAATAACGGTGATGAGTGTAGTTCGGTAGCCAATAGACTCGTTGGTATCCTCGCAGTATCGCACTTGAGAAATATGCACCCTGTGAACCAGATGAGTCGATGAACGAGAGATAGAGATACGGAATGTACTCAACCGAGTGGGATCGTCGGAGAGGCCGGAAACCAGCGAAAAAAAGCCTTTCGAATAGATCAGAGTGAAGGAGTCAACCCCTCTCAAGCACTGTGTTAATCAATATTAAATCACGAGGCTTGGTTGCCCATGGACTCTTTCTTGTCTTAACTCGAACTGGTAGGCCATACGCACGTACGTTTCTGAGACCGAGACCGAGTAAGTGCCAGTAGGGTTATCGCAAGGAGACCCAAAGAACCTTTATACGATGTTCTGTCCTGAGTATCAGGTGGGTGGATGGAGGAGAGAATTATTTCGCACACCGTTGGAGGGACTGCACCTGCTTGCGCGGAAGCGATGAGGACAAAGGCCGGGGCGGAAAAAAAAGAACCGATCCTTGTGTTGAAGAGTTTTGAAGGAATCGAACCCTCGAACACGGCGTTTATGAAATACTCCCCCACTATTAGTAGTGCTCGGTTGCCCACAGACCCTTCCTGCGGTACCTATCATCTGAAAGCAAATAAGAGGGACAGTCGGGTGGGCTCACTTGAATCCGCACCTGATGCGAATGAAACACTAGCTTGCGCCGTAGCGGTGGCGAAAATCTTGCAAAGGAGAAAATCTTGCAAAGGCTGGACGAATATTTAGAATAAGATTCAGCAGTGATGGAGCGAAGGGTACAGCACCTTCTAAGACGCGAGCTGCCCACTGACCACTTGAGGGGGGAAAAAACATCTTTCACCTGCGGTGTATGAGTCTTGAAGGAGTCGAACCCTCTCCGAGGACAGCGTTTATCGAATACTCGCGCAACAGCCGATCATTAGCACTCGGTTGCCCATAGACCCTTTCGGGGTCGACTTTTACTAGCTTCTAGTAGCCTTCAACACAACGCATCGTAGATGGGAATGGTCGAGTTCCGTTCGGCAGGGATGAGTGGCATGCCGCATTGCAAGTCCAAAAAAATCGGATCCAAGTAAAAAAGTCTCTGAGCACACCGGCTAAGACAAATTAATGCCTGGTCACAAAGACTGTCTTGCGCCTCCGAGCTTGGCTTGGCTCTTGGTGGTGACTGAATGCCTGCGAGATGATGGTGAGACAAGAAGCCGGCCCGCCTTTCCCCGGTGGCTGTCCACCAACCCTCATGTCGTCCTCGTCGGCCAGCAGCAATGGCAATGGCGAGCAGCAGCAACGACCCATCCCAGTACTCGCCCACGCCGACGTCCAACACGCCATCTCCCTCATTCAGGCTGCCTATGCCTCATCCGCTGCCACCGACCTCCGCCGATTGCAATCTCTCCAATCGGCGCTGCTCGCGATGCAGCGCACCCCCGCAGCATAAAGCCCTACCGGGCTCGACGCAGGCAGTATGGGAAGTGGTATTGCCGTTGACACGGTGTATATACTGGCGTCTTGTGGTCGCGGTGGACATCTTCTGTGCGACTGTGCGCGAGTCTCCATACGACAAGAATGCAGCATCGATAAGTGGCGCGATACATATGCTACAGTGCGTCCTTGCAACTTTCTTGCTTCCATACTTCCCTAACATTTCATCTGACTGGTTTCTTGCTGTAGATTTAGTCGCAATCCCACCGCGCCGCTCCTCCTCTAAGACGCAGACGCGCTATCCTCTGCTCTATCGTGCCTCGTGGCCTAGCTGCACAATCGTCTCCGTGTCTTCCGACGCCGTCCTCGCAACGGTACCTCGTCGTAATCCTCACAAACGGAGACTGCTGCGAATGCACACCACTCTCTGCGAGCTCCTTGTGCGCTCGCTCGTATATGGGGATCCCGCGTCTCTGCGTGCCTTCTCCTCGTTTGTGGCCTGACACGAGATGCCCACCCGCGCATTTTAGCTCCTGCGTCCCGTCCCCTCTGCTCCATTGCATCCCCGCGTCCTTAGCGTCTTCCACCGTTACCCGCCGATTCTGTCCCTCGATGTCCGTCCGCCTTCCATACCCGACATTCCGCGCTCCGTCGTCCCCCATAACGCCGACTCAGTCCGAAGATTTCTCAGCACCGGCGCTCGAATGCGCCCCAGGCGAATGCGCGCACTTGCACGGGCCGCAGCACCATCCCAGGCGCCTCGGCTCCCGGGGCCCACGCGTCTCCATACCGTTGTCCGCGAGCGGCTCCCTCCATCGAGGGCGACAACTCGGCGAGTCGTATACCGATAATCCGGCGCCGGGTGGGAAAGTGAGGGCAATTGCGCAAGGGCAAGGGAGTAATATGGGCTGGGAGGCATCAGCGGCGGTTATGCATTAGGCTTATCGGTGCGTTTCGTCGCTTCTTCTCCCCACTGCTGCTTCCTGTCGATGCTTTCCTCTATGTCCATGTCCATGTCCGTGTCAACACACCGTTTCCTCTGCCCTCCGCACCTCCCATCCGCTTTACTACCGCGCGCTAATGCTCATCACAGATATAAGCACCTGAATACACTCACGTCTGACGGAGGGAGTCCAACGGCTTACCCCCGCTGCAGGATGTGCTTCGTACTCCCGGATATTTTTGCAGGTGCATTCGTTCGTTGGCTTCTTGATTAACACCCGATTGGGCGTGGATGTCTCTGGCGTCTCTGCGTCTCGACTTTGGGTCCCGAGATCGGGATTTCCTTGTTTGGAGGGCGATTTTTTTGGGGCGGATTTCGTGGATGAAGGGTTTCGGAGCGGACGTTACGCTCATGCGCTCTCGATCCCTTATTCTATCTCTCCCCTTCTCCATTTGTGCGTTCTGTATCGATGCAATGCTCAGCTAATCATTTGTTTCCCTTTGTTATAGACGTGCCCACTGCCATCTACGCAATGTGTATAGCGTGCACATCAAATTCAAATCCTTACAGTACACGCAGAGGTGCATGCAAGCCTCGCGGGTGTGCACGTACCTCGCCAGCTACTTATTGCGACTCGCAGCTGATTGTCGTGTCTCGTCTCAAGTTTCTTCCGCTGTCCTCTTGATCTGGTGTAGTAGAGCCAGGTACAGCGGAGCAGCATCGAAAGTGTCATTCATCCGCCGCGCATGGAGCGTAATCCGGCCGTGGAGACGATGATACGCTCCTTCTGCAGTGGCTTGGGTGGCGTGGGTCGTCGAGGGTAACTAGGTTCTCCTTATTTTTCCGACCCATGGCATTGACGCGCTGCACGCACCCAGCAGACCCGGACGCGGCAGCCTCGTCCGGAGTCGTCCCGCGTCCCGCGTCCCGGTTGCGGACAGCGTGATGCGCACGGCAGACGCGAGCGCGCTCGATGAAGCAACGGTGTCGGCGTTGAAGCGAAGGGTGCATGCGCCGCCAGGGAAGACTGTGCGTACGGGGCTTCTCGACGCGATCGTGGTGTTAACGAGGTTGTAGCGTGCGGATGTGGAGATCGGGCAGGTACTTTCAGTATGCCTCTTCGTTTTATCGCAGCTCGTGCTCATTCACTGTGTAGGCGCTCTCTTCCCGCCATCGCGGTGCCGCGGGCAGTGTGAATGGGGACGGGCACCGCCGTTGATCGATCCGGCAGCTTTGTCCTTGTTTGTCCTCGATTGAACCTCGCTCAGCCATGTTCCGACCTGTACCTCTTTCCTCGTGCACATTGGCCACGACTTCTGGCTGTAAAAAATGATTTTAAACGTCCCAGGTACATGGCCCACCAGTCGGCTTGTCAATAGCTTGATTGGATCTGTTGTTCTCCCAACCAAGGCTAATCAAACCGTTGATTCTTCTCGACTCTTATCCCCAAAATCGGGTCGTTGCCGGGGGGTAGGCCTCCAATGATCGTCGGAGTGTTTCAAGGCACGACTCCTGGTCTGTGGCCCTTTCCGCCGGGCCAAAACTCCATAAACAGCCAGAATTTCAAGAGATTTACCGGTGCTTTCGGGTAATATCCTCGTTCTGAGCTGATAAAGTGCTGTGGGCGCTCTAATGTAATAAGGCACTTGTTATTCTGACTCGCATCTACTCACTACAGCCTGTACGATGTGCAAAATCGGGTGAACAGACGAAGTCGTCACAGAGTGTGACATGTGTCACGGTTCAACACGTTCAAGACGTTCGGGGCTTGCTCAGGTTGGTCAGGCCATGCAATATTTCTGAACCACTATGGGTCACCCATAAATAATGATTGCTTCCTTAGTGCAGCATAGAACAAGGTGTTGGAGGTTATTAAGGGCTGTTTCTATATATTTCCTACAATGCTTGTAAAAAGCCTAAGGCTTTTCCCCTTCCTGGTGAATCGTTTTGCCTTCGCAGTATAACTTTCACATGCTACGTGTTCCCAGAGAACTACCGTGCCGGTTTCTTCAATTTCGACCATCGTTGCCTTGAGCTGGCGGAAACATCACTCAAAATCCCTGCCATTGCATTTGTCGGACAAAAATCAAACTTTCGGCACGGTACTTCTATGAAAAGAGTAATTTCAAGATGCCTTTCTCTTTTGTGGAAGATGCCAAGGTGTTCAGGGAGAAAGCCTTAGGCTTTACAAAAGTGGAAGTACAAGGCGGGTCACGAGCGTGACTGTGGGTGTTTCTTCGTGTTTGAGTTGCTCACAGAAAACGGTTATAACTATTTCCGACCTCCCCCAATCCTCGCAGCCTCAAGAGAAAAGTTCTAGATGATTGATCCCTCCCCCCGGCTACGGAGCCGAAACAGTTGATAGTGCAAGTGGAAGTCAAGATAATTGTAGGGATTGCGTGAAATACTATACCATCCTCCATATTTATATAAAAATAAGGAAAAGGGCTCCGTTGCACAACTTTCTGACTAGTTTTCTTGAGATCTGTCGATTCACATTTCGTATAACGTCCCAACCAACAGAGTAATAAGGCGTGCAAAGTTGGAACCGACCCGGACCAAGAGCCAAACAAGACCAAAGCTGCCGCTTTCGGATCGGGTGATGCCCGTCCCCAGTGTGAACTCCCGTGCTGTGGCGTCGTGCCGTACGGCGCACACTTCCCACGTCGATCTTTATCTGCCCTGCCTTAATGTACCCTGCTATTTTTCACTGGCGACTTTCCGTGCCTGCTGACGATTCATCAGAAAAACCTGAAGTTACCATAAAGACCCAGAAAGACCCCGAAAGACATCATAGACCCCATAGTAAATGGTGTCTATGAAAGAAAGGTGGGAGGGGCGTTTTAAAACTCATAGACCCCCATAGTTCTGGTTGTGTCTATCATAGACATCATAGACCGCAGAGACCACATAGCCGTCATAGCCTTGAATGTTTCTGAAGGACCAATTGAAGTTTTGGATAATAAAGATATATTCGACGATGCTAAATAAGACATGTACAATACGCGACGCAGGTCCCGAAAATCGGCAAGTGCCCAATCACCGCAAATGGGTGGTATGAGAGTCGCGATCCCGCACAGATGGAACGGCTGCTTGAGGTTGACACCTTCGGACAGATCTTGCACTGGATTGGAAGTCGAAGATGGAGATTTTTTTTTTTTTGAGGACTTGCGGATGGCACCAGACGTCGAGACGAGAGATTTGCGGAGGGGGAAACGACGGGGTGTCCAGTGATATGCCAGAAGTTGAGCAGCGGCATGGATTTGAAGGGGAGGAGGGCGGAGAGGGAGGGGGAGCGAGCGGAGAGAACATTATGATGTTGTGAAGTTTCAGACAATCTTGGACCTGCCCGGCCATACAGGACAGGGATATGGGACCTAGAGGACATGGCTTGCCACGGATGTTGGAGGGGTGTTGCGTGTGGGAAGGGTGTTGCGAGCTTGCGTGGCGAGTGCTTGCAGCGAGTGCCGACTTGTGACGGAGCCTGAGAAGAGGTAGAGAGGTTGATATGGAGTTGATATGGAGGTAGGTTGAAGATGCCGAAGTTTGAAGAACACGAAGACGGAAACTGACGGCGAATGCGCAGGAGAGGGAGGAGGGCGATGGGGGGAAAGGAAGAGAGACGACGACGTGGCAGATCAATGCTTGGCGCTGTTGTGGACGGGCGGTGCTCGGAACCGATAGCCGACCGGCAATCTCTTCGGCGCTGATCCACCGTGACGTTTCTCCGCAGATTCCGTCAGGACTCAGCACCAACTCATAACACGTTCCCTGTACCAAGTATCAATGCAGCAGCCTTGAACATGATTTGACCTTGCACAAGTTCATGGGAACTCAAGCATTTCGGCTCGCCGTTTGTGGTGTCCCGGAAGTTGAAGGAACATCGATTTCAAGGTGTCGACCATCTAGGCAAGATTACTAAACCCACGTTGGCATGTTTGACGTGACGCTTTCCGGAGGCCCCCAACATAAGGTTGGACACGGGTATACCCGCGGGTACCTTCGAGCGTACCCGTACCCGTACCCGCAAAAACCGTACCCGTATACGGGTCGGGTCTAAAGCCCGTCAGGTATATCTTCAATTTTTCCAGCCTGAGAGGATGAATGCACATTAGATATGAATGTAGACGGTTCAAGAAGACACGCATACTGACTTTCCGGGCCAGCTTCGTTCTCCTCAGTCACGAAAATGTGCCGATGGTACTGCGTGTATTGGCTAATCTGCTGCGATGAGGCGGATTGTGTTGTTCACATGGGTGCAAAAAGGTCAGCAGTTCAATTTGGTTTGATTTTGGTTGAGTTCGTACCTATTTCTGTGACTGCCCAGATGCCATACAACAAACCTTTTAGGCCCCCAAAAAAACCCGCGGGTACACGGGTCGGGTACACGGGTTGAGTACGGGTCTGAATCTTCGACCCGTACCCGTACCCGTACCCGTGCAGACCCTCGGGTACAAACCCGCGGGTATACCCGCAACCCGTGTCCAACACTATCAAGGCATCTCCTACTCACTAGGGGGTCAGGAAACCATTTATCTGTATACTTTCCATAGTGTAAGAAAAATCATCTCGGAATACATAGACCGAGAAATACCACAAGAGAACAACCATGGAAACCATAGACCATCATAGACATGCAGAGACACTCATAATAAGCCTCCGACTTTCATAAACCCAAGAAGACCCTGGAAGACCCACAAAGTAAGCCCGGAACTATATAGTATTTCAGATTTTCCTGATGTTCTGCGCTCCGCGAAAGCAGGACTGGCAAGGGTCTGTCGGGCCGAGCAGCATGGGCAATCCAGGTGCTCGCGGGGCATTCGATTCCCCCGAGACCTATCCTATCCGTACTCCAAATCCTGGCTTGTCTTTCTGCGGTGCCTTTGCTTTGTTTCGCTCGCAGATGCAGGGCGAGGCACATTTATTCCTTGCATGGCCAGCTGCTCGCTAATCATTCTGCCTGTCGCATCAGGAAAACCTGGAATGCTATGAAGTGCCAAGGGTGGTTATATGGGTCTTTGATGGTCTATGGTGCTCTATTGAGTTTTCTGGGGTTCCATCAGTGTCTATCGGGAGCTTTCATGGTCTATACAGTACGGGGGCTACTATCTGTGTCTTTACCAGTCTATCCATTTTAAGGTGAGGGCTATGAGGGTCAATAAGTTTCGTGCAGAACTATGACCGTCTATGAAAACAATATACCACCTTCATACTGGAAACGATCTTCAAGCTCTGACCTTGAGGCCTCTATACGGAAGTAACACTGATGAGTCTTGAACCTTTTTTCGATCCGAGATATTCAATGGTGGCCGTTAAGCCACAACACAGAAGGAAACGGATTTGCAACAGGATGCATGGCAACGGCATGCAAATCTGAAGTACTATTATGCACAACGGGTGTGCATTTGCACAACAAGTGTACATTTCCACTTTTTCTCTTCCCCCTCTTGCTCGTTGCCCCCGGAGTCTGCCGGGATCGTTTAATGTACATATAGGCTACAAGAATCCAAAATATCTAAGAGTTCTGAGAAGGGAGTGGATTGGGACGCGCTCGCCGGTCCATCAATCCTGATACATTTCGGGACGACACCCATGTTCCCGTACGACGCCTTCCCGGGAAAGTTTGAAAATATTTGAGAGGGATAATAAAACGAATCCAAAAGCTTCTGTCTCTTGCGAATTTCTTGCCGGGGAGCGGATGCTGCGTGATTGAGAAGAAGTGGATTGAACGTGACATTTTGGACATTCAATTTCGGCTGTGACACTGCGTGACTAAACGAAGTATTTGCTGAATATGCAGCAACTGCTCCCCGGTAAGACAATCGTAAGAGACAGAAGCTCTTGTATTAAACTAAACATCCCTCTCAAATATTTTCACGCTTCTCCGGGAAGGCGTCGTGCGGGAACATAGGTGTCGTCCCGAAATGCATCAGGATTGATGGACCGGCGAGCGCGTCCCAATCCACTCCCTTCTCGGAACTCTTAGAAATTTTGGATTCTTGTAGCCTATATGTACATTAAACGATCCCGGCAGACTCCGGGGGCAACGAGCAAGAGGGGGAAGAGAAAAAGTGGAAATGTACACTTGTTGTGCAAATGCACACCCGTTGTGCATAATAGTACGGCCAGAGAAGAGATAATTGGCGAGAAGCCAGGCACCGGGCACCGGGCAGACTTGAAATCCGAGTGTAGCAATTTGGAAAACGACAAGTCGTTTGCCGACGGCAATCGCGGGCCAAGCGGATTGCGGGCCACGCTAGGCCCCCGGTCACTACCTTGAAGTCCCGTCCGCTTTTTGGAAAAAATCCGGGCTGATTTATGCTATGAATTTTGCCGCCAGGGGGCTGATTTACGCACTTTCGGACGAACATGTTTGAAAAATTCACGATTTTTCTTCCCCAGGCGGTTTTTTTTTCGCTGTTGGGCTGCCGCAGGCGCTTCCTGGGCCCTGTTTTCGTTCACTTGACGCCCATCGCGCCCTGTTCCAAGTTCAATTCACGGCACATGCCTATGCTTGATTCAAAAAAAAATTCTCGCGCTGCGCGCGATTTATGCTACCTGGGACGGACTTCGCTGGTTTCGCGGCCGATTTATGCACTTTTACGGACCGAGGTAAGGGTCATTTTGGCCGTTGATTTATGCACTTGCGGACCGGCTTACACGGTAGTGACCGGGGGCCTGCCACGCTCCGAAGTCGGAACGATCGGAGACACAGCATGTCGACAACAAATCCAAACACTGATCTGCCACGTCAACGTCTTCTTCCTTTTCCCCCACCTCCGCTCACTCAACTCGACCTTCCCGTCCTCCAGGAACCTCCAGCACTCCCACCGACATCCAGCAGGATCTTTCCCGGTCCTTCTTACAAGAACTGGCCTGTGCGCCTCGGCCTGAGTTCCTTGATCCCTGTCGAGACTTCGGTCGAGACTCGTCATCTCCCCCTTGATGTTTCCTATGCAGCCAATTGCTCCCCACTCTGCCTGGTTCAGCTCTCTTTATTCATCAAGATTCAAGCCCCCGCAAAAAATGCTCAAGACTTCAGACATCGTTGTCAATCACATCGCTGCCAAGACTTCAAGCTTCAAGCTTTTCGTCATACTCAAACATCGGGCTTGTCGTTATATCTCAAAGTGGTGTCAGCTCCGTCATCAAGCAAGTATCATCGTGGCGTTGCTCAAGTCCCATCCCTCAAGCGTTAGCGCTCAAAACCATTGCCCTCTGTCTGCACTTCGAACATCTTGACGTGTGTCCGCCACCATGTATAATGTCGTGAGCATCTTCGTAGCTTGTAATTAGCAGTTTGTTTAATAAATGTCGGTTTACTATTCTATTGTGTGTTTGTTCTATTCCATGGTCTGCAAGCTGCCAAATCGACGCTATTGCTCTCTATGGGAGTACTATGAGGTCTATCCGTGCTATGGCTATGACGACTATGAAGACACAAGGGTGACTATGAGGGTCTATAAGGTATTTTACCACCGGCAACCTTTCTATTATAGACATCGTCTACTATGGTAGCCATGATGTCTATCTTGGTCTCTGTGGGTCGCTGTAGCAGTTCCAGGTTTTCCTGATGCGCACCAAATTGGCCAATAACACTGCTAGGGTTGATTCAGTATCGGGAGTAGGGTTGGCCATTGAACACCGCCGGCGCAGCCCTTTAATCCGCTCAATCTGCCCTCCAATCGGAGGCTGGATTTTTGTCAACCCTTCTACGACCGACCTTTCGTACTCTTGTCAATGGTCTACTCGACCACATTCTATCGCAAGCTTTCGCACTCTTGCTGACCTTGACCAGTTTTTCTCTCTCTCTCTTTCTCTGTTGATTGTCGTCGTCTCTGGATTAATCTACCTATCCTTGTGGTCCGGCTCCGAGTCGGCATCACGACACTTGTCAGCTGCCATCGGGCTGTCAAGTATATTCTTGGTGACATGCAACGTTGTCGCAACGTGGCCCTCCTTGTCCGCTACACTCATGTCGTCCCCCTACTCACTGCTCAGTATGACTGGATACATCTCCCGGACTCTCATTGACATCCCAACAGTTCACTCGTGCGAAGGAATCTCCTGGAACCACTCTTACCACCGCAAAAAAACCAAAACTCTATGTTACCATTCACCAGAACGGCCAAGTTCAGCGGACAGCTGCCAAGAGAACGCTCACACCGCAATGGGAGGATCTCTTCAACTTGTAAGCCTGCATATATTCACCTTGCAGCTTGCCTCAGCTGTATCTGCATAGGTCACCAGATTCCCCTATTATCCTTCGACTTTGGCACGATTCACTGCTTCCGGGCAGAGATGTGTGTCTTGGAGTTACGAAAATTGATGAGCTGCTGAATCTGGCAAGCTCGAACACCGAATGTGCGCAGCCCCTCCCTCATTTTCCTTCTGTACTGATCGCTGCAAAAAGTCACGAGACTCCTATTGACTGGCGAAGATCAAAAGTTGAAAGGAAATCCTACTGGAATACTTCTTGTTCGCTTTGTGCACAAGACGGAGACTGCCCCTATGGCCATTGAGCATGCACAGCAGGATGTTCAGAAGCTGACACAATCTTCTGATCTTGCGGAAAAGGTCGAGAATTACAAACCAGTAGCGGAGACATTTCAG
Source organism: Mycena polygramma (assembly GCA_029449255.1). NCBI lineage: Eukaryota > Fungi > Basidiomycota > Agaricomycetes > Agaricales > Mycenaceae > Mycena > Mycena polygramma. Next base: position 157,357 of record JARKID010000042.1, read on the forward strand.
GAAGGGCTGAGCATGATCATTGCCAAGCTTGAAGTGGTTGTTCATATTGGAGACGAGCTCGCCAAGGTAAGTATTCCTCTTCTTCTCACGGGTTTCTCTATTTATACACTTCAAGATTCACCCGTATGCAAACATTGCTTGGAAGGTTCTGACTTCAGTCTATCAGGTTTGTCATGCACTTTCTCCTCGTCCATGCTAACCAGAGAACCAGGCTGTGAAAACAGAGCAAGAGACAGAGAAGAAGCTCCACAAGCTCGTGGATACCATGGTCTCTGTCTATTCATTCACAGAAGAAACTGATGCTTTACCCCAAAAAATCAAAAGTCTTGAGGATAAAGTTCTCGCTATAGTCAAGCAGACAGTTGAATGTGCCTTATTCATTCGCGAATATACCGGACACGGTTTCACCAGTATGTGGCATTAACGGGTGGTCTTTCACCATTTGATTTCTGTATAGCTCGTGCCATCCGGACAACATGGGACAATGCCGACCAGACAATTGACGAGCTATCAGACACATTGATGAAACTGAAGGCTTCACTTGAAAGTACCTTGACTGTGGAGGGAATATTCCTATCCATGCAAGGCATATCATTATCCACCCAGATTCTCCAAAAGGTCGACAACTTAGGTAGGCAGTGTTCCTCTTCCACAGCTTAGCCATACTCAAACTTCCTAGTGCAGTCAGATGCCCTCAAAACACTCAATGCGGCAGAAATGAATGCTGCATCATGTCTGCCATGTTTACAGGGAACCCGTGTGCAGCTGTTGGATGAAATCACAGAGTGGCTCACAGTCTCAAATGCAGCTGGCAGTGTCCTGTGGCTCTCTGGTGTTGCAGGCTCAGGCAAAAGCACAATCACAACATCGATCTCAGTATCTTTCCGTGGACTGCATCGCCTTGGTGCCTTTCTGTTCTTTGACAGGAATAGCCCCTCGCAAAGCCATCCTAATGGTGTCATCCGTACCCTAGCTTATTTGCTGGCACGTAGCAACCCCCACATTGCCTCTGCAATTTCTGCTGTGATTCAGACTGATCCTGAAATTATCAACTCCCCTCTCCAGACACAATTTGAAACCCTGCTTCTGAAACCACTATCATCTGTGGTACATCTAATACAGGGCCCAATTCTTATCATCCTTGATGCTCTGGATGAATGTGGTGACCAGGCCTCACGGAGAACCCTTCTTTCTGTGATCTCCACCGAGTTCCCCAAGCTCCCCCCTCCTTTTTGTTTTCTCATAACCAGTCGACGTGAAGCTGATATCAGCAAGTCATTTGCCTCGTGTTTTGTCGAAAAGTCTGTCGGAACAGCTACAAGTGTGGAGGATGTTCAGCGCTTCATCTCCCATGAACTTGAGCGTATCCAGCAAGATAATAAACTGGCAACAACATGGCCAAAAGAAACCCAGAAACGAACTCTGCTGAATCTTGCTGGCGGTCTCTTTATCTGGGCAGCCACTGCTATCAAATACATTGATGGATACCGGCCAAATGACAGAATAGAAACACTGATCACCAGCCATTCAGCTTCTCTTGATAATCTATACAGCTTCACCCTCCGCAATTCCACAGCACCATGGGACAACAAAACATTTGCAAAAGATGCTCGTGCTGTTCTAGCATGCATTGTTTGTGGCAATGTGCCAATGTCAGATACGACCATTGATGCCCTCCTTGGTGCAGGCTGTTCCAGTGCTGATGTGCTAAGATACCTGGGATGTGTTGTGCAATGGCAGCCTGGCAGTGTTGCCCGCATACTCCATGCCTCTTTTGCAGACTATCTCATGGATGATTCCCGCAACAACATCAGGAAAAACTAAATCCTACGTAGTCAAGGCAGACTCCATGTAGGTCCCCGTAGCATATGTAGCCAACCGAAGGTCTCTGTAGCCGCATGTAGTCATCTGTAACCAATGGAGAGTCGATGTAGTGTCCTGTATCCAGCACTGATGCTACATAGCCTCTGTAGACTCTGTAGCCCACATGGCACTACATGACTTCCCTCTGTACTCTATATCCAATCCAAGGTAAATCAATACGAAAAACCGGAGTCATTCCGTTCTGGGCAAAATTCGGTTGCGTGGAGATTTTTAATTGACCTCCCCATTATTTCTGTTCAACCTGAGACCATGAACTCGCAGCTTCCCTCAGACCGTACGTGCGCGCGAATGAGAAGACACTTGGCAGTTGAAGAGAACGATGCTGAATGCCGATGCGAATGGGAACAAAACCTCACATGTGCGCGAGAATTGATCAACTTTAAACAGGCCTTTAGTCTGCTTGGATCTCTCTCTTCGTCGAAATGTTTTTCTGTTCTCGCGAGGTCCTCAGTTCAATTCCCCACCAGCGCTTTGTTTAGCTTTACACCAATGTGCCTTGTCAGTCAGTAAGAAATTAACGCACTCAGTTGACTGTACGACAATCATAAGTAACTGTCTAACAACATCAAGGGCAAAATGGGTTGAAGAAGATTTTTTCGCTGTAGAATATCACCAAACCCGTAGCCCCCCGGTCTGCTACAGAGCCTACGTAGTCTACCCCTTGGATACAGATGGCTACATGACGCTACAGAACTTTGCCGGTCGGCTACAGATGCTACATAAAGGGGTACCTACCGATGCGGCTACAAGCGCTACATATGCTACATATCACTACGTGGTGGTTGCATTTATTCCTGATGAAGGGAGAGTTCTGGGCAGTTGACATGAGGACTGCACATCAGACCTTGAGCCTGGGATGCTTGCAAATTCTAAAGACCCAGCTCCGGTTCAACATATGTGGTCTCGAGGACTCACATGTCTTGAATGTGGATGTGCCAGACATTTCAAGTCGGGTGGCAGCCAAAATTTCTCCACAACTCTTGTATGCCAGCTGCTTCTGGGGAAGTCATCTCACTGACTCTCCATTCAATGCAACAATATTGGAAGAACTCAACACTTTCTTTCGCACATATTTTCTGTTTTGGGCTGAAGTTCTCAGTCTTCTTGGTGAGGTTGTTGTTGCCTCAAGGGCACTGGACTTCGCTATCAGTTATGTCAAGGTATGTCTTGTGTAATTTCTGGTTGGTGTGACCTGATTTCTGAGCAGGGCCACAATGATGCTCTTACAGATCTCATTATTGATACCACCAAATTTGTGTCGGTGTTTGCACAATTGATTGCTCAAAGTGTACCCCACATTTATCTCTCAGCTGTTCCATTCACACCACATGAGTCCCTGACAGCAAGACAGTTCGATGGCTGGTTTCCGAACACATTGAGCATTGACAGCCAGCTGGGTTTCAAGTGGCCTGCAATCCAAAAGGTTTTGCATGGCCATAAAGGTGGTGTTCAGTCTGTGGCTTTCTCACCGGATGGCAGGCATATTGCATCTGCATCCGATGACAAGACAGTTCGTGTCTGGGATGCCCAAACTGGTGCTCTCGTTGCTGGCCCCTTCACAGGCCACACTGACTATGTTTGGTCTGTCAATTTCTCACCGGATGGCATCCACATTGCATCTGGATCCGATGACAAGACAGTTCGTGTCTGGGATGCCCAAACTGGTGCACTTGTTGTTGGCCCCTTCACAGGCCACACTGACTATGTTTGGTCTGTCAATTTCTCACCGGATGGCATCCACATTGCATCTGGATCCGATGACAAGACAGTTCGTGTCTGGGATGTTCAAACCGGTGCCCTCGCTGCTGGCCCCTTCACAGGCCACACTGGCTATGTTCGGTCTGTCAATTTCCCACCGGATGGCATCCACATTGCATCTGGATCTTCTGATCACACAGTCCGCATCTGGGATGCTCAAACCGGAGTGCTTGCTGCTGGTCCATTCACAGGCCACACTGACTGGGTTCGGTCTGTCAGTTTCTCACCAGATGGCAGCCATATTGCATCAGGATCTGATGACCAGACAGTCCGCATCTGGGATGCTCAAACTGGTGCCCTCGTTGCTGGCCCATTCACAGGCCACACAAACTGGGTACGGTCTGTCAGTTTCTCACCGGATGGCAGCCATATTGCATCTGGATCCAATGATAAGACAGTCCGCATCTGGGATGCTCAAACTGGGGCCATTGTTGCTGGCCCATTGACAGGCCACTCTGAGTGCATAAATTCCATTAATTTCTCACCAGATGGCAGCCAAATTGCCTCTGGATCTGATGACGAGACAGTCCGGATCTGGGATGCTCAAACCGGTGCCCTTCTTGCTGGACCGTTCATAGGCCATACATACCCTGTTACATCTGTCAATTTCTCACCGGATGGCAGCCAGATTGCCTCTGGATCCAGGGACAGGACAGTCCGCATCTGGGATGCTCAAAGTGGTTCCCTGACAGCAGCTGGGCCAATCACTGGCCATACAGATTTTGTCTCGTCTGTTTGTTTCTCACCTGATGGGACAAAACTTGTATCATGTTCCAACGACCTCACTATCCGTGTTTGCAAGGTCAAGCACCTAACCCAGATGAATTCTTCAAAAGAGGACCTCCTGATATTCGACTTCGAGTCTGGTTGGATGAAAAACACCGCAGGAGGACTGGTTTTTTGGGTGCCCCCTTGGTTGCGGGAGGGCTTGTACCTCCCCCACAATACACTAGTGATATCAGCGAAAGGCACAACCAAACTCGACCTCAGTCGCTTTGTCCACGGCACTGAATGGACCAAATGCTTCGATCCGAAATCAATGTCCACATAAATTCAAGGCGGTGAGTTGATTTGATTCTTGCTTGAGTTGCAGTTCAATGTATTTGTTCAGCGGTATCAAGCTACTTGAAGGAAGTACATACTACGAATCCTACAATGTGTAGTATGTATGTACTATCTTCCGTTCGATATTTGTATTCAGTTCACCTTTCCACTTGTTGAAATTTATCCATGATAATGAAAAATATCCTAGGAACAGAGTTCCATGACCCACGCACTCCGTCTTGTGATGATTTTGAACCCGAGTGAGAGCGAGCGAGAGAACAGATGTAGATAGATGAGTAAGCAAAACATCGGATATTTTCGCGTCCGCGGGAAACACCGGGCAAACGGAAAGCCGTCGATTCCGAGTCGGGTGCGTGCTCAGGAAATCAAACGCCTCCTGACATGGATGAATGGCGCTCGGCACGCAGCTAGCCTTGCACCTGAATAAGTGACAATGGTGAGTGGAATACACACGACACCCCTGACCATCCCAATATTATTGTGCCACACCTACGAGTACTTAGTGTACCTCGTAAGAACTAGGAAATGGGGAAATGCCAAAGAGGACACGGACTCCTGAAAAGAAATTGGGTTCTTGTCATCACCCCATGAGCTTGAGGATTTGAACAGAAGGCATCCATTCAAACGCCGAGGAGTAGGCAAAGATAACGCGCGGACTTCGGTGTCCTACGAACCCTTCCCTGCGATATTCGCGATTTAGTTGTGTGCGAGTGATAACGAAAGGAAGGAAAGACAGCCAAGATAAGCCTCCGTGAAGCACTGACTCGGAGCGCATGACGATTGAAGAACGAATGAACCTCATCCATCGAATACTCCCTCCGTCCCGGTAAAGAGGCGGGGCTAAAAAAGAAGAAGCAATTCTCGCAGCCAAATGCGTCAAACCCTCGCCGTGGGATCCACAAATCAAGGCGAGACAAAACACACCGTTGAGTTCCCTTCCCGCATGCCAGGGCCAAAAGCCAAGACAAAAAGTCGGCTTGGCCTTGGTAATCTTGCGGGAGTCGAACCCCTGCCGAGCAAATGCGTTGAAGAATAACTCAACTTGGGAGCATTGCTCGGTTGCTGATGGACCCATGTCTTCACTGATTTGAACCGGAGTATGTTCTGTCACAAGTAAGGAGCGATTGGGAGGTAGTAGTTTCAACGCAACCCAAATAGAAACTTTGGGTCCTGCAGATATTTCACAGTGACCGTCAAGCATCGGTTTGGAACGCACGAAGGGCAAAAAACAAAACTCTTCCTAGGCACTCATGAGTCCGGAAGAAATCGAACCCTATCGAGCATGGCTTCAATTGACTTCTGGCGGGTGATTTGTCCTTGGTTGTTAACGAACTCCGGCTTGTTCGAGCGTTGCAGAAATTATAGGAGAATATCGCCGATGAGTGGACTTTAGCAGCATTACGCACAGTCATTTGTGTCCTGGTTCTCATATTGAGTAAGTGCCCGGGCAGTAAGTATTAATTATTGCGACCAAAAGACGTTCAAAGACCGCTTGAAATCAGCCGTCGAGTTCCGTTTTGCAGGGCCCGACAAGTCCAAAAAAATTGGCTCCAAGCAGTATTCAAGTTTCCGATCCAGGACAGTGACCTATAAAGCCCCCCATGTACCTTCGAGCTTGTGTCAATGTTGATTGAATGCGACCGACATGGTCGTTAGGACAAGAAGTCGGCCCGCCATTTACCGGTGGCTGTACACAAAACCCTCACGTCGTCCTCCTCGTCGGGCAGCAGCAATGCCAATGGCGAGCAGCAGCAGCAACCAATCCCAGTGCTCACCCCTGCCGACGTCCAACATGCCATCTCTCTCATCCAAGCCGCCTACTCTGAGTCCGTCATCCAAGCCGCCTCCGCCGCGGCAGAAATCCCAGCTAGTCTCGACAAAGCTCTATGTACTATCCGTGCTGCCACGCAAAAGATCCTCCGCGCTGCCCTAGCGCTGCACGCGCTAGCACAATCTGCCAAGATCTCGCACGGATGTCTCGAAGTCTTGTAGCGCGGAGACGCTGAGCAAGTACGTACATCTACGGTGCGTCTTCTATCTCTTTTTGGTCCTTTTCTTTTCCTTGTCTCTGACTTTGCTGTAGAATCCAAATCGGAATGGAGCTTTCGAGCTCCGTCAGCGCCGAATACGTCGCCTTGGAAAGAGAAGAGGGAATTGCAGCTATGTCGGAACGATTCTGGTGCGCATATCTTATCCGCCTTTCATCGCGTCCTTGCTGCTTCGCGTTTTACGGGCACTGACGAGAAGGCTGAGCATTGTCGCTGTGAGGATGCGCCGCAGTGCAGCGCGTTGTCCCCCTTCACGCCCTCCGTGCCGTCCCTCGCGCATCTTCATTTCCCTTTCCCTTCCCCCTTTCCCGAACTTCCCGTCCCTTTTCCCGTGCCAATACCTCTCCTTGTTCACTTAGTTATATACCCGCGCACTGACGCCTTCCCTCCACAGACCTTCCCGCCACTGCCTGCCTACCTGCGATGGTCTCAGCCTCAGTCTCCGCGCCACCGGCGACGGTTGTGGCCTTAACCCGCTGCTCAACGCGCTGCAGCGGCTGTGTCAACTCGCGGGCGGTAGTGGGACGAAAACCCGACTCGATGGTACGTGCTATTATCATTCTTCTATCCGCTTCCCACTTCCTTGCCGTCATTTTCTCCCTCCTCCCGCGCCGAATCTCGCGCAGCGAGCTCACCCCCCTTCCCTCGCACCTTCTCACCGCTCCCGCGTCGTTAGCGCTTACGCCGCCCCGCCCACAGATACCTACGGGGAAATTTCACGACACACTCAGCTCGTCCCCGCGCGGATCTGGGAATTTGGGGATCCATCTGCCGGTGCGCAGCTCTGCGATCCCTCCTCACTGGATGCGGAATGTCCCCGGCGAAGCATATCCGCATCTACGCCCACCGTCTCGACTGTGGGGGCGAGACGGCGATTTCCCTTTTGGGACACCATATTTTGGGATTTTAACTCTTGTCCTGCTGGCTCTGCGAGGGCGATCGGACAGGCCTTTCAGCTTTGTTTTCCGTTTCTGGAATACACGAACTGCTGCTGGTGACCTTTTTTATCTCAGTGAGTTTCCTTCAATTTGCGATTGCGGTACCTCGCGCTAATACATCCGCAGCACCCGGATGCGCCGCATCTTCTACATGTTTTTGGGCGTCGCCAGAGTGCCCCATGCGCACGTCGGGCTCGAGCGCGCTCGACGCGGCAGTCGGGAGACCCCGCGCAGAGTTTTTTTTCCCAGCTCGTACGCTCTATTTCCTTCTTGTCGTCACGGGCTCAAGATTGTGGCGCCGGCGGCGGACGTGGCCCTAGTCCTGGATGCGCCACCGTTGATGTGTGTGAGAGGCTTCCCACCGAACGCTGCTGGCCAGTGCCGCGCGCGCACTTTCACGTTCATTGTTATCTGCCGTGCCTTATCAGAACACCCGAGCGTCTGCTTCTTAATTATTCTGCTTGCAGGTCTGTTGGGCACCGAGCATGGGCAATCTATGCTCGCGGGGGTTCCATTCCCCCGGGACTTATTCATACTCTGACTTCCATCGTCTTCTTTCATCGCCGCTTTGTTTTTGCCCGTGGATACCGGGTACGCCGTATGTATCTGCGTTGGATGGCGAGTTGCATTTTCGTCTCCTGTGCCATGGCTTCGCTAACTATTCTGTTTGAGCACTATGTATTCATCCATAGACATTCGACGATCAATATATCGCTGTCCTTTATCGGATCGTCTGGTGGAAAACTTCTTTTTGTGTTCTCAGATTACTCGCGGTACGGCGGGCTGTCATCGGGTTGTCAGGTCTATTCTGGTTGAGATACAGCCTTGCCGCAACGTGACTGCCTCCTACCTCAGGTCGGCCTATTCACTGCTCAGGATGGCTGACCACATCCTCTTGTGAACAAATCCCATGGGTCGACCGCAATGCACCCAATCCCCGTGTTGTGATTCACGAGGTCCGCTATTAATGTACATGCAGGTCGATGGGTCTTGAGCGGCTACCATCTAATCGGTCCCAAAAAGCTTCCGTCGCTCCCCTGTCATCTGACTGTCCATGTGGGTCGCTCACGATGCATACAAGTAGTCCTCGTTGTTGCAGCGTATCGATGTCAAGCCCACGCCCCCCCGCTCGCACTCTCAGACATGCCTGCCCGGCGTCGGCTGAGTCCCCAAGAAACCTGCGAGCGGTAAGTGATTTGCAGGGCTCGAAAGCATTTGACTGAGCGGTTGTCAGCCTCCGTGTCATATCCGTCGGCCGGGTACGACTCATATTTCATTCAATCGCTGCAACTAACCTCGAACCAGTCGGGTGCGGGAAAGTCGGCCCTGATTAACAGCGTTCTCGGGTTTGATGTTGCGGTGAGCTACACACACATTCAACAGCAGCTGAAGAGCATTATAAATGTCCTCATTGTAGAGAGTCTCGCACTTCGCGCAGGGGGCAACCGACATTCATTCCGAAATAACCTCCGAAGACAATAAGCACCTGATCCTACACGACTCGAGAGGCATCGAACCAACTGATACGGACACATTCAATATTGTTCGTGATTTCATCATGGCAAGAAGCGAGAAACAGCTGGAGCTAAACGACCAATTACACGCGATGTGGTGCACTAGATTTCCTTCCTCCCCCGACCGCTGTTGAACTATCGTTGTCAGGCTCTGTATCAAAACGCCTACTGATGATACTGATGATGCACGAGGTGTACTTGAGAGCGGAGACGAACTACTTCTTCAGCTTGCACATGAACATCAAAGTGAGTGTGTAGGATGTCCACCGAATCACGCTGAGTCTCGCTTTATTGTAGTCCCAGTAGTTGTTGTCCTTACTCAGTATGACCGGATTATTCAAGCCTACGGCAGAGATGCATATACCCTCTGTTTTGATGGCTACGTTGATTCGGTTCGAGCCGTTGCAATGCGCTTGAAAATTGAAATGCCGAATTGTATCAACGTTTCAGGTGTGTCCAAAAGTTCTATTCTTACGAGGATACTGATCTCTCCATAGTTCTTGACGGATACAATGACAACATCTCATCGCTTGTTGACTTGACTCGTCAAATTGGGGCCCGGTAAGTGTTGTCCCCGTATAAGATATATGCCTAACGGTTTTAGTCCGACCAAGATTGTGCCTTTGCACGTCTACATTCCTCCCAACTTTCCTTACACATCCGAGCTGTTTTTGCAGGAACACTCCCCGCAGCAGGTGCGATTTGTACAGGTCGCGTCACGCGAGGAAGCGGGGCTCATACTTCGGAGCGCCGGTCCTGACGTTGTCCTCGAATGGCTTGCTGGCGCAATTCTGCCGTATCAGCCGACACGTATAGTCTCTCTCACTGACATCGGAGGTCCATCATGTCTTTCGCGTGTCATCAATCACATCGCTCATTTCCACCACCTTCTGGAGTACCACCGCAGCGAGCCGATCCAAGGTGTCTCGTTGGAAATGTACCGGTTGCCAGATAGGGGACAGGCAGATCACAGCTCTGGGGACTACGTGAACTTGCTCTATAATAACCGAGTGCACCTACGACCCGGCAACGACGGCTATGGGCTGAACATCCGCAATACCTCTAACCTGGATCTGTTCCCCTACCTTTTCATCTTTAACAATGATGACTACTCCATCGAGGTCAGTGTTAAAATCTGTACTGTGTCATGCACTGACTCCGGCTAGCCTTTGTATCTTGCCCCACCCGGTGATACTCCACTCAGGCGTAACAACGCGGTGACCATTGACAAGGATAAAGCAAGCCGATTGCGGTTCAGCATGCCCCCCAACATGACTTCAAACTATTCGTTTCTAAAGCTTTTTGTCAGCACACAATGGCTTGACCTGCAGTGGATCACACAGGGGAAAGCATTTCCCGCCATGCTCGGAGAAGAACTTCTTGTGCATGATGAGGTTGTTCTCAAGCATGTGTGGGATATTCCCACAGTGGCTTTGGCCATGGGACTTGAACATACTACCAGGTGAGCATTTTACTCCTCCTCTAAATGGTGCTATCCCATGTACGCAATGCTAACTCATGTAATGATAAACATAGGGGGACTTTAGGCACGGGCCCCGAGCCCATGGTCCATGAGGCACTGAGGCAACAAACAGACAGCATGGGTGGTCATGCCCCTGTCGTCTATGATCCCACTAGTGTGGCGACTTCTATGATATATTGGCCGAACCAAGCTTCCACGTAGGTTCATTCTGTGGGACATATATTTCCACTCAACTTTCCTTCCCAGTACCGAAACAGATTTCATGCCTCAACCCGCAGCCGGGCTGGGGAAATTCGTGAAACAACATCCCGATGGTGGAGCCATTGTTTCAGTTCACCAACCATTGAAGTCTCTTTCTTGGCTCGAAGTCAACTACAATCTACCACTCCTGGAGCGCATTCGGAAGGATGGGTCATTTAGTGGCCCTCTCCCAATGCCATTGTTTCCAGAAGTTTCGGCGCTGGTTATATACTCGGCCGACCGCGGTGCTGGAGCCAGTATAGCTCAGGAGCTAGCCAATGAGTCTAGATTTCCGGTAGTTACAAGAGTGGCTGCGGACGACCCGATGTTACAGTGGGTTTTATTTTCTTTGTGGATGGTGGAAATATTGATATACCTTGGCCAGTTTCAAGTCCATGGTCACCACAAGAAGCCACATTGGTGAGCCTGTGATTCCGCGCAAAGATGATGACCGGGCCCCACCAGCGGACGACGGGAAAGGCGAGGGTGGAGGACCGACTGGACGGGGGGACAATCACAATCAATTGCCCGGTAGCGGTGGGGGATCAGGTGGTGGCTCACCCGGAAGCAGCGAGGGTGGTGGACCACCAGCGGGCAGGGATATGCAACCATCCGACGGCGGCGGCGGGTCGGGGGCCAGCCAGAGTGGTGGACCGCCAGGGGGCGGTGGCAATCAACAGCCCGGTGGTGATATGGGTGATGGCAACGGCGGACCACCCGGAGGCGAGAATCCATCCGACCATCGTGATGATCCGGATATCGATGGCTGGGCTAGCCCACTTCATTGGACGCAATTGGTTGTAAAACTTCAATTGACAGAGCTTGTCGACTTGGAGATTTGCTGCGAGACTCAGGTGAGCGTGATCACCTCAACCTCGCCGCAGCGTTAACAGTCAATTCAGTTTACCACCCACGGACCTAGAACGAGATTCTATCCGCCCGGAGAAGAGCGAAAGGACGTTATGGTCGTTACAGAGGTGAAAATTGACTTCCCCCCCGACCACGTCTCGCTCGGAAAATCGTTCGCTGTTCTCGGGTTGCAAGCAGATCGATCGGGGGCCATGTTCAAACCCACCAAGTGCGCCCGACCATTTGTGTTCAGCTTATTTATGTAACACTTTTTTCTTTGTCAGTTTGGACGCCGGGTTCAATCCACCGAACAAAACCTTCAAATATGTCTCGGGACAGAGCACGCAGGCCGGGGTTGGCCTGAATGTTGGTGTCCCTCCTAGCGCCATCTTGAATGCTTCCTACACCATCTCGAAAACCCTCGAGGCACAGGACGACAAGGTATGTTTTGTCATTCCACTGAACTGCGGTACACTACTTTCGTGCAGCCAATGCCCCCCGTGAAAGTAACATGTAAGCGGGGGAAACCACTGGCCGAGGAGCCTGCAGGGACGTCATATCGGTCCTATGGCTACTCATATGTAGCGCAACCCCATTTAGAGACCCCATCTTCCCTAGTGGTGCGGTTTGCCTTCGGTACAGACTGCCATGACCACGATACAGAGGTGCGGAATACCGCACCATAATTGTTTCCACACTGATTCAAGTTCTCAACAGAATAATCCAGCGGCATCTCCTCGCGTCTTATCCGTCAACCGGCACCAAATTTTTGTCTGGATATACAACCCGCTGGCCAAAATACAGATCCAGGGGGTTATATTGTTGCTCAGCGTCCGTGTTTATTGCCGTATGAATTCTTCTGCTGATCGTCCAGTAACTGGTAGGTCATTGTCCCCGATATCCGAAATCAGAGGAAGATGGCGTGGTCAGAAACTTTGAAGCTTGACCCTGGGACGGGGCAACGTACGCACAGCATTTAACCAGTCCAGTTCAAAATTTTTAATCGATCTTCAGTCATGGAAGACCCGAGGATCGACCATCTCCGTCTACACGGAGGCTCACTCTCCTCGGCCCTTGTTACCCTGCCCAAGGCTGGCGGCGGGGTTGTGGAAAAAATCAAAGAGGGAGCAAAGAGTGTTGCCAAGATATTCAGCACAACTCCTTGCCCGATGAGCCTGGTCCCCCAAGAGATCGAGAGTGTGGGCTGGGACAACAGGCGAAATGATTGGAGGGACCCCATATATCCGGCACTCGACAAGAAATTCCAATCTTTAGAAGACCCAAGCTTGTGGTCGGTGTACCGAATCATTCCGGCTAACCAAGCGGACCCCCAACCCCTGTGACGACCGAGGAATGCCCATGTTATCCGGCAGACCGCTAGGTTCCTTTTTTCACTTGCCGTCTTGTACCCATTACAAAATTGATGTATGAGAAGTGCAATATATTTTATCTGTTCACGAGGAATCAAGGGGGAATCGGACAAGATTTTTCTGATCAAAAGTCACCGTATCTCAGGAGAGACACAGGTCGAAGAAACATGGAACATTCGGACACACTCTTTTCAACACCGATGTCGACCCGGAGTCTAGAATTTGATAGTTGATCCCCCCTTGCGAGAAATGCATGTGGATTTTGGCCCGCTACTCCGCTAGCTATATAGCACAGGGGGCAAACATGGCGGCACTTGCTATAGCGGCATCCCAATGGCATCCCGTGGGCAACCCACGAGCCTTTTGTGCGGACTTGCAATGCCCTTTGTCTTGATATTGATCCGGCCACTTCTGATTTCCCACCGTTCGTATCGGGCCGTTATGTGTGATGCGACCAAGATGCGACTCAAGTATGTGCCCGTGGGTCATCGCAGTTAGTGTTGAGCTAATTCCTCACTCTGGAGATGGTCCTGCATTCAGAAAAAAATTGATATCCTGTTTTGCCATCCGTATATCACCATAATTCCAAAGATCAGTTTGAAAAATGAGCAAGGAATGTTGCAGTATATGTATACATTGCAGCCAATAGCTATATGGTCCTCGTTGAATTTCCGTAAATAAATGGCCGGACGGGATGCCCATTATTTCTGTCTAACTCTGGGAGTTCCGGGTAACCAGAACTCATCTGGTGTATCTTCCACTGCCCTGCATGCTCTCAAGGTGAGACTGGGCTTTTCAGATTACTCCTAGAATTTCAGACAAAAGAAAGTCCATGTCTGTCATTGCTCCAAACAGAATCATGCTTGAGCAATGCAAGTATAATAACCCCCCCCCCCCCTTACTCCGTCGTCGTTCAACTTGTCGTGATTCAGATGGAAACACAAACAAATAATTTGTGGCCTCTCACCTGTCTTCGTGATTTATCTAGCCATGAGAAAAGGATTGCCTGCAGGAGCACTTGCATTAGTTGGATGAATCCGAGACTTGCATCACCCCTATTCAACCGTACAGCCAATCACAGTCGTGGGAAATCAGAAGCGACCGGATCAGTCTCAAGATAAAGGGCTTTGACGAGTCCGCACGAAAAGCTCGTGGGTTGCCCACGGAATGCCATTGGGTTGCCGCTATAGCAAGTGCCGCTATGTTTGCCCCCTGTGTAGCATCATGTACAGAGTTGGAATGTCTTTGCAGGCAAGAAACCAATCGTAGCAACATATAATTTGACGAATGAGCGCAAAATGATAAGCGGTAAATGAACCGTGAGAGGATCAGTTACAATCAAGGAATCGGGCAGGGTGAAAGTGACGTTGCGTGACGTTACTGACGTCGCATTGACGTTGTGACGTTTTCGAACTGACGTTCACTCTGTCACACCGGCGCACTGTCACGCAATCATTGACGTGCACAAGTAGATACTGACGTTAAACAGTGCCATCGCACCCCGGCGCGTGTTCTACATTAACCAGCGACTCAGTCTTCTTGGTTTTTGTAACTTTTGCCGAGAACACTGTGAATATTTTACACCTCGGCTCCTTCGTTGGCCCACTGTCTTCATTCTTTTGGCGTCCATTCAAGTCGTGGTCGTGTCTTTCGGTCATCAGTGTGCTTGGAGGACTAATACGAGTATTCAGTTCCAATACGATAACATTGCAATACAACATTTCACCTGAGGTCCGTTGGCGTTGAATGGAATTCCAACCTGGTAACCATTCGTGAAGAACTCATCAAAGGCTTCGGAGATCATCTTTTTGTCACTACCACGGGATAATGGGACTCCCATCCTCCATTATCACTCGATAATGGCGAAAGTTATAGGTAGAACGTCAGTCAACATTGCTGGTGCAACTGACGTTCGGTGGCTGTACACTGACGTTCAGACAGCGCGAGCATTGGCGTTGGTGGGCATATGAGTCGGAGATGCATTTCCACGGCAGTCAATGATGTATTTATGAAATAATTCTTCGTCAATGAGCCGCAAAATCTGGATACAAAAGAGCTGGGTAGTGTCTGTTGTGGAATCCGATGTATTTTCCTTTTCTTTCACCCGAATCAGTTGAATTCGGTGTATCTTGGAGTACAGTGGCGGCGCTGTGCAATATTTTTGGCACTGGTACCTTCTGGCAGCCGAAGGATGGTTGTAGATACAATCCTTTGAATATCACTGCTGAATTGAAGGGACGTGGGTCTTGGAAGAAAATCCACCCCGGCGAACATTTTGTGAATAAGTCACTGAAGGCTTCATATATCATGCTTTTGTCGCTCTCAGAAGATTCGGGGTATCCCTCCGAGTCGTATTTACTGATAATCTCAGAATTCATATTCTGAACGTCAGTGAACGTTCGCCGCAGCGGCCGCACAACTGACGTTCGGTGGCTGTGCATTGACGTTCAACCTGGCGCAGCTGATGTTGGCCGTTATCATGTGGTCCGGATCCATTGCCACGGGTCGACGAATTTCATACGAATGGCTGCTACTCATCGCTGACGGTTAGCATTGCAGTGGTTTGGATATCGCTGCCCTTGGTTGGATGGAGGCTAGACGGAATCCGGGTGAGTCTTTTGTGAATAACCTGTTAACGGCTTCAGACACTGTATTGCTGTCACTGAGACACAATATTAGGGATACCTCGGAATCATATTCCTCAATAATCTCAGAATTAATGCTCGGAACGTCAGTCTGCATTCTGCGCAACTGACGTTTGGTGCCGATGTAGCCATTATCTTGGCCAGCGAATCTGGCGGGGATGTATTGCTGTGGAACCCACAATATTACTTGGGACGACAGATACTTGCCAGGGTTACAATGAGGTGGAAGGGAAGGCATTCAACCAGTGGCCGCAATGCTGACAGACGAGGGAACTTGAAAATGAACTCAACCCCAGATCCCCAGCCTTGCCGGCCTTGCCTGTTGCGTCATGTTACGAGACGCGGATGAAATTGGGCTCCAAGGCCGGTATTTGGTGGTGTTGAAGTTGAACGTAAGACCGACGTCGAGCGCCGCGACGCTGACGCAAAGTGCCGCATCCGACGTCGGAGACACAACCAACATTGACGTTGTCTTGAACTCACTCAGGTATGTCACACTGACGTTGTGTCACGGCGCATGTTGACGTTAACTGTAGCTGCAATTGACGTTCAAAGGTGTAGGATTGACGTTCACCGGCGTTGCATTGACGTTGAAAATCGTTGGTGTGACATTTGTGACGTTCGCACATTGACGTCGACTGATGTTCAACTAACGTTGCACGAATTTTTTTGTGTGTTTTTCAAGGCCTCGACTGTGTCTATCCCATTGGATTCCTATGCTAGACTCTGTGTGAAGCATCCCCCAAGGTGCCTGTGAAATATGGGAGCTCTACCAAGGCGTATAAGGTGAGTTCAACACTGACGGAAAATTCAACTGACGTCGCACTGACGTTGCACACGTCAAACGTCAGTGCGACGTCAAAATATCCTTGCCCCAAGGAATCGAGGCAGGCTCATACGATATGCTTGTCCCATCTGTTAGACAGGATGGAGGAGACAAATATGTGAAGCACGGGAGCCTTGGAGGTACACAAGCTTACACGAGCCGGTAAGTAGCAACTGGACAAAACAAGAGGGTCAGCAGATAAACAGAGCAAACTGATCGACCCATGAGCTTTGAGGGAGTCAATCCCGAGCACGGTTGACTGTAGACTGTTTGAGTCTGGGCCTGAGGAAATAGATGAGCAAGCGTTATCAAGGAGAAGGAACAAAACCTAGCTTGCAATTCTTCACGGGTGGGCGATCGTTTGATGTGCGATTCATGTGTAAGTAATTGCCTCCGCCAGGGAGGAATGCCAAATGGGAAAAACATGTTGGTACCGCGTGCAATAACAAGAGATACCGACTAAAAGATCGCCGTATGGGTCGTGAGGAACTCGAACCCGCCAAGCTGCAGCACGTACATCGGGCGGTTGGAAACAACGGACATGTGGTGCCCAATGTCCGACAGACCCGCTGGTATCGTTCACGGAAGCCTGAGTGAGTAGGAAAGTTACGGCTCCGAAATGCATAGGAAAAGACTGACAGAAATGGGGTTGATACTTGATACCGATGCTTGAACTCGTCAAGCGGGTGCATGCGAATTAAGAATGGGAATCGAGACATATTTGAACATTCTGAAAGGCTGCAAGGCAACGGTCGAATGGCGGCGAGCAAAGATCGCTTCAAATCGCACGGATGGCAAAAAGGCGGCATGAGTCCTGAAGGAGTTGAACCCTCCTGAGCACGGTGTTGGCTAATCCCTGGCCAATTATTGGTACTTTCTTGCCCACGGACTCTTCCTTATTTGAGGCGCTGCCGAGGCAGGGGGAAAGTGACGTTACGTGACGTTACTGACGTCGCATTGACGTCGTGACGTTTTTGAACTGACGTTCGCATTGTCACATTCATAACGCCCTCCGGGCACCCCTGGTACCTCCCGACCGACCAATAGCTCGTTGCTAGTCCCCAGAACCCATTCATATACTAATTCAACCAATTACAATTCCAGCCTGGTCGTACATTGAATACCCAGGCAGGTGAAAATTCATTGAGAGCTCGGCCCTTGAGTTTGACTCCTACCACATTTAAACCGGCTCCAGGTTCAACACGAGCTGGGGAATTTAGGGACGCAGGACGACTCCGGAGTCTCTGTACTTACTGCCTGTGGGACCATCGAGTTGAACATCAAGGCAGGTGTTAACTTGTTGAGTTCACAGCCAGGCTTATAATGTGGCTATGCCCGGGAACCATGCAGGAGGCCGTCATGATCGAGGCGAATCCGGATGTGTGGCTGTGGACGGTAACCAGAGAAGACGCCGTCATGATCGAGGCGAATTGCATTTTTCATGTTTTTGACAGCGAGATGTGTGGCTATGCTCGGACATCACCGACGGCATGTCTCGGAGCTGATCAAATGGGAATTTTTTTTGGTAGACCTGGTCCCTAGGTCGGTACCAGGAACAGGCGCATTGTCACGCAGGCATTGATGTGCCGATGTTGAACAGTGCCGCTGCTCGCCGATGTGTGCTGAATACGACTCACCCTGCTTTGTGTGATGACCCTGTGAATGTCATTGAGTGTTACTTTCGCAAAGGTTTGTTCTTCGTCGACTCTATCCAAGTTTCCAACGCGCTCGCCGCCGGTGCGCCTTCAAAATTCAACCATGACCCCAATTTCTCTTTCATACATTCCCCTTACGCAATGGTGACTCGGGAATTCACTTTACCACAGATTTATAACTTGCTAATCGCTCGTTAAAACTCTACCGTCACTTCGAGCTCGTTGAAACTTGATCCCCAATGTAATGCGCTATTCTTTTGCAATGTGATCTGACAGTGGACCCGATACTGTACCGATTTGTATGGAAGCAACCACGCCGGAGGCGTTACGAAAATTTTGGGTTTGGAGCTAGCAACAGTTGCCTTATTTGGCACCGGAATTGCCTAAAAAGGAAGGTCACAGCCCCGCAGGGCCGAAATTTTACCCAAAGCAGGCCGAAAAAGTCGAAAATTGTGCGTTACGCAGCGATTTAGGCAACATTTTGAGGCCTGCGTTATGTGTTACGTTGCTACCATACAAATCGGTACAGTATGAAGAGAGCATCATGACGTACTAATGAATGAATTACTGGAACAAGGGCTCCAAGCTGTGGAAAAGCTACAGGACGGTCGGGTTCGGGGACACTGAAATGAGACCCCAACCCGATGAGCATTTTTTTGAAGAACTCATTGAAGGCTTTGGACGACTCTTGACATTCCGCCGCTCGCCCCTAACCCAAATCGGGCGATTTGATGGCGGCAGCCACGGCACATTCGAGCTCCGCTCCTGTCAAACACTGTCAGCCAGTGTCAGCCACAACCTTGCCTCCTCCCTTGTCCTTCGTACCCATGCCCTCGCACGCCAGCCAAGGCTAATGTCCGTCTCTGTGCGCACCTTGCCCGTAAAGAAGCCAGAACCTCGTGATTGTCGAGCATGGCCTGAGGCCGCATTCTCCACAACAATTTCGCATCGTCCCGGGCGCATCAGCCAGAGAGCCCCATCTTAAAATCGCTCACTTGAACGGCGCATGCCGGAGACTAAGCTCGAGTCGGCCCGCCTGTCGCCGCCTCTCGCGCAGCGTGCTCGTGAATTGATCACGTATGTTTTCGAGGGTGCCCGCCATGGATGAGAAATATATAAATGCCCTTGTACTTATGGATTAATGCTATCGGAGTATGATGTGCGATGCGAGAATCTGGCTTCCACCGCTTACGGTTTGCCGGAGAGACTCGGATGGATTTTAAATCCGTTCCCCGATTGCCGCTTTTGGCAATGGCTGATCGATGATGTGCAGTCACCAGTATATCTTCCTCAACCCTTACTCTCGTCCTCGTCCTCGTCCCTGATCCCAACCAATGAAACATCTATGCATTGGAATGGAATGAGCTTCATATGGCAATAAGTCAGTGTATTAACGAGTCCGTTGAATCACTGGCTAATACGACTGGGTAAAGCTAGCCTTTCAGTATTAGAATTATTTGGCTTCATAGAAGGTGTCATATTGCAACAAAGAACAAGTCACAAGCTCAAAAGTTGTGCCAGCAAGTCCGGATGAACCTATGTAAATCAACGGCTGCAACTTTATCATTACACAGCCACTTGTAAAGTTGCAGCCGTTGAATCTAGGTGGTTGTGCAGCAACGGCATCATCTGATTCATGAAATCGTTGATGGGTCTGAAAGACATAAAATGAGGTACCAGAGGAACATAGTCTGTAGTTAACCGCGCCACCGTGCGAGGGTGGCCGCGGTATTAGTAATCATCGGAGTTTCAATCATGTTCCCACGGCCTTTCCATTCGCGCAGCCACTGCTCTTCTGCTTTCCTTGCCCTCCCTCCCTATCTTTCGGCCCCCCGCTCCAGTTGAGCAACTCCTGGAGTAACCCCACTCTCACCAAGATTGTAATGGACCAAATTCCGCCACCAGAAGACAGCTTTATCCCTCGCAGCAAAAGCTGATCAGACACATCCTTCATGGCAGACTGCAAAGACGCTATACTGGCCGGCCGGAATCTGGCTCCCGAAATCCACGAGTACAGCCCATGGGCTGTCATTATACGTCGACCCTGAAAGTCTGCGTGACCAGGCGGCGAAATCGCCGTGTCCGAGATGTCTCGCGCGCAGATATGGGAAACGGTGCGCTAAGGTGTAAGCCATGTCGTCCTGGCTGTCTGCAGCTCCTGACCCTCATTGTTAAGACTCTCAATGTTGGTTTACGACCAGAAAAGTCGGCGCAGGCAGAGGAACTGAGCAGGTACGTATCTCGTACCTCTCCAATTAGTTTGACCCAAAGCCTTTACGCCAGCTCAGCCCTGCTCGCCCGCCCCACGTTATCTCTACCCTCCGTACGCGCTGGATCCGTGCGCACACATGTGCCTGCTCTCATAACACCCGAGCCCCGGACGTAGCTTACGAAGGATTTTCCTGGCAAACTCCGTCGTCGCATGGCGCTGTGGTGCACCGTTAAGCATCCGTGCGCGCGCAAGAGCTGCGGCGCATGATGCCGCTCGAGTGGACGTCCGAAGCACGGTGATACGGTGCGTACACTTTCCCGCATTCTTTACTCTCGCCGAGATCACAATCCTCCGTCGCCCAGCAACACGTACACACCCGCGCGTTGCCGCGTTCATCCCCGCCAGCGCAGAGTCCTGAACCCACGACGCGCTCGTTCTCTTGCTCCCACGACGCCAGCGCTGAACGACGCACGGAACTGTCACTCCCTGCGCTGGCAAATTCCGCTCCCGCGCAAGACGAGCGGGCAGATGTCCACACTCTCTGCCCAGCCCAGTGACGCAGTGTGTCGCCGTCCACCTCCGCCGTAGCGTAATGACTCTGGTCGAGCACCGAGCGGATGCTTGCACAGAATTACACATCTCACAAGTTACCGATCTCTTCTCTCCTTCTTTCTTTTGCGCAGCGGAATCCCGCTCCCTAACCCTGCGCCAGAAATCTCGTAAGAAGGGGCTCTTTTATCCAATGTCGTATCTGCCTGTTTTTCCGATGTTGTACTAGTAGTATGGCATATATAGTACATACAAGGTTGCAATTTCATCGTCGCCCTCGCATACCTCGCCGCCCCTGTGAATTGCGTGGGTTCCGCTGAGATTGCATCGGAGAATATTGGGACATTGCTTCTTTCCACCGGGACGTTCAAGTAAACCTGTTTCGAGTTTTGCTCAGTTTTCCCCAAAGCCATCCGTGGGCATACAAAGGGTCACTTGACGCGTCATAGAGGACCATTTGAGCCCCAAGAGTTGGCGGAAACGCGAGAAGATGCGTCGAATGAGCGTGGGAATACTTTCAAGCTCCGATGATTACTAATACCGCGGCGACCGAACACGGCATCAACCTTACTGACAGACTACAACATGCGAGGTACGAGCACAAATCTGTTATAGTGTCTGTTTAGAAGAGACTAAGAGGAACAAGACATGAATTCAAGAAATCAAAGCTAAGTGGATCTATCTAGTCCTCCTCGTCGTCGTCTCCGACCTCCAGCTCGAGGCTCTTGCACTGCAATACGTACTGGCAGTACGTATTGCAGTCATGCTGATCTCGCCATTTCTCAACTCCTTTTGCCCCATGATCGCCAACACCGGAGTCCCTAGACGAAGTCAGGCAGTGGACAATGGATGGATGCCAATTAGTGATGTGCCGGGCCAGGGCTTAGGCCCAAGCCCGACCCAAGCCCGACCCGACCCTACCCGACCCAGGCCCGACCCGACCCTAGTTTGAGTCGGGCCTAGGGTCGGTTCGGTTGACCTTATCCACCTGACTTTGGGCAAGAAAAGAAAATTGCAACAGTAGTTTTGGCATTTACAAGGCAGAGCTTACTGTAGTGCTCACATTTCGACAGCATATCACAGCATATCTGAGGTCAGGTCGTAAAATAACACCTGTCGATGAAGTGGATGGTGGTTTAAACCTTCGTTGCAAGCCTATTTGAGACTACTACGCAAGGGAAAGGATATATGAGGACAATATGAGGTGAGTAAACATTGCAGAACATGTTCAGGCTTGAAAAAAACTCACTCAATCAAGTCGTCGAAAAATACACCCAAGCCCGGGCTCTAAAGTCAGACGTACATCCTCGGGGGTATCAATCCACAGCTCGAGCGCGAGAACTCGGCCTTTCATTGCAGATGCGTGCTTGGGCATCTTGCTGAAATATGCGTCTTGAGCTCCGGAGGTTTTGTGCACCTGATAGAAATCGAGAACAGCTAGGTGCTCGCTGTCCTTGATGATATTCTGGTTACCGTGAAAGCGCCAGTCGACCATTTCCCTGTCCGTAAAGTTAGAACACCGAAATCTCCTTCATAACTAATACGTACTTGGTAATAGAATATGTCTTTGTCTTCGTCCAGGTGACGTTCCATCCTTCGATAAGCTCATCCTTGATCTCTAGAAATTTATCGATATCCGGGAAAGAAGAAGATCAAACGTGCGCAGCTCAAGGCGCACGGAACATGGCAAGAGATTCATTGTGATGGTCACGAGAAGCTTGGCTCTCTTGCTCTGATGATGGGCGGGGTTGGTCTCCCAATTCACGGTATGAAGGATAAATGGGGCGGGGAGATATTGTATTTGGCGGTCATCCCGGACGACCAACATACCGATGTCATAGGACATGTAATCCTTGATTTTGTCGAGACGTACGGAGGTGAGAATCATTCGCTCTGCAATGCTTCTGCTCATCATTTTCTGGAAACTCTTGCAGCTATCCCGCAACAATTTACAACGGACAAAGGATCGGAGTCTATCTATGCCTTTGCAACCGGGCTAAAGTATGTACAGCATGGACTAATAATTGTGCTGCTTATTAACGTTTCCATAGAGTCGCATATGCACCTGAAATAGACCTCGTCCGTTATCCCGTATGCGTCAGTGTAAAGAGCACCAACAATACCCCTATCGAGAGCCTCTGGCATTGGTTTCAGGATCAGTGCGGCAAGAACCTCTACCTCCAGATCACCAAGGGCCGCAACGAGGGAATTTTCAACCCAAACAACATCATCCACGTGTAAGTCTGCTCCCCTTGCATCCGTATACATTTCCGCTGAGCGTCCGTTTTAATCTAGACATCTCTTCAATTGGAGCTGGCCGCCAATAGTTCAGGGCGAACTCGACCACTTCACAGAGCGCTGGAACTCACATGTCATTCGCCGTCAACGCAACAAATTGATGCCGTCCGGAGTCTCACCCAATGAGCTCTATGCTCATCCAGAGTACTACGGGGCCGCTGTTTTGCTATTCCCATTCCAAAGTCCGCAGTGGACACTTTTCGTGATACCATTCGGATCGACAGAGAAACTGCGCTCCGTTGGGTTCCCGTTGAATTTGACACGATAGCTATTCAAGTTTACGAGCTGCTTGGCTCTCCTGTGTGCTCTGCGGAGACTGCCTGGGACCTCTTCTCAAAGATGTCCTCCGTGATGCGTTGATTACAATTATATAAGAATCTGAATCTTATTTTTGCGACCAGCTCGCGACGACGAGTAGAATAAGAAAATTATATTGCGCATGGAGCTATGTACTGTACACAATATGTGCTAGGTATCGAAAGAAGTTGAAAGCGGAAGATAATGAAGGGTTGCAGGAAGAGGGTGCCCAGTCTGGAATTGAACGGCAGTCTCGGGGATCTCGGGGATTCCATGTTCGAACATGGAACCGACCAAAGCGCAATGAAAACGAGGGAAAAGGAGCTCGAACAACATGAGGGATAACACAGACATGCTATATCGCCGTACCAGCCCTTGCAAAAATGACCACCGTCGAAAGCAGACAGTCTCACATGGGTTTTCGCAAGGCATCACTGATCTGTCCGGTGCAACACCATTCAGAACAGGACGGAGTGGGCCAACAACTGATACATGGAGAGGAGGACTGTAACAGTCTCCAAAGCACAACAGCCGTCCTCCCGAGACTTTCAGTGTAAGCACTTACTGATCGAGGGAGACCCGTGAAGGGGTGAAGATGTCTTTGGTTTCGAACGGCTACTTATAGCTTTTCATCCAAAGTGGCAGTGCTGCTCTGGGACAATGGCGTGCCACCGTACCATTTGAACTTTGTGTGCAACTTCCCATTTGGGGTCCGGACAATGGGGCCACCGTTGGCCTCGCAAATACATCTTTGTCCTGATTTAGGCAGGATAATCAAACAATAGTGTACTCACTCAAGCGGCAGGCCCAGAACAAAGTGGTACAAGGAGTAAACTGATACGGTTGGTTAAAGATGCAGACGGCCGTATGACCACGGTGGACGGGGTGGTGGCATGACAGAGAAGAATAACGTCAGGGATCATTGCCAGAAGCGGCAATCGGACAATGGATTTAAAATCCATCCGAGTCTCTCCGGCAAACCATAACCGCTTTGCGTGGTGAAATCGGTGCAACGGAAAAGACTTTGCCGCTTGCTCTGTTCGCTGTGATTTGACCATCGTGCCGAAAGTTTGCCGCAATCAAAATTCCCCGTTTAGGATAGGGGCGAGCGGCGGAAAGTACGCAAGTGCTTTGGACTAAGTCCCGGACCCTCGCTTTGTACGCCAAATTTCTGTCACTGCCGGCGGAACTATGGAGTGGTAATTCTTCATAATCCCATTCGTGTCCGGATGGAGGTCAGTGGATCCCAGAATAAAAGTTGGAAACCGGTCAACTTTTTGTGAATAATTTCAAATATCCTCTCACAGAGGACTCGGGGTATGCCTCCGAGTCATATTCCGTCAGTATCCCACAACCGATATCCCGAACGTCAGTCAACATTGCCGCACAGACTGATGTTCGGTGGCTGTGCACTGACGTTCAACCCAGCGCGATTGACGTTAAGCACCGTATGCAGCCATGCCGCGGTATTGCAACTGCAGCCAATGAGTCTACTACGACAACAGGGTTTCTCGGCTGGAGGATCCAGCCTTGTAGTGGATTAGATATCACTGTCGACCTCGAGGTCCAAGGGTGGAATCTGGGTGAATCTGGTGTGAATAACCAATCAAGGACATCATACATTGTGATTTTGCAATGTCGAGGAGCCGTTGGGTAACAATTGAAGCCATATTTCTCAAGAATCTCGCACTTTGTAGTTGGAACGTCAGTCAATATCCCAAGCAGCTGATTAGCTGAGTGGCAAGGTCCCAAGAGGTTGCACCCAGTGGTCCTGCCTATTCAAGGCCAGCCAATTCATGGTTAAGCAGCGTGTGGTCGACCCCCTGGAACGATGTTGTGCTCGGTCGGCATCTTGTAGAATTCTGTAAGGATAACCACCCGTACAGTACTACATGCTTGTCTTCCGTAAACTCGTTGTTCAGCCTGTGGACCACGCGAGTATAATATACCCCCCCCCCCCCCCCCCCAAGCACAATTGATGTTTCGGTGGCTGTACACTGACGTTCGGGCAGCGCGACCGTCGACGTTGGCCGGTGTACGGGACATAGATGCATTTTTATGACGGAAAATGGTGTGACATTGTCATTGGTGTCTGTATCACTATCTCTTTACCTTTACCATAACCACAAAATGTGCATAAGATGACAGGTGCTACGCTTGTGGCAGAACCCGCATTTTTCGATGCATTTTTCCGAATCAGTTGAATTCGGTGTGTATCGGAGTTCAACGACGGCACTGTGCAGGCTTTGATGTAAATGTCTTTAAATAGCTAAAAGGGAGTTGCAGGTATAATTCTTTGAATACAATCGCTGAGCTGGAGGTCTGTGGACCCTGGAGTGAAATCCCAACCCGGAGAGCATTCTATGAATAACTCATTGAACACTTCAAACACCATGGTCCTGTACTCCCCTACAGACTCGGGGCATCCCTCCGAGTCATATTCGCTAATAATACCAGAATTGATATCCAGAACGTCAGTCAAGGTTCGCCGCACAACTGACGGTGACTGTGCACTGACGTTGAGAACTGGCGCAACTGACGTTGGCCATTATCCTGCTGCCCGAATGCATTGCCACGGATTAAAAAATGTTTATACAAGCGGCTACTTACTGCTGAGAAGCATTGCAGTGGTTTGGATATCGCTGTTATCCTTGAGGCTTTGAGGTCGGAGAGTGTTCAGAGGCTGTGATTGGCTGAACCTTTAGGTTTAGCTACTCTAGGGAACTTGGGTTTCGGTCACTTTTGCTACATGTACAAACAAAGAATTCGTCATGCGACATTAGTAATAACGGTAAAATATCTCGAAGGATTTGCTATGATTACCCACTTCGGGCGACCATCTACATCTAATCCCCGATCTTTTCAGTCTGATTCAAGTCCGATTCCAATTTTCTTTTCACGAATATGTGTCATTTCCACTTTGTAGGACGCCGTCTTGGTGCCGTCCCCAATTTATCACCTGCTGATTGCTGCTGAGGGCTCACGGTTAGCGGTCGCCAGATACCGCAAATTCAATCCACAGGTCCGCGGAGTCTATGAGCGCGAGTCAAACTTCAAAGAGGAATGCTCGTGCGGAATTGTAACTAGAAAGGTACGAGTTCACCGTATTCAATACCGTCGGTTGGCCTATTAAATTATATATTTAGAAGGAAGTGGCAATGGCGCAACTTGAAGAGAGAAGAGGAGAGAGAGTGTGTGTGAAATAAATCTCAGGACATTGCAGCCCAGGGTGTAGTGTCTGGATTGGCTGCTAGCCTGGCTGTGTCCACTGACTATCCGACTAGTACCGATCCGAATCAAGGGAAAAACGGATTTCTCCTTGATTTTCAATCCTTCAGAGGGAGAGAGTTAACGGCGCAAGCTATACTAAGTAGCTAAGATGCCAGGCTGGGCCTCATTGCCAGCATATAACTACGCAATAATAAGTAGGCCACCCGCCTCGAAGAGGCCCAATCCCACGTCATGGAGTATTTTTGTGCATAACTGGTTAAAGACTTCAGGGACTGTGCTTCTGTTAGCTGGCTAGCTGGACGACATATTGCAACCCTCCGGGTCATATTCACCAATAATCGCAGACCTCATACTCGGAACGTCAGTCAACATTCTGGCACAACTGACGTTCGGTGGCTGTACACCGACGTTCAGACACTGCCAGACAGGCGCAAGTATTGACGTTGCTGACGAATCTGGTGGTGATGCATCTCCATGGCACACAGTATTTCTGGTGAGGCACGATACTCACCAGGAAGTAGAAGGGAAGGCATCCAACCACTGGCAGCAACAAGAAGCCGAGTGAGGTTGAACTCAACCAAGCCTTGCGAGTCCGAACTCCGACTCCGTTGCGGGAGTAGAAAATGAGCAGTATGTTACAAG
Source organism: Mycena polygramma (assembly GCA_029449255.1). NCBI lineage: Eukaryota > Fungi > Basidiomycota > Agaricomycetes > Agaricales > Mycenaceae > Mycena > Mycena polygramma. The sequence goes on from JARKID010000042.1 coordinate 184,861, forward strand.
ACACGAGGGAATGGGCAGCATTGGGTGCTGAAGTTGAATTGGACTGAAAGAGACGTCGAGCACGGCAACATCGACGCAAAGTGCCGCATTGACGGCGAAGAAACAATTGGTGTTGACGTTGAACTAGTGCGGGTATGTCACACTGACGTTGTGTCACGGCGCAGATTGACGTTTACTGTAAGTGCAGTTGACGTTCGCCAGACGTTGACCGGCGTTGCATTGACGTTTAAAGTCGTTAGTGTGACGTGCGTGACGTTCGCACATTGACGTTCACTGATGTTTTGCTGATGTTCAACTGACGTTGCACGACTTTTTTTGTGTGTTCTCCAAAGCCTTAACTGTGTCTATTCCATTGGATTCCTATGCTAAACGTTGTGTGTAACACCCCTTAAGGTTCCTGTGGAACATCGGAGCTCTACCAAGGCGGACAAGGTGAGTTCAACACCGACGGAAAATTCAACTGACGTCGCACTGACGTTGCACACGTCAAACGTCAGTGCGACGTCAAAATATCCTTGCCCAGTGCGCAAAGTAGTAATGCGAGATAAGCCACCGTTGTGCGCTACAAAACGTTATATCGTTATCGACCGCTTACGGGTTCTGAGGGAATCGAACCCTCGTCGAACAAATGTGTTTTGACTGCAAACTGTGTATGGACGGTGCTCGGTGGCCTACGAACCCATTTTGTTACTGAGTTCGAATCGGAGTAGGTGCCATGGTGGCTTGATTCCGAGGAACTGTGGAAAACGTAGCGATTCCAAAGCGATTCTACAAGAGAGAGTTGATTGGTTCTGCGAATATTTCACTCGGTCAAGTGGATCAGTGAGCAACTTGAAGTAGACACACGTCGGTAGCCTCTGGACCTGTGTACTATGTTTTCGTCTTTTTCTTCTGAGATTGATCGAGTGCCAGTGATATTGCAAGAAGGCTACATCGAAACCGAAGCGATAGTCTTCCAGCTGAATGTTGCACCCTGTGTGTGAGCCGTGGAAGTGGGTATGTGAAGACAAAACACTCGCCGTTCTCTCGGCTGGCGATTGGTTCACAAAGAAAGGCGGTGACTGAGAGAAATGTACTGTAGCGACTGAGGACCAAAACGACGATTGTGGATGGATGGGTGCACTTTGCGACTTCCTGAAAAACAAAACGTTGGTATATTCACCGCATGGGTCTTGAGGGAATCGAACCCCCGCCGCAGGCATACGTTGCATGTCGAGATCGAACGTATGAGCGGTCTTGGTGGCCTACAGACCCTTTTGTGTGCTTTTTGTGAGCCTGAATGAGAGCCAGCTGTATTGCGTCGCAAAACGAACCTCTGGCGCAATTTTCCCGCCATTGAATCGACTTGGGAACGGGTGAGTGACTGAAGGAGAGACACATATGAAGTGCCTTTCGGGTTTTAAATCAACTGAACTTTCGGTAGTCACAGAAGCAGGATGGCCAAAGAAAAAAACGGAACTGGCAAGCGCGTTCATGGATCGTGAAGGAGTTGAACTCAGAACCTTCCCCGCGCGCGGACATCGTCGATACTCAGATGACCGCTAATCGTCAGGGCTGAGTTGCCCACTGAATCTTTCTCGTGCAACCTTTAGATTCGAGGAGGCGCAGCAGTTCGCTCCATGTTGCAGCCCCGCGACCGCGTTGGCGCCTTGCGAGTGCAAAACAGCGCTGGCACTATATTCTGCATAGTAAATAATACACCCCGGAAATAGGAGAACGAACAGATGAGGATGGATGTATAGCGGCGCGGCCAAAATCTGGAGGAGAGAACTTGAAGCCAGAAATTTGAAGGAAGAACGACCAACCGTCGGCCTTGAAATGGTCGAATCCTGGCTGGCAAGGTGATTTATTGACACATCTGTGTCCCCCAAGTGTCCGGTACCAGGCTCACAGACAGTTCCAATTGTCCTGTCTTTGAGCTTGAATCTGCGAGATTTGAGTGGTCGTGGTTCGAGACAAGCCGCCGGGCCGCTTTTCCCCGGTGGCTGTACACCAAACCTTCATGTCGTCCTCCTCGTCGGGCAGCAGCAGCACCAACAACCCATCCCGGTGCTCGCCCCCGCCGACCTCCAGCACGCCATCTCTCTCATCCAAGCCGCCTATGCCCCCTCCCCCGCCACCGACCTCCCCCAATTGCAATCTCTTCAATCCGCGCTTTTGACGATGCAGCGCACGCCAGCGGCATGGGGCCTCGTTGTGCCCCTGCTAGCGCATACGGATGCGAATGTACAGTTCTTTGGCGCGCATACGGCGCATGCGAAGATTGCGCGGGGCGATTTGGCGGGGCTGCCACCCCGGAACGATTAGCACTCCGGGACGCGCTGGTAGGGCTTGCGGGCGTGCCGCGCGCGAGGGTGGTGAGGCGGAAGTTGTATGGCGCTCTGACGGCGTTGGCGATACGGCTTGTGCCTGGCCTGGACAAGGAGGGGCGCGTGGGTGGGATGGGTGGAGGGGACGGTGGCGAGTTTGGCTGGGGCGGGGGCCCCGAGTGCGCATATCCACGAGTTTCTGGCGGGGGCGGCGGAGGACGTGGGGAGTGCGAATATGTTGCCGCAGCCAAAGTAAGTCTTTTATTTTTCTTACTTGCTTTTTTTATACGTTCTTTGTGTTCCTACGAGTTTTGTGACTTTCTTTACATTACTGACTACTTTGCATAGAATCCAACTCGAAGCATCCCTCCGCGCTGCCGCGCCACTGGTCCTGCAATCCGCCGTCCTTACTTCTCCTCCTTCTGCTTCGTCTACCACCGACTCAGACGCGCTCCCCGCTGCCCTCGCATGCCTCGTCGCATGGCTGCCGAATCGTCTCCTCCCCGACTCGGACGTTGCGCGCCTCGTACCTCTGCTTATTGCTTTACTGGGGTTTCTTTCCGCTGTTTCGTCTTATCCGGCTTCAAATCCAACTTCACAATCCTCGCAAAATAGCGCGTCTTCGCAGTACTCACAAGAATGCACGAACGAAGCAGCCGCCGCCGCCGCAAGCACAGCCCTCTCCGAACTCCTCGCCCGCCCACCATCCGCCTGGTCCCCCGCTGTCCTCCTTGAGCCTCTGCTCGTCTGTGTGTTCCCCGAATTCGCTTCTCTTTCCACTTCTGGCTCTTCTACCCTCAATTTCGCATCCTCCTCGGCCTCCTCGTCGCCGTCCTTGGCTGACACTAAACTGCACACTCCCACCCTCTCGCCTGCCCGGAACGCGACGTTAAGACGACACGCGAAGCTGTTGGTGGCGCTAGCGGAGGCGGGGGTGGAGTGGGTCGCTGGGTCCCTTGTGAATCCTACGAGTGTGCCGTCTTCAAGCTCTACTGCGTGTTCGGGCGGCGCTACGTCCCCGCAATCGCAAGGGCAAGGCTCGGGCTGGGGCGATCGACAATCCCGCGCGCCGTCCTCGCACAGACGTTGCTCCGGCTCGTGTTAGCGCTGACGGCAGGGGTCGTTGGCGGGGCGGGTGCGCGCCTCCCTCGGGCTCACAGACGGGGCTGCCTCACAAGGCGTTCGTCGTCGTCTCCGGCGCGCAGTTGGGCGAAGGGGGGAAAACCGGGACCAACGAGACGCGGCTCACGCGCCCGATCGGGAAGAGCGGCACTCGAAATCAAGCACGGCACATGCGCCGCAACCGCGGCGCTTCCCACGCCCATCAGCGGCTCATGTGCCGCGCTTGAGCTGACAAGTGCCGTGTTTGATCCCTTCAAATGTTGAAGGCGGCACTTGCCGCCTGAACACAGAATGTATCTATGTATCTACTTGTTCCGAGTCGTAGGTTCTGAGTCAGTTGGGGCGGTGGTTCAAGAATATACAGCTCGCCTTGAACACAGCTTGTGTGGCAGCTTACATTGAACACGGTGACCCGGTCGGTGACCAATGTGTTCAATTCAAGGTCAACTAGTTTATTTCGGAATTCACGTTTGACTACTACAAAAAAAAAAAGCATATAGTACACGGAGCCAGCTCATTCCAGCGCAGGTGCAATTAGGGCGACAGACCACCCGGCACCGTGCAACTGTGTTAGGCTAAAATCGAATCAGGCGCCCCAGCATCGGACTGGCGTGACGGCGTCAATGGTATCGGCCACCGCGAGGTAATTCGACTCGAAGCTGCCGATCAGCAGTAGGACGGACGCGCTTCAAAGTGCGTACGCGGGGGACTGAAGAGTAAGCCAATGCTGGAATGTGATCAGTAAGATCGTTCCGCAGCATTGCGTGAACAGCGGCCAGTTCAGTGGGGCAAGGAGGACAAAGCCAGGATGCACACACCGATGCAGCCCCCTTCGAATCACATCGTCTTTCCTCGCGACTATCAGTCCATCGTCACCCCGTCTTGACCCCGTCGATAAGCGCTGCGTCGGCGAGAGCGTCGGGAAAGCATTTCGGCGTCGTCGAGAACGTCTGGAACGGCGGGGGAAAATAATGCTGGTGGTAGAAGGAGGAAAGCGGGACCAACGAGACGCGGCTCACGCGCCCGATCGGGAAGAGCGGCACTTCAGATCATCGGCGGCACATGCACTTCAACCGCGGCGCTTCGCCTGCCCATCATCGGCTCATGAGCCGCCCTTGAGCTGACAAGTGTCATGATTGATTTGATCAAGTGCCGCACATTGTAAAAGGCGGCACTTGCCTCCCGATATGGACGTCTAAATTGTAAAGGTGCAACCAAGTCTATTCGGTGACGAATATCAACTATGTATCTACTAAAAGTACTTGATGGAACACAACACCCACAGATCTCTGTAGGAAATCGGCCTGAGTGCACAGTGACCCTCTGCAAAACCGCAGAGGTCTCGATAAATTACTACGCTACTTATACAGAAGCGTCATATATACGGATGGAGGTAAGTAGCAAACAGCGCGCGTAAGAGGTCAGGGAGAAGGGAGCATAAGGAAAAGCAGCGCGCAAGAGTCCATGTGAGTCGTATCAGTCAGATGAGTGAGTCGGGATGAGTGCGACAGACAGTGGAGATGAACTACCACGTCGGCGCCCGGATAGCCTGACAGGCAATGCGGCGGTGCTTCGGTTGATATCCCAACAATCTCATCGTCTGCTAACACGTTGAGTAAATTGGCTTGGAATTGGCGCTCGCAAATGAACAGGATTAGCTCACCTCGAACGCGGCTTCTTCGAAACCGGCGGCGCGGCCGCGGCGACGAGCCACTAGAACTCTCGGTACCGTGGTTTTGCGCTCCAAAACCTGGAGAAAAAGATTGAGCGAAGGAACGGTCGAGCCAGAGAGTATGAAACCTGTATTCAACCCCGCGGGGATACTGGCGCTTCGGTTCGATGGCTCAGAAACTGGGGAAGGAAAATAATTGGCGCAGTAAAACAGACCGGAGTAAAGAAACATACCCGTCTGCGGGATACTGTGATGCGCTGGCTCTTGATTTTGGATTCCGGAATCTGGAAGGGGGCAGTTCAGTGATGTGTGGCAGCTCGGTGCAAAAAAGACGCAGCCAAATCAAGAGGAGGATCCTCGCCATCCGAGTCGCCGCCAATCATCTGAAGTGCCGCTCTTCCCAATCGGGCGCGTGAGCCGCGTCTTGTATATCCTCGGAGGAAAGAGCGCTGCACAGCTTCGTAAAGGACCGGCAGAACCGTGGTGCTGTCCCAAAATAGCAAGTGCCGCCTTTCATTCAAGCGCCGCTCTTTACCAGATCAAATGCGGCTCTGAGCCGCCGTTCAACCGATGTGCCGTTCTTCCCAATCGGGCGCGTGAGCCGCGTCTTGTATATCCTCGGGGAAAACGCAGCGTACAGAGGGCAGGATGGAGATCGATACTCTCCTTCTCCCACACTTTCCCCCGTCCCCCCTCCATTTGAATCACACGTTCACCTCCCACTGCCGCCTCCCTCCGTTTGGCTTCCTCCACGCCACCTTCCTTACACCCCGTTTTTATTCGTACTTCTTATTCGTCCTCCGCTTCCGCTTGATACTTATCTAGTACTTCTGCTTACTGTCGTCTTCTTGCTTCGATACCTCTCCTTGTGCTCTCCCAATGGGCGTCGACCGCGTCCTTCTTTTCCTCCTTCTCCCTACCCATCGCCGTCCGCATCTCGTACTCCCCACCCCTGCACCCCGCTTTCCCTTCTCACCCATCGCGTCTGAGTCCCTCCTCGCTGCGATTGATTCGTACGAAACGTATTCCTCGATACTCCATACTCCATACTCCATACACATTCCCGATACCTTCCTATTGCCGTACTTTCCCTCTCGACATCCCTTGCTACCCTTCCCCTTCCTTTTCTCCCCACCCACCCTTATCTGCCCTCCTTCGCTATGATGCACTGACGCCCTTCAAAGACACTCGTATCGGACACGCTCACGCCGCTCCTGCGCCCACGCCATGTGCACATTCTCGCCGCGCTCGCGGAGGCGGACCCGGGTCTCGTTTTCTGGTCGTTGTACGTTCCACTTCTTCGCCGTGCCCCCGCCCGGAGGTGCCCAGAGGACCGTTTTTGCGTCTCACGGAAGCCAAGACGGCGATTTCCTTTTTGGGACACACATTTTGGGGATTTAGGATTGCTTCCGTTTGGTCCCGCGGGGGCGAGCGGCGCGGGCGCCATCCACGTTCCTTTCTCCCGCCCGGCACCGTCCCCCGCTCCCCTTTGCGCCATGAGATGACTACCTCCCTTGTCAGCGACGGCGCTTAGGTCAGCCTGACCGCAACATAACCGTTGTCCCAGCGCAGGTGTTGGAGGAGGAATACGTCACCACCCGATGGTGCGTGACCGACTGTAGATGTTCCGCCGAGGTTGAACCCAGAATCGAACCGTGAGAAGAATCTTCCGGAGTGTGACCAGCGTGTCACACTCGGATAACCCGGGCATAAGGGGGCCAGAGATGCTGCCAGTGGCCGGGTTATCGCAGGGGGTTACGGGGAGTTGTGCAACGGAGAACCGTCTACAGGGTGTGTCCGAAGGAGTGTGTTTGAACACCCGCGACTCGGAGCCCATGACACGAGTATGGTAGGCCAACAGAGAGTGGTGACAGATGTTGGTGTTAGCTTCATAGCCCTTCAGGCCCTCGCGATAGAACCGCGAGGGATCCTGGCATACATCGGCGAGTGAAGGTTGTTCCGACATCGAACCACTAAGCGCTAAGGCCGTGATCACCAATTGTTCATCGAGGATCGAGGAGTCGAGGATAGGAGCCAGGGGTTTGCCAGTCAGAACCAGAGACACAGCGAAGCAGAACCCAAGGCAACGAGATAGACCGAAGCGAGGCCAGCTCAAGTCACACACAAGTCCAGTCAAGGCCAAAGTAAGGCCGGGGAATAGACGAGATAGAATCTACTGTACATGGAGATTCTACTGCGAGTTATATACTATATCGTAAAGGGGTCCGATCACAGGAACAAGTATGACCCTGTTGTAAAGGGTTAATACAGGGGTGCCAAGTAAGGAGTCAAATAGAGAAAGTCAGGGACTTGTCCCCCTGGCATTAAGGAGTCGGCCACTCCTGGCATGAAGGGTTGTATACTCCTAGCACTGAGGAGTCCAGGGGTCGATGGGCACATAGGAGTGTACCTGAAGTGTACCTGCCCATCAAGGAGAGTTCCACATGAACGCGAGGCTATAAGGGCTCCGGGTTATTGGCACAAGCAATAACCCGCGATGTGCTGTATGGTTCCGTTTGTCGGAGAGTGTGATGTGTCTTCATGTTGGGTTGCATTCGATAACCCAAGCAATGTATGTGGTGGATAGTCCAGGCATGATTCCTATTCCGGGTGTGGTTGGATATCTGGATCCCATGGGCAATAACCCGGAGACGGGTTATTGGCGAAAAAAGGAAGTGAAGAAAGTGTCGTCCCGTCGAATCATGACATCCCTCTTGATTCTAGGCGCTCGCTGTCTGCACGATGGAGACGACGTCTGTATGATGTGAATCGGCGCGCGTTCATGCTAGGGAATGGGGGTAGGCGTGATTGTGGAGGGACATGTGGCGCTTAGGTACGTCTCCTCTTTCTGCTGAGTCCTCACGACGCTGCGCTGATCGATTTAAGCGTAACTCTTCTCTATCATATCGACGCCCCGCTCGACCATGGCATTCACAAGCAGCGCTCCGGGCGCTGCCGCACCCGCCCGTGGAGGGTATCGCGCCCCGTGTAGGTGCTGATGCAGCAGACAGTAACCCTAGTAAGTTTGTTTAAACAATTTGCATCTCAATGTAAATCACGGTTTAAGCACTGTTTTGTTCATTCGTCAACCCAACCAGCTGTGTGCAGGCCGTACGCCGTTGTCTTCGATTAAACACCCGTTGAACCGCATACTGTACATACATGTAGGGGAGCAACGGTCACGGTCACGATGGCCCCGTTGCGTTGCCTTTTTGCTGCTGGGTCACGGTCACGATGCAGGTGGTTGCTTGGAAAAAATCGTGACATGTTGAAATTTTTCGGGAAAAGAGTTTTCTCGGTGTCGTGCAAGAGCTCAAACCGCTCAGAAGCGCTGGAATTGAGGCATATGATCCCGCACTGGCTCCTGCACCTCGTTTTGACCACCGAAACTCACTTATTAAAAACATCATGTTGCCTTTTTTAACAACGGTCACGATCACGGTGCTGTCCGTTGCTTGAAAAAGAGGCAACCAAGTTGTCACGGTCCTCGAGGTGTTGCTCCCCTACATGTATGTACAGTATAAACATGGTTCAACCAAGATTTAATAGAACTTAGGCTGAATGGTTCGGTTGAGCAGTGTTCAACTCCAGTTGAACATCAAAAATTAGAACAGTGTTGTTCACACTGCACGATGTTCAATTCAAGTTGAACATTAGAACACTGTTTGAAATTGGTGTTTGTACAAATCAGTGTTGAATGGAGCGCAATGAACATAGATCTTCATGAACAGTGTACAACTTCTTTAGCCCAAACATACAGCCAGTCAGCATAGCGCAGGCGTTGGTCCCTAGTCGGCGCCAGGACTCCGTTATGCATGCAGGGTTGCAGAAGTGTCCTTGGACCGGTAAGAGTCAATCAAAATAATCAGGCTTGACTCACCATAGATCTTGTTCACTGCGCTCGATGTATGTGTAAAATGCCATCAGGAAGCGCGCAGTGCGAGACGGGTTGCTGAAAACCTCGTACAGGGTCAAAAAAGGGGAAATGCCTTGAAGTAATTCTGTCAGCAGGTCATGCGCAAGGAGGAGCCACCTACCAGCCATAAAGAACAACTCCATCACAGTGTAAACTCCAACTCCATGAAAAATAAAATTGCTGTCACGAATCACGTCACATGCACGGACATGGCGTGGTTTCAGAAGCAGTTTTTCAATCCATTCTGCAACAAGTCCCAAAAATTCAAGAGGGGAGGGATAAACACTGGGAGGAATCCGCAAATCGGAGAGAGATGTTGCCCATGTGGGCTGGCATAAACTCAGAAATGAACAGACATGAGACCAAAATATCTACCTGAAAAACCAGATCGTTACTCGGGAAGGCGATCACCATCGACGAAAATATGAATGCAACACCGACTTTGAATCCGCGAACCTGGCAAGCCATCCGTGAACAATCCGAAGAGGAGGATAATAAACACGTACTCCTTTGCTGACTTTGCGTACCGATGACTCCCACCACTCCCGAGGATACAGCTGAGCATTGGTATGTGTAAGATATTGAAGCTTGAAGGGGTGAGTAGGAATTCCGGTCGTAGCCAGCAGTGCAACATCTTACCATGAAGTACAGTTCACCAAAATGGAGGATCATGGCGCACGAGGTGTATGTTACATCGGTGAGAACCAGTGTATCGAGAGCTCGAGGGTTTGGATTATCGACAGTACGACGGAGCATTGGAGGATAAACAGAGGTTTGGTGAGAGTTCTGGCCACGCTTCACTGTGCAGTCATGATCCAGATCATAAACCAAACCCTCTCTTGCCTCGCTGCAAGCGCCTGCACGGGCAGCTTCGGTGTTAGTCGCGTCGATAGCCATAGCCTCCAGAGTAAGAGTCTCCCCGTTAGCCAAGGCAAGTCTAAAGGCTTCTTGGGTCTGTTTCCCAGCTGCAATACATTCACGAGCTTCGGGCATGATAATCGGCAGCGGTGGTGGTGGTGAGAGCAGAGAAACGGTGTTTGATGTTGATCAACCATCCCGTGACCGTGTGCCAGATAAACAGAGACAAACATGTCAACATGTCCTCACCAATTTTGCACCAATTGATTGTTGAGTTGAAGGCCAGGATTTTACATCTGTCAGACATGGACTAAAGTATGTATTGTACTAGTAAACTTTGGGAAAATGATGAAATTGCGCGCAGCTTTGGTTCGGGCTTCATGCTCTCTGAGACGATGTCGTGTAACTTTGCAATGGAACAATCTGGTTCAAAACCTGTTCAAACCTGTTCAAATTTCCGTTCAACACGTTTCGTTCAAGCATTCAAGCAGCAGGCTCTCACTTGACAGGGATCATCCGCAGGCAACTGTTTAAATTCCTGGTACCGATAGGTTACCAGGTCTCAAACGAGAAATAAATTTCAGCCAGAATCTGTATCCGATCGTCCCATCAAACCATGAAAATAAATAATTAACTTACTTTTTGACACACTCAAATTCTGCTGAAGGATCCCAAGCTCTGCGCAGGATGTAGATTGGTGAAAATTGGAATCACTAAGAAGGTCATTGTCATCTCTCAAGCCGTCTGGTGTTATTAATATTGGTCGTGTGGGCTCAATGTGAGCTGGTCGACGCTTGCGCGTCGACCGAGCGAACCTTTGAGCCACGAATCAAATACACGGGGTACATAGCCAGTATACAGGTCAGCCGTTAAGTCTGCTCGAGGTACCAGGGGTGCCCGGAGGGCCTTACTGTTTCTGTTCACAGCCAGTTTATTACGTTGAGTTTGAACCCGTTTATTGCAACTTTCAATTCTAATGTCTTCTGCCGTAAAAAAAAAAAAAAAGAAAACTTTGGGGTCGGCGCGCCGTTCCGCACCGATGACGTAGTCGTGATGGTGACGTGTGACAGCCCTTGCACGATCTTTCGTCCAAACCTCGACTGTCCTCGCGCTCACCATGGGCAATCGCAAGATAGACGACGGCGTGAAACCCGGGAAGAGATTGCCCAGCTCTGTGACTTCTCGACCCGCACATTGACCCGCACAATCCGCCGAATGCGTCTTACAGGCGGTGTTGCCCGCGCCAAGGCAAATGGCTTGGGAAGACCTCGGATATTGCACCCCCATGATGTTCGCTTTCTTCTCCGTCTTGCAAAACACCAACCCTGCCGCTTTCTCGATGAATACCAATCGCTTCTCGACAAATACCGTCAAATGCCTGTCAGTATGGCAACAATTCATCGCACATTTGCAAGGGCGGGCTTGAATGTGAAGCGCGTACAGAAGATGGCCTCGGAGAGGAGTATCTTGGCCGAGGGCGACTTCATCCAGCGCATCTCTCAATACCCCGCTCATTACCTTGTTCCCTTGGACGAGATGTCTAAAGATGATCGCACCTACGCCCGGCTGTATGGCCGGTCTCCGGTTGGCAAGCGTTGCGAGGTGTATACCCCCTTTGTGCGGAAGCGCCGGTTCACGGCAATCGCGGCGATGGGGCTTGATGAAGGGATCGTTGCATCGCGTATCATCGAGGGTTCGTCTGACCGAGAAACGTTCATAGACTTTCTGAGAAACGACTTGGTGAGTTTCAGTCCTTGTAGATTGCACTGTATATCTAATGAATCACACAGTTGCCCGTGATGAATCCATATCCCGCACCTCGTAGTGTGTTGCTGCTGGACAACGCCCGTATCCATCATTCGGAGGAGATCCGCGAGCTTGTAGAAGAATTTGGTAAGCCTGACCCTTCCCTCGTTGCTCTACCCGGTCAAACTGATTTGTAGGGTGCCGAATCGAATACTTGCCGCCATACTCGCCGCATTATAACCCGATTGAACAAGTTTTTTCTGTCATCAAGTCACACCTTCGCCGAATCGGAATTGGTGCCTTTCCCTCGTCTGCCGCCTATTATGAATTGTACCGTGCTTTCCAGATTATCACGCCGGAAATGACCTGGGGTTTTTTTCGTCACTCAGGCCTTGTATAATCACAGCTTGTAATGGATCTGATAGCTAGCAATGGGATGTACATGTACAATTGTGAACTACGAGTTTGCTTTACCTTTCTTCCACTGCGCCTCGGCGTAACGTACAGCCAATCTTTGCCCGATTTCGAGATACTGATCAAGAATGCTGTTCTCCAAATGCTCGAGAAGATGTGGTCCTTGGAGCTTCAGAGGTTGAAGGCGGGCTTGAATGTCGGTGTCAAGTTCGAAGGCGGCACAAAACTGATCCATCGTCATTTTCTGTTTCTGCGGGGATGATGGCAGGGCGTGGATCGTGGGTGTGGGAGCAGGGGGAGCTACAGGTGTTCCCTGCGTTGCCGAAGTGGGCAAAAGAGGCTGGAAAAGGGCGGCCAGACCCGTGAAGTCGTTGTTTACTGTGATTGTCGGAGCGCTCGGGTGCGATTTATTCGAAGTATTCTGGCGGCGTGCGGCAAGCAAAGCAATGTCGTCAACAGCGTCCGTAGCCGAGTCCGGCGGCCAAAACATCTTCTCCTCTTCCGGAGGCGGTGGGGTATTGATATCAACATTCGGTACCTTTGCGAGCTGGCACAAAAATCAGCCAGTGATGCTGCAGGAGCGGAAATCATACGTACGATTGCGGCACCCCATGTAGAGAGGTGAATTGGTGTTAGGCGTACATGTTTTGCCGTCGGGTTGCCCACAAAACAAAATGGAGATAGGCAAGAGCGGTCAGAGCAACGGTGCGCCGTCTTCAGTTGTATAATTGTTTCTGCAATCTCTTCTTCCTCCGAAGTCAGCTGGGGACAAAGATCAGTGGCTATGGGCGGAAATGAGGATCTATGCACACCTTCCTCTTCTTGGCCTTCCCGCCCGCGTCCTTGGTACTGTCGGTCGGGTCATTTACAGCAACAGGCTATCAATATATCATCAATGCGCGATGGGAAATGATGGAGAGAGAACGCACCAGCTCTAACGCAGTTATCAGGAGCTTCACGGCGGGATCCACATCATTCTTAGCCACAGCCTCCTTCTTTAGCTCATCATAGTGTTTCTCGCTCACGAGCTGCATATCTTTGAAGTCGGTGCGAGGGATGGTCCAGACGGCGGTAAAAGCATTCGTGCGGAGATCTCCACCGACAATCTTGTAACGGAACTGCCGGGAATCACACCTAGTGCCGACGGAACGGATTGCTTGCTCGAGCATTTCATCAAAGGACACCCCCTCGTGAATGTACGCGACAGAGTTGATGGTGGATGGAAGCTTCGTGTTCTTTCGGCGTGTTTCATTTGGTGCCAAGGGAGGATGGGTGGGCTGGAAGGCCACCATATATTTGATTCCCTGATGCTCATTATACTCTGAATCTTGGAGTGTGTCAATGTGAATCCGTTTTCAAGCAAAAAAGATAGCACGCACCCGGCATATCAGGTTGGGTCTCTTGGCGCGCGTGCTCCAACTCCTCCTCCTCATCTGGATCCAAGTCACGACGTGGCCAGTCCCTATTGTCGTCGTCGTCGTCGCTGTACTCGTAGAGCATGGCAGAAAGTAAAGAGATGAGGGCGGAGGAGACGACGCGTCAAAGCGTGACTTCGTAACTTTCTGTGACGCTTCGTGTTTCGGCTCCCAAAATAGAGGCCACGTCATCGGTCCGGAACGGCGCCGACCCCAAAGTTTTCTTTTTGTTTACGGCAGAAGACATTAGGCTCCATTCGGCAACCGGTATTTAGCGTTATTTAGCGGTCCTTTGCGTCACTTGGCGTCAAAATTAAGCGGGTGGAGTAACGCTAAATGACGCAAAGTACCGCTAAATAACGCCTACCGAATGGAGCCTTAGAATTGAAAGTTGCAATAACTTGGAATAAATCTATGTTCATCCGTCGTGTTTGTTGCATGATTAGAACATCAAGGTCATTGAGTTGAGTGCAGATGAACCTGACAAGTTGAGTTGAACATGCGGCCTTTGGACGAGTAGGTCACGCCATGTAGGCATGTCAAGTGCACAACGTCCTAAAGCTCCTACGGCGCAGTTGGTTTCCGCCTTTGTTGCCCTTCGCAATCTGAGGGTGGTGAGTTCGACTCCTGGCTCGCTCCTTTTTGCGGCATCAGTGAATCCTGATGAAACCCTGTTCAATATTTGAACGTGGTTTAAACACTGTTCAACATTTAAACGCGGTTCAAACACTGTTTAATCCCCACAGTTGCCCACCTCCTTATGCCCGATTCTTTCCATAATCAAAACAGTAATTGAACACTGATTTATAATGCGATGCCAGATGTTTAAGCAAACTTCATATAGATTTATCCTTCTGATCCATGTCCAACTGGGGCCAACTTGCATGTAAAAATCCTGCAAGGCGGGCTGCGCGTTAATTCGGATCCTGCGCGTTAAGTTGGATCCGAATCTTCGACGACTTGAGGTTATCCCTGTATGGGCGATATACTGGGTAGAAAGTACCCCATTTTTGCAACTTTTTTCAGCGCAACTTCAGCGGTTACCTGCAACTTTGGGCACCTGTTTGCAACTTTTTGGGTTACCTGCAAGAAGGTTGCTTGCATGTGAAATCTCCCACAACTCTCAGGTCAATACAACCTCAGTTCCATCCAACTTTCGGGGCTAATAATGGCCTATATCATGATATGAATGATCCCATCAGTTCAACTCGTGCCGTATAACCCAAATGGTCTCTATCTGTCCTCCTTCTCATCTCTACCGTCTCGGGATGTTTAACCACGCTGTAGACACCCATGGTCCATCTCGACATCTAAGACTAGGCAGAATTGGTGAGATTTGCACCAGCAACAGTCTGTCCGAATGCACCTACGGTTTGAGGCGTCATTGACCGATAGCGGACTATAATCATAATCTTCATTGACACAGGCCGTAAATGAGTGGAATTAGAATCCGAACACCTGGTTTTGAAGGGCCCCAATCTGCTCATAACACTACCAGGTACCTTCTCAAGATTTCGGCGGGACTTGATCAATACCCGGATCAATTCTACCCTTCGGCGGCTGACGGCCGCTCGGATGTTGTCTGGATTTTCGATTTGTCGGTGGAAAAAGTTGCGACCTGGATAGTTGCAGGCAGCCAAACCTTGCAAGCATCAAGTTGTAGGCACTGAAAGCTGCAAGCATCAAGTTGCATGCACGAAAATGTTGCCTCCATTTGCCATTTTTCTCCCAAGTTGTAGTTAAATTTCCCGATTTTGAGTCAAGTTGTACTGAGATACTTTTTACCCAGTATATGTGCCATATCCCTGCTTATCCATTAAACACAGAACAAAATCAACCGGGCAAAGCACAGCAAGATAGCGCGTTCGAACTCCATTCTGCGGCAGATATACTCCCGTTGTCGAGCCTGATAGCAGCCTGGTTCACGCCTCCCAACTTATCGCGACTATTCCGCAGTCGAGGCGAAACAATCCTATTATCCTTATCACCAGCAAGCAACTGCTCCGCGGGTGTACGATTTCGGATAGGTCCATTGAATAATTTGAATTCAGCTGCCAGTGTTTGTGTCACACCCCGTTCGTCTCATTCAAGTTACAAACTTGATTACCTTCTTCAACCACCGAAACATATTGACTCTTTGCAACCGCATATCAAGTCGACATACAGGAGCATACAGGCACCTTGCGCATACATCGCTTGCGGTATGGGAATGTTTTGCTCGCGTAGCTTGTGGCATGAGAATTAGATGTGGCTCCACGCATCGGATGTCGTTACCGGAGTTGTTTGTCCGGTAAACAAGCGCCCACGGACGCCCACGAGGAGTTCTTATCTCTCGCGCTCATCCTGTGCGAGCAACTGAAGGCCAAAACTGCACAAATTCGTGATCCCCGACTTGGCCCCTTCACGATCTTCTGGAATCTCGTTTCTCGTCAATCTCCGCGTCCTATCAATCGACTTCGACACTGTGCACGCCGTAGTTCGTCGCACCTGTGCTATCCCGCCATTTCATCTAACCATTCAATGTCCCCGCAGACGTCTGGGTCTACTGATGCCGTCGTATTCGTTGCTCGGTACGAACACATACCCAGTTTGGCTCGGCTTATATTAACTACTCTGTAGTGCACTCTTGCGAGGGAGTCGCATGGGTCCGCCGCAAAGCACCCAACCTTTATATTGTGATTCACCAGGGTGGCCAATCTGTACAGCGAACCGCTGTAGTCAAGCGGGACCTTGCGCCTAAATGGGATTTTCTCTGTAACTTGTGAGTGTAGGATTTGCATCGAACTCCCCGCTAGCTTACTAAGCTGTTTCTGGCTCTAGGTCTTTAGATTCTCCCATCGCGTTGCGCCTTTGGCATGACTCACTGCTCCGGTGCAGAGATGTCTGCCTTGGGGTTGCTCATACAGACATAGCCTCTTTGCTGGATTTGCCGAGCTCGGACACAGAATGTGAGTCGCCTCAATCTCGATGACATGTGTTTTTCAATTCGTGCCAAAGTTATCAGACTACGGCTCATCAGCGAAGATCGACAGTCCAGCGGAACGCCCGCTGGGACGGTCCTCGTTCGCCTCATGGGCCAGAGAGAAGTGGTCACCACAGCTCTTGCGAATGCCCAACAAGATCTTGCAAAGCTTACTCTCGGGTCCGCTCTCACGGAGGCTGCCGACCTGATTGAGAATCCCCCCCTGGTTACAGAGACATTCGAGGCGGGTTTGAGTATGATTATCGCCAAGCTTGATGTAATTGTTCATCTCGGAGATGAGATTGCTCAGGCAAGCATTCTATTCCTCTCCTTTGTTTTTGTTGCTCATGATGATCCAAGATTCACCCGTATGCAAATATGGCCTGGAAAATCCTGACTTCGGTCTACCAGATTAGCAACATAATCCAACAATTTCGCTGCTAACCCGGGCATCAGGCTGTAAAACGTGAACAACTCACCGAGGAGAAGCTTCACAAACTTGTGGATACTATGGTTACTGTGTATTCTTTTGCCGAAGAGACTGATGTGCTGGCCAAAAAGCTCAAGAATTTCGAGGATAAAATTCTTGCTATAGTCAAGCAGACAGTTGAATGTGCCTTATTTATTCGTGAATATAGCGGGCATGGTTTTGCCGGTGCGTGGCTAGGATCTTTGCTTTTCTCGATGTCTGATCTCTTCATAGCTCGGGCAATCCGGAACACCGAGGACAATATAGACAGCATGATAGAGTCTCTCTCGGAGACCCTGTTGAAGCTGAGGGATTCCCTTGAAAGCAGCGTAAATGTTCAAGGAGTATTTCTATCCACGCAAGTGCTCGAAAAGGTTGATCGTTTGGGTGTGTGACTTCTATCTTCAGAGTGATTTCCGCTTAATCAATGTTCCCAGTTCAATCAGATGCCCTCAACACACTCAATGCAGCAGGAATGAATGCTGCATCTCGTCCAACCTGTTTACAGGGCACTTGTGTGCAGTTGTTGGATGAAATATCAGAAGGACTCATGGCCCCGGAAGCGACAAGCAGTGTTCTTTGGCTGTCTGGTGTCGCAGGCTCCGGCAAAAGCACAATCACCACAACAATCTCAGTGTATTTCCGTGGACTGCATCGGCTTGGTGCATTTCTGTTCTTTGACAGAAACAACCCCTCACGCAGCCATCCTGATAGTGTCATATGCACTCTCGCCTATTTGCTGGCACGCAGCAACCCGCACATTGCCTCTGCTGTTTGTGCTGCAATTGAAAGTGACCCTGAAACAATCAATGCACCTCTCCAGACACAATTCGAAACACTACTGCTGAAACCTCTGTTGGCTGTGGAACATTTGATGCAGGGTCCCATGCTGATTATCCTTGATGCTCTGGATGAATGTGGTGACCCAGCCTCACGGAGAACCCTCCTGTCTGTGATCTCCACCGAGTTCCCCAAACTCCCTTCCTGTTTCTGTTTCCTCATTACCAGTCGACGTGAAGCTGACATCAGCAAGGCATTTGCTTCTTGTTTTGTCGAAAAGTCCGTGGGAACAGCTAGTAGCACTGAGGATGTTCAACGCTTCATTTCCCATGAACTTGTGCGCATTCGACAAGACAATAAATTGGAAGCAACATGGCCAAAAGAAACTCAGAAGCAAACTATGATAAATCTTGCTGGCGGCCTCTTTATCTGGGCGGCAACTGCCATCAAATACATTGATGGATACAGGCCAGATGACAGAATAGAAACCCTGATCACAGGTAATTCGACTTCCCTCGACGAGCTGTACCGCTTTACCCTTCACAATTCGGCTCCTTGGGATGACAAAACATTTGCAAAGGATGCCCGTGCTGTTTTGGCATGCATTGTTTTCGGCAAGGTCCCAATGACAGATACAACAATTGATGTCATCCTTGGTGCAAGTTGTTCTAGTGCCAGTGTGCTCAAATATCTGAGATGTGTTGTGCAGTGGCGCCCTGGTTGTGTTGCACGCATACTGCATGCCTCGTTTGCAGACTATATTTAATATATGGACAACTCCCGCAATCAAGGGGAGCCCTGGGCAGTTGATATCAGGACTGCACATCAGACTTTGAGTCTGGGATGTTTACGAATTCTAATTACCCAACTCCGGTTCAACATCTGTGGTCTTGAGGATTCACATATGTTGAATGTGGATGTGCCAAACATTTCGAGCCGAGTGGCAACTAGTATTTCTCCCCAGCTTTCCTATGCCAGCTGCTTCTGGGGAAATCACATAGCTGAATCACCATTTGATCAAATGCTCCTTGAGGATATCGATGATTTCTTTCAGACATATTTTCTGTTTTGGTTAGAGGTGTCGAGTCTTCTTGACCAAGTCCCTCTTGCCTCGGCCACGTTGGATGCTGCTATCAATTATGTCCAAGTGTGTTTCATTTGCTGTTTTTCTTTTTCTATTACTTAATTGGAGGGTAGGGCCACAATGATGACCTCGAGGAGCTGATTATTGATACAGCCAGATTTGTATCAGTATTTGCACCGATGATAGCTCAAAGTGCACCCCACCTCTATCTCTCGGCTGTCTCATTCACACCACAAGAATCCCGGATGGCCAGGCAGTTCAATAGAGGGTTCCTGAACATATTGAGCTTTGACAGCCAGTTGGGTCACAAGTGGCCTCCAATACAAACAGTTTTACAGGGACATAAAGATTATGTCATCTCTGTAGCTTATTCACCTGATGGAAGATGGTTGGCTTCTGCATCCAGCGACAAGACGATCTGCATCTGGGATACCAAGACTGGACAACTTGTGTGTGCACCACTTGAAGGCCACACTGAGGAGGTGGCCTCTGTGCACTTCTCACCAGATGGTACACAGATTGTATCTGGATCTGCAGACAACACAATCCATATTTGGGATGCCCACACTGGTATTCATGTTGCTGGTCCATTCCCAGGTCATACTGACCGGGTTTCTTCTGTTCAATTCTCTCCAGATGGTGCACTGATTGTATCTGGATCCGAGGACAAAACAATCCGTATCTGCAATGCTCAAACCGGTGCTCTGGCTGCCGGCCCCTTCACAGGTCACAGTAACACAGTCATGTCTGTTGATTTCTCACCAGATGGCACCCAGATTGCATCTGCATCTGTGGACGGGACAATCCGGGTCTGGGATGCTGAAACTGGTGGCCTTATTGCTAGCTCAATCAAAACCCACATAGACTTCATTACGTGTGCCCAGTTCTCACCTGATGGCACCCGGATTGTATCTGCATCTGCAGATGGAACAATCCAGGTCTGGGATGCACAAACAGCTGTGCTGGTTACTGGCCCGTTTCAAAGCCATACAGATACAATTTTCTCGGTCCATTTCTCACCCGATGGTACTCAAATTGCATCTGGTTCCGGTGACAAGACTGTCCGCATTTGGGATGCTCAAACTGGTACACTTGTGGCAGGGCCATTCACCGGCCACACTTCACCGGTTATCTCTGTTCGGTTCTCACCGGATGGAAAACAAATTGCATCTGGATCTGGTGACAAGACTATCCGGATCTGGGATAGTCAAACTGGTGGATCCCACAACACAGTACTCCCTTGGGATGCCCCACCCGGAGCATGGGTAGATTCACCAAGAGTTGTGTCTGTGACTTTCTCCCCAGATGACACAAAACTGGTGACAAGGTACCACGATGGCAGAGTAGACATTTGGAATGCTCACACTGGGCAATGTACTTGTCCTTCACACGAAAGGGGTTATGATGATGTTGATGTGGTCTCATGTGTCAACTTTTCTCCTGACAGCACGCAGATTGCATTTGGACATGAGAATTCAAAAATCTGGATCCGTGATGCTCAAACCGGTGCTCTTGTTGTTGGTCCATTCAACGGCCACACTGGCTCGGTTTTGACTGTCCACTTCTCGCCGGATGGCAAACAGATTGCATCGGGAGCCAAGGATGGCACAGTCCGGGTCTGGGATGCCCACACCGGTGCCCTTCTCACTGGCCCATTGACAGGCCATAGTCCTTATGTCGGGTCTGTTAATTTCTCCCGGGATGGCACACAAATTGCAGCAGGAGGAGACACAACAGTTGACATCTGGAATGCTCAAACCGGCATTCTCATCGCTGGACCATTAACAGGTCATATTGACCGAGTCGTCGCTGTCAATTTCTCGCCTGATGGCACACATATTGTATCAGGATCCCAAGACCACACAATTCTGGTCTGGGATGCTCAGACTGGTGTTCTTGTTGCTGGCCCATTCACTGGCCACACTGCGACAGTCAGGGCGGTCCAATTCTCTCCGGACGGGATGCAAGTTGCATCAGGATCTGACGACAAAACAGTTTGCATCTGGGATGCTCAGACGGGTGCTCTGGCTGCGGGGCCATTAACTGGCCATACAGATTTTGTCCAGTCTGTTCGTTTCTCACCGGATGGGACAGAGCTTGTATCATGTTCCAGCGACCTCACTAGCCGTGTTTGCAAGGTCAAGCATCTGACCCAGACAGATTCTTCAAAAGGCGACCTCCTTATATTTGACTTCGAGTCTGGTTGGATCAAAAACACAGCAGGAGGACTGATGTTTTGGATGCCTCCCTGGTTGCGCGAGGGCTTGTACCTCCCCCACAATACAGAGGTTATATCAGCCAAAGGCACAGCACAACTTGACCTCAGTCACTTTGTCCACCGCACTGAATGGACCAAATGCTTTGATCCAAAATTTATGGATACTAGATAAGTTCAAGGAGGTGTGTTGATTTGATTCGCGTTTGAGCCGATGGTCAATATCTTTTCTTTAGTGCTATTCTGGAGAGGGTGTTGATTGAATCCTGTTATGTATGGTGTCATTTTCAGTGTGTTAAACGTGGTCGAGCAATATCTGGAAGCTTCACCCTGGTACTTACAGTCATTGTTATCTGAACGTTTGAAATACATACATATGAGCAATTATTCTGCTAACAGTCCAGCGACCGCAGTCAGTGTTGTCGACGGAAATTTAAGGTACAACAAGACCGCCCATCTGAATGTTTTTCTGTCAGATGGACACTGCGATTCAAGTCATGCCAGATGAGTGGAGGGACAAACCCATTCGTGCCTCCATTCGGAACCCGAGTGAGAGTGGGCAATACCAAAATGGCGGGCGGAATACTTGCCGATCCCGCATGGAATTCCCTCGAATAGATGCGAGAACCTGTACCAATTTACCAAGACGTGTATGTACTCATGCGTCCAAGATACGGGACAAAGGGAATCCCCAAGATAGCTGCATCGATTCTGAGTGGGCGCCACAAGTCTCAACATTTGCGACGATCGGCGCTCGGCAGCCTACAGCTAGGCTTAAACCTGAGTAAGAAAAAAGAGTAAGGGAAATCGAATTGGATTGAGAATCCACTGCAATATCACCGTGCCTCCAATGAATATAACGCAGGGGAAAAGTGAAAGAGGGCAGTCAAAAGCGAGAAAATTGTTTTCAGCGTTGCGCCATGAGTCTTGAGGAGATCAAGCGCCAACGACATCAACGACAAAGAATGGGCTTCGGTGCTGTAAAAACCCTCCCCGGTGATAGTTATGAGCGTGGTTGAGTGCGAGTGAAATGAAAAACAAACGAGATAGATCTGAACTCTCAAACCTGTTGCGCTCGTGGAGGAACGAGGGTCTTGAACACTCTGTGGGGGGACTGAATGATGCAGAATTATGCAAGCACCTCTGGATGTACTCAGTCGGGCTGTCGTTCTCGTCCGGGCAGCAGCTTGGAAGGTAAGACAAGTACCGCGAAACAAAGAGCAAACTTTTGAGGGAGTCGGACCCTTTACAGCTCTTTGCGGAACTTAGGGCGCGGGCCGTTTTTTTCTGTTTTCTGCTGTTTTGGGCAGAACACCTGCCCTGGGTTCAGTTTTGGTCCGATTCCTTCGGCGTAACGCGCGTTGGAATCGCGCTGCGAATCCGCAGTTGCTCATATCCATGATTTGGTATTTTGATGCCATCATTGAAATTTGACCCGAAAAACACCGTAGTCCGGCAGGACACTGGTAGCCTTGCCAATATGAGTCCGAAGGACCTAGAATTTTTGTAGCACATACTTCATTATGTTACCAAGTCAACTGTCATATTTATACACTCACAAATGATCAGGTTTCTCTTCACAGTGCCATCTATCCAAAGGTGAAATGTTGTACTCGGCAACTGTCACACTGGATTGAATTGAGGGGGGAAACCACAAATCATATGAGCCCATCAACTAGAGAACATACCAAAGTCCATACTCACAAAAACATAAGTCCATAGGAATAGTTTTGACCGTGCTACAGCTGTCCTGCTTGGATCGGGACTTTTTGGGTGAAATTTTTATGATGGCATCAAAATACAAAGTAGTGGATATGGGCAACTGCGCATTTGCAGCGCGATTCCAACGCGCATTACGCCGATGAGATCGGACCAAAACTGAGCCCAGGGCAGATGTTCTGCCCAAAACGCAGAAAAAAAATAAAAACAGCCCGCGCCCTAAGTTCCGCAAAGAGCTGTAATTCCGAGCACCGTAGAGGTTTTACGAGTAGTGCTTGGTGGCCGCAGACCCGTTATTATCCTTGATCTGAGACTGATGAAGTGGTTGAGCAACAAGACAATAGACGGAACCTAGCGCGAAGCCTTCGGGAGGCCACAGGCGAAAGTGCGCGAGGGCATCCTGACAGACACTTGCCTGGCTTTCGCGACCAAAAACAACGCGATAAGTATTGCCATACCATGGGTCGTGCGGGAATCGAACCCTCGCCAAGCACGTACATGGGCGGGGGGGGTTAAAGACCTGCCCAGTGACCGACAGACCCGTGCTTGTCCTTTATGGGAGCCTTAGTAACTGGTTATTGACGAAGTGGAGTTGGATGTAAAAAGCGACGCCATCGCGGGTACGGTGCCGACGCCTGTGATTCGTCCAACGGGGACATGGGTTAAATGAATGGATTCGAGATCCATAACGTTGAATATATATTCCCTGCGTCGTCCTTGCGTTCGAAGGACAAGCAGGGGAGGCGAAAAAGGTTATATCGCTCGCCTGGCCTACGGGTCTTAAGGGAGTCGAACTCCCGCCGAGCAGATACGTTGAGGAACTCCGTGCATGCGCAGTGCTCGGTGACCGACAAACCCATCTTCGTACTGAGTTTGAACCGGAGTAGGTGAGATGGTAAGTGTATCCAGGAACTGTGGAAACAGTAGCCTGGAAAGAGTTTAAGCGAAACCCGTCGAATGGCGGCGAGGAAAGATCCGAACGCACGGATTACAAAAATAAACGTTCCTCCAGCACCTATAAGTCCTGAGGGAGTCGAACCCTCCACACGCGCTGTATTGATCAGATTCGCGAAGATTATTAGTGCTTGGTGGCCCACGGACTCTTTTCTTGCCCGGACTTTAGTGAGGATTCGGAGTGTAGTTGGGTAGCCAACACACTGATTGACTCATTGAGTGCCCGCGATACTGGAAGAAATATACATCGAAACCGCTGGCACGATAGTCTGTTAGTTGAATATCGAACCGAGGAAGTGCATGAACAAGAAAAAAACTCACATGTGGAAGGACTCAAGCTTCTGTCTGAATCCAGGAGGAAAGGAAGGCGGCGGCTGGAAGAATTGAAAGATGAAAGGCGAACTGCAGTAACTAGGCAGAGCGATGATTGTGGATGGATAGTCGAGTGTGAGATATGTAGCGCACCTTTCGATTCCTTCCAAAAGGAATCAGATAAAAGATTTGTGTTTGCGAGAGTTTATGGGTCTTGAGGGAATCGAACCCCCGCCGAAGACATGCGTTACAAGCGGAAAACGAGGGAATGAACGGTCTCGGTGTCCTACAGACTCGTTTCTGTACTGCTTGTGAGCTTGAATGAGAATGAGCTGTATTGCGTGGCATCAAGCTTGGAAACCTAGGGTATTGCTGTTCTCGTTGTTGAAATAGTCGCCCTTTGAACGTGTGGGTGGATGAATGGAAGGTAGAGGAAGATATGGAGTACCTTTTGAATGTACTCAACAGAACCCAGATGGTAAAAGAAAAAAATGGATACGACAACGAATTTATGAGTCCTGAAGGAGTCGAACCTTCCCCGCGCGCTGAAGTTGATGCAGCTCGAACCAAGGCCAATCGTTAGCGCGCAGTTGCCCAGGGACTCTTTTCTTGTCCCAGCTTTAGCCTGAAAACACACCAATAATATGAGAATTGCGTTGGCAGAGTTTTGCGAGAAATCCCGAGACCAAGAAAACCGAATCTTGCAACGGGTATCCAGGTGAGCAAATGGGAAAAAGGAGGATGTTTTGGCGCACGCTCAGATCTGCTTTGTGAGCGGTCAGGAACGCCAGACAGAGACAGAAAAGAAGATGAACTGCATATTGTGCTATGGGTCTTGAAGCACTTCGCGCGCGGTCGCTGTGGTCAACGATTTCAATGACTAGTGCTTGGTCGCGTATAGACCCATTCCTGTCCCACCGTCGACCATGAATACGACGCATCGCAGATTTGGCGCAGATGGTGGCTTGAGACAAGAGGTGTGCGATTTCCTTATCGCGTATATATTCCCACGACCTACCTACCCCCCAAAAGGCAGGTCTGACTCAGCAAAGGCTGTGCTCGGATAATGATTTGGCTGCCCACCTCGCTGATACTCACCGGGCTGTGAACTCATTACCACGACGAAAAAACCAGAGGCTTTCACAGCAAAGCCCAAGGCGTGGATCGTCGTTTTGAAGCAACAATTTTCGTCCATCAGTGGCGCTCACGTGGACAGATCAATTTAGAGATCGCTCACCCTTGGCTTGAGACACGAAGGAGGCGCGGCAGTCGGTCCGGTCCGCCTTGCACCCGGTGGCTGTACACAAACGCTCATGTCGTCCTCCTCGTCGGGCAGCAGCAATGCCAATGGCGAGCAGCAGCAGCAACCCCCGTCCTCGCCCCCGCCGACGTCCAGCACGCAATCTCCCTCGTTCAAGCCGCCTACGTCCCCTCCGCTGCCACCGACCGCCCCCAATCGCAATTTCTGCAATCAGCGTTGCTCGCGATGTAGCGCACCCCAGCAGGTTAAAACCCTGCCGGGTCCGACGCAGGCACTATGGGAAGTGGTATTGCCGTTGACACGGTGTGTGTACTGGCGTCTTGCGGTCGCGGTGGACATCTTCCGTGCGACTGTGCGCGACTCGGAGTCTCCATACGACAAAAAATGCAGCATCGATATCGGTGGTGCGAATACATACGCTACGTCAGCCACAGTGCGTCTTTGCAACTCAGGCTGCATACTTGCGGTGCATCTTATCTGACTGCCTTTTTTTCTTTCACACTTCGCTGTAGATTCCCAGTCGTCAATACCTCTGCGCCGCTCCTCCTTTCCTCTACTGGAGACCGCTACAAACCACCGCTCTCTGCGAGCTCCTTGTGCGCTCGCTCGCGGGCGTGAATGCCGCGTCCGGCGCGCCTTCTCCTCGTATGCCCACCCCGGGCCACCCGCGCCTGCGTCACCTCTTCTCATTTCGTCCATGCTCCCTTCCATCCGCGCATCCTTACCATCTTTCTGCCCCTCCCTTACCCGCCGATTCTGTCCCTGGATGTCCGTCCATCCGCCTTCCCATATCCCACATTCCGCGCTCCGTCGTCACCCCGAACGCCGACTCAGCCCGAGGATTTCCCCGCACCAGCGCTCGAATCCAGTCCCACCCCAGGAGAATGCGCGCTTACACGCGCCGTAGCGCCATCCCAGGCGCCTCAGCTCCTGGGGCCCACGCGTCTCTACCTCGGCGACTCGCGTACCGAAGACCCGGCGCTGGTGGGAAACGAGGGTGTGAAGGTGGGAAGGCGCCGCGAGTGCGCAAGACCACTGGATTGATATGGTCTGGGAGGCGTTGGCGGTGGAAGAGAACGTGTTAAGCCTGTTGGTGCGTCGCGCCGCTTCTTCGCCCCACTGCTACTTCCCCGCGATCCTTTTTCTCTATGTCCGTGTCATCGCGCCGTCCCCTCAGCCCTCCGCACCTTCCTTTCCCTCTCATTACCGCGCTGACGCTCTTAACAGATATATGCACTCGAATACACGGACGGAGTCCAACGGCTTACCCCCGCTGCGGGACATGCGGATTTGGGATTTGTTTGCAGGTGCGTTTGTGCGCTTCTTGATTAACATCCGACCTTTGGGTGTGGATGTCTCCGGTGTTGCATCTCCGTCTCTGCATCTCGACTCTACGTGCGAGATTGAGATTTCCTTTGGTAGACACCCAGTTTTGGGCGGATGTCGTGAATGTAGGGTTTCAAAGCCCGCTCTCGATTTCTTTCCTTTTTCCGTTCGCGCGTTGTGTCCCCCCAGCTAATAGTTTGTTTTCCCTTCCTATAGACTGCCATCAACGCGATCTGTATAGCGTGCACTTCAGACTTAGATTCTTACAGTCGTGCAGAGGCGCATGCAAGGCTCGCGGGTGTACAGGTACGTCTTCAGATACTTGTTGCGACGCCCAGCCGATTGACTTGTGTCGTTTTTTTCCCTGCCGTCCTCTTGATGCAGCAGAGCCAGGGCTAGCAGAGCAGCATCGAAAGCGTGATCCATCTGCCACGCGCGGAGTGCATCGCGCACCTGGAGCTTCAGTAGCGCAGGTCGTCAAGTGTACGTAGCTTCTCTTTACCGTTTCGATTCGTGGCATTGACGCATGCACGCACCAGCAGACACGGACGCGGCACGCAACGCCGCGTGTCCCGCTGCAGCTCGTTGTTGCGGAGAGTGCGATGCGCACGGCGCACTCGAGCGCGCTCGATGACACGACGGTGTCGGCGCTGAAGCCGAGGGTGCATGCACCGTAGGGAAGACTACGCGGGCAGGGCACTTCGACGCGATCGTGGTGTAGCACGCGGAAGCGCCTTTTGGTGCAGAGCCAGGGACAGAAGAGCGCGATATAGCTACCGCGTGCAGAGCGCATAACGGCCGTGGAGACGGTGCCGCGCTGCGCTCCTTCTGTAGTGACTTGGGGCAGAGTAGAGCGGTGAGTCGTTCCTTTCCAATTTTTTCGATTCCTGGCCTTGACGCACGCACCACCAAGACCTGGAAGCGGCACGCACCGCCGCGCGTCCCGCTGCAGCTCGTTGTTGCGGACAGCGTGATGCACACGGCAGACGCGAGCCGCTCGATGAGACAACGGTGTCGGCGCTGAAGCGGCGGGTGTAAGCGCCGTAGGGAAGACTGAGCGCGGGGCTTCTCGACACGATCGTCACTGCGTTCAGAGGCTTTATAGCCAAACCACCGCCTCGCCGGAGCTGGCCGAGCGCGTGTGGCTAGCTGAACTAGCCAAGACATAGCCAAACCCCGCCAACGGCTAACCCCACATATAAGGTGGGCTACCCATAGCTACCCGCGGTGTGGCTAGCTGGGCTGGCCGAACACCTAGCTCGAGCTAACAGCATTCAGGCTAGGTGGCCGTGGCCAGCCGAGCTGGCCGAACCTAGCCGAAGCATAGCCACACATAGCCACACCTGGCTCGAGCTAGCCAGGGCCTCGGACATCCCAGGGCTGAACGCAGTGCGTGGTGTTGACGGGGGTGTAGCGCGCGGATGCGGAGGTGGACAGGTACGCGTATCTTCCTTATCCTTTTCATCGCACCTCGCAAGCACCTCGTGCTCATTTACTGTGTACTTAGGCGCCGTCAACGGGCTCTCCCGGCTGTTGCGGTGCTGCGGGCAATGGGAACCCTGCTGTGGCGCCGTTGCTGGGTGTTGTGTGCCGTACGAATCTTTATCTTTATCTGCCCTGCCTTTGTTCACCGGCGATCTTCTGTGCTGACGATTCCGCGCTCCGCGAAAGCAGGACTTGCAAGGGTCTGTTGGGCCGAGCACGGGCAACTTGAATGTATGTGCTCGCGGGGCGTTCGATTCCCCCGAGACCTGTCCGTACTCCGAATCCCGGCTCCTCCTTTTGCGGTGCCTTTGCTTTGTTTGCCCCGCAGATGCAGGGCGAGGCACATTTATTCCTTGCATGGCCAGCTGCTCCCTAATTATTCTTCCTGTCGCACCAATAACACTGCTTGGGTTGATTCAGTGTCGGAGGTGGGGTTATCGGGGGAAGAGATCACACCGAGGTATAGCCCTTCAATCCGCTCAATCTGCCCTCCAATCGGAGGCTGGATTTTTGTCAGCCCTTCTACGACCGACCTTTCGTACTCTTGTCAATGGTCTACTCGACCACATTTATCGCAAGCTTGTCACACTCGCTGACCTTGATCAGTTTTTTTCTCCCTCTCTCTTTCTCTGTTGATTGTCGTCGTCTCTGGATTAATCTATCTATCCTTGTGGTCCGGCTCGGCATCACAACACTTGTCAGCTGCCATCGGGCTGTCAAGTATATTCTTGGTGACATGCATCGTTGTCGCAACGTGGCCCTCCTTGTCCGCTACACTCATGTCGTCCCCCTACTCACTGCTCAGTATGCCTGGATCCATCTCCTGGGCTCACATTAACCTCTCTGTAGTTCACTCTTGTGAAGAAATCTCATGGAAACATTCTTTCCATCGCAAAAAACCCGCCCTCTACGTTGCTATACACCAGAACGGCCAAGTTCAGCGCACAGGTGTCAAGAGAACCCTCACACCCCGATGGGAGCATCTTTGTGACTTGTGAGCTGGTACATTTATCTATCTGGCCGCTTGTCTCAGCTGTTTTGCATAGATCACTAGATGTCCCCATCACCCTGCAACTTTGGCATGATTCCTTGCTTCCGGGCAGGGATGTGTGTCTTGGCGTTGCGGAAATTGTCAGGTTGCTGGATCTGGCAAACTCTGACACTGAATGTGCGCAGCCTCCACTTATCTTGTTTTCCTTTTGTACTAATGCCTGCAAAAAAGTCGTGAGACTTCGACTAATTGGCGAAGATCAAATGGAGGGAAGTCCTGCTGGAATACTTCTTGTTCGCCTTGTGCACGGTATCAAGACTGGCACTATGGCTATTGAGCATGCACAGCAGGATGTTCAGAAGCTGGCACAATCTTCTGATCTTGCGGAAAAGGTCGAGAATTACAAACCAGTAGCGGAGACATTTCAGGAAGGGCTGAGCATGATCATTGCCAAGCTTGAAGTGGTTGTTCATATTGGAGATGAGCTTGCCAAGGTAAGTGTTCTCCTTTCCGCTAGTTTATTTATTCATGCACTTCAAGATTCATCCATATGCAAACATGGCTTGGAAGGTTTTGATCTCTGTTTACCAGGTAAGCCAAATAATTCATACTCTTCACCGCTATTTAGGGCATCAGGCTGTCAAGGCAGAGCAGGCAACACAAGAGAAGCTCAAGAAGCTTGTGGATGCCATGGTCTCTGTCTACTCTTTCACAGAGGAAACTGATACTTTGCCTCAAAAAATGAAAAGTCTTGAGGATAAAATTCTGGCTATAGTCAAACAGACAATCGAATGTGCAGTATTTATCCGTGAATATAGTGGGTGTGGATTTACTGGTATGTCGCTTGGCTGTGCCAAATATATTTTTACTTGTCTAATGTATGTACAGCTCGGGTCATGAAAAGTACCTGGGACAATGCAGACAAAACCATAGATGATCTCTCTGAGACCTTGTTGATGCTCAAAGGCTCCCTTGAGGGTACCTTGATTGTTCAGGGACTATTTTTATCTGCTCAGGTGCTTCAAAAGGTCGACCGTTTGGGTATGTCATGTTTCTTGTGTCCTATTTTCTCATAGTAATGGTTGTGTGCAGTTCAATCTGATGCCCTCAAAACACTCAATCCCGCAGAAATGAACGCCGCATCACGGAACACATGTCTGACAGGGACCCGGGTCCACTTGCTGGATGAAATTTCGGAATGGCTCATGACCCCAAATAATACCGGCAATGTTCTTTGGCTATCTGGTGTTGCAGGGTCAGGCAAGAGCACAATTGCCACAACAATCTCAGTGTCTTTCCACCAACTGAAGCGCCTTGGTGCCTTCCTTTTCTTTGACAGAAATGACAGTTCACGTAGTCACCCTGACCGTGTTATCCGCACCCTGGCATTTTTGCTGGCACGTTCTAATCCACACATTGCTTCTGCCATCTATGCAGTCCTCGAACATGATGGGGCTGTGATAGACACACCTCTTCAAACACAATTTGAAACACTCTTGTTGAAACCGCTGTCTGATATAGCACACTTGATCCATGGGCCTATTCTGATTATCCTTGACGCTCTGGACGAATGTGGTGATCCAGCCTCACGGCAGAATCTCATGTCTGTGATTTGCACCGGGTTCTCAAAACTGCCGTGTTTCTTCCGTTTTCTCATCACCAGTCGACGGGAAGCTGATATCAGTGATTCATTTGCCACTTCTTTTCCAGAAAAATCTGTAGCAACAGATGCCAGTGCTGCAGATGTTCGACACTACATCTCACATGAACTTGAGCATATTCGGCAGAAGAGTCGATTGGGTACAGCAGCATGGCCAGAGGCAACACAGAAGCGATGCATCATTGATATGGCTGGTGGGCTTTTTATATGGGCAGCAACTGCTATCAAATTCATTGATGGATATCATCCGAATAAAAGAATGGAGACTTTGATCACCAGCAATTCAATATCTCTTGACAGTCTATACAGCTTTACTCTGCGTACTTCAGCTCCTTGGGATGATGAAATATTTGTAAAAGATGCTCGGGCTGTTCTGGGATGCATTGCTTTTGGCAAAGTGCCCATGACCGATACAACAATTGACACCATCATGCAGCCAGCTTGCCCCAGCTCCGAGGTGCTGAAGCATTTAGGATGTGTTGTGCAATGGCGGCCGGGCTGTATGGCGAGAATACTCCATGCTTCTTTTGCGGACTATCTCACTGACAATTCCCGCAACAAGGGGGAGCCATGGGCAATCAGCATGAAGACTGCACATCGAACTTTGAGCCTGGGATGTTTACAAATTCTGAATACCCAGCTTCGGTTCAACATCTGTGGCCTCGAGGATTCACATATCTTGAATGTGGATGCACCAAACATTTCAAGTCGAGTGGCCACCAATATCTCTCCACAACTTTGGTACTCTAGCTGTTTCTGGGGGGATCATATAGCTGGCTCTCCATTTGACCAAATGATTCTTGAGGATATCAGTGATTTCTTCCACTCATATTTTTTGTTTTGGATGGAGGTTTTGAGTCTTACTGGCCAAATGTCTGTCACACTGGTAACATTGGACACTGTTGTTCATTACATCAAGGTGTGTCTCGTTTGCATTTTTTCTCTCTTGTATGCCTCACCCAGAGGTTAGGGTTGTGATGACGAGCTTGAAGAGCTGATTAATGACACAGCCAAATTTGTATCAGTATTTTCACAGTTAATAGCTCAAAGTGTCCCCCACTTATACCTATCTGCTGTGCCGTCCACACCACATGAGTCCCGGACAGCAAGGCAGTTCAATAGATGGTTCCTAAACACATTGGGTTTTGACAGCCAGCTGGGTCTTAAGTGGCCTGCAATCCAAAAGGTTTTGCGTGGCCATAACGGTACCGTTATGTCTGTGACATTCTCACCGAACGGGCGTCAAGTTGCATCCGGATCTAATGACAACACAGTCTGCATTTGGGACACTACAACCGGAGTGCTTGTTGCTGGTCCATTCACAGGTCATACTGAGTGTGTGATGTCTGTCTGTTTCTCACTAGATGGCAGCCGGATTGCCTCTGGATCCAAGGACAGGACAGTCTGCATCTGGGATGCTCAAACCGGAGTGCTTGTTGCTGGTCCATTCACTGGTCACATTGACTGGGTTCAGTCTGTCAGCTTCTCACCAGATGGCAGCCAAATTGCATCCGGATCTGCTGATCACACAGTCCGCATCTGGGATGCTCAAACCGGAGTGCTTGTTGCTGGTCCATTCACAGGCCACACTGACTGGGTTCGGTCTGTCCATTTCTCACCAAATGGGCATCACATTGCAACGGGATCCAGTGACAATACAGTCTGCATTTGGGATACTCAAACAGGAGTGCTTGTCGCTGGTCCATTCACAGGCCACACTGACTGGGTTCGGTCTGTCAATTTCTCACCAGATGGCACCCAAATTGCATCCGGATCTGCTGATCACACAGTCCGCATCTGGGATGCTCAAACCGGAGTGCTTGTTGCTGCTCCACTAACAGGCCACACTCGATCTGTTACTTCTGTGAATTTCTCACCAGATGGCAAACAGATTGCCTCTGGATCCGAAGACCGGACAGTCTGCATCTGGGATGCTCAAACCGGAGTGCTTGTTGCTGGTCCATTCACAGGCCACACTGACTGGGTTCGGTCTGTCAATTTCTCACCAGATGGCACCCAAATTGCCTCTGGATCCAAGGACAGGACAGTCCGCATTTGGGATGCTCAAATCGGAGTGATTGTTGCTGGTCCATCTACAGGCCATACTGAATCTGTGAGGTCTGTCAACTTCTCATTGGACGGCAGCCAAATTGTGTCTGGATCCTATGACAAGACAGTCTGCATCTGGGATGCTCAAACCGGAGTGCTTATTGCTGGTCCATTCACAGGGCACACTGAGTGTGTTTGGTCTGTCCATTTCTCACCGGATGGTAGCCAAATTGCATCCGGATCTGCTGATCATACAGTCCGCATCTGGGATGCTCAAACTGGAGTGCTTGTTGCTGGTCCATTCACAGGCCACACTAGCTTGGTTCAATCTGTCAATTTCTCACCAGATGGCAGCCAAATTGCATCCGGATCTGCTGATCACACAGTCCGCATCTGGGATGCTCAAACCGGAGTGCTTGTTGCTGGTCCATTCACTGGTCACACTGACTGGGTTCAGTCTGTCAACTTCTCATCAGATGGTAGCTATATTGCATCTGGATCTGATGACAGGACAGTTTGTGTCTGGGATGCCCAAACCGGTGCACTTGTTGCTGGCCCCTTCACAGGTCATACTGACTATGTTCAATCTGTCGATGTCTCACCAGATAGCAGCCTTATTGCATCTGGATCCGATGACAACACAGTACGTGTCTGGGATGCCCAAACCGGTGACCTTGTTGCTGGGCCGTTCATAGGCCATACAGACCCTGTTACATCTGTCAATTTCTCACCAGATGGCAGCCAAATTGCCTCTGGATCCGATGACAAGACAGTTTGCATCTGGGACGCTCAGAGCGGTACTCTGGCTGCTGGGCCATTCACTGGCCATACAGATTGTGTCCAGTCTGTTCATTTCTCACCCGATGGGACAAAACTTGTATCATGTTCCAACGACCTCACTATCCGTGTTTGCAAGGTCAAGCACCTAACCCAGATGAATTCTTCAAAAGAGGACCTCCTTATATTCGACTTCGAGTCTGGTTGGATGAAAAACACCGCAGGAGGACTGGTTTTTTGGGTGCCCCCTTGGTTGCGAGAGGGCTTGTACCTTCCTCACAATACACTGGTGATATCAGCGAAAGGCACAACCAAACTCGACCTCAGTCGCTTTGTCCATGGCACTGAATGGACCAAATGCTTCAATCCGAAATCAATGTCCACATAAATTCAAGGCGGTGAGTTGATTTGATTCTTGCATGAGTCGCTGTTTGATGTATTTGTCCAGCGGTATCAAGATACTTGTAGGAAGTGCATACTACGAATCCTACAATGTGTAGTATGTATGTACTATCTTCCGTTCGATATTTGTATTCAGTTCACCTTTCCGCTTGTTGAAATTTATCTATGATAATGGAAAATATCCTAGGAAAAGAGTTCCATGACCCACGCACTCCGTCTTGTGACGATTTTGAACCCGGGTGAGAGCGAGCGACATCGGAATGGCAGACAGAATAATCACTGGTCCCACATGTTGGGCCAGCGAGAGATCACCTCCGTTGAACAGATGTAGATAGATGAGTAAGTAGAACATCGGATATTTTCGCGTCCACGGGAAACCCCGGGCAAACGTAAAGCCCAAGAGCTTTGTCGATTCCGAGTCGGGTGCCTGCCCAGGCATTCGAACGCCTCCTGAGATAGGATAGATGGATGGCGCTCGGCATACAGCTAGCCTTGCACCTGAATAAGTGAGAATGGTGAGTGGAATACACACGACGCACCTGAAAAGAAATTGAGAAAAAGGTTCTCGTCATCACCCCATGAGCTTGAGGATTTGAACAGAAGGCATCCATTCAAACGCCGAGGAGTAAGCAAAGATAACGCGTGGACTTCGGTGTCCTACGAACCCATTCCTGCGATATTCGCGATTTAGTTGTGTGCGAGTGATAACGAAAGGAAGGAAAAACACCCAAGATGAACCACCGTGAACGACTGAGCGCATGACGATTGAAGAACAAATGAGCATGATCCATTCCCGGGAAATAGGCGGGGCGAAAACGAAGAAGCCATTCTCTCAGCCAAATGAGTCTAACCCTCGCCGCGGGCTTCGTCAGCAAGAACAAGTCAAGGCGAGATAAGGCACCGTTGGATTCCCTTCCCGCATGCCAGGGCCAAAAGCCAAGTAGGCGGCGACAAAAAGTCGGCTTGGCACTAGTGATCTTGCGGGAGTCGAACCCCTGCCGAGCAAATGCGTTGAACTAAGTTGGGAGCATTGCTCGGTTGCTGATGGACCCATGTCTTCACTGATTTGAACCGGAGCAGGTTCCGTCACAAGTAAGGAGCGATCGGGACGTAGTAGTCAAGAAACTTTGGATCCTGCAAATATTTCACAGAGCATCAACTTGGAACGCACGAAGGGCAAAAAAAAAAAACTCTTCCTAGACACTCATGAGTCCTGAAGAAATCGAACCTATCGAGCACGGCTTCAATTGAGTTCTGGCGGGTGATTTGTGCTTGGGTGCACAGACTCCGGCTTGTTCGAGCGTTAGCTTGAATAGGTGGCAGAAATCATATGAGAATATCGCCGATGAGTGGACTTTAGCAGCACTACGCGCACTCATTCGTGTCCTGGTTCTCAGATTGAATAATTGCCGGGGCAGTAAGTATTATAATAATTATCGCGACCGAAAGACCGCTTGAAATCAGCTGTCGAGTTCCGTTTTGCAGGGCCCGACAAGTCCAAAAAAGATGGGATCCAAGCAGTATTCTCCGAGTAGTTAGGACAGTGACCTATAAAGCCCCCCTTGTACCTTCGAGCTTGTGTCAATGTTGATTGAATGCGAGCGACATGGTCGTTAGGACAAGAAGTCGGCCCGCCATTTACCGGTGGCTGTACACAAAACCCTCACGTCGTCCTCCTCGTCGGGCAGCAGCAATGCCAATGGCGAGCAGCACCAACAACCGATCCCAGTGCTCACCCCTGCCGACGTCCAACATGCCATCTCTCTCATCCAAGCCGCCTACTCTGAGTCCGTCATCCAAGCCGCCTCCGCCGCGGCAGAAATCCCAGCTAGTCTCGACAAAGCTCTATGTACAATCCGTGCTGCCACGCAAAAGATCCTCCGCGCTGCCCTAGCGCTGCACGCGCTAGCCCAATCTGCCAAGATCTCGCACGGATGTCTCGAAGTCTTGTAGCGCGGAGACGCTGAGCAAGTACGTACATCTACGGTGCGTCTTCTATCTCTTTTTGGTCCTTTTCTTTTCCTTGTCTCTGACTTTGCTGTAGAATCCAAATCGGAATGGAGCTTTCGAGCTCCGTCAGCGCCGAATACGTCGCCTTGGAAAGAGAAGAGGGAATTGCAGCTATGTCGGAACGATTCTGGTGCGCATATCTTATCCGCCTTTCATCGCGTCCTTGCTGCTTCGCGTTTTACGGGCACTGACGAGAAGGCTGAGCATTGTCGCTGTGAGGATGCGCCGCAGTGCAGCGCGTTGTCCCCCTTCACGCCCTCCGTGCCGTCCCTCGCGCATCTTCATTTCCCTTTCCCTTCCCCCTTTCCCGACCCTCCCGTTCCTTTTCCTGTGTCAAAGGCTCTCCTTTCTTCGCTGTATACCCGCGCACTGACGCCTTCCCTCCACAGACCTTCCCGCCACTTCCTGCCTACTTGCAATGCTCCCAGCCTCAGCCTCCCGGCCCTTCCGCGCCACCGGTCTCTCCGGCGACGGTCGTGGTTTTAGCCCAACGGCTGTGTCGGAAATCGCGCGCACGAAAAGGCGACTCGGGGGTACGTCCTATCATCCTTCTATCCCCCTCTCACTGCTCCTGCCGCTTCCCACTTCCTTGTCGTCATTACCTCCCTCCTCCCCCGCCTCAGCACGCCCTCCCTCCTCCCTCCTCCAGGCGGCGAATCTCGCGCAGCGAGCTCACCCCCCTTCCCTCTCACCTTCTCACCGCTCCCGCGTCGTTACGGTGCTTACGCCGCCCCGCCCACAGATACCTGCGGGGAAATTTCACGACACACTCAGCTTGTCCTTGCGCGGATCTGGGAATTTGGGGATCTATCTGCAGGTGCGCAATCCATGCCGTCTCTCCACGATCCCTGCTCCCTATGCGGATGTTCCTGGGGAAGCATCTCCGTCTCTGCGTTCGCCGTCTCGACTGTGGGGGCGAGACGGCGATTTCCCTTTTGGGATACCATATTTTGGGATTCTAACTCTTGTCCTGCTGGCTCTGCGAGGGCGATCGGACAGGCCTTTCAGCTTTGTTTTCCGTTTCTGGAATACACGAACTGCTGCTGGTGACCTTTTTTATCTCAGTGAGTTTCCTTCAATTTGCGATTGCGGTACCTCGCGCTAATACATCCGCAGCACCCGGATGCGCCGCATCTTCTACATGTTTTTGGGCGTCGCCAGAGTGCCCCATGCGCACGTCGGGCTCGAGCGCGCTCGACGCGGCAGTCGGGAGACCCCGCGCAGAGTTTTTTTTCCCAGCTCGTACGCTCTATTTCCTTCTTGTCGTCACGGGCTCAAGATTGTGGCGCCGGCGGCGGACGTGGCCCTAGTCCTGGATGCGCCACCGTTGATGTGTGTGAGAGGCTTCCCACCGAACGCTGCTGGCCAGTGCCGCGCGCGCACTTTCACGTTCATTGTTATCTGCCGTGCCTTATCAGAACACCCGAGCGTCTGCTTCTTAATTATTCTGCTTGCAGGTCTGTTGGGCACCGAGCATGGGCAATCTATGCTCGCGGGGGTTCCATTCCCCCGGGACTTATTCATACTCTGACTTCCATCGTCTTCTTTCATCGCCGCTTTGTTTTTGCCCGTGGATACCGGGTACGCCGTATGTATCTGCGTTGGATGGCGAGTTGCATTTTCGTCTCCTGTGCCATGGCTTCGCTAACTATTCTGTTTGAGCACTATGTATTCATCCATAGACATTCGACGATCAATATATCGCTGTCCTTTAT
This sequence comes from Mycena polygramma, assembly GCA_029449255.1. Lineage (NCBI taxonomy): Eukaryota > Fungi > Basidiomycota > Agaricomycetes > Agaricales > Mycenaceae > Mycena > Mycena polygramma. Next base: position 222,484 of record JARKID010000042.1, read on the forward strand.
CGGATCGTCTGGTGGAAAACTTCTTTTTGTGTTCTCAGATTACTCGCGGTACGGCGGGCTGTCATCGGGTTGTCAGGTCTATTCTGGTTGAGATACAGCCTTGCCGCAACGTGACTGCCTCCTACCTCAGGTCGGCCTATTCACTGCTCAGGATGGCTGACCACATCCTCTTGTGAACAAATCCCATGGGTCGACCGCAATGCACCCAATCCCCGTGTTGTGATTCACGAGGTCCGCTATTAATGTACATGCAGGTCGATGGGTCTTGAGCGGCTACCATCTAATCGGTCCCAAAAAGCTTCCGTCGCTCCCCTGTCATCTGACTGTCCATGTGGGTCGCTCACGATGCATACAAGTAGTCCTCGTTGTTGCAGCGTATCGATGTCAAGCCCACGCCCCCCGCTCGCACTCTCAGACATGCCTGCCCGGCGTCGGCTGAGTCCCCAAGAAACCTGCGAGCGGTAAGTGATTTGCAGGGCTCGAAAGCATTTGACTGAGCGGTTGTCAGCCTCCGTGTCATATCCGTCGGCCGGGTACGACTCATATTTCATTCAATCGCTGCAACTAACCTCGAACCAGTCGGGTGCGGGAAAGTCGGCCCTGATTAACAGCGTTCTCGGGTTTGATGTTGCGGTGAGCTACACACACATTCAACAGCAGCTGAAGAGCATTATAAATGTCCTCATTGTAAAGAGTCTCGCACTTCGCGCAGGGGGCAACCGACATTCATTCCGAAATAACCTCCGAAGACAATAAGCACCTAATCCTACACGAGTCAAGGGGCATCGGACCACCTGATACGGACACATACAAGATTGTTCGTGACTTCGTCATAGCAAGATGCGATAAGCAGCTGGAGCTAAACGAACAATTACACGCGATGTGGTGCAGTAGATTTCCTTCCTCCCCCGACCGCTGTTGAACTATCGTTGTCAGGCTCTGTATCAAAGCGCCTATTGATGATACTGATGATGCACGAGGTGTACTCGAGAGCGGAGACGAACTACTTCTTCAGCTTGCACATGAACATCAGCGTGAGTGTGTAGGATGTCCACCGAATCACGAATCACGCTGAGTCTCGCTTTATTGTAGTCCCAGTAGTTGTTGTCTTTACTCAGTATGACCGGATTATTCAAGCCTACGGCAGAGATGCATATAGCTGTTTTGATGGCTATGTTGATTCGGTTCGAGCCGTTGCAATGCGCTTGAAAATTGAAATGCCAAATTGTATCAACGTTTCAGGTGTGTCCAAAAGTTCTATTCTTACGAGGATACTGATCTCTCCATAGTTCTTGACGGATACAATGACAACATCTCATCGCTTGTTGACTTGACTCGTCAAATTGGGGCCCGGTAAGTGTTGTCCGGCTTGTCCCCGTATAAGATATATGCCTAACGGTTTTAGTCCGACCAAGATTGTGCCTTTGCACGTCTACATTCCTCCCAACTTTCCTTACACATCCGAGCTGTTTTTGCAGGAACACTCCCCGCAGCAGGTGCGATTTGTACAGGTCGCGTCACGCGAGGAAGCGGGGCTCATACTTCGGAGCGCCGGTCCTGACGTTGTCCTCGAATGGCTTGCTGGCGCAATTCTGCCGTATCAGCCGACACGTATAGTCTCTCTCACTGACATCGGAGGTCCATCATGTCTTTCGCGTGTCATCAATCACATCGCTCATTTCCACCACCTTCTGGAGTACCACCGCAGCGAGCCGATCCAAGGTGTCTCGTTGGAAATGTACCGGTTGCCAGATAGGGGACAGGCAGATCACAGCTCTGGGGACTACGTGAACTTGCTCTATAATAACCGAGTGCACCTACGACCCGGCAACGACGGCTATGGGCTGAACATCCGCAACACCTCTAACCTGGATCTGTTCCCCTACCTTTTCATCTTTAACAATGATGACTACTCCATCGAGGTCAGTGTTAAAATCTGTACTGTGTCATGCACTGACTCCGGCTAGCCTTTGTATCTTGCCCCACCCGGTGGCGCCTCACTCAGGCGTAACAACGGAGAGGTGACCATCGGCATGGATGGAGAGAGCCGATTGTTGTTTAGCATGCCCCCCAACATGATTTCAAGCTACTCGTTTCTGAAGCTCTTTGTCTCCGCACAATGGCTTGACATGGGGTGGATTGCACAGAGGGAAGCCTTTCCCGCCACGGATCTGCTCGGAGAACAACTTCTTGTGCATGATGAGGTTGTCCCCAAGCATGTGTGGGATATTCCCACCGTGGCTTTGGCCATGCGACTTGAACATACTACCAGGTGAGCATTTTACTGCTCCTGTAGATGGTTCCATCCCACGTACGCAATGCAGAGGGTCTCAGCATTACGTGCAGTGCGCATAAACTTGGTTCATCTGCAGCTAACTCATAGAATGATAAACATAGGGAAAATTTAGCCACGGGCCTCGAGGCCATGACCCATGAGGCACTAGGGCAAACAACAGACAGCATGGGTGGTCATGCCCCTGTGATTTATGATCCCACTAGTGTGGCGACTTCCATGATATATTGGCCGAACCAACCTCCCACGTAAGTAGGTTCATTCATGGGACATATAGGCCCACTTAACTTTCCTTCTCAGTGCCGAAACAGATTCCACGCCTCAACCCGCAGCCGGGCTGGGGGAATTCATGAAACAACATCCTGATGGTGGAGCCACGGTTTCAGTTCACCAACCATTGAAGTCTATTTCTTGGCTCGAAGACAAGTACAATCTACCACTCCTGGAGCGCATTCGGAAGGATGGGTCATTTAGTGGTCCTTTCCCAATGGCATTGTTTCCAGAAGTTTCTGCGCTGGTTATATACTCGTCCCACCGCGGTGCTGGAGCCAGTATAGCGCAGGAGCTAGCCAATGAGTCTGGATTTCCGGTAGTTACAAGAGCGGCTGCGGACGACCCGATGTTACAGTGGGTTTTATTTTCTTTGCAGATGGTGGAAATATTGATATACCTTGGCCAGTTTCAAGTCCACGGGCACCGCAAGAAGCCACAGTAGTGAGCCTGTGATTCCGCGCAAAGATGATGACTGGTCCCCACCAGCGGACAACGGTGGGTCACCCGGAAAAGGCGAGGGTGGTGGACCAAGTGGAGGCGGGGATAATCAATTGCCCAGCAGCGGTGGGGGGTCAGGTGGTGGCTCACCCGGAAGAGGCAAGGGCGGTGGACCACCAGCGGAGGATAATCAATCACCCCATGGAGGCAGTGGCGGTGGGGGATCAGGTGGTGGCTCACCCGGAAGAAGCGAGGGTGGTGGACCACCAGCGGGCAGGGATATGCAACCATCCGACGGCGGCGGCGGGTCGGGGGCCAGCCAGAGTGGTGGACCGCCAGGGGGCGGTGGCAATCAACAGCCCGGTGGTGATATGGGTGGTGGCAACGGCGGACCACCCGGAGGCGAGAATCCACCCGACCATCGTGATGATCCGGATATCGATGGCTGGGCTAGCCCACTTCATTGGACGCAATTGGTTGTAAAACTTCAATTGACAGAGCTTGTCGACTTGGAGATTTGCTGCGAGACTCAGGTGAGCATGATCACCTCAACCTCGCCGCAGCGTTAACAGTCAATTCAGTTTACCACCCACGGACCTAGAACGAGATTCTATCCGCCCGGAGAAGAGCGAAAGGACGTTATGGTCGTTACAGAGGTGAAAATTGACTTCCCCCCCGACCACATCTCGCTCGGAAAATCGTTCGCTGTTCTCGGGTTGCAAGCAGATCGATCGGGGGCCATGTTCAAACCCACCAAGTGCGCCCGACCATTTGTGTTCAGCTTATTTAACACTTTTTTCTTTGTCAGTTTGGACGCCGGGTTCAATCCACCGAACAAAACCTTCAAATATGTCTCGGGACAGAGCACGCAGGCCGGGGTTGGCCTGAATGTTGGTGTCCCTCCTAGCGCCATCTTGAATGCTTCCTACACCATCTCGAAAACCCTCGAGGCACAGGACGACAAGGTATGTTTTGTCATTCCACTGAACTGCGGTACACTACTTTCGTGCAGCCAATGCCCCCCGTGAAAGTAACATGTAAGCGGGGGAAACCACTGGCCGAGGAGCCTGCAGGGACGTCATATCGGTCCTATGGCTACTCATATGTAGCGCAACCCCATTTAGAGACCCCATCTTCCCTAGTGGCGCGGTTTGCCTTCGGTACAGACTGCCATGACCACGATACAGAGGTGCGGAATACCGCACCATAATTGTTTCCACACTGATTCAAGTTCTCAACAGAATAATCCAGCGGCATCTCCTCGCGTCTTATCCGTCAACCGGCACCAAATTTTTGTCTGGATATACAACCCACTGGCCAAAATACAGATCCAGGGGGTTATATTGTTGCTCAGCGTCCGTGTTTATTGCCGTATGAATTCTTCTGCTGATCGTCCAGTAAATGGTAGGTCATTGTCCCCGATATCCGAAATCAGAGGAAGATGGCGTGGTCAGAAACTTTGAAGCTTGACCCTGGGACGGGGCAACGTACGCACAGCATTCAACCAGTCTGGTTCAAAATTCCTCATCTGTCTTCAGTTATGGAAGACCCACGGATCGACCATCTTCGCCTACACGGAGGCTCAATCTCCTCGGCCATGGTTACCCTGCCCAAGGCTGGCGGCGGGTTTCTGGAAAAGATCAAAGAGGGAGCAAAAAGTGTTGCGAAGATATTCAGAACAACTCCTTCCCCGATGAGCCTGGTTCCCCAAGAGATCGAGAGTGTGGGCTGGGACAATAGGCGAAATGATTGGAGGGACCCTATATATCCGGCACTTGACAAGAAATTCCAGTCTTTGGAAGAATCGAGCTCGCCTTCGGTGTACGCAATCGTTCCCGGGAACCAAGCGGACCCCAAACCCCTTTGACGACCGAGGGATGCCCATGTTATCTGGCAGAGAGCTGGGTACCTTTTTACTTGTCTTTTTTACTTGCTGTCTTCCACCCATTACGAGTGTAAAATTGATGTATGAGAAGTGCAATTCATTTTATCTGTTCACGAGGAATCAAGGGAGAATCGGAAGAAACATTCGACTTTTTCTGATCAAAAGTCACCGTATCTCAACAAACACAGGTCGGACAAACCAGAAACATTCGTATACATATGTATGGGTGTAATACTGTAAAATAATTACTTTGTGTAGCACCCCGGTTTTCTGAGAAAAAGTGACACCCTGTTTTCAATTCGAGCAGAAAAGGTCAGCAGTGAAATGCGAACCTAAATGTAACAGGCGCAGTAAACCGAAAATGTAGCAAGTTATTCTGGCAGTATTCACACGTAGGAAAGGTCTTCAATGGGGGATATTTTCCTTGAAGCCTTTGTCCTGTGAGATTAGCTTTGACCTGATTCTAGGTACGACCAACGCTTTCACGAGCCACCAGCACTGCAAGACCAGATTTCTGGCCTTCGCTCCACCCCCGAACAAAGCCCGCTATAGGTTCTTCAACCAAGGTATCTGGCAACCTGATGAATGGCCCGGGGTGCTCAAGTACTCAACAGGGTGCAGGGAGTAATGATTATTTCAGTGTGTCCATTTACATAGTCCAGGTACAACATGAACTGGGTAAGCGACCATCTCCGCGGTCGTGGGTTGACCATTCTCACGAGGAAGGTCAAATCGCCTCGGTGTAGGTTCAATGCCATCAGTGATCAATAAATTATGTGCCATGTTGCGTACAAGTTTCTGGCAGTGCGCGAAATCTTGCCTCATTTTCCAACAAGCGATGTGCTGAATTTTCAACCCTGTTCATAGTTGATCACTTTTTCGTCTGTATTTTGGGGTGTGTCACTTTCTCGAGCAAAGTAATTATTTTACAGTATTCCCGCCATACATATGGGTGTAATACTGTAAAATAATTACTTTGTGTAACACCCTGGTTTTCTGAGAAAAAGTGACACCCTGGTTTCAATTTGAGCAAAAAAAGGTCAGCAGTGAGATGCGAACCTAAATGTAACAGGTGCAGTCGACCAAAAATGTAACAAGTTATTCTGACAGCATTCACACGTAGGCAAGGTCTTCGATGGAATATATTTCCTTGAAGCCTTTGTCCTGTCAGGTTAGCTTTGAACTGATTCTAGGTACATCAAACACTTTCACAAGCCACCAGCACTCTGCAAGACAAGATTTCCGGCCTTCGCTCCACCCCGGCTAAGGTATCTCAACTTCAACCAAGGTATCTGGCAATCCGACAAATGCCAGGGTCCTCAAGTATTCAACACGGTGCAACCAGCTCAGAGTGATGATCGTTTCGATGTGTCCATTTACATAGTCCAGGTACACCATGAACTGGGCAAGCGACTATCTCTGCGGTCGTGGGTTGACCATTCTCACGAAGGTCAAATCACCTTGGTGTAAGTAGGTTCAGTGCCATCAGTGATCAATATAATATGTGCCCTTTTGCGTACAACTTCTGGCAGTGCATGAAAACCTGCCTCGTTTTCCAGCGAGCAACGTGCTGCATTTTTCAATCCTGTTCATAGGTGGTCACTTTTCGGTCTGTATTTTGGGGTGTGTCACTTTCTCGAGCAAAACAATTATTTTACAGTATTCCCGCCATATATACACCCTTTTCAACACCGATTTCGACTTGAAGTTTATTGGCGAGAAATGCAAGACAAGGTAATGAGTTCGGCCCGCTGCTCCGCTAGCTATATAGTATCATGTACACAGTTAAAACAAAACGATGGCTACAACTAAGGAATCGCGTCAGGCTCATAGAATATTCTTGTCGCATCTGTGAGACAGGTGAGCGGATGGAGGAGACATATGTGAAGCGCCTGTGGAGCCTTAGCGGTACACGAACTTGGTCTGTAGTTTACCGCGCCACCTGTCATTGGGGTCCAGGTGTATTATGTAAACATCCGGCCTCTGGATTCCTTCTGGCATTTCGCTCAATCCCAGTGGCCGCAACAAGAAATTGTGACAAGGCAAATTGGCTAGTCTTCTCAAGAGATCTTTCTCCTCGGATTCTTTTCTTACATCCATTTAACAGATAAATCGACACGCAGGTTTTTGCGAGGTTTAGTCAGCACCGGGCCATCAAACCTCGGCATCGCCATCCCGCCCTCTTTTCGCCCCAACTTTGCTGGAGAAGTCCATTGTGTCTTTCTGTAGAACCTATCCGGCACGTCAGATTGACGAACGGCGCACTGTGCAGCGTGGAATGAGCGGCGCGAACTTTGATAAGGCCCGACTCTGATCAATCACTTGTCAATCACCTCGGGTAACTGACAGACTACAACAAACGAGGTACGAGTTTTTCCGTTGTAGCGTCGCTGCGTCTGTTTATAAGAGACTAACACGAGCTTACATAGGCCGGTAAATAGCAGCTGAACAAAACAGGAGGGGTCAGTAGAGAAACAGAGCGAGCTGATCGATCTATGAGTTCTGTGGGAGTCAACCCAGAGCACGGTTAACTATAGAGTGTTTGAATCTGAGCCCGGGAATTGTATGAGCAAGCGGTATCAAGGAGAAGGAACCAAGCCTAGCTTAAAATCCTTCACAGGTGGGCTATCGTTTGATGTGCGATTCATGTGTAAGTAATTGCCTCCGCCAGGGAGGAATGCTAAATAGGAAAGACGTCTTGGTATCGCGTGCAATAACAAGGGATACCGACTAAAAGATCGCCGTATGGGTCGTGAGGAACTCGAACCCACCAAGCCGCAGCACGTACATTGGGTGGTTGGAAACAACGCACATGTGGTGCCCAATGTCCGACGGACCCGCTGTTATCGTTTATGGAAGCTTGAGTAAGTAGGAAAGTTACGGAGCCGAAATGCATAGGAAAAGCCCGACCGAAATGGTGTTGATACCAATGCCTGAACTCGTCAAGCGGGTACATGCAAATTAAGAATGGGAATCGAGACATACTTGAACATCCCGAAAGACAAGCAGGCGGGGCCAAAAATTTTTGTCGGCTCATATGAAGTGGCCCACGGGTCCTGAGGGAGTCGAACCCTCGTCGAGCAAATGCGTCAAGGAAGAGTCTAACTTATGTGCGGTGCTCAGTGGCCGACGAACCCGTTTTTGTACGGGTTTGAATCGGGTTGGAAGCGGGAGCCTAAGCAACGATTCAGATGCCCAACTTGGTGTAGCCCACAAAGCGTTCAGGCAACAGAGTTGATTGATTCCGCAAATATCTCCCCGTCAGGCAGGCCGAAAAGATGTAGAGCATCTTTGAATATCCATCGCCTGGAGCTGTCTTGGCTGTCTGCCACATAGACATCAGCGAGGTCAGATTCGAAACGTACGGATGGCAAAAAAAGGCGACTTTATCGATTCATGAGTCCCGAAGGAGTTGAACCCTCTCGTGCACAATGTTGACCAACTTCTGGCGAGTTTTCAGTGCTTAGTTGCCCACGGACTCATTCCTGTTCGAGGTTTGGTGCAAATAACGGCGATGAGTGCAGTTCGTATGGCGGGAATACTGTAAAATAATTATTTTGCTCGAGAAAGTGACACACCCCAAAATACAGACAAAAAAGTGACTACCTATGAACAAGGTTGAAAATTCAGCACGTCGCTTGTTGGAAAACGAGGCAAGTTTTTGCGCACTGCCAGAGACTTGTACGCAACATGGCACATAATGTATTGATCACTGATGGCAATGAACCCGCACCGAGGTGATTTGACCTTCGTCGTGAGAATACTCAACCCACGACTGCAGAGATGGTCACTTACCCAGTTCATGTTGTACCTGGACTATGTAAATGGACACATTGAAATAACCATTACTCCCTGGGTTGCACCCTGTTGAATACTTGAGGACCCGGGCTATCCATCGGATTGCCAGATACCTTGGTTGAAGTACCTACAGCGGGCTTTGTTCGGGGGTGGAGCGAAGGCCGAAAATGTGGTCTTGCAGTGTGCAGGTGGCTCGTGAAAGCATTGGACATACCTAGAATCAGGTTGAAGCTAACCTTACAGGACAAAGGCTTCAAAGAAAATATATCCTATTGAAGACCTTTGCTACGTGTGAATGCTGTCAGAATAACTTACTACATTTTCGGTTTACTGCGCCTGTTACATTTAGGTTTGAATTTCACTGCTGACCTTTTCTGCTCGAAATGAAACTAGGGTGTCACTTTTTTCACAGAAATCCGGGGTGCTACACAAAGTAATTATTTTACAGTATTACACCCATAAGTTCGCTACCCAATAGACTCGTCGGCGTAGTATCGCACTCGAGAAAGATGCACCCTGTAAACCAGATGAGTGAATGAACAAGAGAGGAAGATATATACTCAACCGAGTCGGCTCGTCGGAGAGGCCGGAAACCAGTGAAAAAAAAAGCCTTCAGAGTCTACGAGTCCTGAAAGAGTCGAACCAAGAAGCCCCAGGAGATTTGATTAAACAGCCGACGTTGCAACACTAATCCCGGATTAAATCAGTGCTTGATTAATCAGGACGGGCGGTTTAAACAGCGGTTAAACCATCGTAAAAGCCCAAAAAGAGGAAACACTGAGGCTCGAACCGGACACCCCACCTGAACCCGGCCACAAGGTGAAGCGTACGTGAAACCATTAGACTACACCGACGATGTGTAGCTGCGGAGGATTAGCTCCACTAGGGGGTGATTCTGGCTAGACTGAACTTGTCATAACACGACAACCAATTTATGGATTTATCCCTCTCTGAATGAGACTATGTCTATGAGCAGTAGGATCTAAATACCCGTGTAACCAATTCTAATTACATGGTGCACCACAGTTGTGCCACTGTTCAATCCTTGAGGAAAATCCAGATTAAATCCACTCAAAGTCCGACTTAGACATTTCTAAGGCTACTGAGAAGCTCACTGACCATTCAATCACAGACTGGCATGAATCATTCAATCTGCGGTTAAATCCAAATGAAAAATCTCGGGTTGAACCGAAAATGATTGATCGGGATCTTCCCTGTGGTTCAAATTGTTTAAACCTTGCTCTAATAATCATTCATCTCGTTAAAACAGCCCATATTCATTCATACATTAAGCCCAGATGAGATACAGCTCATCCTCACATCTGTTTCGGTTTGAAACAGAAGTACCAGAGCGGTGTCCAGGGATCACAAATTCCTGCTCCCACAAGGACCCAATGGTCTAGCGGTTAAGACCTCTATCTCGTACTTGAGGCCCTGAGTTCGACCCCCGAGGCAGCTTTTTATTATACTCGTTCCCGACCCTGATTAATCAAGCACTGATTTAATCCGGGATTAGTGTTGCAACGTCGGCTGTTTAATCAAATCTCCTAGGGTTACTGTCGAACCCTCCCCAAGCGCTGCGTTAATCAAGATCAACTGACGAGCGATTGGTAGTGCTTGGCCGCTCATGGACTGTTTCTTTTGTCCTAGCTTTGGGTTGACTACCGGTAGTGTATATGCACCTGGTTCTAAAAGCCGAGGAAGTGGCACTGGGATTATCGCAAGGAGAGCCAAGAAAAACTGCTCACAAGTCAAATGATTATGCTGTCACCTGAATATTGGGTGAGTGGATGGAGGAGAGAATTATTTCGAACACCTTGTGGTCAATCTCCTTCCACGCGCGCGCTCGAAACCCGACCCTTTTGCTGAAGAGTGTCGAGGGGGATGGACGCACTTTAATCGGAACTTGAGTGAATGAAACGCTAGCTTGCGCCGCAGCGGCAGCGAAACTCTTGCAAAGAAAGTGGTGAAGGCGGTTCAACAATAAGAAAAGCGACGATAGAGCGAACGGTACCGCACCTTTTGACTCTTGAGTTACGCGAGCTGACCACGGTCTGCTGGAAGCGTTGGGAAGGGATAGGGGAAAAAAAAAGATCTTTCACCACGGTGTATGAGTCTTGAAGGAGTCGAACCCTCTCCGAGCACAGTGTTTATCGAATACTCGCGCAACAGCCGAGGATCAGGAGGGTTAACCGATTAACTTGGCAGATTAACTTGCCCTGCCAGCGGAGTTTGAAATTGGCTGGGTTAACTTTAGACTCGTGACCAGTCTGCCACGGCAAATCTGTAGTGCAAGCACTATGCCGTAGGCAGACTGGTACAACTCGGGACGCCCAAAAGGGCTGCGCCCGGAGTTTGAATTTTTAAGCGGTGCCGATCCGCGGCATCAAACGGTGGCTGCGCAAAGCCATCATTTCCCTTGTAAATCGGGCGTGCAGTACTCAACATCCATGGCCTCCAGTGAGATTCTGAACCAGCAGAATGAAGGATTAGGATCATTGAATTAGATCCTCCCTTTCGACCTTATGGATTCAACATAAAGTGGTTGAACGTAGCCAAGAAGAAAAATTTTCAAACTCCGGGCTCAGCCCTTTCGCTTAGCCCGAGTTGTACCAGTCTGCCTACGGCACAGTGCTTGCACTGAAGATTTGCCGTAAAATGCAGACTGGTTACGAGTCTAGGTTAACTTGGGTAACTTGTGCGTGGGTTAACTTGTGCTTGCGGCCTTTTACACTAACATTCTACACCATAGCCCAATGTCCTATACCTGCCTCTCAAGGCTTCTGATCATCCTTAGAGTCCTTGAGGGTGTTCGGCACGGTCGTTGGGATTGCTCGGCATCGCTTGATGCCATCATTCCGACGTCAACATTGGTCTTGGCATCGCCGTCGACGTTGACGGCGAACTTGGAAGCCCTTGCGTCGAATTCAGGTATGAGGATACCTCGGGGATCGGAGAATTCAGGAGAAGTCATTGAATTCACAATACTGCTCACCGTGCCTTCACGACGTCGCAAAATTGTCCAACCTCGTCCTCTCGCAATTCAACTTGAAGTACATTGTCCTAAGCAAGTCTCAACCTCACTCGCGATGCACGCATGTCGCAAGTCAGTCTGTCGAGCCAAGTCAGAATGTTGAGCAAGTTAACTTGTGCACCCGAAGTCAATGGGGTGCACAAGTTAACCTGACATTCGGCCCCCAATTTAGTTTCATCTTCACAAGTCAACATGTCGTGCGGGTACAGTGCAAGTTGATCTGGCATTCCAAGTTAGAATGGTGAGCAAGCTCACTTGCAGCAGTATTTGAGGCCAGCTGCACAAGTCAACTCAACATCCAACCATCATATGTCGACTTGGCATAAGGCCCGACTCACCCGGCACGCACCGTATATGCTTTGCCCATCGCCGATGGACATTATCTGTGGTTGATTCCCAACTGTAAAGAGCAAGGCAACATCAAAAGGGTGCGGCACAACTTAACTTGGTATGAAAGTGCAAGTTAACTTGGCAACGTACTTATGAGACATGCCCAAGACACGCGCGACATCCTCAATTAGGGGCCTACTGCGAGACGCCCACCTCGACGTGAAGCGGGTTTCGGCCGCGGAATATTCGAGGGTTCAGGTTGGGACAAGGGTCCGCGTCCGTTTCAAGAATGAGCTAATCAAATGGTGCCGACTGGAACTTATGTAAATTCTCGCGGGGTTCCAGCGCTTTGCTTGACTCGTTGGATGAGCTTGACATGGTACCAAAGAGCACTTTCCCGGGGTCGCCTCAATCTCGATCACTTAAACACACGGTGAATACGGAATCTTACGCTTGCTCAGTGACTGGCCATGAGTTGGTTGGCCGATCGACTCCGAGACAAATCGGTTCTCGATTGGACAAATTGATGTATATAACCCACGGGAAGCAATGCTTTCCTCTTGAGTAGGAATGATCACACACAGATAATGGTTATTCATCCCGTGTAAAGTATGAGTGAAGTGATTTTTGCCCCTGGCACATCGGGATTTACACAACTGGCTCTCGTACGCGCTCGTAGCAAACGAGACAAAAAAGACCGCGAGACCGCGCGATCACGAGCTATGTCCGTGATGTCCACGCGAGCAACATTTCCTTCCCACGAGGCATGCAAGCCCAGGGCACCGTGCAGAGCCATAAACCCCATACTGGAAAGTTGTTTGGGAATAAAAAGAGTGTTCTCGAGGCTCACCAGGTCGAGGAATGAGAGAAACAAGAATCAAAATTAGGCGGAGACGAGATTCACGCGACATCACAAGATCAAAAGAACGCGAGCAGATTGTCATATTGCTGATGCACTCACACCCGCCCAATCTGAACAAAGGACATAAATGCTTACACGGGTCTTTTCCTTTGGTCACTGCCTGTCTGCTCCATTTCGGATCTCCTAGGAGCTCACATATCACTGTAGGTGGTCTATTACGATGTTAAACCCGCGCAACTTAGCATTTCCAACACGGAATGGGCTGGAACACGCCGATAAGTGCATATATTTAACGCGAAATGAACGAAAGATGGAAAGAAAATTACAAGGTCCTGTGTGGGGCTTCCCAGTGACCACTTGCCAACCTAAAACGAGAGATATAAGATCTTGGACTCGAGGAATGTGCCCAAGTTAATGCCGACAAACTAACTTGCGCAAGTCACAAATGTGACTTGCAAGTCACTTTGTTGACTTGTGCGGGGACAAATTAACTTGCGCACCAAAATCCACGCACAAGTCAATCCAAGTTAATTGGCGCGGGTGCAAGTTAATTTGGCAAGTCAGAAAGTGACCCGTCCGAGGATCAGCACTCGGTTGCCCATAGACCCTTTCTTGATCCACTTTTTAGCTTCTAGACGACGCATCGCAGATGGTAGTTGAATCTTGGTTGAATCAGTGGTCGAGTTCCGCTCGGCAGGGGATGAGTGGCATCCAAGTAAGAAAGTCTCTGAGCGCACTGGCTAATACAGATTGATGCCTGGTGGCTCACAAAGACTTTCTTGCGCCTTCGAGCTTGGCTTGGCTCTTGGTCAACGGCGCTTGAATGCGAGCGACATGGTGGTTTGGGACAAGAGGCCGGCCCGCCCATTACCGGTGGCTGTACACCAAACTCTCGAGTGACATGTCGTCCTCCTCGTCGGGCAGCACCAAAGGCAATGGCGAGCAGCACCAACAACAGATCCCCGTCCTCGCTCCCGTCGACGTCCAGCAAGCCATCTCCCTCATCCAAGCCGCCTACGCCCCCTCCGCCGCCACCAACCTCAGCTCCAATCCCTCCCGCACTCCTGGCGATGCAACGTACCCCGTAGCATGCTGTCCCGCCGTCCCGCTCCTTACGCACGGTAGACGCGATCTTTGGTGCGCACACGGCGCATGCGAAGATCGCAAGGGGAGGGCAAAGTCTGTCATTTTTTCATCCCTTACAATTTTCCTCTCTGACTTTGACTGTACAAACCTGACCTTTGTGTCACTGCAGAATCCGAGTCGAAAAATCTCTCTCTCCTCCGTTTCTCCCACTTACCTCACGTGGCCTCCTGCCGACGCCGTCATCTTCCTAATGCGCGGTACTTCTCTTTACTTTCCCCGGTCTCCGCCTCTTCACCGCTAGGCACCCCATGCACCGATCCTAACTCGCCTCCGCCCCTCGCCTCTTCCCCTCGTTCTTTGCGTGCCATTGATAACTCCTTTTGTTATTATCTTCCACGCGCTAACTCTCTTCCCTTTAGACTATAGAAGCCTTCTACTGCCTCCGTGCTGAACCGCTGATGTCTCACCTCCGGATCCGACGGTGTGGCCCTGCTGATGAAGCGCTAGCGGCGGTTTGGGAGTCGCTGGGGGCAGCCACGCTGAAGCGGACGAAGCTGTGGCTCGGTGGTACGTGTTATCATTTCTCTGTCTGCTTTCCACTCGGTTTCTTCCATCCTCGTCTCTTTGCCTTCTGCCGGCACCAAAATACTACTGTTCCAAACCGCGGAGCCTAAATATCATCCTCCCTAAATATCATCCCCCATCTTCGCGTCTCCTCCCTCTGTCTTTCCTCCTCTTCCCTCGTGAATTCCTCCCTAAATTTGACTTCTGCTTCCCATCGCCTGAGTGCAGGCTCTCGTTCGTTGATTTCTCTCAGCTTCCCGGATGACAAGTGAGGCTGTATGCGCCCTGTTCCTTGATTCGCTACCTCCGGCTCCCTAACCCCCGTCATACGCATTCCAAGATCGGCCAGGCGATTGGCATTCAGGGTGGCCTCCAGTTCATTTATCTCGTTCAGTCTCCTGTCCGTATCCTCCTGGTAGCGAGTAATCTCCGCTGCATCTGTTGCATTGACATCGGCGCCATGTTCAACCAAGATAAAAACGGCGCCAATGTGACCATTGGTGAGTGCGGTCTGCAACGGGCTTGAGTCGAAGGCTCCGCTGTGCGCATCGATATGCGCTCCGCTTTCGAGCAAGAGAACCAAAGTCTCTGTATGTCCATGCCAGGCGGCGGCCAACAACGCACTTCCGTACCTCCCGCCATCTGCATTAATATCGGCGCCATATTTGAGGAGGAGATGGGCGATCTGTGTATCACCATGCCATGACGCAGCCTGTAACAAGCCCCCGAACCAATATCTATCGGAGCCGGAACACAAGGAGTTGGGGTCGGCGCCGTTCGCAAGCAGGAGATCAACAAGCTCCGCGTGGCGTCGGGAACAGGCAGCTTGCAACGCGCTTCTGTATTTTTTACTCTGGGCATGGACATCCGCACCATTCTCAATCAGAAGCCGAGCAATAGATATGTTGCCGTGCCACACCGCCGCATGCAACGCACCACCCCATTTCCCTTCCGGTGAAGTCAAGTCCACCCCGTTCGCAAGGAGGACGCGAACAATTTCCTCCTCGGCCGCCCACGATCCGACTTGTAACGCGGTCTCGAAGTGGGTGCCTTGTGCATCGGCAGCTGCCCCGTTTTCGAGGAGGACCTGGACAGTATCTGTGTGCAGTCCACAACAAGCGGCTTGCAATGCGTTGCCGTATCTTCCACCTTGTGCATTGGCATCCACTCCGTTATCGAGCAGAAGCAGAACAATCTCCGTATAGCCTCGGGACGCCACCGCTTGCAGGAGGCTTCCGAACCAATACTGAACAATCCCCTGACACTCCGCATTTGGTAGGGCTCCATGTGCGAGGAGAAGTGCCACTATCTCTGTATGCCCCCCGGAACATGCTGCCTGCAATGCGCATCCATATCTCCCTCCTTGAGCACCCACAAGTGCACCGGCCTCTAGCAAAGGACAAGCAATCTCCGTGTAGCCCATGCATGCCGCTGCTTGCAACAAACTCCCAAAACAATCCTTAAAGGCCCCCTGACAGGGGGAATTGGGATCGGCGCCATTGGCGAGTAGGAGCTGTATAATGTCCACATTCTTTTCGCAGAAAGCGGCTTGCAAGGCAGTGCCGTATATTCCTCCTCTTGCATTGATATCTGCGCCGTTTTCGAGCAAAAGGCAGGTAATGTCGGAGGAATCCATCCACGCTGCTGCTTGCAATGGTCCCTGGAACCAATCTGCAAAAGCCCCCTCACACGGGGAATTGGGATCGGCGCCATGTTCAAGAAGAACGCGCACAGTATCTGTGTCTAGGTGTTTGATTGCGGTCTGCAATGCACTTCCAGCGGCTCCCCGGGCATTGGGGTCAGCTCCATTTTCGAGGAGGACGCGAGCGGCATCTGTCTGCTTTTTCGTACATGCAATACACAAAGCACTGTCCGTCTCGCTTTGTGTACCGTCGGCACGGCCGTTCCAAAGTAGCATGCGGATTCCATCGATGTAGTTTTCTTCCAAACACAGATAGATCGGCGGTTTCAAGGGGGCGCAACGGAGGATTATGTGTCGGTCGGAAGTGTGACGGAGGTCATTCATTGCAATGTATTGTCTGCTTCCACGCCGTAGCAAACCCAGCGCTTCAGGTAACAATGTATGCTGGTCGTTGGATCGCAATACATGGTAGCACCAGCGTTCAGCTGCGTAAACAGCCAACGGATAGTCCGGGAATGTTTTTTGGCTGAGGGGCTGGTCGGCGAAGTGCATGAGGTACCCTATGCAGCTCCTTGCTACAAAACCATGCGAGTAGTTCGCATTGAGGTCGTAGCCGAATTTATCCATGAAGTGCCTATTTAAAAGGTAATCCTGGACGGATGCATGCGCCAGAACAAGCCCAAGCCCATGGTCTTCACGAACAGTAACCAGTCCCTCCAACCAATCCTCAATGACAGTGACATTATCCTGCCGTTGGGTCGGATCATAGATGTACCGGGGTTCGCTTGTAAAGTCGAAAGCAATCGCATCGGCAATTTGAAGGAGATCGAGGGTTTCCGTCGAGAACATGAGCCACCGAAGGACTCCTATGACATATATAAGGTCCTTTGGCTGAATTCGTTCCAAAAAACGGTCGTATATCCCGAACAGGTCGGTAGGTAGATTGTTGAGGGTTTCATCCAGTTGATTTTGTCGTCTACAGCGAGAAAGTTCGACGAGGAGACAAGCCGCTAAGCGGAACCTGGAAATGCGGGTGAGGAAAACGATACGCCAATTTTAAAGCACTAACATTCCACAGCATTTCAGTGCAATCCGATCCACGATTTCATTTGCCCGGGAAGCCCATAGCTTCATCCTGCGACTGCCGGAGATTTCGCCAGCAATGAAGGATCTTATGTCATTCTCTATCAGATGTGATTCGAGAAATACACAGGGTATATCCTTGAATTCTTCTGTGAAGCTTGTTCGATGCTGACTGGTGATCAACAGATGCAATGGGGTCCAGTTCCATCCCCGCAGCATTGAGACCAGTTCCACGAGCTGATCGATTTCTGGATCCTGGCACTCGTCGAGTGCATCGAGAAGAATATAGGTGCGCTGGAGCTCTCCGAGCAATTCTTCCAAGATACTGCGGAGATCGTGATAGTTTGCCAGGGTCTGTCCCTTCGACAAGTTGTAATGCTTGTTGAGTGCTCTGTATCGATAAGGAGACTGCGCGGACAGCTGGAGAACTATACGTCGAAGGGCCATTTCCACGGATTGGCTCTCCTTGGTCTTGAAGTCAAAGTAGAAAAATGCTACTGCGCAAGACTTGCCCAGGTCCTCGAATATCTGCTGGTCATCAAAAAGCTTGCGTATCACAGCAGAACTGGAACATTTTCTTTCACTCAGCCGAATGGGGTCAGGCAAATATGAGTTAGAGACTTTACCTGAGAACTGTCTTTCCAGAGCCCGCTGTTTCCTAGTCAACATCGAAGGCTGGCCAACGTGATAGCGGCTTACATGGACCTTGTACCCACAGTGATCCTGGACTGTCTTGCCATTCAATGAAGGATCTTCCCTCTAGAAACCAACGCCCAGTGCCTTCCCTCCGGAGTTTCTGGGTATCATGCTGCTTTTGCCCCATGTCAGGGGGCGATCGTAGCCATTTTTCGAGCTTTTCTTCTATTCTGTCTGCTTGTAAACGACACAATGTTCGAGGAGAGAAGAAATCTCACTCACGCCATGTCATGGACCCGCTCTAGTGTCTCGTGGACCATGCTCTGTTGTACTGCAAGGTCTACCAAGCGGTTCGTCTTTACAACTGTTATGAGTATAAATGTCGTCATGATCATTGCACTTACTCTGAAACGTGCTCCGAAAAAGTCGATCTTCTGTTGAAAATCACCAAGTGTATCTCCCAACTGCTTGCGAGCTGCACCCCGTCGAATGCGCCGTAGTCCATCAAACTCCGCGACAAAAGCGGAAGCTTCCCTCAGTAATCTGGCATATGTATTTTGTGAGATTCAGCCGATTCACAAAGGAAGACTTGCGAACGCGGTGTAGGTTTCGATGTCTGGTCGGAGACGCTCGATCAGATCGATGTGTTTTGTGTCTTCCATCCGGAAGATGGTAGCATACAGATCCTGAGCTATAGCTATGACACGGGCTATGAGCACATCCCGCTTGTCGTGAGTCTCTTTGACTTCCTAGACGAACGATAAACCTAGGAAGATACGGAATAAACACCGAGACATACATTATATGCCTTGGCAATGTTGGAAAGGAGCCCAGCAACAGGTGCGATAAAGGGAACCGTCTGAGCGAATCCTCCTAGCTTGTCGATGACATCGAGTACAAGACGGAGATTATCGATGACCAACTCCTTCGAATCTTCGCCAGCGATTGGTGGACTTGATTCGGCCGCTGGAACGGAGAAAGAGCCGTGGGGGGGAGACGCAAGTGGTGGATCTGTTGTGGAGACTGCGATATCTGACGGACCAGCATCAGTATCGATTCGAATCACCGGGCGTGGGCGGATTTCCGGGGCAACTGCAGGCTGCGGCTGAACAGGGGGCGGCGAACTTATATGAGAGGATGACGGTGAGGGCAGCATTGCCTGGAAGGCCCCTTTAAGGCGTTGGCGACGCATGGTGGGATCCGGAGTGAGAGGTCTCAGGTGAGTCGCGCAAGTATCGCGTGACGAGATGCCAGCAAGCTGTCAAACCTGGGAAATCCTCACTTACTTCACCGCTCCGGCTGGGTGAGAATGAACGAAATAGGACAAGTAGCGCCAGTGGTTTGCTTAAACTTAGACCCTTGCCAGTGGCTCCTTCATCGGATAAAGCATATCAGCAGTACACACCCATACATTCAAAAATGCTGGAACAAAAAAAGGCAATGAATACACGAAGGCCTCTCACGAGTCGGGCCCAACAATTTGACAAATGAATCCGTTCCCGAGATTTGGCGAGCGGACTTGCGAAATGGGCCGCTGCCCCGGCCGATGGAAGGGGTTAACCGTGACCGGGCGCGTCCTCTCCCGTAGCAGTTCGTGATACAGGCTTTCACCGGGCGAAAAACTCCGCGCCGCCTCGTTCAACCACTGCGGGATGTGGTCCGCATACATCTGGGCGCTCTGCTGCGCGTAGTCCGTGCACGCGAACGGGATGTTTGCCCTACAACCACGAATTATTGTTACCTCGTGAGTCACCTCGAAAAATAAGAGCGCTTACATCGTTGCACACGAGACGACTTCGTACCACGTACTGTACGAGAGGATCCCCGCGTTAGGTGCCACGATGGCGTCTGGGTCCTTGGGAGCCAGCATCATCACGGAGCGCTCCCACACGCCTTTGAACGGCCGCAGCTGACGTGCCATGGGCGGTCTCGGGGGTGGGTGGTAGAGCGATATCGCGATGGAGCCGCAGCCCGTGTGGCGCGGGGACGTGTACTCCCATACCGGCCCCTCGCGCGCGGCGATGGAACGCGGGTACTGTCGTTTGGCGCGGCCCAGGAGGTCGTGTGTCGCGGGCGAGAAGACGGTGAGGTTGATATGCGTGTTGGGAAGGAGCAGAGCGAGTTCAGAGAACCTTCGGACAAGAGAGTATCACATCAGAACGGCCACGGGAATGAAGCAAGCGGCAAAGGAGGCAGAGAGACGTACAACGGGAGGTAGTTCAGCTCCGTCTCCGCCCCGAGGTAATGAACATCGACCACCTGCTTCTCTCCCGATGAACGGTGCGGATTCACGACCTTGAGCGTCTCCGTGAGGAGGTAATAGACCGTTAAGACATGATTCATGAGCATCGCCGCAGGAGACTCGAGGCTCAGTCCGCGCCACTCATGCCACGACTTCCAATCCACCACTTGACCCGGGCGCGGGCGTGCCGGGGGAGAAAACTCGCCTGTGAAGAAGATGTGCGGGATGAGCGGTTCATCACCGAGCTTCCACCCCTCAACATCCGACGGCCATTCCTCCGCCAACATCATCTGGCCGTGAGTGTATCCCTTCAAGTTCTTATTATCCTTAGGTTGCATAGACGGCGATCCGGCGACAGAGAGTGGATCGTCGGTGATATCGTGTGGGTTGAGCCGCTCGGGGATGGCCCAGAACCCAACCTTTCGGTAGTCGGAGTCCAAGACGCCAAATCGGGCTCGGAGGAATTTATCCGAGAAGGTCCCGTCGCGCTCGATGCGGCCCCAGGGGAATTGGGTGAGCTGTGCTTGAAAGTGAGGGAGCATCGGCATATATTCATCCTATGCAGCGGCTTGATTACAATACAGTTTGGGCATCGAGGAGATAACACACCCTGATTATTTTGCACCAGTCCTTGTGATATACGCCCGGTTGCTTCGCTGTTCCGGGAATGGGCTTCCAGTCAGCTTTTTGGCACTGGATTCCGGAATCAGTTTGTGCGAATGTGGAATGGGCGCGGGGACTTTACCTCTTTGCTGCAGTAGTGGTTTCCCTGTTGAATGATGATTCACGTGGCAATTCAGAGGCAGAGATAAAGAGAGGGAGCTTACCAGACATCCCATGCATCGTTTGGGCTAGAACATGCAAATGTCAACGCCCATTCTCATCCTTCAAAGAACGGATGTTACCGTCCATTTGGCTTTGTCCGCACTCATGCACGGCTTGCCGCACTTCAAATACGAACACTAGTCAGGGAATTTGTCAACAAGGTGGAAAATAACGTCAAGGCTCAGAAAACCTACGACAGCGCCGACAGAGAGACGGATTTCTCGCTGACCGGCAACATCGCCTGTAGTGACGGCGTCTTGAAATTTCTTTGCCACTAAACAGCGGTTGTGATCGATGTCTGAGAAGTAGAAAAAGACAACACACGCTGTCGAATGGTTTGAAATTGGTCTGAGCTGGCGGTGGTCATGAATTCCAGCATTCGTCTCTCATGTGGTGTGATATGGGTCGTATCATCTTCTACGGGAAGAGCCACTAGAATCGGTCTCCCGGTCTCGGTCTGGCTGTCACTGGATGGTAGCTGCACCGTTCGGTCGCTGCGACAGGATACCTGCATCCTTTCACCATCGGTATCTGTGGCTGGGAC
This sequence comes from Mycena polygramma, assembly GCA_029449255.1. Taxonomy (NCBI): domain Eukaryota; kingdom Fungi; phylum Basidiomycota; class Agaricomycetes; order Agaricales; family Mycenaceae; genus Mycena; species Mycena polygramma. Next base: position 244,019 of record JARKID010000042.1, read on the forward strand.
GGCGATAACATGAGCTTCTTGCGAATCATTAGAATCGGTCCCGGAAGGCGACGCGTCGATTTCAGGCGGTTCCTCGGCGTAGGACGATACCGGTGGTATAGATTTCAGCACAGGATACCTCGCATACACCATCAAAGGAAGAATTAGCGCAAAAACCGTGAAGAGCAGCGCGATCATGGTGGAGGTACGAAAGCAAGAACAAAGGGATTCGAGGTCACGTGCACACTCTTCTCAGCGGAATGCTCGCATCAAAAACGGCGTCGCCCAGCCAGACTGAGAATTCACCCAGGTCTCGAAACCGAAGTAAGTGCTGAGACGTCAACGGCAACATCACTCAATCGCGGATCCTCGCTGGAAGGAAATTTAAAAGCGTCCTCCTCAGAATACAATCGACGAAAAAGAAAATACAGCGCTGGGCGCATTCTATTTTTGACAATCTCCCACCCAGAAAACGGAATGCTAGCAAATACAATACCATCCCGGCGATTCCGCGGTCGCGGCGCCATACATGCACTCGCACACACCTAAACGCTCGAATACCCAAACGTCGACCCCTCAAGCCCCCAAGCGATTAGCGTAAACTGATTCGCCGCCTCCTTCGTCTTCTTCACCGACCTCGAGCTGTCCCACAAAAAACATCAGCCCTCTCGTTCCCTCCGCAAACAAAGGAAAAGCAGCACGCACCTAACAACAGTCTTGACAAACCGCTCCTTTGCCTCCTGGCCCGCCTTGGACGGGAAAAAATCGTCCGCAAACACCACGCCCGCGACCCACCCACGCGCGCCGCTGCCCAGCTGCCGCCCCTCGCCCTGGCGCATGTCACCCTCCGCCTCCGCGACCGCGCGCTCGTCCCACCGGCTCACGAGCGCGCCCAGCAGCTCGAGCAGATTCGCCACCACGCTGCGCACCGCGCGCATGATCGCGCGCCCGTGCGTGCGGATCGTGTGCGCCTGAAGCAGCTGAAGCTGTTCCGGCGAAATTGGTGCGTACAGCGCCGTACGGTGGACGAAGGTGCCCTGCGGGGAGTGTCAGCGACGCGAAGGACGACGACGAGCTGAAGACCGCTAACCAAGAACGTGCACGCTGCGACGAGCGAATACCGTTCCTGCAGCGCGAGCACACTGGTCGCACACTGCATCAGCGCGTCAAAGGCGCCGTCGGGCAGCGCACAGAACGCCGCCGTAAAGTCCTGCGCCACGCGGTCCATACAGGCGAAAAATTCCTGTACGATGTCCGGGTTCTGCGCCAAGTTAGTCTGATACCCTTCTAGACAAAATATCGAGAAGGCGCGCACCTCGACCATCCCCCCCGGCGCGCCGAGCACGCTCAGCGCAGAAGTGACGAGCCCGCCGACCGCCTGGCGTACAGCGGCCTCCGCCTCCTCGGTCGGGCCCGACTTGAGCGTGAGGATGAGCGGCGGCGGGTTCAGCTGCGCGATGAGGATTGTCGCGAGCGCGAGCCATACGCCCGTTAGCTGCCGCCCCGCCGCCCGGCATACGACGCCTAGCAGCGGTGCAGCAGGCAGCGAGAGTAGAGTTACGTCCGCCGGCAGCGCCGTTATCGCCTTGAAGAGCTCGCTGAGCGCCTGGAAACCTCATCAGCGGTGATGGTAAGGAGAAGGAGATTAAGATGTACCTGTCCGACCTCCGCATCGGCACTCCACAGCTCCGCCACTTGCGCAATCGCATCGAAGAGCGCCGCGCGCATGGCACCCGTACGTGGATCCTCCCTCGCCGCACGCACCGCCTCTGCCTCCGCACCCCCGTTGTCGTCCTCGTCGAACGCGCTCGGGTCCGCTGTGCGTGTCAGGCCCTTGGCGACGCCCGTGAGAATCTCGAGCTGCAGAATCGCAGCGAGACGCGCCGCCTCCGGCTACTGTGGGTGCGTAAGCGCCACGTCTAGAGATAAAGGGGGGAACGCTCACCGCCCCCACCGCGCCGAGCGCCGCGCTTAGTCTCTGCAGAATCGGCCCCACCATCGCCTCTATAGGCGCGATACCCTCCGCGGGTGGTAGAGCCTGGATTACGCTGGCAATGCTCTGCAGCACCTTGCCCTTCTCCGAGTCCTGGGAAACGTTAAAGGCTTTGTTAAGCTCTCAAAGTCGTCACGAGTGGGGTAAGGAAGACATACCGGTATGCCTTCGAGCCCCGCATGCACCTCCGCAAACGCTCCAATTCGGCTTGCGAGCGCCCGTCGATTTGCATCGCACAGACTGCGCAGTGCGAGTGCCGCCTGCGAAGGAGAAAGAGGCGTTAGTTCGTGGTGCACGAGGGCCAAAAATGAGAGACGAAGAGATGAGGAAACGCAGACGAAGCAGCCTCCCCGCTGGTGTCCCAAAAAAGAAAATCTCCGAGTCGCTCTCCGCGCACACTCAAAGATGCAGATCTTCCTCCCCGCCGTCGACATACACACCCGCGGCGCGTAGCAGACCCCGAGAAACGAGAACTGGCAACGCACCTGCAAACAAATCCCCGGATCCGGATCCGCGAGCGCACCGAGCACATACTGCAGCGGCGCGAGCAGTGCATCGGGGGAGCGCGTCGTGAAGTACGCCGCGTATGTGTCTGCGGGGCCGTCAGCCAGCAGTAACGACGAAAAAGGTCGAGCGAAAACTCCCCGACAAGCCCCAACGCCGTCCTCCTCAGCCTTGCCACCGCGAGCGCCTCCCCTTTCCCTCCTTGCCCGCCCGCACCACTCGGCAGCCGCCGCCACACTCCCGCGCCGAACAGCCGTCCCAGCGCGCGCACGCCCGCATCCGCGTCGGGAGACCTGGAGGTGGAGGTGGATTCGAGGTCGAGGGCCGCGTGGATGGCGCGGAGGCAGTGGAGGGGGGCTTCGATTGTCTGTGGGAGGGACGGATTAGCTTGACGGATGTGATGGAGAGAGGCGGTGAATGAGGCGGACGGCGGACGGCGGAAAGGGTGAAGGGAAAAAGGAGTGAAGAGGCAAACGAGAGAGGACGGTGGGGGGGGGGGGGGCAGAGCTCGAGCGTGAGGGAATGAGGGGAAAGAAGGAAGGAGAGCGGGCGAGCGCGGGAACGGGAAGAGGCTGGTATGGCGGATGGAGAAGGAGACGTGGGTGGAAGGGAAGAAGGGAAGCAGGGATGGAGGCTCGGCAGAACGAAGAGGCAAGGCATCAGGAGCATGTCCGTATCGTGCATCCCATATCCGCCGTCGCATCTCCCTGTCCGCGCTCCCCCCCACGGAACAGGCACGCGAAAACGCCAGATATGACAAACCACCCACCTCCCAAACCCGTCCCCCCTCCAACCCCGCCGCCGCCTCGCCCACGAGGTACACGAGCAGATCGTCCCGCAGGATGTAATACCTGAAAAACAAGAGATGGTTAGCGCCTGCTAGATCTTCGATTCCATGAGGTGAAGGAGGGATATATGCGCCTCCGTACGCCGTCCCCAATCAAGCACGCAATAGACGGGAATGCGGGAAAAGGAGAAAAGAGACACACGCGCCCAAAAGCGGCGACGTCGCGCATACAAATCCCACCGAAAGGCAAGGTAAACGAACGCAGAAAGGACACGCACGCATTAACCAGCGTATCCACCACATCTCGCCGATACACCGCAAAACGCTCCAGTCGATCTGAAACGAAAATCAGGTCAGCGATCGTAGTGCAAGAGCGAGACGGGAAGGAAGAAAGTAGTGGCGGAGGCTGCTGCTCGTGTGCGAAAGCTCGCAATCCGGATCGATCGCCCATCCCTCGGCGCAGACGCAAAAGCGCAGGCAAACCGGATGATCACTGAGGGAGAGAGAAACCAAGAGAAACGAAGACGACTCACCCCTCCTCCACCCCCGCCCACAAACACCTTCGCCCGCAAATTCCGCACAAGCGCCACATACGCCGCCTGCGCGTGCGCCATGAGCAACGACTCGAGGAGAACGGCGGGGGACCAGCCGGATGGCGGGCGCGTGGAAGCTGCGGTGGCAGCGGCTTCGTTCGGGCTTTCTTGTGACTGCGAAGAAGAACCGCTATTTTGGGAGGACTGAGAAGACGGATTTGAGGATGTTTTCCCGAGGAGGGGGCGGTCGTTGACGCGGACCCAAAGGCGCGAGACGGCTGGGGACGGGTTCATGCTCGTCGCCAGTGGGCCCGAGGGTGGTGACGGGCAGCTGGAGGTCTCTGAAGTTGCGTTTCTTGCAGATGGACATGGCGGCGAGAACAAGGGACGGAGAGCGGTGACAGCATTGCCGCTTGTTGGTAAGGAGACCCAATTATTCCCGGCCATCTACCATCTGGTTGCCGGTGATCGATATCGGCCGGTGATCCCTTGGTCTGGGTCCTTGAAAAAGTCGCATAAGATGTGGGGTTTTGAAGGATTATTTGGAGGGAGGGAATGCGAGAATGCCTGTGGTTGTTGTGGCGAAGGAGAGTTCGGTTGTGCTTTCGGGCGGTGTGGCGGGACGCGCGGGATCCACGTGAGGATCTGTGATCCCATCATTTGCGGCTTCAACCGAACGTCCATGTCACCCTCGTCGCTTATGCCTGTGGTGGCTCGTCTATCGAGCTTTAACCTGAACGTCAGTGAGCTGCTCGGGACGGGAACTAAGACTCGTCGCGGGAAGATTTCTTCAAGTTGAAATTGACAATTTTGGTGAGCCGCCGCCGTGAGCGTGATTTTGAGTCTATCTTTGGTCTATCTCTTTTCTCCCACCTCATTCAGCTGCCCAGTAACAAAACAGACCCAATGGCGGACGGCCGCTTTTGCGCTTCGTGCCCTGGAGGTGCGGTGGCAGTCGAGCAGGAGTTCAGGACGGTATTCTCGTTCGATTCGGGAAAAGGTCTCTGCCATGGGTGACAGCCTCTTTTTTTTTCACACTCGCTTCTCGAGTAGAAACGACGACTCGCGCTATTCCAGATTATCAAGCCCACTGTGGACGATTCTCGCGTGCATACGAGCCCCGCGATATATTATGCTCAGTCGAGCATGCAAGCAATCAGATGGCCGACGGTCGCCCTTGGGCTTTGCTTAACCGAGGCATCGCAGCGCCATTGGGGCTTGCAACCCGTTCGGCTGGGATCTTCGGGTCTTTCCCTCGATCTTCCTCTGCCCAAGATCGCGTCTTTCTGAGGTCACCTCCTTTCTTTCTCGTGTTGTTTTTGCCGCTGCAATCTCAGCAATCCCCTCAAGCGGAACACGCTATTCCATTCGGTGAAGGTGCAGCTCGCGGGGAGCGTGATCTGCAGGAATCCTACTCACTTACACCGTAACCAAACAAGGTTCAGAAGACTAGATAACGGACGGCCGGCCGGTGCTTTGTCATTGTGGAATAGTTTTCTGCAGGAACGCGCTCTCGCGAAAAGAGAAATTCACAATGATTTCCTCGCAACCGGTCTCCTTGCCGAGGCTCGCTCTCGTACGTATACCAGCTATCCAGCCCATGCAAAGACTTCGGATTGTGCACAAGAATCGGAGGCCCACACATTTCGGCTGGCGCTCGATGTTTCGTTTCTCTGCAACTTTTAACCCGCTTCCTGGTCACCACCAGATACGTTCTCGGGGTGGCTTTTTTTGGCTCTGTGTTGCACCGCGGCCGGTTCACGATTCCGCCGAGGTCAACCATCCGCATTGAATCGCATCCGAGTCTAAGAAGTAGGATTTGTATCACCGTCAAGGCACACATGCCTCAGGCTCGCGTACTTCCCAAAACAAACACCATTCCAGGCACCACTCGGCGAGGAAGTGCACAAATTGAACTTCTACCCTGATCTGTCCGAGCACAGAACCACTTTTAACCAAGTTTTAAGTGCTTCCCAGATTAATCCCCGGCCCGCTGGACGTCGCGCGTAACTTGCTGCATGGGAATGTTACGCTCGCGTAGCTTGTGGCATGAGAATTCCACACTCGCATCGGATGATCATGTTCTCGTTAGCGGAGTTGTTTGTCAGGTAAACAAGCGCCCACGGACGCCCACGAGGAATTCCTGTCTCTTGCACCCATCCTGTGCGAGCGACAAAACTGCCAGAAGTTTATTCCTCCGTCATCCACGACTACAATAGTCTCCCCCACGGCCTTCTGCAATTGTGATACACCATATCCATCGACTTTGACACTGCTTGCCCCGTAAACGGTAAGTCGTCGCACCCTCTGCTATCCCGCCACTTAATCTAACCATTAGAAGACCCCGCAGACCTCTGTGCTCCTGGTGATGCCGTCGTATTCATTGCTTGGTACGAACACAGATACAGTTCTCAGTTGATCTCGGCTTACATTAATCGCTCTGTAGTCCACTCTTGCGAAGGAGTCACATGGGTCCGCCGCAAGGCACCCAATCTCTACGTTGTGATCCACCAGGGTAGCCAATCCGTACAACGAACCGCTGTCATCAAGCGGGACCTTGCGCCGAAATGGGATTTTCTCTGTAACTTGTAAGTAGTATTTGCATCGAACTCGCAGTCAGCTTACATGTTTCTGGGTGTAGGTCTTTAGATTCCCCAATTGTGTTGCGACTGTGGCATGACTCGCTGCTCCGGTGCAGAGATGTCTGTCTTGGGGTCGCGCATACAGACATAGCCTCTTTGCTAGATCTGCCGAGCTCGGACACAGAATGTGAGTCGCCTCAATCTCCGTGGCATGTGTTTTTCAATTCGTGCCAAAGTTATCAGACTACGGCTCATCAGCGAAGATCGACAGTCAAGCGGAACCCCCGCTGGGACGGTCCTCGTTCGCCTCATGGGCCAGAGAGAAGCGGTTACCACAGCTCTTGCGAATGCCCAACAAGATCTTGCAAAGCTTACCCTCGGGTCCACCCTCGTGGAGGCTACGGGAATTGTCGAGAGGGCCCCTCTAGTTGCGGAGACATTTGAGGCAGGTTTGAGTATGATTATCGCCAAGCTCGACGTGATTGTTCATCTCGGAGATGAGATTGCTCAGGCAAGCATTCTATTCCTCTCCTTTTTTTTTTGTTGCTCATGATGATCCAAGATTCACCCGTATGCAAATATGGCCTGGAAAATCCTGACTTCGGTCTACCAGGTTAGCAACATAATCCAACAATTTCGCTGCTAACCCGGGCATCAGGCTGTAAAACGTGAACAAGTCACCGAGGAGAAGCTTCACAAACTTGTGGATACTATGGTTACTGTGTATTCTTTTGCCGAAGAGACTGACGTGCTGGCCAAAAAGCTCAAGAATCTCGAGGATAAAATTCTTGCTATAGTCAAGCAGACAGTTGAATGTGCCTTATTCATTCGTGAATATAGCGGGCATGGTTTCGCCGGTGCGTGGCTAGGATCTTTGCTTTTCTCGATGTCTGATCTCTTCATAGCCCGGGCAATCCGGAACACCGGGGACAATATAGACAGCATGATAGATTCTCTGTCGGAAACTTTGTTGAAGCTGAGGGATTCCCTTGAAAGCAGCGTAAATATTCAAGGAGTATTTCTATCCACGCAAGTGCTCGAAAAGGTTGACCGTCTGGGTATGTGACATTTTATTTTAAGGGGAATTTTCTGAATGGTAATCAATGTTCCCAGTTCAATCAGATGCCCTCAAAACACTCAATGCAGCAGAAATGAATGCTGCATCCCGTCCAACATGTTTACAAGGAACTCGTGTGCAGCTGTTGGATGAAATATTAGAGGGACTCATGGCCCCGGAAGCAACAAGCAGTATTCTTTGGCTATCTGGTGTTGCAGGCTCTGGCAAAAGCACAATCACCACAACAATCTCAGTATTTTTCCGTGGATTGCATCGGCTTGGGGCCTTCTTGTTCTTTGACAGAAACAACCCTTCACGCAGCCATCCTGATGGTGTCATTCGCACTCTGGCATATTTGCTCTCACGGAGCAACCCACAAATTGCCTCTGCTGTCTCTGCTGCAATTGAACTTGACCCTGAAACAATCAATGCCCCTCTCCAGACACAATTTGAAACACTACTGCTGAAACCTCTGTTGGCTGTAGAACATTTGATACAAGGCCCAATGCTGATTATCCTTGATGCTCTGGATGAATGTGGGGACCAAGCCTCACGGAGAACTCTCTTGTCTGTGATCTCCACTGAGTTCCCCAAACTCCCTTCTCTGTTTCGTTTTCTCATAACCAGTCGGCGTGAAGTGGATATCAGCAAGTCATTTACCTCCTGCTTTGTCGAGAAGTCCGTGGGCACTGCTACTAGTACCGAGGATGTTCAGCGCTTCATCTCCCACGAGCTTGAGCGCATTCAGCAAGACAATAAATTGGGAACGGCATGGCCCAAAGAAACTCAGAAGCAAGCTATGATGACTCTTGCTGGTGGTCTATTTATCTGGGCAGCAACTGCTATCAAATACATTGATGGATACAGGCCAAATGACAGAATAGAAACCCTAATCGGCAGCACTTCAACATCTCTTGATGATCTGTACAGCTTCACTCTCTCCAACTCCGCTCCCTGGGACGACAGAACATTTGCGAAGGATGCGCGCGCTGTTCTGGGATGCATCATCTTCGGGAAGGTCCCAATGACCGATACCACGATTGATGCTCTCCTGGGAGCAGGTTGTTCCAGTTCTGATGTGTTAAAATACTTGGGATGTGTTGTTCAATGGCGACCAGGCTGTGTTGCCCGGGTACTGCATGCCTCTTTTGCGGACTATCTCACAGATAACATCCGCAATAAGGGTGCGGCCTGGGCAATCAATGTGAAGATTGCATATCAGACCTTGAGCCTAGGATGTTTACGGATACTGAATACCCAGCTTCGGTTCAACATTTGTGGCCTTGAGGACTCACATATTTTGAATGTAGATGTCCCCAACATCTCAAGTCGAGTGGCTACCTGCATTTCTCCGCAACTTTCATATGCCAGCTGCTTCTGGGGGGATCACATAGCTGACTCTCCATTTGATCAAATGCTACTTGAAGATCTCAATGATTTCTTTGACACCTATTTTCTGTTTTGGATCGAGGTTCTTAGTCTCCTTGATCAAGTCAATGTTGCATCAGCTACATTGGATGCTGCTGGGAGTTATGTTAAGGTGCATTTTCTTCTTCTGTTCTTCTCCACTTGATGACTCAATTGGAGGATAGAGCCACAACAATGACCTCGAGGACCTGATCATTGACACAGCCAGATTTGTGTCAGTGTTTGCACCAATGATAGCTCGGAGTGCACCCCACATCTATATCTCTGCTCTCCCATTCACACCACAAGAGTCCCGGACAGCCAAGCAGTTCAATAGAAGTTTCATGAACACATTGTGCTTCCACAGCCTGCTAGGTCATAAATGGCCTCCAATCCAAACAATTTTACAGGGACATAAAGACCATGTTCACTCTGTAGCTTACTCTCCAGATGGAAAATGGCTGGCCTCTGGGTCGAGCGACAAGACAATCTGCATCTGGGACATCCAGAGTGGGCAACTTGTGTGCACACCGCTTGAAGGTCACACGAAGGAGGTTGTCTCTGTACACTTCTCACCAGATGGTACACAGATTGTATCTGGGTCTGAGGACAACACAATCTGTGTCTGGGATACTCAGACTGCTGGCCTTGTTTCCGGTCCTTTCACAGGTCATACTGGCCCCATTTCTGCTGTTGAATTCTCTCCAGATGGTGCACGAATTGCATCTGCATCCGAGGACAAGACAGTCTGTGTCTGGAATGCTCAAACTGGTGCCCTTGTTGCAGGGCCTTTTCTAGGGCACACTAACTATGTTCGATCTGTCAGTTTTTCATCTGATGGCACCAGAATTGCATCTGCATGTGTGGGAGCAATATGGGTATGGGATGCATACACAGGGGGCCTTATTGCTGGCCCACTCAAAGGTGATGCAGAATATATCACATGTGCCCGGTTTTCACCGGATTGCACCCGAATTGTATCTGCATCTACAAACAAGACAATCCAGGTCTGGGATGCTCAAACAGGTGCACTGGTTGTTGGCCCATTTCAGGCCCATACTGCAAAGGTTCTTTCAGTCCATTTCTCACCAGATGGGACTCAAATTGCATCTGGATCTACTGACAAGACTGTCTGCATCTGGGATGCTCAAACTGGTATGCCTGTTGCAGGACCGTTCACTGGTCACACTGCCTTTGTGAGCTCTGTTCGGTTCTCACCCAATGGAAAACAAATTGCATCTGGATCTGCTGACAGGACAATCCGGGTCTGGAACACTCAGACTGGTACTCCTAGATTCAACACCACAACACGCCCTTGGGAGGTGCAATCTGAAACAGGTTTCATTATGTCTGTGGTTTTCTCCCCCAATGGAAGAAAATTAGCCACAATGTACCAGGATGGCAGAGTAGACATTTGGAATGCCCATACTGGGCAACTTACTTGTCCTTCAGCATATCAGGTTGCCCTCGAAGATCTGTGGACGGGTGAGGAAGTCGACATGGTCTCATGTGTCAACTTTTCTCCTGACAGCACACAGATTGCATTTGGACATGAGAATTCAAAAATCTGGATCCACGATGCCCAAACCGGTGCTCTTGTTGTTGGTCCATTCAACGGCCACACTGGCTCTGTCTTGTCTGTCCACTTCTCGCCCAATGGCAAACAGATTGCATCAGGAGCCAAGGACGGCACAGTCCGGGTCTGGGATGCCCACACAGGTGCCCTAGTCACTGGCCCACTGATAGGGCATAGTGGCAATGTTTGGTCTGTTAATTTCTCCCAGGATGGCCTGCAAATCGCATCAGGAGGAGACACATCAGTCAACATCTGGGATGCTCATACCGGCACTCTTGTTGCTGGCCCATTGACAGGCAATATTGACCAGATCATGGCTGTCAATTTCTCACCCGATGGCACACATATTGTATCAGGATCCCGAGACCACAGACTTCGGGTCTGGAATGCTCAGACTGGTTTTCTTGTTGCTGGCCCATTCACAGGCCACACTGCAGGAGTCAGCTCGGTCCAATTCTCACCAGATGGCACGCAAATTGCTTCGGGATCGAATGACAAAACAGTTCGCATCTGGGACATTCAAAGAGGCACCCTAGCTGCTGGGCCATTCACTGGCCATACAGATTCTGTTCAGTCTGTTCGTTTCTCGTCTGATGGGACACAACTTGTATCGTGTTCTAGCGACCTTACTATCCGTGTTTGCGAGGTCATGCACTTAACACAGATGGATCCTTCGAAAGAGGACCTGCTTATATTCGACTCCCACTCAGGTTGGACTAAAAATACAGCAGGAGGACTGATGTTTTGGGTGCCGCCCTGGTTGCGTGACGGCCTGTACCTCCCCCATAATACACTGGTCGTATGTGCTAAAGGCACAACAAAACTCGACCTCAGTCGCTTTGTCCATGGCACGGAATGGACCAAATGCTTTGATCCGGAATTTATGAATACTAAATAAATTCAAGGCAGTACTGTAAGTTGATTTAATTATCATTTCAGCCGTTATTCAATTCAGTGTCATTGTTTAGTGCTATTCCGCAGACGACATCGGCTAGATCCGTTCACACGCAGTGTACCATGCATGTCTAAGCAGGAGATTTGAATTGAATTTGTTCGAGCAATATTTGAATGATTCGCGCCCATGTACGATTGTTCTGTAACCATGAACCGAATTCTTGTAACATGTCAGGAACTCAGATTGATGGTTTCGTCCGCTCATAGACCGCCCTTTTTCGTTCTGATTCGGAGCCGCAATATATGTGAGCACATTTGACGGAAACTCAGCGCAGAGAAGAGATGTGTGTACAAGTATGCTTGTTGATCTGAGGCACAGTACGTTCGCGGCTGACGCGAGACTCCGTGCCCAAGCTCTTTACCATGTTGAGACTAAGTGAGTAAATCTCTGAGGGGTATCACGGCGAAGGGACAGAAACACGGGCCAAGCCTATCAAAACAGCAATTGCGCCTGCGAAGATTCCCCTCGGTCAACTAGGTAAGCAGATCGACGAATAGGAAAGACAGTACCTAATTTTTTCTATCCGCCCGTCCGAGAGATAATAGCGGGACAAAAGATCTTCCCATTTTTGCTGGTCTGTTAGTGCACACTGTCAACAATTATCTGGAGGAGACAAAGATCCTGGGGCAAATTTGGATCGACTGGAACTTCTGTCCCCGGCCAGCCAGCAGCCTGAAAAGCAAGAGTTGAGACCGTGAGCACGACAAAAAAAACAGCACTGGTATTCTGTGACGAGTCTTGCGGGAGTCGGACCCACCTGAGCACGGTTAACGTTGTCGACGGTTTTCGTATTTGCGATTAGTGCTTGGTTGCCCACAGACACTTCTTCTTCTCAATCTCAAAAAATGCATGCGAAGCAGTATCAAGGTGAATAAACAAAACCTAGCTCGTGCCTTCTTGGGTGGCGATTGCGGGATTAATCCGGAATCAATATGGTCAGTAAATCCCCTCAGATGCGCCAGAGTCGGAGAGCGTCTTGGCAGGCACTGCCCTAGGTCTCGCGTCCAAAAACAAGGGGGCTAGCATACTATGGGTCGTGAGGGAGTCGAACCCCCGCCAAGCACGTACATTGTGGGAGACCAACGGATATGTGGTGCCCTGTGTCCGATCGACCCGTTCGTGTCCTTGGTGGGAGCCTGAAATAAGTGGGGACGTTATCCAGGGGAAAAGATAGATAGAGAAAGACTGACCGAAATGATGTTGATACATATGCTTGAACTCGTCAAGCGGGTGCATGCAAAGTGAGAATGGGAATCGGGACATATTTGAACATTTTGAATTACCGATTTTGAATCGGAAATCGGGATAGGTTACCATTTGAGTGTACGCCGAGGAACAATGCAAAACGCACTAGCAGCCCAGAAGAAATTCAGTGAGGCTGTGAAGCAAGGTGCCACATTGATAATGTGTGGGCGTTTGTATCTCGATGGATCTGAGCTCCCGTGTTAGTCCGAGACAGAGTCATCAGCGAAGAAAGATTCGAAACGCACTGAGGGCAAAAAAAAGGCGACTTTATCGATTCATGAGTCCTGAAGGAGTCGAACCCCTGCGTTGATCAGATTCCGAAAGAATACGAGCGCTTGGTGGCCCACGGACTCTTCCTTTTTCGATATTCAGTGCAGATAACGTGGATGAGTGCAGTTGCGTAGCGAAATTCGTTGCTGGTTCTGAAACCTTGTATCGCGGTCGAGAAACATGGAGTAGAATCACACCCTGTGAACTAGATGAGTCGATGAACGAGAGGCCGGAAACCAGCCGAAAAAAAAAGCCTTTTGAAAAAATCAGAGTCCTGAAAGAGTGGAACCCTCCCCAAGCGCGGCGTTAATCGATCTCCACGAGCGATGCTCAGTGTTTGGTTGCCGACGGACTCTTCCTTGTCACAGCTTGAGCTTGAATACCGGCAGCTTAAATGCACCCGGTTCTGAAAACCGAGTAAGTGGCACTGTGTGGGATTCACGCAAGGAAATCCCCAAATCCGATTCTGTGGCCTGAGTATTAGGCGAGTGGATGGAGAAGAGAATTATTTCGCACACCGTCGGAGGGACTGCACCTGCTTGCGCGGAAGCGCCAAGGAAAAAGCTGGGGCGGCGGGGAAAAAAAATTCCTGACCTTGTGCTCAAGAGTGTTGAAGGAGTCGAACCCTCGAGCACTGGGCCTTTACTCGCCAATAGTAGCGCTCGGTTGCCCACAGACCCTTCCCTGCCGTACCTATATCTTGAAAGAAAATGAAAACAAGCGTGATCAAGGAACAGTTGGAGCAAGTTGAATGAGATTTTGAGCGTGAGCGAATGAAATTCGAGCTCACGCTGCAGCGGCAACTAAATTCCTGCAAAGGAAGGGGAGGTCGCCCAATAATGTAGATACCGCGCCTGTGAGATGGGGCAAGGCATGAGGAAGAAAACGAGCTTACAAGGTACGCGCGAGCTGCATATTTTCTGCTGTGTGCGCTGGGGAAGGGATAGGAAAAAACGTTGTGTAACCGCGCTGCATGAGTCTTGAAGGAGTCGAACCCTCTTCGAGGACAGCGTTCATCAGATACTCGCGCAACAGCGGATTATTTGCGCTCGATTGCCCACAGACCCTTTCTTCATACACCTGCATACACCTTTTAAGCTTCTGGACGATGTATACTCCAATTAGCGGTCGATCCGTTCGGGGACAAGGCATCGAATCTAAGCAGTATTACAAAGTCCCTGCGCCCACTCGCCATAGCTTAGGTCGATAGCCCATAAAGCTGTTCTTGTATACACCGAGCTTCGCTTGCCTGGTTAATAATGGTGACTGAATGCGAGCGACATGGTGGTTTGGGACAAGAAGCGGCCCGCCATTCCCCGGTGGCTGTACACCAAACGCTGATGTCGTCCTCAAGTCGTCCTCCTCGTCGGGCAGCACCTGCCACCAACGGCAATGGCGAGTAGCACCAACAACCCGTTCCCGTGCCCGCACCCGCCGACGTCCAGCACGCCATCTCTCTCATCGAAGCCGCCTACGCCCCCCTCGGCGATACCGACCCCTCCCCGGCTGTAATCTCTCCAATCCGCGACGACGCTCCTGGTGGCTCCCGGCAATGCACACGCCCGTAGCATAAATCCCTGCCGGGGTTCGACGCAGACCGTGTGGCAAGTGGTGTATACTGGCTTCTTGCGGTCGCGGTGGACATCTTGTGCGCGGCAGTGCGCGCGCGCGACTCGGAGTCTCCATACGCCAAAGAATGCAGCATTGATCTCGGTGGTGCACACTGCAAATACGTCAGCCACAGTGCGTCCTTGCCGCCCTCTTGCTTCCAAACTTCCTTTGTATTTCGTCTGGCTGCCTTCTGTTTTTCTTGCTGTAGATTCCAAGTCGCAATCCCACCGCGCCGCTCCCTCCAAGTCCTTGCTCTACCCCATACGCAGACGCGCGATCCACTGCTCTATCGTGCCTTGTCGCCTAGCTGCCCAATCGTCTCCGTGTCTTCCGACGCCGTCCTCGCAACGATGCCTCTTCGCAATAGACCGATACAATCGCAGCAACCACCGCTCGCTGCGAGCTCCTTGTGCGCTCGCTCGCAGACGCGAATCCTGCGTCCGGCGCGCCTTCTTCTCGTATGCCTCCCCGCGCCTGCGTCGCCTCCCCCTATTTCGTCCCATGCCCCCTTCCATGCGCGCACAGTTATCGTCTTTACAACCGCCAATTACCCTTCTTACCCGCCGATTCCGCCTTTCGATGTCCGTCCGCCTTCCCATACCCGACATTCCGCGCTCCGTCGTCCCCCATAACGCCGACTCAGTCCGAAGATTTCTCAGCACCGGCGCTCGAATGCGCGCGCTTACACGAGCCGCAGCGCCATCCGATGCTGCTCCGGCTCCCTGGGGCCCACGCATCTCTACGCCGTCGTCCGCGAGCGGCGCCCTCCCTCGAGGGCGACGGCTCAGCGAGTCGCATAGCAATAATCCGGCGCCGGGTGGGAAACGGGGGTGTGGAGGTGGGAAGGTGGGAAGGTGCCGGGATTGCACAAGGCCACTAGATTGAAATGATCTGGGATGCGGTGGGATCATGCGTTACCACTTGGCCTATTGGTGCGTTGCGTTGTTTTGTCGTTTCATCTCCCTACTGCTACTTTCCCCCGAGATCCTTTCCTCCATGTACATGTGTCATCACATCGTCTCCTCAGCCCTCCGCACCTTCCCCTTCCGCCTCGTCACCGCGCGCTGATGCTCGTAACAGAGATATGCACTTGAATACACGCACGCACGCCTGACGGACGGAGTCCAACTGCTTACCCCCGCTGCAAAACGTGCGGATTTGTTTGCAGGTGCGTTCGTTCGCTTCTTGATTAATCCTCCCCGGTCCCCAGGAGTGGATGTCTCTAGCGTCTCTGCGAGCGAGATCGGGCCTTCCTTTTTTGGACACCCATTTTTCTGGGCGGATTTCGTGGACGCAGTGTTTCAAAGCCCGCTCTCAATTCATTTCTCTCCTTGTCCCTTCGCGCGTCGTGTCTCGTCAGCTAATCACTTATCTCCCTTTCTTTAGACATCTACGCGATCTGTACAGCCTGCACTTCAGACTTCGATTCTTACAGTACACGCAGAGGCGCATGCAAAGCCCGAGAGTGTACCGGTACGTCCTCAGATACTTATTACGACTCGCAGCTGATTGTCCTGTCTCGTTTTTTCCCCCTACTGTCCTCTTGGTGTAACGGAGCCAGGTAGCGGAATAGCATCAGGAGCGTGTTGCATCTGCCGCGCGTGGAGCGTACAACGGCCGCGGAGACGATGATGAGCTCTTTCTGCACCGACTTGGATAGCGCGGGTCGTCAAGTATAAGCAGCTTCTCTTTACTTTTTCCGATTCTTTGCATCGACGCATGCACGCACCCAGCAGACCCAGACGCCGCTCATTCTTGTGGAGAGCATGATGCACACGGCGGACTCGAGCGCGCTCGATGAGACGACGGTGTGCTGAAGCGGAGGGCGCATGCGCCGCCAGGGAAGACTACGAGCGCGGGGCACTTCGACGCGATCGAGCGTGCACCACGCGGATGCGTATGTCGGGCAGGTACTTCACTTCCCTTGTCCTTTAGATCGCAGCTCATGCTCATTCCCTGTGTAGGCGCTGTCAACGAGCTCTTCCCCGCCATCGCGGTGCTGCGGTCGGTGGGAACCCTCCTCCTGTGGCGCCGTTGCTGGGTGTTGTGTGCCGTACGGATCTTTATCTGCCCTGCCTTTATTTACCCTGCTATTTACTTGCAAGGGTCTGTTGGGCCGAGCACGGGCAACTTGAATCCATGTGCTCGCGGGCGTTCGATTCCCCCAACACCTGTCCGTACTCCAAATCCTATCCTGTCTTGTCTTTCTGCGGTGCCTTTGCTTTGTTTGGCCCGCGGATACCGGCCTGCAGGCAAATCTATCTTATTCTGCCTTGCGTGGCCAGTTGCATTTCCGCTCGTTTCCCATGGCTGCTTGCTAATCATCTGCCTGCCGTACTTGGGCTTTAGGGCCATTGCATGCGCATGGCAGATCCGAGTTTGTTCTTTTTTTTTCAGTGTTCTTTCTTTTGTGCACCATTTTCAAGTTTCCACGGTTACAGAACAAATATGTCTGTTTCTGCGGCTGCTCATCATTTCACATCATCTTACCTACTCCTCATTTTGACGGCTCGCCCTCGCCCGAGCTTCGCTCGGCTCGAGCTCGCCGGGGGGCGGGATTCTCAGCTTTCACATTAACTACTAGCAGTTACCCGTGCTTCGCCACGGAATTCAACAACTGATGGTCGTCGACCTTCCTCGCGGCCCCGTGAACTGTTCTCAACGCTTTCTTGTCAGCATTCCAAGTACTTTCTTCAGTCGGTTAGCAGCATTCAGAATAACCACCTGCCACATATTCCACCCTTGGAAGTTAAGCCTTCATCGAGTTCGGATGAGTTTCTTCAATTTTTGCACGCGGTTGAGGTTCCGCTGAAACTGCTTCGAGATCATGGCCTTCTTCATCTTGCCCGTCTCTGACAGAATTGAGTGACTGTATTCACTTCACTGAGTATGTAATGCAGAGCAACTTCCTCTCTCTTCACGCAACGGGCCTGATAGTTGACTTACACCGTTCTCGTCATACAGGAAGCAACTCGACATCGCGGTGGAGAGAAATCAACATCGCACTGGCAGCGTATCTGTGCTTCGCACGGAGACGGGAAACCCCACTCAGCAATTCAATTAATCCGTTTTGCGGCCAAACTCGACATGTCATTGCAAATTTATGCATTGCCGCTCGTCGCCAACACTTCGTTGGGTCTTCGCGGCCTAGTCTACCATCAGTTAGGCCGAGTTAGCTTGTTCTATATCCCCTCATTGTCAACTTTCGGTCGAATAACTTTGTTCAGAATTACATCGATCCTGTTATGGATATGAATAGCTACGAGACTCGACGCACTACCTACCTTTACCTCCACGACCAATCACGAAATATTTATCTTTGTTTGTACAATCGTCCGAGCCGGATCCGGGATGCCGGATTCGGCATGTTCAACTTGACTCGTTCTGACTCAGTTCTGAGTCAACACGTCTCGCTCGAGTCAAATCGGGCTCTTAGTAAGCTAGATAGAACCGCTGTATAAGTAGCAGGTGTCGGTTACAGGAACCGACACTCTTCTTTGAATACAAACTCCCATCTTCTCGAACTCTCAGTGTGATCGTAAGTCTTGGATTGCTGGCGTGCCGTCGCAATCTCAGTAGCATTAGTTTGTAGGTATCAGCGTTCCGCGTACCTATTGAATTCTTGCTTAGTTTTAGGGCTTGACTCGCCGTCAAGAATTTGATCGAACTCTAACGGAGATCGATTCAAGTGTAACCAGAGGTTACACCAATATTATCTCTCTTCGACTATTCTACTCAGTGTGGTAAATAGTCGACGATCTCTAACATTGGTGGACACATTGGGAAATTCTGTCAAAGAGTTTCCCTCAAACTATTGACTTATCACTACCGCTTTCGAGATGGATGGGCAGGAATCGACTCCTTTCCCAACTTCATCGCCTGCCTTTGATACGGCGCAGTCAATTCGGCTGCCATCACCGACAGGAACATCTTTCAGGTTCGGATCTCAAGCCAGCACGAGCGTACAGGCTGTCGCGGACGGCGCAGGAGGAAAAGATTTAGGTTTGGGCCCTAGGTATGTTTCCAATTCTTCCAGTACACCATCCTCTTTCTCCTCCCATATACCGGAGGATGATGACGATGACCCGGCTATCGGAAACGATACAGAGATTCTTCTGCCACCGCTTCAATCCTATAATCGAGGCTATGTTGTTCCTATGGATCCCGAGGATCCCCCGACTTGGCAAATGATTGATCTACCGACGTTGCACTCATTGAGAAAGATTCGTCGCAATCATTATGTTCGGACTCGGAGGGAGGAATGCATTTCCAAAGGAATCATGGGGCTACTCAAACCTTCTCTGAGAGACATGCAAGTGGCTACAAGAAGGTTGCAACGAGACATATTCCCGAGAGAACTTGATGCCCTGGATTCACTCCTGACTCAAGTTCAGACCAATCGGATATATGACGACTCCATGGATCCGGCGGAGACAAGAACTGCCTATCGATTGTCACCGAGTCACTATCACCAGCTTATTGCCTTTCTCTATTTTATGCGAGGCATGGCCGTTGAAGCATTCGGAATGATGGGCAGAGACGTACCTGCTTTCCCTTATTTTGGGTCAACCGGTCAAGTCCAGATATGGCACAACGAGAATGATTTTGAGATTTTATGTGTCTGTTTCAGATTAGAAGTGGAACACTTCCTCTGGGATTGTGATCAAATTTACGACTACCAGAGGCAACTGCCCCGTTCTGTTCTGAGAATTGCTGAAGGACAACTGCAAGGACAATTGCAAGGTCCACCCAAGTTCAAACCAGATACACAATCTCAACATTCCAAGGTTATGTCACCGCCGGCGTCACCAGTCTTCAAACGAGATATTCCACCTCACATGGATGTAGATGCTGGCCCAACAGCATCTCCGCCGGCAGGAAGAACATCTGAAATTGAGAAGATA
The DNA here is from genome assembly GCA_029449255.1 of Mycena polygramma. Taxonomy (NCBI): domain Eukaryota; kingdom Fungi; phylum Basidiomycota; class Agaricomycetes; order Agaricales; family Mycenaceae; genus Mycena; species Mycena polygramma. The sequence continues at coordinate 263,422 of JARKID010000042.1, forward strand.
GTCAGTCAACAGGTGCAACAGGATAGGCGGCCTGGCCATTCAACCCCGTTCAATGAACATAGCCCTGTCGCCCATTCGACACCCGTGATCCAAAATTTACATGGAACACAACCCCGTGTATCCTGGGGAGGAATACCTGATATCCGACGAACTCACGCAGCGGCCATGATGAATCCTGGGTATGCCCATCAATACTCAAGTGTTAGCTCAGGTCGGCGTGTTTACCAACCACCAGCCAATACTCGGCGGTTGAATGAGCTGTTGTCTCCAGTGGCCAGGCAAATTGACTCCCAAGTCCCGAATGTGTCTGTGAATCATGGACATGCTGGTCATCCTGACGAAATTGAACGGCTTCGTCGAGCAGCGGGTGTTCCTTTCCCTCCGTTAAACCCTGATCCCAATCGGGCCTCCACAAGTTCCCCGAATAATCCATTCAGAAACCGAGCGTGGACGCAGCCGCAGCCGCAAGTAACCAATCCCCCGCCATACTCATCTGGACCTCGACTTCCATTACCTGCTCAGCCGTTGGCCAATAATATTGCCGCTGCAGCAAGCAATGTGAATTACCCATCGTCCCATGCGGAACAAAATGCCGGTGGAAATGGTGGCGGTGATTCATCCGGAAGCTCGAGTTCCCATGGCTTTCCTTCTCGTGGCCCTAATCCCCCGCCGTCTGGTGGTGGTGGACCTGGGTTTAATGCGGGCGGAAACCCCGGAGGAGGCAATGGCGGATTTGGTGGCGGATCTGGTGGAAACCCCGGAAGGGGAAATGGCGGATTCGGTGGCGGATCCGGTGGAAACCCCGGAGGAGGAAATGGCGGATTCGGTGGTGGATCTGGTGGTAATCCAGGTGGAGGCAATGGTGGAAATCCTGGGGGCGGAGGAAGCGGCCCTAACGGTCCCGGGGGTACAAATAATAACCCTTTCCTTCGGCAACCACAGGAAACACAATTTGATTGGAAGCTCAAACATGATGCCGTGCCGATCTGGAATGGTGATACGGACATCATCATGACCTGGTTAGCAAAGGTAAATCATATTGCATCACGCTCCGACACGGTTTATCGACAGCTTGGACAAATTGTTCCATCACGATTGGAAGGATCAGCCGAACTTTGGTACTGGTCCCTGCCATTGCCCTATCGATCCGAAATTGAGGAAAACTGGGATACATTGAAAGAAGCTATCGTTTCATTCTATGTCACCCGTACCTGGCTTGATAGGCAAAAGGCAAGGGCCAACCGAGCCTCTTACAGGGATACCGGTAACTCAAAGGAAACCCCGAGTGAATATTACATTCGTAAGAAAGAATTGCTCAATATGGTGTACGCAATGGAGGATTCTGCAATAATTATGGAGGTAATGGAAGGGGCTCCTGCAATTTGGAATACGGTGCTCACCACTCAGCTATATCGTGATTGCGTTGAATTCCAATCTGCCATCCGATTCCACGAAGAGACACTGTTGAAATTGGACAATTCCAGAGGCTACCAGGATCGCCAGCGTGACAGAGACAATCCTCGGTATACTCGGACAAACCTCATCGATGCAACAGCAAACTTGGTTGGATGGTCAGGGAAAATGGAACCTCCTAAATTTCCCAAGGATGACGCTAACGTCTCGAAGAGAGCTACTCCTGCTCAGAAAGGTGCTCGCCCTTGCCGTCACTGTGGCAGTGGAAACCACTGGGATCCGGAGTGCAAATATTCGTACAAGGGTATGCGGTCTGCTCGGGTGAACTTAGCTATGCAGTCAAATGAGGAGAAGCAAGCCCAAGATGAGTACGACAATTTGTACTACGATTTGGACAGTGACTCGGAGGATGGCAATACTCAGCAGGATTTTTGTGAGCCCCTTCAGACTATCGATTGCAATGCCCACTTCGTTCACTCTGACGAGGATAAACTGAGCAGCAACTCGACCCTGGAGGGGGAAATCGATTCACTAGAATCTGAGAGTACACCGGAAATTTCATCGGATACTGGCAATTCGCAACGGACAGCAGAGAGTAATTTCTTGGAAGCAGGATTTCGGATCGTTTTCACAAAGCTCGCACCGGATGCTCTGATTGAAGACGAGCCTGAGTACACTGACGACGAAATTTCTGCGTCAGAAATCCTGGAAGCCCTCACGGCGTCTGACAAGGAAAAACTCTCTGGCATACCTGCACCTCAAATTGAACTGCCGCCTCAAAAACCTCCTCTGAATAGGCGTTCTCGTCGACGACTTGCTCAGGAAATTGAAGCTGTCAATTATTCAGTGCATGTAGGGGAGGGAATTGATGATACGCGACCTCTGGTTGAACTGAAAAAGTTTATGGCTCGCCCACCAGGTTGCTCATTTTTGGGGGCAAAGGCAATTCGAACATGGGCTACGATAAATGGATTAGACGGAGATCCAATCAGTGTACTGATTGATACAGGCTCTGATATTACCCTGATCTCTCTGAAATTCCTTTTGGAGCTTACGGCGAAGCTGAAACCTAAGGTTGGCCAGTCAATCAATCTAATTCAGGTTACTGGAACTAGTTCAATAAATTCATTCGTGAGTCTCGATCTTTACTTCTACACTCCTGATGGCCCGGTTCGAATCAATGTCGATGCCTACGTCGTCAAGGGCATGTCAACTCCTTTCATACTTGGAAATGACTTCCAAGATCAATATGGCATCTCAATTATACGGCAGGAAGGTGATTCCTATGTCACATTTGGAGATTCAGGTCGACAAATTCAGGTATCGAGCTCCACTTCTCCTGGTTTGATAGATGATGAAGGACACACATTCCGGATCTCAGTTCGTCCTGAAGCAACTGAGAGCCGAAATCGGGCCAGTGTTCACCGGAAACATCAAAAGCTCAAACGTCGAACCAGAAGAAGAATTGACAAGGGTGAAGTTCGCTCTACTAAGAGAGTGGTAATTCAACCAGAAACCAGTGTCGCCGTGCCTGTAGATGTCTACTTCCCGGAAGGAGTGGAAAGTGTTTTTGTAGAAAGAAAGCTCATGAGACACGGCAACGAGGACGACATATATGGTGCTGCCGATTCCTTGGTTAGTCGGGACAATGCCATTCTTCATGTGGCCAATTTCTCCAAGAGCTGCATTACCATTGCCATCGGGCAGATCTTAGGTGTGGCGCACAATCCCAAGACATGGCTGGATAAAATGAACCGGTTCTCTAAGGCACAGCAAGGGCAAATCAACGCACATGCATCATTGATTCGGACCGTCATCGAGGCGAGACTGGACGAGGACAGTCGATGCGAACAAGGAAAGGAGAAGCCAGATGCTCCTGGATCATCGAGTGCAAAGGCTGATCCCATTGCTCCGACTGTTCACTCTGTTACAGAGATTTCGTCGAAGGCTCAACGCAATGCGAATGATCCTGATGACCCATTGGCAGAAGAACCTCTTGAGGGTGGCCCGAAGACATCCGAGACTCCACCTGAAGAGGTTGTTTCGAGTGAATTACTCAACTCGGTTGATTTCTCGCCAGACTTAAGCCATGAACAACGAAAGCAGCTGCAAGAGGTGGTTCAGAAACACGAGAAGGCCTTTGGTCTGGATGGAAGGCTGGGGAATTATAAAGCCCAGATTGATATCCGGATGAAACCTGGTGCCGAACCTGTTTCCCTACCACCGTTTCACGCTTCGCCGGCAAATCGCGAAGTCATTGATAAACAAATGGACTCGTGGATCAAACTAGGTGTAATCGAACCATCCAAAAGTCCATGGGCTGCTCCGGTTTTCATTGTATACCGTAACGGAAAACCGCGCATGGTGATTGACCTGAGAAAAATGAATGAACTTGCCATTGCAGATGAATTCCCATTGCCCCGCCAAGATGACATCCTTCAAGCGTTGAATGGTTCACAGTGGTTGACTACACTTGATGCACTGTCTGGTTTCACTCAACTAACCATGACCGATGCAGCGGCCGAGAAATTAGCATTTCGTAGCCACCGAGGCTTATGGCAATTCCGACGAATGCCGTTTGGATACAAAAATGGGCCGAGCATTTTTCAAAGAATTATGCAGAGTGTTTTGGCCCCATTTCTGTGGATTTTTGCCCTTGTTTACATCGATGATATCATTATATTCTCGCCTACCTTTGAAGAACATGTCAAACACCTGGATGCTGTCTTTGGAGCTATTTCGAATGCCAATCTGACACTCTCCCCACCAAAATGTCACATTGGATATCAGTCGTTGCTCATGCTCGGACAAAAGGTTTCAAGATTAGGTCTCTCAACGCACAAAGAGAAAGTTGATGCAATCCTCAACTTGGACATACCACGCAATGTCTCCGAGTTGCAGACCTTTCTCGGCATGATGGTATATTTTTCATCATATATTCCCTTCTATGCATGGCTTGCACATCCGTTGTTTGAGCTGCTAAAAAAAGGAGTCAGGTGGGAATGGACATCCATGCATCAAGAGGCATTCAACCTATGTCGAGAAGTGCTTACCAACGCACCGGTCCGTGGATATGCCCTGCCGGGCCGGCCATATCGGGTTTACACGGATGCTTGCGACTACGGTTTAGCAGGTATTCTCCAGCAAGTTCAGCCGCTCCTGATCAAGGATCTGAAAGGAACACGAACCTACGAGCGTCTCAAGAAAGCTTACAAGCTCGGGGAGCCTGTTCCGAACCTCGTCACCGCGATCAAAGGAGTTGATGATGTACCAGCACCTGAACAGTGGGCCGAGAATTTCGAAGACACAACTGTCTACGTCGAACGGGTTGTATCTTATTGGTCCAGAGTGCTAAAATCTGCAGAAAGGAATTACTCTCCCACGGAGCGAGAAGCCCTCGCGTTGAAGGAAGCACTTATAAAATTTCAACCATGCCTCGAGGGTGAGCAAATTTTGGCGATCACGGATCATGCAGCGCTGACATGGAGCAAAACATTCCAAAATGTCAATCGGAGACTTCTGACTTGGGGAACAGTGTTCTCTGCATACCCTAATTTGAAAATTGTTCACAGAGCGGGCCGAGTTCACTCCAATGTTGATCCAATCTCCCGTTTGAGAAGACGTTTGCCGTACCAGGATGGACCACCAAAGGACAAAATTCGCAGCGTTGAAATTACGTGTGAAGAGGACCCGCTGAAGGACATGTATGCCGAGTTGGGACCAAGGTTCGAAGAACGACTTCTCGAAGTGGCTACAAACTTCGCGGAAAGCACCGAAAATTTGGTTGCAATCACTCCATCAACGGCGATCAGCAACCAAATTCCGATCGAGATACCAGAATTCTGTAACCATGTGGACCCACAACCCGAAGAAACAGTATCGTCTCACTGTAGCTTCGTGGACCCACAACTGCAAGACAATCAAGTTACGGTAGAATTTTTTGGCTCTTCATCTTATTCCGTCCTCGTGGGCATCAATGATGCGGAGATCGCCGAATGGAAATCAGCGTACGAAACGGACCCGTATTTCAAGGAAGTAATCATCAGCCTGAAGGAGGAAAAGAACTGGGCAAACCCGAAATATCCACAGTACCATTATGCGGAGTCGGGGCTACTGTACTTCGAAGATTGGAATGGAAATAATCGACTTTGCGTGCCGGAGAAATTGCGGGCATCCGTGGTTGATGAAATGCATAATACAATGACGGAAAGTGCTCACAGTGGTTATCACAAGACATATAACCGGCTTGCGGCGGTTTACTACTGGCCTCGCATGTCAAGATACATCAAAAGGTACACGAGCACGTGTGACATCTGTCAAAAGTCAAAACCACGGAGGCACGCACCGGTCGGATTATTACAGCCAATTCCGATCCCAACACGGCCATTCGAGGTAATCACAATTGATTTCATCCCCGAGTTGCCCATGTCTAATGGATTCGACAATGTCCTAGTTGTCGTGGACAAACTCACTAAGTTTGCTATTTTCATCGAGTGTTCAACCAACATCACGGAAGAAGAAACTGCACGGCTACTGTTCAAACACGTGTTCACAAAATTCGGCCTCCCGCAACAGATAATCAGTGACCGGGACACACGGTGGAGAAACGAGTTCTGGAAGGAAGTCTGTCGCCTCATGGGAATGAAGCGAAGTCTTACCACCGCGTATCACCCACAAGCTGATGGTCAGACTGAGATAATGAACCAGGGGCTCGAAATTGCCCTACGCGCATATATTGGACCGTCAAGAGATGATTGGAACTTGCACTTGGATGGTTTAGCATTGTCTTACAACACGACACCCCACACTAGCACCGGCTTCGCACCAGCATTCCTGCTGTATGGATACTTCCCCATCACCGGAGGAACACTATTGACTGATCCACGTGCAATCGATCGCGGGTTTGCTCTCGAATCTGGGGGGGTGGGTACAGCCAATATTGATCATGATAAGCAAAATTCGAAAGCTTCCCACCCCAATTCCACGCTGATCATCAATGAGAAGGCTCAAAACATGCACGATGAATTTGAGGCTGATCGCAACCGTGCGAAGGAAGCTCTACTTTTGGCTCAGGTCTTCCAACGCCGTGCGTACAACAATGGTCGGTTACTCACGGAGTTTGAGGAAGGAGATTTAGTGGTGTTGAATCCACACACACTGGAACTCCTCAAGGATGAAAAAGGTCGAGGACGCAAGCTTCTGATGCGCTATGACGGACCTTTTGAAATCACCAAGAAACTCAGTCCCGTAACATACCAGCTCCGACTACCGACATCATATGGAATGCACCCGGTTATCAACATTGCCCATTTGGAAAAGTACTTCCGCTCGCCTGCCGAATTCGGTAACCGGCCCACGAAGCACTTGAATCGCGCTGATTTTGAAGAAGTACCGGAACAGGAGGTGGAGAAAATTGTTGCCGAGAGATGGCGGAAACGAGGTGGACGAAGGATTCAAGAATTCAAGGTGAGATGGTTGGGTGAAGGTCCAGAGACTGACGAATGGAAGACGAAAAAGGCATTGAGAAATGCTCACGAAATTCTACAGGCCTGGCAGACCAGACTGTGAGCTCACACCGATGAAACACGTTCAAAATCTATGCATATCTGTACTCCTATCATTATTTTCGCACCAACGTCCTCGAGGCTGCTGGTCACAATCATTCAAAAATAACCATGCTCACCACCTCGCTCAATCTATTCGCTCTTTCTCTCACGCCAAGGCACGGTGAGCGGTGTGCCTGACCTCCATCGTGGCCTACCTCCCCATAATATCTCCACCAAGCGGCCACATTGCAATCAGAATATGTTCGGGTGTGTTTGGTGAAGTTCTATTGGTACCATGACTGGGCCTCGGCCAAATCCAACGGCGACGCGCCATCGATATCTCGCAACGTGCCCAGACACTAGGACGTCATAGCTGGACGAGGAACGTATAAATTCCAAGGGACTCGCAAGTAATTCCTTCGGAGAACTCCAACACATTTTCAACCCTTTACTCCTCCTTTCAGTCTTCACCATTGCGTCCCTCACTCCCACTTCATCGTCCGCGGCGGCTTCTGCGACAACGACGTCGTCGACGCCGACCTTCGCCCCGGGCCTCACACAACACCGTTCCCCGGTCTCTGCGGAGACCATCACATTCCTCAACAATCTCCGGTTTGATGCCGGCGCCCCACGCTCTGTTCCTGCAGTCGCGGGGTATGCGACTCATTTACAAGGTTTTCAGCACCCCATTTCGTCGTACCAGACACTGCGACTCACAAATCATGCAGGTCCTCGCCAACCCGACAATATTCGGCCTGTTTTTCGCCCGCCTCAACAGCCTCGGCGCGTCGTACAAACTTCTGCGCAACGACCTCTTGCGCGTCGTGACGGACAGGCTCGAATTTTGGCAAATCGACCCCCTCATCGCAGACGGGTTTTGGCTGAGCGCTCGGCAGCTAGGCCACCTCCTCGTCTCCGCCGCTCACGGGATCAACTTCGCCGCTCACGCTGCTCCTGCCGTGCCCATTCAGTTTCCCCTTGCCGCTATCCGGGAACCTGGACTCCCCATCCCGACCATCTTGCTCGCGCTAGGCTACCCATCCAATCCGCTTCGGCATCGTCGTTACGCATCCCCGGAAGCAGCAGTGGCCGACTGCCTGTTGTTCGTGGAGTGGTACGAGGATAATCTGTGCTGGCTTGCTGAGTGCCTGCGACGGACTATTTCTAACGGTATTAACACGGTATGGGACTTCGGAACGGTTTTGGACATGCAGAAGGATGAGTTTTTCAGCGGAATTGCTAACTCCAGAGCAGAGGCCGGGCTTGACGAGCTCGACATTCTGCTCTCGACTACGGAGGATGCACCGTTCAATTACAATCTTTTGGATCTCGGTGAGAGTGCCTCGGTTCAATTCACGACACTGGCCCTTATTAAAATTACAGATATTGCGGAATTGATCAGGCCTTGGTACACTCATCTTGGCGTCGTTGGCGATGCGACCCACGTTGGGGTTGGACTCTATCCCATTGAGTCCGAGTTTTCCAGCCCTATGGACAGGCTCATGTTCAAAGGATTCAATGAGATGACCTTTGAGTTTGCTAACATGCAGCCCAAGGCATTTGCGAGGGCGGAGACGGCGATGATGGAGCTTCTTGACTTGGATTGATGTACGTTGGTTCAAGTTGTACTTTTACACTCACCTTATGCTCGACTCTCCCTATGACGACAATTATGATTTACTGTGTCCTTTAAATTATCTTCAGTCAGTACATCGAGTCTGGGGGGGCTATGTTATGGATATGAATAGCTACGAGACTCGACGCACTACCTACCTTTACCTCCACGACCAATCACGAAATATTTATCTTTGTTTGTACAATCGTCCGAGCCGGATCCGGGATGCCGGATTCGGCATGTTCAACTTGACTCGTTCTGACTCAGTTCTGAGTCAACACGTCTCGCTCGAGTCAAATCGGGCTCTTAGTAAGCTAGATAGAACCGCTGTATAAGTAGCAGGTGTCGGTTACAGGAACCGACACTCTTCTTTGAATACAAACTCCCATCTTCTCGAACTCTCAGTGTGATCGTAAGTCTTGGATTGCTGGCGTGCCGTCGCAATCTCAGTAGCATTAGTTTGTAGGTATCAGCGTTCCGCGTACCTATTGAATTCTTGCTTAGTTTTAGGGCTTGACTCGCCGTCAAGAATTTGATCGAACTCTAACGGAGATCGATTCAAGTGTAACCAGAGGTTACACCAATATTATCTCTCTTCGACTATTCTACTCAGTGTGGTAAATAGTCGACGATCTCTAACAGATCCGTTTGCTGTTCCAGTGTATTCCTTTCTGTTCAACAATCCTTTTCTGTTCAACAACATCGAGTGTCCTCCTGCTGTTTTATAGTCCACTGCTCAATGTTCAATTCTGCCTTCATCGAGTCTCTGTAGAACAGCTGATGGGATATTATCTGCCTACATTTAACTCGGTGCTGGTTGCTCGGCCTTTATCTTGCATCATCTTGCCTTCATCTGGGGCCCAAGCAATTTGTATGCCAACTCATCCTTGTGAGTCGTGGTCCGACTTGTGTTTTCTCAATTTTCGGCCATCCTGTCGACATTGTCTCCATGCCTAGATTTAAAGTTTAAGCCAAGTGTTGGAGCGAGAAAACAGTGTTCGAAGTGAAAGAAACCATCTCAACATCGCGGTGGACGGGTCATAACAAATCCCGGTGTAACATATACCACAGAAAATGTCCACAACCTCTGGTTGAAATCAGTGAACTCAGCGCTGCGACGCGACCGCCTTCTCACAAACAAAGTCAAATTTGGCCCACTCGCGCTCAGAAAGCAGAAGGTGTTGAACACCTGGAGTGGATTGCTTATGAATGAGGATTCATTGCCGGATGACTGGACACTCACAGAGGGGGTTTTAGTGGGTATGTGGCCAATGAATGGTGTAGGATAAATCACCAGGCCAGAGTCCCACACTGGTAAAAACGTGCGTAACGGCATTTCCTCCTGGACAAACTCACCGGCATGACTGGCTAACACCCAGCAACACAAGCGGACAAACCTGGAATGCATCTGCAGACTTTGCTTTGTTATTTTCAACGCTCCAAAAAAAAAAAAAAAAAAAAAAAAAAAAAAAACATCGCGGTGGAGCCAAAATGAACCATCGGCACAAACCGGGTTCCTTCTGAGCTCAGAACGGATGACATCATACTCGTTCCCACAGGCGCCACTTTTGGCTCAAGCTAACTCACGTCTTTTCTTATATAGATTCTACACCTATGTACCCATTTTGACGGCTCGCCCTCGCCCGAGCTTCGCTCGGCTCGAGCTCGCCAGGGGGGAGGGTTCAACCTCAAGTATTCTACATCTATCGATTCTACGGAAAGGATACCAATGAGCTGTTACAAGCCTGAGGACAGATTGGTTCCCGTTCCGGTGCGACGTTCAACAGCGAGTTGACAGCGAGAGCTTGAAGTTCACTCTGAGTAAGAAGAAATGACAGTACAGCATAAGCAGAGATGACTGGATTACTATAACAGGCAGATAAAACCCACGGAAATTTCCTTTTACAGTAACGTTTCCACCACAAGTTTGGTACGTCATCGAAAAAAACCACCCTCACTTTGGCGGAAGAAACGGAGATAAAACCGAGTTAAAAAATAAATTTTTATAACTCGGAACCAATAATTGTGTTTGCGTTGATTGACAATGATTCATTATCGGGAGTAGGGTCCGGCATTGAATACGTCCGACGCAGCTCGCCAATCCGCTCAATCTGCCCTCCAATCGGAGGCTGGATCTTTGTCAACCCTTCTACCACCGACCTTTCGTGGTCTACTCTAGGAGCCCTGTTTATCCCATGGGAGGTCGGATACCGATTTTGGCCCTCCGAAAAGTTTTACCCGAACTTTTTGGTCGGTCCCACCCCAAAATTTTACCCGAATTCTGCCTCTAGTGCGACTTCAGCGCTGATTTTACCCGAACTTTCAATCTAACCTCTAATTTTCCAAAAAATATTAATTTGAGAGCTCTAAAACCGTCAAAAATTCCCTGCAATGCTAGTCCTCATCCTCCTCAGCTTCCTCGATGTCAACAATGTTGGCATCTGCTTTCCCCTTTCTCCGCACGGTGTTCAAGTTCGCCACAGCCTTTGCCAAATTGACATATCCTTGGGTGGTAGACAAGTGGTATGGGGGATTCGCAAGATGCGACGTCGAGCTGCCACAACCACGGCAGGAACATCCTGATATATTCTGTCGCACGCAATCCATTTGTTTGGATCCCATTCATGCGCGAGCAGCTCGTCTTCGTCGTCTGAGTCAACCGTAATAGCCTCGTTCAGCGCCATGGAAAGTTGTGAGAGATTTGAGTGCCCAATCAACAAATTCTTCCGAGATCATACGTCTCGTTAATGTCGGTGCGTAGTCGTAAGTTCAGCGAGTCAGCCCCGAAAGTGTCTACTAATAGTTCGAGCAACCGACATTGATCTCGGGGTCAAATGTGTAGACCAAGCACAGCTTTACCCGAACTTTGCTCCGACCTCTTTCAAAAATTTCCTCCTTATCCGAACTTTCGGTCTGAGATTTTTCGGCCGACCCCTCGTTTTATCCGAACTTTCCTCCAACCTTGGGTCAAAATTTTTGGAATTTTACCCGAACCAGGTATCCGGCCTCCCATGGGATAAACAGGGCTCCTTCTACTCTTGTCAATGGTCTACTCGACCACATTTATCGCAAGCTTGTCACACTCTCGCTGACCTTGATCAGTTTTTTTCTCTCTCTCTTTCTCTGTTGATTGTCGTCGTCTCTGGATTAATCTATCTATCCTTGTGGTCCGGCTCCTAGTCGGCATCACGACACTTGTCAGCTGCCATCGGACTGTCAAGTATATTCTTGGTGACATGCATCGTTGTCGCAACGTGGCCCTCCTTGTCCGCTACACTCATGTCGTCCCCCTACTCACTGCTCAGTATGCCTGGATCCATCTCCTGGGCTCACATTAACCTCTCTGTAGTTCACTCTTGTGAAGAAATCTCATGGAAACATTCTTTCCATCGCAAAAAACCCGCCCTCTACGTTGCTATACACCAGAACGGCCAAGTTCAGCGCACAGGTGTCAAGAGAACCCTCACACCCCGATGGGAGCATCTTTGTGACTTGTGAGCTGGTACATTTATCTATCTGGCCGCTTGTCTCAGCTGTTTTGCATAGATCACCAGATGGCCCCATCACCCTGCGACTTTGGCATGATTCCTTGCTTCCGGGCAGGGATGTGTGTCTTGGAGTTGCGGAAATTGTCAGGTTGCTGGATCTGGCAAACTCTGACACTGAATGTGCGCAGCCTCCACTTATCTTGTTTTCCTTTTGTACTAATGCCTGCAAAAAAGTCGTGAGACTTCGACTAATTGGCGAAGATCAAACCTTGGAGGGAAGTCCTGCTGGAATACTTCTTGTTCGCCTTGTGCACGGTATCAAGACTGGCACTATGGCCATTGAGCATGCACAGCAGGATGTTCAGAAGCTGGCACAATCTTCTGATCTTGTGGAAAAGGTCGAGAATTACAAACCAGTAGCGGAGACATTTCAGGAAGGGCTGAGCATGATCATTGCCAAGCTTGAAGTGGTTGTTCATATTGGAGACGAGCTCGCCAAGGTAAGTATTCTTCTTCTTCTCACGGGTTTCTTCATTTATACACTTCCAAGATTCACCCATATGCAAACATTGCTTGGAAGGTTCTGACTTCAGTCTATCAGGTTTGTCATGCACTTTCTCCTGGTCCATGCTAACCAGAGAACCAGGCTGTGAAAACAGAGCAAGAGACAGAGAAGAAACTCCACAAGCTCGTGGATATCATGGTCTCTGTCTATTCATTCACAGAAGAAACTGATGCTTTACCCCAAAAAATCAAAAGTCTGGAGGATAAAGTTTTTGCTATAGTCAAGCAGACGGTTGAATGTGCCCTGTTTATTCGCGAATATAGTGGACACGGGTTTACCAGTATGCGGCATTGCAATGTGATTTTTCAACATCTGATTTCTGTATAGCTCGTACCATCCGAAACACATGGGACAATGCTGACAAGACAATTGATGATCTGTCTGACACATTGGTGAAACTGAAAGCTTCGCTTGAAAGCACCTTGACTGTGGAGGGAATATTCTTATCCATGCAAGGCATATCATTATCTACTCAGATTCTCCAAAAGGTTGATAGCTTAGGTCTGTGTTATGGTTCCTCTTTCCAAAGCCATGTGGTAATAAAAATTTCTAGTGCAATCAGATGCCTTGAAGACCCTCAACCCCGCAGAAATGAATGCTGCATCACGTCTGCCATGTTTACAGGGAACCCGTGTGCACCTATTGGATGAAATCACAGAGTGGCTCACAGTCTCAAATGCGGCTGGCAGCATCCTGTGGCTCTCTGGTGTTGCAGGCTCAGGCAAAAGCACAATCACAACATCAATCTCATTATCTTTCCGTGGACTGCATCGTCTTGGTGCCTTTATATTCTTTGACAGGAACAACCCCTCGCAAAGCCATCCTAATGGTGTCATCCGTACCTTGGCTTATTTGTTGGCACGCAGCAACGCCCACATTGCCTCTGCAATTTCTGCTGTGATTCAGACGGATCCCGAGATCATCAACACCCCTCTGCAAACACAGTTCGAAGGACTCCTGCTAAAGCCTCTGGCAGCTGTTGAACATCTGATTCCAGGCCCAGTCCTTATTATCCTTGATGCCCTGGATGAATGTGGGGACCCAGCCTCACGGAGAACCCTCCTCTCTCTGGTCTCCACTGAGTTCCCCAAACTCCCTCATCTTTTTCGGTTCCTCATTACCAGTCGGCGTGAAGCTGATATCAGTGATGCATTTGCCACCCATTTTGTGGAGAGGCCATTGGAAATAGCGGGCAGTGCCGAGGATGTAAGGCATTTCATTTCACATGAACTGGAGCGTATTCGGCAGAACCGGATGACAGGAGTATCAGCATGGCCGGACCCTATCCAGAAGCAACTTGTGATAAATCTTGCTGGTGGTCTCTTCATCTGGGCAGCAACTGCTATCAAGTACATTGATGCATACAGTCCAAACAAAAGAATGAACACACTGTTAAGCAGCAATTCAACTACACTTGATGCTCTATATAGCTTCACTCTCCGTGATTCTGCTCTCTGGGGCGATACAACATTTGCACAAGATGCCTGTGCTGTTTTGGCATGTATTGTCCTTGGAAAAGTGCCAATGACCGATAAAACAATTGATGCCCTCCTGGACTCAGATTGTTCCAGCTCTGAAGTGCTGAAAAACCTGGGCTGTGTTGTGCAATGGCAACCAGGTTATGTTGCTCAAATACTTCATGCCTCTTTTGCAGACTATCTCACAGACAGTGATCGCTCTAAAGGAGAACCCTGGGCAATTCACCCACAGACTGCACATCAGGTTTTGGCAATTGGGTGTTTGCAAGTCCTCAAAAAGCAGCTCAAATTTAACATTTGTGGCTTGGAGGATTCCCATGTCCTAAATAAAGATGTGCTAGACTTATCAAGTCGGATCACCTGGAAGATTTCTCCAGAACTCTTGTATTCCAGCTGCTTCTGGGGAAGTCACATAGCTGACTTACCATTCAATGGGATGCTGGAAGAAATCAGTGATTTCTTCCATACATATTTTCTGTTTTGGATAGAAGTTCTCAGTCTTCTCAACCAAGTAGCTGTTGCATCAACAACATTGGACAGTATTCTTGATTATGTCAAGGTTTGTCGTTGTTGTATTTGTAGTGATTCTTTTGACTGAATCTGAGAATAGGGCCACAATGATGACCTAGAAGGTCTCATTATTGACAGCAGAAAATTTGTGTCGGTGTTTGCCCAGATGATAGCTGAGAGTGCACCCCATATCTATCTATCTGCTCTTCCGTTTGCACCACATGAATCTAGAACAGCAAGACAGTTTGATGGCTGGTTTCCGAACACATTGGGCATTGAGAGCCAGCAGGGTCTCAAGTGGCCTGCAATCCAAAAGGTTTTGCAGGGTCATAAGAACTATGTTACATCTGTGACTTTCTCGCCTAATGGGCATCAAATTGCATCTGGATCTTCTGACAAGACAGTTCATGTCTGGGATGCCCAAAGTGGTGCTCTTGTTGCTGGCCCTTTCACAGGCCATACTGACTGGGTTCGGTCTGTCAGTTTCTCACCGGATGGACGTCGAGTTGCATCTGGATCCGACGACAAGACAGTTTGTGTCTGGGATGCCCAAACTGGTGCTCTCGTTGCTGGTCCCTTTACAGGCCACACTAACTGGGTTCAGTCTGTCAGTTTCTCACCAGATGGCAGCCAAATTGCCTCTGGATCCATTGACAAGACAGTCCGCATCTGGGATGCTCAAACCGGAGTGCTTGTTGCTGGTCCATTCACAGGCCACACTGGCTGGGTTCGGTCTGTCAGTTTCTCACCAGATGGCACCCAAATTGCATCCGGATCTGCTGATCACACAGTCCGCATCTGGGATGCTCAAACCGGAGTGCTTGTTGCCGGCCCATTCACAGGCGGCCACTCTGGCGGGGTTGGGTCTGTCGATTTCTCACCGGATGGCAGCCAAATTGCATCTGGATCCCATGACAAGACAATCTGCGTCTGGGATGCCCAAACTGGTGCCCTTTTTGCTGGCCCCTTCACAGGCCACACTGACGATGTTCGGTCTGTCAATTTCTCACTGGATGGTAGCCACATTGTGTCTGGATCTGCTGATAACACAGTCCGCATCTGGGATGCTCAAAGTGGTGCCCTTCTTGCTGGACCGTTCATAGGCCATACAGACTTTGTTACATCTGTCAATTTCTCACCGGATGGCAGGCAGATTGCCTCTGGATCCAGGGACAGGACAGTCCGCATCTGGGATGCTCAAACCGGTGCACTTGTTGCTGGCCCCTTCACAGGTCATACTGACTATGTTCAATCTGTCGATGTCTCACCAGATAGCAGTCATATTGCATCTGGATCTTCTGACAAAACAGTTCATGTCTGGGATGCCCAAACTGGTGCCCTTTTTGCTGGCCCCTTCACAGGCCATACTGAAGCTGTGATGTCTGTCAGCTTCTCACTGGACGGCAGCCAAATTGTGTCTGGATCTGCTGATAACACAGTCCGCATCTGGGATGCTCAAAGTGGTGCCCTTCTTGCTGGACCGTTCATAGGCCACACTGACTGGGTTCTGTCAGTCAGTTTCTCACCAGATGGCAGCCAAATTGCCTCTGGATCCAGGGACAGGACAGTCCGCATCTGGGATGCTCAAACCGGAGTGCTTGTTGCTGGTCCATTCACAGGCCACACTGACTGGGTTCGGTCTGTCAATTTCTCACCGGATGGCAGCCATATTGCATCTGGATCCGATGACAGGACAGTCCGTGTCTGGGATGCCCAAACCGGTGTCCTTGTTGCCGGCCCATTCGAAGGCCACACTGACTGGGTTCTGTCTGTCAGTTTCTCACCAGATGGCAGCCAAATTGCCTCTGGATCCAATGACAAGACAGTCCGCATCTGGGATGCTCAAAGTGGTGCCCTTCTTGCTGGACCGTTCATAGGCCATACAGACTTTGTTACATCTGTTAATTTCTCACCGGACGGCAGCCAGATTGCCTCTGGATCCAGGGACTGGACAGTCCGCATCTGGGATGCTCAAAGTGGTTCCCTGCCAGTGGCTGGGCTAATCACTGGCCATACAGATTCTGTCTGGTCTGTTTGTTTCTCACCTGATGGGACAAAACTTGTATCATGTTCCAGCGACCTCACTATCCGTGTTTGCAAGGTCAACCACCTAACCCAGATGAATTCTTCAAAAAAGGACAATGTCCTTATATTTGACTCCGAGACTGGGTGGATCAAAAACACAGCAGGAGGACTGATGTTTTGGGTTCCCCCTTGGTTGCGCGAGGGCTTGTACCTCCCTCATAATACACTAGTCATATGTTCCAAAGGCACGACAAAACTTGACCTCAGTCATTTTGTTCACGGCACTGAATGGACCAAATGCTACGATCCGAAATTTCTGGATAGTAGAAAATTTTGAGAAGGTGAGTTGATTTGATTCTCGTTGGAGACGCCGTTCAACATATTTATTTGTCCAGTGGAATTTCCAGTGGGAGTACATAATGGAACGTGATGATACTTGTGTACTATTTTACGCGGAGTCAAGTAGAGTCTCGCAATGAATGATCAGTTCTGGCCATGTAAGATTGTACTCTCTCGTAGACAGCCAGCTCGTACCTTGCATAAGATTGTGCCAAGTTTCCGATTCAATACGTAACCAGGTCTCAAGGTGATAATCCCACAAATTCCACAATGGCTCCTTCCTCGCTTGTTGATATCGATAGACCTCTGGCTTGCTCCACCTGTCAGAGCGAGCTGGATTCAAAGGAAGGACGGAATTGAATATTGTATTTCACTCTGATGCCAGGGCCAAAAGCCACGACAAAAAGTCGGCTTGGCACTAGTGATCTTGCGCGCGGGAGTCGAACCCCTGCCAAGCAAATGCAAAATGCGTTGAAGAATACCTCAACTTGTGAGCATTGCTCGGTTGCTGATGGACCCATGTCTTCACTGATTTGAACCGGAGCAGGTTCCGTCACAAGTAAGGAGCGATTGGGACGTAGTAGTCAAGAAACTTTGGATCCTGCAAATATTTCACAGAGCATCAGTTTGGAACGCACGAAGGGCAAAAAAAAAAACTCTTCCTAGACACTCATGTCTCCTGAAGAAATCGAACCTATCGAGGACGGCCTCAATTGACTTCTGGCGGGTGATTTGTGCTTGGTTGTCCACGAACTCTGGCTTGTTCGAGCGTTAGCTTGAATAGGTGGCAGAAATTATCGCCGATGAGTGGACTTTGACAGCACTACGCACACTGATTGGTGTCCTGGTTCTCAGATTGAATAAGTGCCGGGGCAGTAAGTATTGATTATCGCGATTCGCGACCGAAAGACCGCTTGAAATCAGCCGTCGAGTTCCGTTTTGCAGGGCCCGACAAGTCCAAAAAAGATCGGATCCAAGCAGTATTCTCCGAGTAGCTAGGACAGTGACCTATAAAGCCCCCCTTGTACCTTCGAGCTTGTGTCAATGTTGATTGAATGCGAGCGACATGGTGGTTTGGGACAAGAAGCCGACCCGCCTTTACCCGGTGGCTGTACACCAAACGCTCATGTCGTCCTCCTCGTCGGGCAGCACCAATGGCAATGCCGAGCAGCACCGACAACCCATCGCCGTCCTCACCCCGCCGACGCCCAACACGCCATCTCCCTTATTCAAGCCGCCGCCTACGCCCCCTCCGCCGCCACCGACCTCCCACAGCTTCAATCCATTCAATCGGCGCTGCTCGCGATGCAGCGTACTTTCGCGGCATGGGGCCTCGTCGTCCCACTCCTCGCGCACAGGGACGCAAATGTGTAGTTCTTGACGCGCACGCGCCGCACGCGAAGATCGGGAGCGTTGATATGGCGGGATTGCCACCACAGACGCGAATAGCGCCGAGACGCAACTGAGACGCGCTCGTGGGATTCGGGAGGCTTTCGTGCGTGAGCGTGGTGCTGAGGAAGCTATGCCTTTGCCGCAGCCAAAGTGCGTCTCCTTTCGCTTTCCTTGGACTCGTCGGACGGTCTGCGGCGGATATTTTCCGTCCCAGAACATGCGCGCACGTCTGCCCCTTCGCGTTTGGCTTTCTTTCACCTACTCCTCCCCACTCAAGCTGACTCCTATCATAGGCCCCCGTTCTTCACGCATACTTCGTGCGTGTTCTCATTTCCCTTGTCTCCCCTATACCTTCACTTCCCATTCCGTCCCTGCCGCGCCCTGCTCCTTTCCCTCTTTCGCTTTCTCTCCTCCGCCCGCGCCTCCTGCCTCTCTTCTTCCTCTTCCCCCGTTCTCTTCCCTCTGCTATTCTCTCTTCTCCATACCTCACACGCACGAACTCTCACAGACTGTCGAACGCCTCTGCGCACTACCCACTTTGCACTAGACCCCACCTATCGCCGACACGGGCGTGCGCGTGCGCCGTGCGCCCGGGCGCGGTGGCAGTGACGCACCGCGAGACGCGGGCACGGGGGGCGGGGATGGAGAGGGATGCGCGGAACCCTGGATGCGCCGACGGTGAGACGGGCATGGTCAGCTTGTTTGTAAGTTTCCATCTCACTTGGGTGCTTCATCCTCCCCTTACCCGCCCTTTTTCCATACTCCTTCCCATTCGTCCACCCTCCCTTGTTCTTCCCCGATACTTTCCTATCGCCCCGCTCCCTATCCTATCGCTCGCTAACAACGTCCCGCAGATACCTACGTGGCGAATCTCACGACGTGCTCCGACACTCTGCGCGCTTGCGGACCCGGGGATCTGCCTGCCGGTGCGCTACCCGTTTTATACCCTCGCTATCCCTGTGCGTGGAGCTGCGTGGTGGACGATCTTGCGTCTCATGCAAGCCGAGACGGCGATTTCCTTTTTGGGATACCCATTTTTTACCTTCGGATTTCGTCTATTTTGCCGCGAGGGCGAGGGCGGGCGGCGAGCGACGGGGCCCTTCTTGTTCACGCCCCCTTCTGTCATCCTCCTCCGCTCCCGCCTTAACGCAAGACTGATTCCTTTTCCCCCTTGCTTTCTAGACGGACCTGAGTGAAATGACGTATGTGCGAAAAAAAGAATTGGCGCGCACTGGACATTGGAAGGCGCGCTCGCGGAGGTGCGTGCGGGGCTTGAGTATTCAGTGGTGCGTGTTCCTTCGCTACTGGTGGTAACACTGCGCTGAGTGGCTTCAAGCTTCTCTCTTCCCCTCGGCACCTCGACCTCGTCCATCGCGCGCCAGTGGGCAGGCCCGGGGTGTCGAGGTCATGAGCGATACAGGTGCTGCTCCCAGTGGAGGCTATCACGCCCGTCGAGTCACTGGAACCGATCCGCGCTGGGGGCGGGCTGCGAGGCAAGTGCAGCTTCCCTTTACCTTTGCGATTCGCGGCACTGGCGCGCCCGCAGCACCCCGACGCCGGGCGACCCGCTGCGATCGTAAGTTGAGGTGTTTTGGGGCGTTGCCAAAGGCTTGACGCGTACGGACTGGAGCGCGCTCGACAAGGACGCGGATGTCCTATGTGTGGCGGGCGAGGACTCGCGTCCGTGGGCTATTCCTGCGCACACACTACCTGTACACGGCGCTATGCCCGGTCGTGGAGCTTTGTGGAGGTCGGAGAGGTATGCTTTATCCTCTTTCTTGTCCTTATCACACTCTCATGGATTGCGCAGGCGCTCGGCAAGCCCTTCGAGGCGATTATAGCTCTGCCGAGTCGTAGCCGCCCGCGCCACGGCTGCACATCCTCTTGCTCATGTAGTGCTGAACACCCTGCGGAGGCGGTCAGCCGCGCTGCTTCTATCCTGCCCTCCTTTTGCTTGTGGATAGCAAGGTGGGCTCGAATGGCGAGGCGGGAAAAGGACAAGTTTGGCCGTTCTTGCTAATGATCTCTGCTACCCTCAAAATGTGCTCATGTGTGTCGTCTTCGCACCCCAACCGTTGGATACTGGTCTCGTTTTGGACTCTATAAATCGTCCACAGGTATATTTTGTCCGCAAGTCTACCGTGGAGCAAGAATTTGGACTATTTCAATCATGGAGGTGAGTTGACTTGATTCTCGTTTAAGCCGCTGTGCAATAAATTTGTCCAGTGCCAAGTGGTAGTTTAGGGAGTACATACTACATTGTCACTAGATGTCGTGAAATGTTGTCCTGGTTTCGAACCTGAATGAGAGCGAGCGCGAGATCAAAAAGAAGGGCAAAATACATCGGCTGGCCCTGAACCTGTGGATATTCACATTCGCTCTGTCGAACCACTGAGTAGATAAACGTGGATAGAATGAAAACATAAGTACCTTGAATTTCGTCCTCGCGTCCAGAAGGAAATGTAGCGCAAAAGATGGTTCGGTTGGCTACATGGGTTCCGGGAAAATTGAACCCTCGCCGAATAGACACATTGACAAATAATGCCGCCGCACATCCTCGGTGTCCTATGAACCCTTTCCTGTTGCAGTTCCTGCGTGAATACGTAAGTGCAATATGCCAGCGGGATTTGGGTAGGATGAAAAAGAAAGCGCAGAAACCAACCGACAAAGAACTGCAAAGTCTTCCAGTATTGAGGCTTGCGAGTACTCGAGTGTTTCATCCAGACAAACAAATCCTTCTGAATTCTTCAATGTCCTCGTTCTGGATGAGATGAGTGCGTGCCGTTTGAGCGAGCCATATCAGAGTCAGACCGGAATCGTGGACAGAAGAACCTCGTAGTTTCGTGCCTGCGAATATTTCACTCCGGCAACCTGGTAAGTAGTGGAAGGAAAGTTCAAAGGAGTACCGTGGATTTCGCCCCTGCCTCCAGCCAAACCTGCCATGGATTTTGAGGGTACGCCAAGGACATACATCCAAAAATTTTGAGAAATACGAATGGACTCCAAACCTTCACCGGGATAGTTCGAAATTCGGAGCCCGATTGAGATAAGGAGATGGAAAGGAAAGCGTAGGAATGCAACCGGAAAAATCAGGCGTTGAGTGTTCCGGGATACCGTATTGCGGACAGGAGAATTGAATAGATGCCTTCAGTAACCCTAGGAGATATGCTTAAACAGCCGATGTTTTATAAATGGGGGTGAAATTCCTCCGTCCCGCATCTGAAAGAAAAAGGCTGGGAAAAAAGAAGAAAATCCCCCTCATCGAATGGGCCTCGAGGGAGTCGAACCCTCGCCGAGCCCAGGCATTTTATCGCACGCATACATTGCAATTGGTTGTCCGGCGACCGACCTGCCCGGTCATAATTCACTTCTGGGGGTGAGTAAATGTCAGCGGAAGTACCGGGAATCAACACAGGCTCACACGATTTTTTGGTCGTCGAATATTATACCTGCTACGCAGAGATGGTTCACGGTATGACCCGGAGCTTCGGTGGTAAGCCCGGCAGCAGTGGGAAACGCAAGAGAGGGACCGCAAAAGAAAAGAAAAAAACACGCCGCAGCATTCATATGAGTCTTGAGCAACTGAGCACAGTTGTCAACCATAGAATTTTTATGTCTATTACTTGGTTGCCCACACACCCTTCTTGTGATTCTGAGGAGGTGTATCAGAAGCATTATCAAGGCGGATAGACGGAACTTGGCTCAAATTCTTCTTGGGTGGTGTGTTGATAATTGTCCGATTACCGTCCCCTAACGACATGGGCAATGCGAAGGAATTCAGAAGTCGTCGTGGCAGGCGCTGCCCTGGTTCTCGCGTCCAAAAACCATACACACTGCCATACTATGGGTCGTGAGGGAATCGAACCCAGCCTTGGCACGTACAGTGAGCAGAACAACACATATGTGGCACACAGTGTCCGATAGACCCGTTCTTGTCCTGTATTGGAGTCCAGTCTGCTTGTAGCTCTGCTGTAGGTTCTATCGCCACATGCGGGGGCTCCAGCGAAGTTGGAGGCAACACGTCAACAAATTCAGAGGGAGAGTTCCTTCTTCTGGCGCGCCGCGAGCAGAAGATGTATGCTAGCCTGAGTAAGTTTGTAGGTTATCGAGGCGAAGTGGACGAAAAATGTGCTGTAAAAAGCGAAGCAGTCGCATGCATGGCGTTGATGCCTATGATTCGTCAAACGGGACATATGGGATACGAAACCCTTGAATATACTCCCTTGCTTCATGAAGGACAAGAAGGCGGGGCCAAAACGTTATATCGTTCGCCTGGCCTACGGGTCCCGGGGGAGTCGAACCCCCGCCGAGCAAATGCGATTTGAAGGCAAAATATGTAAGAACGGTGATCGGTTGCCGACGAACCCAGTTCTGTGCTGAATTGAACTGGAGTAAGCCATGGTGAATGTATTCCAGGGAACTGGGCGGTCAAGCAGGTGGAGAAGGTGTACACCGACAAAATTTCCCCAGCTGTCAGACGCCTGAAATTCACAGCTCTGCAGCATGGGATCTCAAGCTGGCGGCCACCTACCTAGAATGTGGCAGCCAGGTTTGATATTGTATTGTCCCACAATGGGCCAGGTCAGCCCATTGTCCAGCCTCCTGAGTTTCAATCAGTCAGGTCGAACAATGGCCAGTGATTTGCCATCAGGCCATCGGGCGTTCTCAGTTGGACAATGGTGTCCGCTCGCGGGTGGAATTTGGAGATACGGGCTGCGTGAGATGCTGGTTTTTTAGATTATCCTCACCTTGTATGTTCATGTAGAAATTGATTAATTTTGGCTATTCTCAAATCGATGCGCCGCAGTTCTGAGAAGCCGTCGTCAGGCCTTTCAAGCGAGTAAACACAGGATGAGAAGAAAGGAAGGAAAAGGATATAATATATTGTGGAATAGTATATATATGGCGCTAACGAAAACTAGTCCCCCGTCGCCGGGGTTGCGTTGCCCGAGGTGGCACTGGATCCCTCAGGTGGCACCGAGCCCGAACGCGAATCCAAATCCGTTGCTGGCATGCTGGCGACATTGGCGGCGGATGCATCGATGAGCTCGTCAACTTCTTGTTGAACGTCGTTGGTGGCTTGATACACAATGTCGACGAGACCATGGAGAGCCTTGTCCTCTGTGATGAGCTCTTCAGACATTCTATAGAGGGGCAGTAAGTATACAGTCAGCATAGAGTGAGATATTAGACGTACTCGTCGACTGTGTCAGCGCTTCCATTTGACGTGTCTCGCATGCAGGCGAGAGCTTTGTCGAGCTCCGTCCAGAAGGTTTGTCCACTGGTTTCGAGGTAAATGCTCCGCTGAGAATTGGGAATCAGAAACTAAATGGCGAGATAATTGGACGACTCACCATAAGGGCAATGCGCCCACAAAGTGCATTTGTGATGCGGCACTTGGTGTCTTTGACGAAGGCTTGCGCAAGCCCGAAAAGATTTTGGTGTTCTGCAGGGGGCAAGTCGACGGTAATAGTCTCCCCTTCCGCGTTCGTACGGTAAACCCGCACGCTGGCGAACAACTGAAGAGCGAGGGTCAAAGATCGAAATGGGAAATAAGATGAGGACGCACCTTCTTCTTAAATGTCGAGCGTATTTGAGTGAAGACATCTTGGATGACCTTCTCGATCTTCGCCATGTCGGCAGGGTTGTTTTCGATCCCGGGTGGCAGATCGAAGCGGTGTTTCTTGATGATGTCCTATGCAGAATTGTCAGAATGTGTAGTATACGGTCAGAGGAAAGGACATGCCATGACATGTTACACACCGATCTCGCCCCTGTACATCCCAAGCTTCGGAGATAGGAATACGGCGATAGCGTAGCGCTGTATATTGAGCTAGGATACGGCAATTAAGTACGATATAAGTGGGTGGCAAGTAGGTGGCAACATACTTTGAGCTCGGCAGAGACAGCATACGGTGGTGCGGTCGCGACGATGTTCCCGATATCTGCCGACACAGCAAGCAGCAGGCAAAAGAGCTTGCCTTCGCGAACGGATGGGGTGTCCTGAGGAATGTGAGCAGAGAAAAGAGACATAGAAGAGGAGGACAGACACTGAGGAATGTGTCGAGCTGTGTTAATGCCTCTCCTCGGATCTTCAGTCTCTTAGTGTAGTTCTTGACCACGGTGGCGGCATTGCGATTGACGGCGGCAGCGGCCGGGGACGAGAAGGTATCCAGGGGTGGCATGTTGTTGTTGTCGTCCCTTCCGATGATACGCTTGGCCTGTGCAGCCCGGGCATGTGCTCCTTTGTATACGATCTATTGGCGTGAAACCAACAAAACCAACACACAAAACAACCCAACACCTAATGCTACTGACGCGTTTGTTCGGGGATTCCAACCAAAGTATATGGTTGTTGCAAATACCAGAGGTAATGTTTGAGCACAAGTATAAGCTTATGGTCTTTATAGAAACTCTCGATTGTTCACTAGTCACTTTCACAGTCCAACGTTCTCAGAAAGAGTGGTTGTTCCGCAAATTGTATTTTATATGGTTGGTTTACACCGAAATGTCCTTAATAGAACAGATGCACTTTCACAGATCCTGAATCGTTCGCGAGTATGGCAATCTATTGATATACCAAGTCCAAATCACGCTCAAGGTCCCAAAACTTCCTTGCAATTCACGCACAATGTTCAATGACACGCGTCTCGCACAAAAGCTTATAGCCAATCAAGTGTTATTTGTATTCCACACGTCGAGTACAGTATCCGAGATTCCCCGGTGTATTCCGAATGGTTCGATAAACGTCTCCCGAGCGTCACAGCTGTCAGCTTGTGCGGCCTGAAGAAGGGTATGATCCACTGCTTGACCGTAAAATCCCCTGCCCTTTTATACTACTCCAGGTCATAAATATGTACAAACGGTCACAGTCCCAGGTGGTATAATACTTGCCTAGCGAATCAGAGTCTCGAGAAATACAGCTTAGATAATAAAAGTAGAGATGGCGCATAATTTGGAACAGAAAAGGAAAGGATTCATGTAAAAGCTTTTGAAAATATGCGACGATTCCCGCTTTGAATCGTCCTTGTGTGACTTCCTGTGCATTTAGCAAGCAGGACAGCTTTGGCACCATCAACCCTGTGCCCTGGTTTATAATGCAGGCGTCCACGGGTCGCATCCATATATGGGTTCCTTCTTGTGCCGGAAAGCTACGTCGCCCTCGGGACAAGCCTTTTCCTAATAATAGCTGCTGCACCTTAGTAAGTGCCTATGCCGCGCCGACGCGTCGTCCTTCGGCCCTTACTGCCACGCAATGCGAACCTCATCTTGTTCACGTACCAGCCACCTGTACCATTTGCCATCGGGCCGAGTGATCAGATCACCGGTAACTCCCGAAGCTCGGCATCTACGCCGTGTCCGCGCTCTAGTCAACGACCTGAGCCCCGTCCCCACAATACCGTGTCTGTATGGATTATATAGTCACGTCCTTGTTCAGAGAGAGCACCCTGCCTTCCCAGATCGTGTAGATCGGTAAGAAGTTCAGGTTTGAAGTATGAGCTTATAGTCCTTTTGGTGACCGTTAGGCTAGTTAGACCTTTTGGTGACCTAGGGACCATGTAGTAGGTTATATCCACGCTACTGCCTCCTAGTTAGCTGCTCGGACCTCCGCACTAACCCTTGCTAGAGTGATAACACGCGTAATCCTTAACTCAAGCAGAGTTAAAAGGAAAATAAACTGGCTGTTTCACGCGTGGCCATATTCATGGCTTATCACCGACATCGCTAGAGGTGCGAGTTCTCTTGCGAGAGTTTGAAGCCTCGGTGGGACCACGTAAAGCGACAGCTTGCATTCGGTCCTTGAATGAGCGGCTCATGGTGTGCGTGTGGGGGGAGGGGGAGAAGAGGGTAAGGGAGGTGGAGGTGGAGGTGGAGGTGGAGAGAAGAATGCGACCACGCACTTCAGTCTTTATATATTTGCGAGGCCACTGATTCCCGATTTGGGAAATTTCGACTTTCATTGTTTCTCTGCCACCGACGCGTCCCCGCCAGCCTTGTCGGCGAATATGGCACCTACAGCAAAAGAAAAGGTCGTCCCTAGCGGCTTTCAGCAGAGTGAAGACGGCAAAAAACTTCAATGTCTTCTATGCACGGCAATTTCTCCAACCCGGAAGGAGGTCTGCATTAATTGGCCAAGCCTTGCCAACCACCTGAAGTCGGGGGCTCACACTCGGGCAATAGAAAACGAGCGACTGGCGCGTGTTTGGGCAGCAGAAATCGAGAGGACCCGTCAGGAAGATCTGGCCCGACGACGCGAAGCAGAGATGCGGTTTTCGGGACTCCGAGACGTGCAGATTCCAGAAGAGCAGCGTACATCGTGTATCCAGAGTGCCCAGGAGACTGAGCTGTGGGATGAGCTGGACATGGACCTTCACGGGGCTGGATTCGATCTTGGAATCAACAAAACGACGCAGCAGTACAATGCCTTGTGCAACAAAAAAGATAGCATCTGGAATGCCGGAATTCTGTCGCAGAACTCTAAGTTCTCATTGGGAGAGGGTAACGAGCCAGAGGAGTTCCTGCAAGAAGACGACGAAGATGCATTTCTAGCAGAAATCATGCAGAGTGCGGGTGAGTCGGCAGCAAGAAGCACGGTCTCGTGACATTGACGTGGAATGACTTCGCAGCAATCAACGACCCGGACAGCGGAGACATCCTTGACTTCGAGTCCCAGCAGAAGCAAATTTAAATCCTGATTTATCAGAAAAAGGTTTAGCAAATTTGAAGTCATCTAAAAATTTATTTAACATTAGTGAGGAAAAGAACGCAGAATGGTGGCCTTACCCTTCGAAACTCGTGAGATCTCTCTCTTCTTGCAAGTCTTGGAAACTGATGTCTTTGGCCGGTCCAGATTTTCCTTTTGGATACGCTGGACAATATACCTGGCTTGCGAATTTCGAACTCCTTGATGAAAGTTTTTCTCTCGGTGCTCAAAGAGTCCGGAACGCAGGGGGTCCCCTCGTTTGACCACCTCCGAAAAGTCCAGAAGAAGCTGCGCGAAAAATGCGGGATTCCGACCACGCAATACAAAACGGCAACGGGTAACATATTTTACATGAATGATCCGCGAACGCTCATTGCCAAGGTCAGTAATCAAGAATGTCCGCAGATATAAGAGTCTGTTCGGGTGCACGACACAGACATAAGTCCTGTGGACTTTTTCCTTATATGGTCGTACCTCCGAATGTGTGATGAGCTTGCGGAATTCGGCGTGACAGCCGAATTTGGACTCGTCCTCGACGACGCGTCGCGCCGGCGCCGCCAACGCGCTGCCCGCCGACTCGCAAGCTCGCACGACAACTGCTCTCTCTAACTGCACTTGATCGCTCTCTTTGTCTCTGCCACTGTGGAAGACGATATCCGCGGCTGTCCAAAATGCCTTTGCTGTGGACGGGGACATAAGTGGCATCGACGTCGAGAGCGGCCAGCCATGCGTCGTGTACTAGTACGCGCCGACCTAGTCGTGAACGGCGGAATTCGACGCGCCATCGGGTCACAAAGATCACACGTCTTCACGTTCACACACATTCGGAGGTACGACTATATAAGGAAAAAGTCCACAGGACTTATGTCTGTGTCGTGCACCCGAACAGACTCTAACTCTTCTAACCAACTTTCCAGGACTGGGCAAATCCCGAGACGCGCAAATTTATTCACGTCTATCCTGAGATACCAGAAGACGGGATTATTCGGGAGATCTGGCACGCCCAAAAATGGCGCAAGGATATGGATCTTGATCTTCTCAGCCCCATGTACGATGCGAAACATCTCGGGGCGCACTTCTACGTCAACGAGTTAGCCCTCCTCAAAACTGCAAAGTTTGTGATTCCCATCCGATGGCTAAAATTCCGGGGCAGCATCTGTGCCGATGCTTTTGAGGTCGATGTTGATGATTCGGTACGTTGAAAGTGCCCTCTTGATTAATTCTCCTCGCTGACCTTTGTATCAGGGTGTCACCAGAGTAATTGACACGAACACTGTTTTGACCATGGCGGCAGATCTCTCTGCGAATTTTCTGGATCTTCAGGATCAGGAATGTGTTCCCAAATGGGCTGGTATGCTGTTTCGCTTCCAGATGGTTTCTGTATCTCAAATGTTACAGAGGAAACGGTCAAGAGCGGCTATCCCGACCGCATGCCCAATCCCAAACGGACTATCGCAGATGGTGACCCATTGTACACCAGCTTCGTCGATTATTTTGGTGATGATGTCTCCGGAAATCGCTCCAAGTCGTGGAACAAGCACTGGAACACGTACATGTGCCACCGAAATCTGCCCCGCAGACTTTTGCAACAGGAATATCACATCCATTTCATCTCGACTTCTCCAAATGCTAGTACAGTATAGTGCCGCTCCTTGGATGATCACTTTGATCTTTCCCCTGTACACCTCGCATTTTGCCCGTTTAAATCGCGAGATTAATTTGGTAGGTACCTAAGCATGTAGCAAACTACTTTAGAGAGTTTTATCCATTACTGGTTGGCCAAAATGCTGCAACAGGAATATATACGTTGGCGGTCAATTTCGTCACACTTCACGTTCCTTGGATGATGAAATGTCACACATCATTCATGTCGGCCGACCCATCGCCACCTTCGGCCGCGTCCTCTTCGTCGCTCTCCTCCTCCTCCTCGACCACCGGAAGCTTGGGTTTCTTGCCCAGCTTAGGTTTTGGAAGCAGGTCCTTCTTCCGGGTGCCCGATTCCAGTAGCCTGGCGCAGTCGACCTCCCACGCCTTGACATCAGCCGCATGCTTCGTCTTCATAGCCTTCCACTCGCTCTCAATCTCCGCCCTCCGCTCCTTCTTCTTCTCCCTCTCCACCTTCTTGGCCTCTTTCCCTGCCACTTTCGCCTTTCGGCCCTCCTCAATACTGTGCACAGTGTCGAAAAACTCGTCGGAAGACAGGCATTGAGCCTTTCCTTTGAAGAGCTTAGCACGGTCTGTCGCCGCCTTTTCCTCCTGCTGGTGTAGCGCCTCGTTCATCCGGTTCAAGCCCAGGTTCTGGAACACCATCGTGGCATTCGCCTCCTCGAGCATCCGGTCGCGGACAAGCACATTTGTCTGTGCCAGCGCGAGCTGCTCCTGCACTGCTGCGAGCTCGTTCTCGAGCTGACTGCGTGCTTTCCAGCCCTTTCCGCTCGGGCCCGGGGTTGCCAACGACCAGTCGGGGGCAGCGATCGCGCGTGGGACATGCTGGACAACTGGGGGAAGGATGGGGCTGTCGTAGGACTTGATCTTGGGTGCGCTGAGGAGCAGGGAACCGGCAGAGGTGCTACCAAGGTGCGCGTATAGTGTCCGCACCCTTTTCGATGGTGACCACAGTGCAGGATCGATGTTCTCGTCCTCCTCCTCCCGTCGCCGGCGCCTCGAAGGTGTCGGCGTTGCTGACGTCGACCACACCCTCGAGCTGCTCGCCACAAGATTGGACGGCGACAAATCAAACCGTGTCGGAGGCTGCAGCCGCATCGCATTGGTGATTGCACGCACGGGGCTTGGCTGGGGCATGGGGAACTCTGCCCGAGTCGATGTCGCGGTGCTCGGCTTCATCTGCTGCTCCGTGACGAAGTCGGGATTGAAAGGTACGACCCCCGTCACTTTGAAGGCAGCGCGCACTGTTGACTCGTCGAAGGCTTCGACGTATGCCGGCACCCACACCGACATGAATTCGGCCTTCGAGACGTCGCGCATCGTCCTCGCCTCAAACACCACAATCGCCTTCTGCCAGCATGCCTTCATCTTGGCGAAGCATACGACATCGAGGCCTTGAAGGGCGTGGGTGCAATGGGGCGGATACCCAAGTAAGATGATATTGTTTTCTCTCGCGTACTTGAGGAACTTCTCCGAATAGTGCGAGCTGTGGCCATCCAGGAGAAGCACGCGCGGGAGGCCGTTGGCCTCCTCCTTCGTGGCGGGATCGAAGATCTTTGTCAGCCAGTCGTAACCAAGCTCGCCGTTGGTCCATCCGTTGATGGACTTCGCGATGCTGCCCGCCAGTGAGTCTCCTCGCTCGCGAAGATGTAATACCGGACTCACTATGCACCAATAGTATTGCCGTCATTCCACGTCGACTGGTAGTTCACGCCGGGGAAGATAATCATCGGCGGCACCACCACCTTCCCATCCCCGCGGATCGTTACGCACGCGGTGATGTTTTGGCGACTCGCACCACCCTGCTTGTGCTGCGTCTTCGTCCCGCGTGCCCCGGCGACCCGCTCCTTCCCCGTGTAGCCGGTCGGAAACCCGCTCTCGTCCATCCCATACACCCGGTCTGGTGAGACGCCCATGTCCACAATGTATTTCTTCACTAACTCGACCCAGGACTTGACTGCCTCCGGATTCAAACTCCGCGCGCGCTGCGTGTCAAGCGCCTTGCTCCAGAACGTCCGAAGCGCATCGTGGTGGCGATCCAGGAACGCGAAGACCCATTTCGGCCCCAATAGCTCGCAGTCGGGACCGAGCGTGGCCTGGCGGACCGCGTTCGCATGCTGCTGGATTTGCGCGTGCTTCAGTGGGAATCCTCGATCCGCGGACTCGAGCATGAATTGGACGAGGGACCATTCTTGGACAGGCGTAAGTTTCTGCTTCTCTTTATTGGCTTCGCCGATGCTCCGTCCTCCCTTTATGTGTCGATGTAGAGTTGCGTAGGGTATTTTGTAATGGTCCGCGATAGCTTGAATAGATTTCGCCTTCCCAAGAGTGGCAGGTTTGGCGTGTTCCCGCTCGTACTCTCCCATCGCCGCCCGCATTTGTAGCTCCTTCTTTCGGGCATTCTCGTGGCCTTTGACGCGGTCAGACTTAGAGCGGCCAACCATGAGAAGTTTTGTGGACTCGGATCGCGGCTGAGACGACAGAGAAGAAGAGAAGACAGATGGATGTCGCGCGTCAACAAACCGTGTCACGCGCTTCACGTGCATCAACTCGCGTAAATTCTAGCGGTCGCGTTATTGGGTCTATTGAGTCGAACTCTTGGGCAGAATCATAGCTAAGGTCGGTAGGTATCGGTTAAGAAATTTTGTTGGCGCGAGACGGGCCAGAATTGTATCCTACGGGGGGAAAGCAAAGTCCATCAGACCGGATTTGATAGTGATTTGCACCGAAACGCGTCCCATTCGAGCTTCATTTGGATTCACAGGCCACAATTAATTCAGGGGATGTGCGAAGGATATACAATGTTACTTGTAAGAGGAATCGAACCCAGGAGCTCTGGGTGGTCTGTTAAAAAGGAATCATCCAAGTATGTGGCATCATCCAAGGAGCGGCACTATACTGTATCACGGAGCAATTTACCGCATTCAAGTCTGTTATTAAGTGAGTACACTCATTGCACGGAAATGGGTCACTGACAACGATGCGAAGAGAAACCCATACCAATCCGGTCAAGGTCCGAGATGCAGAGACGCGTGAAACGACACGATTCTGCATCCATGGAAATGCCGGGCCATCCGATAATCCCATGCAGAGTGAAATCTCGGGGCATATTGGTCCTAAAGGCAACTATGGCTGTCGGAAGTGCGAGGCCGGGGGATGCGACAAAGACAAGGAGACGGATGAATGCTTTCACTCGCTTTTTTATGTGAGTTTCAGGACAATCACAGTCATACCACTCAATTGATATTCATTTGTGACAGCCCGGCATCCCTCGCGACAAAGACAAGATTCTGACATCGCTCCAGAAACAGGTCAAGTTAGCCTGCGCCGGTGTAGCTCAACCTATCAAGAACATGCAGAGGGACTCGGGCATTAAAGATGCATATACTCAGCATTGGATCGACCATATCCTCGCCCAATTCAAGGAGAAGAAGGAGCAAACACCCAACCGAAGCAACACCGATATTCAGAAAGAATTAGTCCAGTGGACTTTGGACAACGAAGACAAGATATACAGCGGCTTCTTGACTTTAAAAGGTTAATCTGATGAATCCTCGCTCCAGTCTGATACTTAACGATGGCATTGTAGGCTTTGATCCCACGAAAGACACCCCGGTCGAGATCTTGCACACAATTCTCCTGGGCGTGGTCAAGTATATCTGGCATTACTCGCATACAACTTGGACGCCTGCACAAAAGCAAATCTAATCACTC
Source organism: Mycena polygramma (assembly GCA_029449255.1). Classification (NCBI taxonomy): domain Eukaryota; kingdom Fungi; phylum Basidiomycota; class Agaricomycetes; order Agaricales; family Mycenaceae; genus Mycena; species Mycena polygramma. The sequence goes on from JARKID010000042.1 coordinate 295,876, forward strand.
AGGTTACAGTCAACCAACACCAACGGATTGAGTATTCATGCAATCCGAGCGAACTATATCATGCAGTATGCAAACTCACTAATCGGACGCCAATTGAAGACTCTGTCCCAAGTCAATATTTTCCATGTTCGTGGGCTTGTCTCCGAGGAGCACTTCGCCATTTGGAGGGCGGTCGGGGAGTTTGCTGCACTCATGTGGGTCCCGGAGATTCATAATCTCGACGAATATCTGGTAAGCTTGATACGTTCATGGCATTTGTTTGCCCGTCTCTTATATTTCCTTAGTCCGACCTTCGTATTGCAGCAGGCAATGTTCTGGACTCCTTCGCCGTCGTTGATCCCACCAAAATTCTTACGAAAATCAAACTCCATCTCATCGCCCACACACCCGAAGATGTTGTTGCCTTCGGGCCTTTGGTCGGTATGATTACTGAGGGATATGAAGCGTTCAATGCCGTATTCCGTTTCTGCTCTATTCTTTCCAACCATCTGGCACCGAGCAGGGATATAGCACTGCAACTGGCAGACCAAGAGGCTCTCAAGCACCGCCTCACTGGCGGGTGGTGGCCCAACACGGACGGCGAGTGGGAGCGTGCGGGCCCAGGTGTTCGAGCATTTCTCGAGACTCGGCCCACGCTCCAACGACTTGTGGGATGGACGGTATATAATTAAGGCATGTCACGAGTGCGGGTCACCCGCGAGTCATCCCGGGTTTACCCGTGGGAAAGTTGACCCGCGGGTTCGAGTACCCGTGGCCACGGGTTTCTGTGGATCCGAGTCCTGATTTCTTAAAAATGTTTTTGACCCGTGAGTTTGTAAGTTGTTCAAAACTTTGAGATTCAACCGAATAACACTAAAAGAAGAAATTGACCCGCAAGTACCCGCAAGTAGATCCGTGGGAAACCCGGATCCGCGAGTATTTGACCTGCGGGTCTGAATTTCCCACGGATCCGAGTGGGGCTCTGAACATCGCGGGTACCCGGGCCACGGATCCGGGTCGACCCGCGAGTTAACTCGTGACGGGCCTTATATATAATCCGCCGAGCCCAGGTGCGTATTGCTTTCGAAGCCTAAAACTTCACCGCTAACTTGTTTTCAAGGCTCAGTCAAGCTCGTGGCTTGGCCAAAGAGGCAGAAAGGGGTCCCCAAACCAACTTGCAAATCAGTCGCTTTGAGTTCCACGAATGCAGCCCAGGCACTTAATAAAGGAGACTACGATCTTGCATCTCAGTGGTTCCCGTGCCGCGAAATCATCACGGCCGCACTCGACGAGTGCGAAAGAGGATCCTGGGTCTTTGTCAAGTCACCGATCACAGTGAGTTGACGTCTGCTCCGCTCCGTGCCAATTCATTAATTTCCAGGGCAAACTCATCACCGGTTGAATTGACGAGATCCTGGATAATTGCAAGGACAAGGACTCAGCCGTTATCATCCTGGATGTGTTCCAGATCTCCGAGACACGAGACGATATCTATGGCATGCCAATCTTAGTGCGCCGTCAATCGGAAACAACTTTCGTCATTGTTCCCGCCAGAGTGAGTGCGAACATTTTCTTTGTCTCACCGGTCGATGACAATTTGGGCAGGAAATCACATTCCAGTACAACACTCAGCATGACTGTCATGCTCCGGATGTGCTTTGCGAGGCCACCGGTGAGCGGTCCCGAATGCAGGAACGTGTCGACTCTGGCATCACAGAAAAATATATTGTTCACAAGCCAGTTGAACGCTTTATTCTCAACACTCATGCATTCCACAATGCTCATCTGGTGCGACAAGTCCTCCCACGTGCACTGGTGGCTCCAATTGCCCTGTTCTTGGATCGCAAAACAGTGCACTACGAACAGGCTGCCAGACTCCGGGAGATCAAAAGCGGGAAGCGGAAACGGGCTCAAGAGAAGAGGGCAGCTGCAAAGAAGGCAAAGGACGCAAAGGCAGCAGCAGCAGCGGCGGGTGCACCTGTTGGGGGTGCAATCGCAGATGACAGCAGCGAGGACTCAGAATCCTCAGATTTCGAAGAAGAAGAACGCCGGCCTAGGAAACGACAGCGAAGGAAGCAGCGGCGGCTCCCAGACTCGGATTCGGAAGACGATTATGATGGCGGACAGGAGGATGTGAATCCGACTGCAGCTTCCGCACCTCCGAGAACTTCTGGGAGAGCACGCACGCAGACTGCAAGGGCCCAGGCAATGGTGGAGCAGGAGGCCGAGGCCGATGCCGGCGAACCGTCATTTTTTACAGTCGCCCGAATGGATTCACAATTATTTCAAACATGGGGGGTCCCGTAAAAATATATTGAAATATCTTCTGGATGTAGTAGCGGTCTAAAAGACGCCTCCCAATGACTTCCCATATCAAATTGAGATGTTTCTGGTCAAGCACTTGAGAAGTGACGGTTGAGTTTTGGATGCAACATTGATGATTCAACACATGTCTCCGTTCTACCGAATAATTCAGCAAGGCTCTATGGCATTTAAGATGATTTATCATGCCCTTTTGAAATATCCGTATGGGAAGCCCCATCCTTCACAAAATTCGACATATATTCGTGAGCAGGCCCGGATCACGGTGGCTGTGTGATAAGATTGGCCAAATTGCAGCTCGAACACAACTATCGTCGCCCTCACACATCCTCACACAAATACCGGCCGTCATGTCCACTGAACACCGGGAGATGCCCCGACCATCATTTACGAGGGCCGTCCGTGCTTCGTATGTGAGGCCCTTCCAATTTGAGGATATATATTCACCGGTGGGACAGAGCAGATCTACTCGAAGAGGGCGGATACCTTAATTCTCAAACTACAGACACACAAATCTTCGGCTTCACGGAGTCTCAATCGACTGGCCACGCTCCCGAGATATCTGCGGATACTACAGGTGAGCATGCCACCATTATCGTTTCCGATGATTTATTGACGAGCTTGTTCCGTCAGACGACGAATCATATGATGAATATGGCCCATTTTCTATGGGGACTAATCGGCTGGAATACCCAGAATTACTACCCAGCAACGAGGAACACACCGAAGAAAACGACACCGAAGAAAATCAAAAGCTTGCCACCGCGGCGGACCAAATCATGCTTGAAGAAGCTGGCCACTCACCCAGCGGCACGGAATTCCCAATTCTGAAGCGTTGGGCAGGGACTGGAGAGTACGAGCAGGCCGTCGAGCCTCTTCTCCGACAGCGACTTGGAGATCCGTTGACCCTTGCGGAAAGGTGCTACTCCGAGGATTTTATGACAGCATGTCGTCGGACAGCAATTTCGGGAGGACGCCATCCAGACCGCCTTCCGAACGCGGGAGAGATGGAGATCCTGTCAGTCCTCTCTCGCATCGCAGATTGCGTGCCGTTGATCGCGAGATTTACAATGGAGGGCCGTTGGGATGACCTGAGAACTGTTGTGGCCAATATCGACAAGGACACGGATATACTGGCCACTTTGCAGTGTGTTGGCCGTCTGGTGCATCAGCCATTTGACAAATAACTTGCGCCTTTTTCGACCTTTTCAGCTTGCGACAAGTTCACAAGGCCAAAAGTGAAAAATACCCCCTCTGAAATCACATTTCATGCCCAGATTGATACCTGAAAAAAAAAAAAAAAAATCGAAGAATTTGACCTTTTTTGCAATTTAGACATAGCCCGGTGACCTTGTCGCCTTTCGACCTTTTTCGACCTTTTTCGGCCTTTTTCGGCCTTGTACAAGGTCACAAGCTAATTGTCAAAAGTCTGATGTGGATGATAAGGCCAACCCGGGGCTGTCTCCCGAGGAGGTCAAGCAACGAAACTTTGTCTTAGAATAAACACATTTTGATTTGCGGGAGCTTGTAGAAATCTGTATGCCAGAAGACATGGAGGAATAATAGTCAAAAAAGATTGTCTCGGGATTCTAGTCCGCGTGGCTGCCAGCCAGTCGTCGATCGTTGGCCAGATGATGCGGCAGATGGGGAGCGAGAGGATTCAAGGGTGGCCAGCAGCTGGGTGGATTGTGGCAGCCAGGTGGTTCATCAGATTTCACTTCCAGGTGGCGGCCAGGTTGATGAAAGCTGTACACAATGTGGCAAAAATGATGGACAAACAATCGAACATCATATAGCCGAATCATTGGGTCCAGTTGGCGGTGATAGAGCATCAAGTTGAGTGACGAGTCTCGGGGGATCCGAAGCCTCCCCTAAGTACTTGGTGGGTGTGACTTCCGGATTAGTAAATAAATAGACATCGGTAGCCTCTGGACCCTTTTTGTTTCTGAGACTGTTTGAGTGCGATATTGCAAGAAGGCTGCATCCAAACCGCTGACACGGGTCGTGAGGGAGTCGAACCCTCGCCTGGCACGTGCATGGCAATAAGGAGTGCAGTGTCCGACAGATTTGTGCTTTCATAGGAGCCTGAGTACGCCTGAGGGTTATGAAGGCGAAATAAACAGCAAATGTAGAGTAGGCGCCGTCGCGCGTATTCCCGGGAATTATCAAACGGGTCCGGGTAAATTTAATGATCTATGAAGAATAAGTACGCTATAAGAATCAAGATACCGTTGAATATACTCATCCTTGCGTCGCAAAAAGCGATATCGGCATCGGCAACCCGCTTACGGGGCCTGAGGGAGTCGAACCCCCGCCGAGCAAATGCGTTAAAAGAAACGCTATGCGCATGTACGCTGCTCGGTGGCCAACGGACCCATTTCTGTGCTGACTTTGAACCGGGCCAGGTGCGATATCCCGAGGCACGTAGTAGAAGCTCAGAAAGAGTCGAGTTTGGATTGGGATTATTGCGACCGCAGCGCCAGTAATTCGCGTCGTAAAGCAGGAAGGGAATGTGAAGAGCACCTTGTGGATATTGTTCGGCTCGTCATCCCTTCGTGGTCTGCTAAAATGAATTAGCGAGGAACGACTCGAAGCGCAAGGATGGGGAAAATAAACTTTGGTTAACTTATTATGAGTTCCCCATTCATCGCGGATGTTGCAGCGTAGTTGACCACAGACTCTTTCTTGTCTGAGCTTTAGCTGGAATACAGATCCGATATGAGGATAACGCCGGGGGGTGGATTTCGCTAGCCGATAGAGGAAGTTCCTATCCGAGAACATAACATTTACACGATGTTCTGCGGCCCAAATATTGAAGTGGGTGGGTTAAGAAGAGAGAAAAATTTGGAGCACCTCGCAATGCACCCTCGCGGAAGAAAACGTAATGAGGTTACGACTCGGTTTGTCAGGAGAGACTGCGAAAGAAAGGGGAAAATCCCATTAAGCCTACAATCTTATGGGTCTTGAAGGAGTCGTACCCTCCCGGAGACCTGGTCTAAACCATAATAAACCCCTGCTATGCTGGCAATTCATGCCTACCTTTGAGCTTGAAATCCGAGTATGTGCGATGGTGATGGTTTGAGACAAGAGGCCGGGCCGCCATTTACCGGTGGCTGTACGCCAAACGCTCATCATGATGTCGTCTTCCTCCCAGGACCCAGCAATGGCGACCGATCCCCCGGTGCGACGTCCAGCATGTCATCTACTTCATCCAAGGCCCCTACCCGCCCTCCGTCGCCACCGACCTCCCCCAGCCCAATCCCTCCCATCCGTAGCGCTTACCGCCCGCAGCATAAAACCCTGCCTGGTCGGACGCAGTCCGTATGGCAGGCGGTCCTGTCGTGGACCCGGTGTATATGCCGGCCTCTTGCGGTCGCGGTGGACATCTTGTGCGCGACTCGGAGTCTCTAGGCGACAAATAATGCAACATCGATATCGGTGGCGCGAATACATACGCTACGTCAGCCACAGTGCGTCTTTGCAACTCAGGCTGCATACTTGCCTTGCATCTTATCTGACTGCCTTTTTTTCTCTCACTTACCTGTAGATTCCAAGTCGCAATCCCCTGCGCCGCTCCTCCTTTCCTCTACCGGGACCGCTACAAACGTTTAAACGCAGCGAGCACCGCTCTCTGCGACCTCCTTGTCCGCTCGCTCGCAGACGCGAATCCTGCGTCCCTGCGCGCCTTCTCCTCGGATGCCTACCCACGCCTGCGTCGCCTCTCCGCATTTCGTCCCATGCTGCCTTATCCCTACCGTCTTTCTAATCCCCAGCTACCCCCTGTACCCGACGGTTCCGTCCCTCCTTCTCATATCTCCGCATTCCTGCGCTCCGTCGTCACCCCCAAGATTGACTTCGCCAGAGGATTTCCCCGCCATCGCCCCCGCGCCGTGTTCTATGTATGCTCTCGAATTCAGTCCCACATCAGGAGAATGCGCGCTCGCACGGGCCGCAGCGCCATCCGATGCGCTTCGACTCCCGGGACCCACGCGTCAACACACCGTCGTCCGCGAGCGGCTCCCTCCCTCCAGGGCAGCGACTAGGCGAGTTGCATAGCAATAATCCGGCGACTGTGGCAAACGTGCAAGCCTACGCGAGTGTATGAGGGCGATTACGCAGGGGCAAGAGATTAATTTGGGCTGGGAGGCGTTGGCGGCGGAGCAGGTGTTATGCCTGTTGGTGCGTTTCGTCGCTTCTTCTCCCAACTGCTCCCCCGGGCGATCCTTTCCTCCATGTCCGTGTCATCACTTCCTCTCTTCAGCCCTGCACACCTTCCGCTTCCGCTTCACTACCCCGCGCTGACGCTCGTCACAGATGTATGCACCTGAATACACGCACGCACGCCTGACGGACGCTGACGCCTCGACCCGCTGCAGGATGTGCGTCGCACCAGTGAATTTGTCTGCAGGTGCGTTCGTTTGCTTCTTATCTCATCCCCGATCCCTGGGCGTGGATGTCTCTGGCGTCTCTGCGAGCGAGATCGGGCCTTCCTTTTTTGGACACCCATTTTTCAGGCGGAATTTCGTGGACGCAGTGTTTCGGAGCGGACGTTACGCTCGTGCGCTCTCGATCCCTTTTTCTATCTCTCCCCTTCTCCATTCGTGCGTTCTGTATGAATGCAACGCTCAGCTAATCACTTATCTTATCTTCCTTTCTTATAGACGTGCGCACTGTCATCTACGCGATTTGTATCGTGTACACCTCAAATTTAAATTCCTGCAGTACACGCAGAGGCGCATGCAAAGCTCGTGGGTGTACAGGTACGTCCTCAGCTACTTATTACGACTCGCAGCTGATTGACCTGTGTCGTTTTTCTTCCTCTATCCTCCTGATCTGGCACTTTTTTAGATACTGTAGAGCGGCATCTGCCGCGCGCGTGTAAGACGGTCGTGGAGACGATCACGCGCTCTTTCTGCACCGACTTGGGGTAGAGCGGGTGAGTTGTTTCTCTTTATTTTTCCGACCCATGGCATTGACACACGCTCCAGAAAGAACTAGACGTGGCATTCCGCCGCGCATCTCGCTGCAGCTCGTTCTTGCGGAGAGTGCGATGCGCATGGCGGACTCGAGCGCGCTCGGGGAACGCCGGTTTGCGCGCTGGACAGTGTGCCGCCAGGGAAGACTACGCGGGCGGGGCACTTCGACGTGATCGAGCGTGCACCACGCGGATGCGTATGTCGGGCAGGTACTTCACTTCCCTTGTCCTTTAGATCGCAGCTCATGCTCATTCACTGTGTAGGCGCTGGCCATCACCAAAAGGTGGGAAATTTGGTATGCCCTTACGAGGTTCGGCATGCCGGGTGCGGTCGGCAATGCTATACAAAGGCGTTGCCGGCTTGTTATTCCGTTGCAAGGCACTCACCAAGTTGGTAATGCCTTTGCAAGGCGCTCACCAACTGGTTAATGCCCTTGTACAGTGTTGCCAGCTTTTTATTCCCTTGCAAGGCGCTCACCAAGTTGTCAGTGCCCTTGCAAGGTGTTGCCAGGCCACTCGAGTCCGGACTCTATGCTCGAGAAGCCGCACTCCTAACTGCCTTAACCACGGTATCAATTTTGGCAGCATTCACTACGAAGACTACATAACCAAGTTGACCAACCGAAATACTTTTCCCGCAATCTTACACATCGATGGAGTGCGACTGAGTGGAGCGGCAAGGCAACATATGAAAGTGATTGCACAGGCAAATTGGATGTGAACGCCGTCATTTAAGACGGCGTTGTCGGGGTCGGTGCTGAGTACTGGTCGGGGAGTCCGGAGACTCCGAGTCGGGCGTCGGTAACGTGTCCACGACGATCAATCAGGGGTCCGTGCACACGGCGAATCACGGGGCTCCACCAAACATGTCACAACGTTCGTTTTGCGATCAATTAACGACACTGTTGCTCTCTCCCCCCACTCTCCCCCACTCTCCCCCACTCTCCCCACTCTCGTCTCCCCACTCTCTCTCCCCACCACCTCGTCGCCTGCGACCGACGTTCCCATCGGCGTCCCCAGCCTCGCTTTCCTCGTCCGAGGGCCTTCCCGTCCGCTCCACGCTCCCGCACCATCCGTTCGTCTTGTACGCCAGGCTGGTGGCCCTGTCTTCAACGCGTGACTCTTGCTGTGTCCCTGCCTTCTCAGGCAACTTCTGCTGTACGCAAACCGGTGCCCACCGCCAGTCAAATCAGTCAAAGCTAGATCTTCCTTGTCACGACTCGCAAGCAGCCCGTCCGTGATCCGCAACTTCTCGCAAGTCCGTCAAATACATGGCTTAGCCTCAAGCCTGCTCAAGACTTCCTCAACTGCCTGCTCCCTTACTCAAGTCCACTGTTTAAATCAAGACGTGCTCTTTCCTCAAATCTGGAGTCCCTCGTTGCTTGATGATGTAGTGTGGACACGGCGTCGCTGGCGCTTTGAGCGGGCGGCAGGATCGAGTTTGGGTGGGAGCGGTGGCGTTCAATCCGCGCGCGGATGCAGCCCTCACCGAGCCTGCTCTCGTTAGCTTTGGTCGCTCTGTGAGCGTGCTGTGCAGTCGTCGGCAGATCTCTGCGCGAGAACCCCACGCTCCGTGTCCGCGATTTGTCTCTATTCATCGTCTTATCCTTCGTTCATACATTTCTGTGGTTTCCATTGAATGCAATTCCTTCTTGGCTGCATTTCGTATCGAGTGATTCCAGTGTTTGTATCGAGTGGCATAGCCTGATGCCTTGGTGCATCCTTAGCAGCCTTTTCTGAGTTCGCCAGGCTTTCAAGCTTTTATGCCCCTTGCAAACATCATAGATCTCTTGTATACTGTAACAGAACCTAGACAACGTCTGAGTACGATAATCTCTCAAAAGCTCGTGGTAGAAGCAGATCTATTACCTAGACAACGTCTGAGTACGATAATCTAGGTAATGTGTAAGTGAAAAGGCGTAAACGAAAGGGCGAGACGCGTTACCTCTCAAAAGCTCGTGGTAGAAGCAGATGAGAAGGGAACGCGTCCGCGTCAACTACATATAAACAATCCCGTGATCCGTGCACAGCCGAGCCAACTCCGGTGCCCTCCGTGTCTCCCGCAGACAAGCGCAAAGGCTGGAACCAACACACCCCCTCAGCCTAAGCTGCGGTAGGCTGCGATCCACACCCCCTCACGCTCGCTGTCACCCCCTCAATTCTGAATACCAAGTAGCGTATCGCGGTGCCGAAGGAATGCAGGCGCAGGGAGGGCTTTCGTCAAAGCGTCGGCGATGTTGTCGGAGGTGGTGACATGGGGTAGGAATATCTTCTTCTTCTCTACGCAGTCCCGGATGTGGTGGTAGCGGACGTCGATGTGTTTCACGCGTGAGTGGAACGCCGGGTCACTGGCAAGAATCTGAGCGCCGTTATTGTCACCGAGAAGGGCAGTGGGATTGTCGACTGAGACAGTGATACCCCGGAGCAACATCCTGAGCCAGCAAGCCTCCTTGGCACCCTCCGACGCCGCAATGTACTCCGCTTCAGTGGATGATAGAGTTACCACCTTCTGTCGACGAGAAGCCCAGGAGATTGCGCCCGACCCGACGGAGAAGGTGTAGCCCATGACGGACTTCCTCAAGGCCGGATCGTTCGCGTAGTCGGAATCGCTGTAGCCCTTGAGTACAATATCCTCCGAGCCGCCAAGCACCAGACCCATCGTCCGCATGGACTTGAGGTAGCGAAGGACACGGATGGCGGCGCGCCAATGGTCGAAGCCGTAGTTGTCCAAGAAGCCAGCGAGATGTCCCACAGCAAAAGATATGTCCGGGCGCGTCCCCAGCGCCACGTACATCATGCTGCAGACGAGGGAACGGTAGGGTGTCTGAGCTAGGCGGTCGACGTCAAGTTGGGAGAGGGCGGCACGGGCTTCCGCGGAAGGGCGCAGTAGGCGCAGGCCAGCTTCCATAGGCGTCGCGACGGGATTCGCATCGGTCTGGTGGAACTGAGTGACGAGGCGGTCGATGAGCGCGGTCTGGGATAGGGTATCACGGACGAGGCCGATCCCTAAACAGAACTGGATGTCGCCCAAGTCCGAGATTTCCCACTTGCCACGGAGCTGAGCTTTGAACAGGTCGTTCGCCGCGCGAGTGGAAGCTGCAGCGACCATGTCGTCGACATGAATAGCGACGAGGTTGGTGGCTCCGTTAGCGACGCGCACATAGACGCACCACTCACAGATCAGTCTCCGGAAACCCCAGCTGACCATGCACTCGTGCATCTCCCTGTTCCACATGCACCCTGCCTGCTTCAAGCCGTAAAGACTCTTCACAAGCTTCCAGATCCAAGTCTCCTTGCCCGGTTCCTCGAAATGCCTCGGCTGCCGGGCGTATTGGATTTCGTCGGCGGGCAGCGGAGCATTCAAGAACGCGGTTTTGACGTCGATTTGCTGAATATCCCAGCCGCGAGAGGCGCCGACGTGGACAACAGCGCGGAATGACTCCAGGCGGGCCGTAGGAGACGTGGTGACCGTGTAGTCCCGACCGAAAACCTGGCGACAACCGACGACGCAATACCGCACCTTGTGGCGCACCACGTCCCCACTCATGTCCCGCTTTTGATGATAAACGGGCTTGAGATCGAGGATGGTCTTGCCAGGCGGGACGTCAGACCGGTGCACAAGCTCATACACCCCCTTGTTCTTGAGCGCGGCAAGTTCCTCATGCGTACCGGCGATCCAGTGGTCGGCGTCGGGCGAAGCCATCGCCTCCGTATGATTATGCGGATCGTCGGGATACTCAACGTCAACGGGGTTCTCGCAGAGGTAAGCGTTCAGTTGTGCGAACAAGGCCGCTTCCTCGCCGTCGTCGTCCTCCGGGGTGGCCGCCTCTGTATCCGCCCAGTCGTCGAGAATCCTCTGTTCCCCTTGGTCGTCAGGCGAGTCTGAGACTGCAGCCAGCACACCCGGCTGTTTAGCAGCGTGACGTTCGGACCGACGGAGGGGCGCAGGGGTAGGTAAATCAGACGGCGGAGGAGGAGCGGGAACAGAAGCTACGTCGGCAGGAGGAGGCGCGGAAGTGGTGAGAGGCGGGTCATCGGACGATTGGTCGTCTGGGACACCGGCGGACATGGGCGGGGAAGGGACAGAAGGACGAGTAGCCAACAAGTCCTTCTTCCACTTGACCCGGACCGTTTCGTCGGATTCGATGAAGCGCACGTCGATTGAATTGAAAACCTTCCCAGTGGAACGCTGCCAGCATCGGTAAGCCTTCGATTGCGGCGCGTACCCAATGAGGACGCATTCTATCGAACGGGCATTGAGCTTCGGGTTATGGCCATTCACGAGGACGAATGCGCGGCACCCGACCTCGCGGAGGTGAGCGACGTTCGGCTTCTTTCCCTCCAGTGCCTCAAACGCAGTGCGACCCCCCTGAGACTTAGATGGACAGCGAGCGTGCAGATAGGCAGCCGTAACCACGAACTCATCCCACAGGAAAAGCGGCGCGTCGCAGGAGAGCATCATCGCGCGCGCCTTGCTGAGGATGGTAAAGTGGAAACGCTCGACCTTCCCGTTCTGCGCAGAGGTGTACGGAGCGGTGTAACGAATGGCGGTCCCCCGAGCAGAGCAGAAATTGCTGAAAGCGGTGGACTTGAGCTCGCCATTGTCGATGTTGTACGCCTTCACCTTCTTGCCGGTCTGCACCTCAATCGCTAACTGCCAGGCCATGAGAGCGTCGAGCGCGTGGGCTTTGTCCTTGACAGGAATGGAGTAACCGCGAGAGGTCGCGTCATCAATTATGTCGAGAATATAGTAGTTGCCACTGCGCGACCGAACGTCAAACGCGCCCTGCATGTCCACATAAACCAGCTCCAAAGCCTCACTGCGCTTCTCCCCTTCACGCTCTTTCGGAATGGACGCGGCGACCTGTTTACCGCGATAGCAAGCGTCACAAGGGGTAGCGGCGGAAGAGGTGTCAAGGTCCATACCGTCGACGAGCTCATGCTGGTATAGATCTGCCACGGCCTGATGATGAGCGTGACCGAGTCGGCGATGCAAGAGGTCGATGGATACGGCAGCGGTGGGGTCGTCGGCGGCTACGTGAGCGTGATCGAGGGACGGAGTGCAGTGGAGCTTGTAGAGGCCACGAGTCGGTTGCAAAGAGCCGGTGCAGACAACGGAACTCTCGCTGTCTGTGATCCACGCCGACGTAGCGTCGAAATGGCACGCGTAGGAGTTGTCTTGGCAGAGGCGGGACACGGACATCAGGCGAATCGCGGCATCGGGCACATAGAGCGCGCGGCGCATGACAAACTTGTCGGTGACGATCGTCCCGACCCCAGTGGCATTGATAGAGCTGCCCTGGAAGCCCTTGATGGCGCGCGGCGGCATGGGAGTGAAGGTGACGAAGTCGGACCGACAAGGGGAAATGTCGACGTTCGCGCCGGTGTCCGCGTATAGTTTGTAGTCGACGACCGACGCGGCATTGACCGTGAACGCGCCCCAGTCCAGGGAGACGTGGAGGTCGTCCTCGATGGCGGCGCTCCAGGCCTCAGGGTCGCAGTCGGCGGCGGTGGCTTCATCCGTGCGCAATGATGTGTATTCGTTAAGTGCGGCGAATTGAGCGACGGGCTGGGGTGGAAGGAAATTGGCGGCGTTAGGTGCGAGGCGGAATTCCGCGCCCTCGATCGTGACGCACGCATACCCATCCTTGTCGCGACCCAGCTTCATATGGCCCCCCGACTTCCCTTCGTCCGCACGCTTCTTCGCACGCGCCTCATCGACCGACTTCCCCGCCATCCCCCCCCCAGACGAAACACAGTAGGGGAACGTGTGCCCAGAAGGCTGCTTGCACACCGGGTTATTGCAATTGTCCCGGGCCTTCTTGCCGTTGCCGTTGTGCTTCGGTGGATTGACGGCGGCGAAAGCAGTGTGCATGGGAGCGAGCGGCATCTGCTGCTTCGCGTTGAGCCGGGAGGTGATGTAGGCGGGATCGAGCTCGGGCACAGCGAGGAGGGAATCGACGAAAGCGGGGAAAGGGGACAAGGCATGGAGAAGGAGGACGGTATGGATGCCTTCAGCGGTAGGCGGTCCACCCGCCCAGACGGCCTTGTTGAGGTCCGAAATCGTCTCCAGCGTCTTGCTCCATGACTCGGGATCGGCCGCAAACTGGAGGCCCATTGCCTCGCGCAACTTGTTGACCTGGTCCAGAGGACCACACATCGTGTGGCGAGCACGAAGAGTGGCCCACATGTCCGCGGCGGTGGGGCATTGTTCGATGTGCTGGTGCTCGGACGACGCGCACGTCAACGAGATGTACGAGCGGATGGCGACGTCGTTGTCGAGCCAAGTCCAGTTTGCGCGCGGGTACATGGAATAGGACGGGCAGACCTCGTTCGGATCCAGCCAGCGCGTCGCGCCAGACTGGAGACCAATATTCGACCAGACCTTCTTCGCCCACCCGCGATAGTTCCCTTGGACCAGAGCGAGCTTCTCCTCCTCCTTCCACGCGCCGGGATTGAGATTAAAAGGCTTCAGGAGCGGGCCCTGATCTGCGACATATCCAGAGACGGAATCGACGGGCGCGCGGCGAGATGCAGGTGGCGCTGGACGTGTGAAGAAAGCGTGTTGCGACGATTCGTCGTCAGAGGTGTCGCTGTCGCTCTCGCTGTCCCCGTACACGTCGCGATACTGGTCCCCCCTGCGACGAGCACGGGTGGTACGCTTGTGTGTGTTACGGGCAGTCGTTGGACGACGAGGCGTCTCTTGGTGCTGGGACGAGGGAGGAGGAGGGGGAGGTGGCGCGGACGGAGACGTGCCTGACGACCATTGCTCCGCCGACGGGTGGAATGGGTTGTTCCAGGACCAAGAAGAGGGGATCTGGGAAGACACCATATGGGGTGTCGCGATGAGCGAATGTACGGATGTCGAGAAAGACGAAAAGACAAGAACGTGGCGCACAGCGCGATGGTCGTGACGAAGGGTATCGATCGCTTTTACACGGCGAGTCCGAGGGAAGACGTAGGCGAGTCCGGGATCTGGTGCTCGGTAGATTATACGCGAGCTCAAATGCCCATAACCTAACAGAACCTAGACAACGTCTGAGTACGATAATCTCTCAAAAGCTCGTGGTAGAAGCAGATCTATTACCTAGACAACGTCTGAGTACGATAATCTAGGTAATGTGTAAGTGAAAAGGCGTAAACGAAAGGGCGAGACGCGTTACCTCTCAAAAGCTCGTGGTAGAAGCAGATGAGAAGGGAACGCGTCCGCGTCAACTACATATAAACAATCCCGTGATCCGTGCACAGCCGAGCCAACTCCGGTGCCCTCCGTGTCTCCCGCAGACAAGCGCAAAGGCTGGAACCAACATACTGTTAGAAATAGAAGGGGACGAGGGGGAGAGACCGCTATGGCGGCTCGACACAGACACAGAGGGACGCGGACACAGACACAGATAGGCTCAGATGGACGCGTGAAGCAAGCAGACAAAAGATCTATTGATGCGCGAATGTGCATCAGTGCCGAAGCACGCCGAAGCAAACAAGTAATTCTAACACTCCCACCTGATGAGACGTGCAAGGCAAGAAAATAAAACCACAACTGTAACTCCCACCGGAACCAAATATCCGTCAAATCCGAATCGGCTCATCGAGACTGCCAGGGTCACCGCCATCGTCGGAGTCGTCTTCGCCATAATTGTTGCCCCATAGGTGAACCTCGTTGGCAGATTCGGCAGCAACATGAGCGCGAGGTGAATTGCCGAGGACCCAATCCTTGATGTGCCTAGGCATGTCGTGAATGCACCGTGCCGCGATATGACCAGATCGACCACAGCGATGACAATGATTTTCGTTAGTGGGGTCGCACCAATGATAACCTTTGTCGTCCGTGCCAAGAGAGGAATTTCCACCGCCACCGCCGCCACCCGAACCATGTCCACCGCCGTGACCATGTCCATGACCACTGCTATACCCGTTTCCACCATTTCCACCACCAGCACCAACCCGTCTCCCACCCGAACTGACATTCAGATGACTCGCGGCCAAGCCGAAGGTGAGATCATCATCCTCGTCCTTGACAGGAGGATCAACGCTCGAACCGTTGAGAATCCCGATAACGTCATCGAGTTTCTGTTCGTCCTTGTTGGAGGTGATGGTGGTGCGGACAGCCGACCACGAGGAGTGAAGGTTGATGAGGAGGACGTCGGTTGTCTCTACCTCACCGGGTTCGCATTTGAGACCCTTTAGAATTTTTCGGGCAGTCTTCACTTTGTTGATGAAGACGTCGACAGGAAGGGAGGGGTCGTGCTGTGCACGGTAAAAGTCCGAGCGGGCCTTCAGTCGACGCGCCATCGTAGACTTCTCGAAGCGAGCTACGAGTTTCCTCCAGGCAGAAAGCCCAGATTTTTCGTCCTCAATATAGCTCTTGTAGTCCGAATGGACGTGCGAGTAAATGGTCCACACCAGTTCACCGTCGAGAGTCTTGCTCTCGTCAGGGACAGTGGAGGTCGCCGTCGCATCGGCGATGTAAGCGGCACCACAACCACGAAAGAACATGGTCATAGTTTTACTGCCCTCGCCCCAGGTCGCGTCGTCGAGATCGGGGAGTTTACGAAGACCTTCCAGAAGTGCGGAAGAGATCGGCATGATTGATGTCGGAAGGTGTCGGAAGAAGTCGACGGCGTGTGAAAATGGGGATGACGTGGACAAAGAAAAGAGAGTGCGAAGAATGAGGAGCAGAGGAAGCACTCGGAGGCCCAAAACCTGTTAGAAATAGAAGGGGACGAGGGGGAGAGACCGCTATGGCGGCTCGACACAGACACAGAGGGACGCGGACACAGACACAGATAGGCTCAGATGGACGCGTGAAGCAAGCAGACAAAAGATCTATTGATGCGCGAATGTGCATCAGTGCCGTAGCACGCCGAAGCAAACAAGTAATTCTAACATATACCTGTTTGTGTTCTTCACCAAGCTATCAAGCTTTTTATGCTTTTCACCCCTTGCAAAGCTATATATGGCTTTCCATATTTCGCCAGGTTTTGGTGATGTGTCAGCGAGCTCCTACCATCACGGTGCTGCGGGGGGAACCCTCCTGCTGTGGCGCCGTGCCGTACGGCGCGCACTTCCCACGTCGATCTTTATCTACCCTGCCGTTATCTACCCTGCTATTTTTCTGTGCTGACGATTCTGCGCTCCGCGAAAGCTGGACTTGCAAGGGTCTGTTGGGCCGAGCACGGGCAATTTGAATCTATGTGCTCGCGGGGCGTTCGATTCCCCCGAGACCTATCCGTACTCCAAATCCTATCTTGTCTTTCTGCGGTGCCTTTGCTTTGTTTGGCCCGCGGATACCGGCCTGTGGGCAAATCTATTTTATTCTGCCTTGCGTGGCCAGTTGCGTTTCCGCTCGTTTCCCATGGCTTCTTGCTAATCATCTGCCTGCCGTACTAATAATTGTCTTTGCGTTGATTGACAATGATTCATTATCGGGAGGAATACGTCCGACGCAGCTCGTTAATCCGCTCAATCTGCCCTCCAATCGGAGGCTGCATTCTTGTAAACCCTTCTACGACCGTCCTTTCGTATCATTGGTCTGCTCGACCACATTCTATCGCAAGCTTGTCACACTCTCGCTGACCTTGATCAGTTTTTTTCTCTCTCTCTTTCTCTGTTGATTGTCGTCGTCTCTGGATTAATCTATCTATCCTTGTGGTCCGGCTCGGCATCACGATACTTGTCAGCTGGCTGCCATCGGGCTGTCAAGTATATTCTTGGTGACATGCATCGTTGTCGCAACGTGGCCCTCCTTGTCCGCTACACTCATGTCGTCCCCCTACTCACTGCTCAGTATGCCTGGATCCATCTCCTGGGCTCACATTAACCTCTCTGTAGTTCACTCTTGTGAAGAAATCTCATGGAAACATTCTTTCCATCGCAAAAAACCAGCCCTCTACGTTGCTATACACCAGAACGGCCAAGTTCGTCGGACCACTGTCAAGAGGACCCTCACACCCCAATGGGAGCATCTCTGTGACGTGTGAGCTCATACATTCGTTCTTTTATCTTGCCGCGTGTCTCAGCTGTTTCTGCATAGGTCACCAGATTCGCCTATTATCCTTCGACTTTGGCACGATTCACTGCTTCCGGGCAGAGATGTGTGTCTTGGAGTTACGAAAATTGATGAGCTGCTGAATCTGGCAAGCTCGAACACCGAATGTATGCAGCCCCTCCCTCATTTTCCTTCTGTACTGATCGCTGCAAAAAGTGACGAGACTCCTATTGACTGGCGAAGATCAAAAGTTGAAAGGAAATCCTACTGGAATACTTCTTGTTCGCTTTGTGCACAAGACGGAGACTGCCCCTATGGCCATTGAGCATGCACAGCAGGATGTTCAGAAGCTGACACAATCTTCTGATCTTGCGGAAAAGGTTGAGAATTACAAACCAGTAGCGGAGACATTTCAGGAAGGGCTGAGCATGATCATTGCCAAACTTGAATTGGTTGTTCGTATTGGAGACGAGCTCGCCAAGGTAAGTATTCTTCTTCTTCTCACGGGTTTCTCTATTTATACACTTCAAGATTCACCCGTATGCAAACATTGCTTGGAAGGTTCTGACTTCAGTCTATCAGGTTTGTCATACACTTTCTCCTGGTCCATGCTAACCAGAGAACCAGGCTGTGAAAACAGAGCAAGAGACAGAGAAGAAGCTCCACAAGCTCGTGGATACCATGGTCTCTGTCTATTCATTCACAGAAGAAACTGATGCTTTGCCCCAAAAAATCAAAAGTCTTGAGGATAAAGTTCTCGCTATAGTCAAGCAGACGGTTGAATGTGCCTTATTCATTCGCGAATATATTGGACATGGTTTCACCAGTATGTGGCATTCACATGTGATTTTTCACCATCTAATTTTCTGTATAGCTCGTGCCATCCGGACAACATGGGACAATGTTGACAAGACAATTGACGAGCTATCAGACACACTGGTGAAACTGAAGGCTTCAATTGAAAGCACCTTAACCGTGGAGGGAATATTCCTATCCATGCAAGGCATATCATTATCTACCCAGATTCTCCAAAAGGTTGACAACTTAGGTTGGTGGTATTGATTCCTTTTCCACAGCTAAGCCATACTCAAACTTCCTAGTGCAGTCAGATGCCCTCAAAACACTCAATGCGGCAGAAATGAATGCTGCATCACGTCTGCCATGTTTACAGGGAACCCGTGTGCAGCTGTTGGATGAAATCACAGAGTGGCTCACAGTCTCAAATGCAGCTGGCAGCATCCTGTGGCTCTCTGGTGTTGCAGGCTCAGGCAAAAGCACAATCACAACATCAATCTCATTATCTTTCCGTGGACTGCATCGTCTTGGCGCCATTCTATTCTTTGACAGGAATAGCCCCTCGCAAAGCCATCCTAATGCTGTCATCCGTACCCTGGCTTATTTGCTGGCACGTAGCAACCCCCACATTGCCTCTGCAATTTCTGCTGTGATTCAGGCTGATCCTGAAATTATCAACTCCCCTCTCCAGACACAATTTGAAACCCTGCTCCTGAAACCACTATCTTCCGTGGCACATCTAATACAGGGCCCGATTCTTGTCATCATTGATGCTCTCGATGAATGTGGTGACCCGGCCTCACGGAGAACCCTTCTTTCTGTGATCTCCACCGAGTTCCCCAAGCTTCCTCCTCCCTTTCGTTTTCTCATAACCAGTCGACGTGAAGCTGATATCAGCAAGTCCTTTGCCTCTCGTTTTGTTGAACAGTCTGTAGGAACAATTAATAGTGCTGAGGATGTTCAGCGCTTCATCTCCCACGAACTTCAGCGCATTCAGCAAGACAATGAATTGGGAACAGCATGGCCAAAAGAAATCCAGAAACAAACTGTGATAAATCTTGCTGGTGGTCTTTTTATCTGGGCAGCAACTGCTATCAAATACATTGATGGATACCGGCCAAATGACAGAATAGAAACTCTGATCACCAACAATTCAACATCTCTTGATGATCTATATGGCTTCACCCTCCGCAACTCAGCCCCATGGGATGACAAAAGATTTGCAAAAGATGCTTGCGATGTTCTAGCATGCATTGTCTGTGGCAAGGTGCCAATGACCGATAAAACAATTGATGCCCTCCTGGACTCAGATTGTTCCAGCTCTGAAGTGCTGAAAAACCTGGGCTGTGTTGTGCAATGGCGACCGGGTTATGTTGCTCAAATACTTCATGCCTCTTTTGCAGACTATCTCACAGACAGTGATCGCTCTAAAGGAGAACCCTGGGCAATTCACCCACAGACTGCACATCAGGTTTTGGCAATTGGGTGCTTGCAAGTCCTCAAAAAGCAGCTCAAATTTAACATTTGTGGCTTGGAGGATTCCCATGTCCTAAATAAAGATGTGCTAGACTTATCAAGTCGGATCACCTGCAAGATTTCTCCAGAACTCTTGTATTCCAGCTGCTTCTGGGGAAGTCACATAGCTGACTTACCATTCAATGGGATGCTGGAAGAAATCAGTGATTTCTTCCATACATATTTTCTGTTTTGGATAGAAGTTCTCAGTCTTCTCAACCAAGTAGCCGTTGCATCAACAACATTGGACATTATTCTCGATTATGTCAAGGTTTGTCAGTGTTGTATTTGTGGTGTTTCTTTTGACTGAATCTGAGGACAGGGCCACGATGATGGCCTAGAAGGTCTCATTATTGACAGCAGAAAATTTGTGTTGGTGTTTGCCCAGATGATAGCTGAGAGTGCACCCCACATCTATCTATCTGCTCTCTCGTTTGCACCGCATGAATCTAGAACAGCAAGACACTTTGATGGCTGGTTTCCGAACACATTGAGCATTGACAGCCAGCTGGGTCCCAAGTGGCCTGCAATCCAAAAGGTTTTGCAGGGTCACACCAACTCAGTTCAGTCTGTCAATTTCTCACCGGATGGCAGCCATATTGTGTCTGGATCTTCTGACAAGACAATTTGTGTCTGGGATGCCCAAACTGGTGCTCTCATTGCTGGCCCCTTCACAGGCCATACTGGCTCTGTTTGGTCTGTCCATTTCTCCCCGGATGGCAGTCAAATTGCATCTGGATCTTCAGACATGACAGTTCGTGTCTGGGACATTCAAACCGCTGCCCTTGTTGCCAGCCCATTTGAAGGCCACACTGGCTATGTTTGTTCTGTCAGTTTCTCCCCGGATGGCAGCCAAATTGCCTCTGGATCTTATGACAGGACTGTGCGTGTCTGGGATGCCCAAACCGGTGCTCTTGTTGCTGGCCCCTTCACAGGCCATACTGACTATGTACGGTCTGTCAAGTTCTCCCCGGATGGCATCTATATTGTGTCTGGATCTGATGACAAGACAGTTCATGTCTGGGACACTCAAACCGGTGCCCTTGTTGCCAGCCCATTTGAAGGCTACACTGGCTATGTTCGTTCTGTCAGTTTCTCCCCGGATGGCATCCATATTGCGTCTGGATCTGAGGATAAGACAGTTCGTGTCTGGGACATTCAAACCGGTGCCCTTGTTGCTGGCCCCTTCACAGGTCACACTGACTCAGTCGAGTCTGTCAGTTTCTCACCAGATGGCAGCCATATCGCATCTGGATCCGATGACAAGACAGTTCGTGTCTGGGATGCCCAAAGTGGTGTTCTTGTTGCTGGCCCCTTCACAGGCCACACTGACTATGTTCGATCTGTCCATTTCTCGCCGGATGGCGGCCGAGTTGCATCTGGATCCGATGACAAGACAGTTCGTGTCTGGGATGCTCAAACTGGTGCTCTTGTTGCAGGCTCATCAACAGGCCACAATGACTCAGTTCGGTCTGTCCATTTCTCACCGGATGGCAGCCGAGTTGCATCTGGATCCGATGACGAGACAGTTCGTGTCTGGAATGCTGACACTGGTGCTCTTGTTGCTGGCCCCTTCACAGGCCACACTGACTATGTTCGATCTGTCCATTTCTCGCCGGATGGCGGCCGAGTTGCATCTGGATCCGATGACAAGACAGTTCGTGTCTGGGATGCTCAAACTGGTGCTCTTGTTGCAGGCTCATCAACAGGCCACAATGACTGGGTTCGGTCTGTCCATTTCTCACCGGATGGCAGCCGTATTCCATCTGGATCTTCTGACAAGACAGTTCGTGTTTGGGATGCCCAAACTGGTGCCCTTGTTGCCGGTCCATTCACAGGCCACACTGACTCGGTACAGTCTGTCAGTTTCTCACCGGATGGCAGCAAAATTGCATCTGGATCTTCTGACAAGACAGTTCGTGTTTGGGATGCCCAAACTGGTGCCCTTGTTGCCGGTCCATTCACAGGCCACACTGACTCGGTACAGTCTGTCAGTTTCTCACCGGATGGCAGCAAAATTGCATCTGGATCTTCTGACAAGACAGTTCGTGTCTGGGATGCCCAAAGTGGTGCTCTTGTTGCTGGCCCCTTCACAGACCACACTAACTGGGTTCTGTCTGTCAGTTTCTCATCGGATGGCAGCCAGATTGCCTCTGGATCCAGGGACAGGACAGTCCGCATCTGGGATGCTCAAAGTGGTTCCCTGCCAGCGGCTGGGCTAATCACTGGCCATACAGATTTTGTCTCGTCTGTTTGTTTCTCACCTGATGGGACAAAACTTGTATCATGTTCCAGCGACCTCACTATCCGTGTTTGCAAGGTCAAGCACCTAACCCAGATGAATTCTTTAAAAGAGGACCTCCTTATATTCGACTTCGAGTCTGGTTGGATCAAAAACACAGCAGGAGGGCTAATTTTTTGGGTGCCCCCTTGGTTGCGGGAGGGCTTGTACCTCCCCCACAATACACTGGTGATATCAGCGAAAGGCACAACCAAACTCGACCTCAGTCGCTTTGTCCACGGCACTGAATGGACCAAATGCTTTGACCCGAGATTCATGGATACCAAATAAATTCAAGGCGGTGAGTTGATTTGATTCTTGCTTGAGTCGCTGTTTGATGTATCTGTCCAGCGGTATTAAGCTACCTGTAGGAAGTACATACTACGAATCCTACAATGTGTAGTATGTACTATCTTCCGTTCGATATTTGTATTCAGTTCCCCCTTCCGCTTGTTGAAATTTATCCATGATAATGGAAAGTATCCTAGGAAAAGAGTTCCATGACCCACGCACTCCGTCTTGTCCCGATATTGACCCCGGGCGAGAGCGAGCGACATCGGAGTGGCAGACGGAATAATCGCTGGTCCCACATCTTGGGCCAGCGAGAGATCACCTCTGTTGAACAGATGTAGATAGATGAGTAAGTAAAACCTCGGATATTTTCGCGTCCACGGGAAACACCGGGCAAACGGAAAGCCGTCGATTCCGAGTCGGGTGCGTGCTCAGGAAATCAAACGCCTCCTGACATGGATGATTGGGGCTCGGCACACAGCTAGCCTTGCACCTGAACAAGTGAGAATGGTGAGTGGAATACACACGACGCACCTGAAAAGAAATTGAGAAAAAGGTTCTTGTCATCACCCCATGAGCTTGAGGATTTGAACAGAAGGCATCCATTCAAACGCCCAGGAGTAAGCAGAGATAACGGCCGGGCTTCGGTGTCCTATGAACCCTTCCCTGCGATATTCGCGATTTAGTTGCGTGCGAGTGATAACGAAAGGAAGGAAAAACACTCAAGATGAACCACCGTGAACGACTGAGCGCATGACGATTGAAGAACAAATGAGCATGATCCATTCCCGGGAAATAGGCGGGGCGAAAACGAAGAAGCCATTCTCTCAGCCAAATGAGTCTAACCCTCGCCGCGGGCTTCGTCAGCAAGAACAAGTCAAGGCGAGATAAGGCACCGTTGGATTCCCTTCCCGCATGCCAGGGCCAAAAGCCAAGTAGGCGGCGACAAAAAGTCGGCTTGGCACTAGTGATCTTGCGGGAGTCGAACCCCTGCCGAGCAAATGCGTTGAACTAAGTTGGGAGCATTGCTCGGTTGCTGATGGACCCATGTCTTCACTGATTTGAACCGGAGCAGGTTCCGTCACAAGTAAGGAGCGATCGGGACGTAGTAGTCAAGAAACTTTGGATCCTGCAAATATTTCACAGAGCATCAACTTGGAACGCACGAAGGGCAAAAAAAAAAAACTCTTCCTAGACACTCATGAGTCCTGAAGAAATCGAACCTATCGAGCACGGCTTCAATTGAGTTCTGGCGGGTGATTTGTGCTTGGGTGCACAGACTCCGGCTTGTTCGAGCGTTAGCTTGAATAGGTGGCAGAAATCATATGAGAATATCGCCGATGAGTGGACTTTAGCAGCACTAGGCACACTCATTCGTGTCCTGGTTCTCAGATTGAATAAGTGCCGAGGCAGTAAGTATTAATTATGGCGACCGAGAGACCGCTTGAAATCAGCCGTCGAGTTCCGTTTTGCAGGGCCCGACAAGTCCAAAAAAAGATCGGACCCAAGCAGTATTCTCCGAGTAGCTAGGACAGTGACCTATGAAGCCCCTCTTGTACCTTCGAGCTTGTCTCAATGTGGATTGAATATTGAATGCGAGCGACATGGTGGTTTGGGACAAGAAGCCGGCCCGCCATTTACCGGTGGCTGTACGCCAAACCCTCTTGTCGTCCTCCTCGTCTGGCATCACCAATGCCAATAGCGAGCAGCACCAATGGCGAGCAACCTATCCCGGTGCTCGCCCCCGCCGACATCCAACACGTCATCTTCCTCATCCAAGCCGCCTACGCCCCCTCCGCCGCCGCCGACCTCCCCCAATTGCAATCTCTTCAATCGGCGCTGCTCGCGATGCAGCGCACCCCAGCAGCGTGGGGCCTCGTCGTCCCGCTCCTTGCCACTGCGGGCAAGTGCCGTGACCGTGGGTTCATGGCGGAGGTACGACACTTGCCATGGCGTTGGCCAGGCGTTGGACAAGTTTCTTTGTTCTTTTGGCAGTGTGTGAACTTGGCATGCCTTCGGCGGCTTGAGGTCGGGAATCACTCCGGCGATCATCATTGAACTTGAGCGTTCTAAGCACTTCTCCGGTTCAATCTCAAGCAACGCGGGGAATATTCTCATCCACGCCAGAGCCGAATGTAAGGAAGGCCCTCCATTGGTACTAGCTTTTTTGAGGATTTGTTGAGGTGCAGCCAATTTTGCCGGGCACCAAGGCTGACGCCGCATGCAAGTCGGATACAGACCGAATTCGACGGGGAGAGGAAATAAGGGCTATCCCAGAAGATGGAGTAGTTTTCTTGCCTTCTACATGCTGGACTAGTTGTCTTCAGAGTAAACTACCGTCTTTCATGTGATGTTCGTGACAAAATGGGGAACTCTGCCGTGATTTGAACTCAAGTGCCGCACTTTCCCACGCTGACAAGAGAACAAAGACACTTGTCCAACGCCTGGCCAACGCCATGGCAAGTGTCGTACCTCCGCCAATCAAATGCCATGAACCCACGGTCATGGCGCTTGCCCGCAGTGTGCGCACGAGGACGCAAATGTGCAGTTCTTCGGCGCGCACACGGCGCACGCGAAGATCGGGAGCGTGGATTTGGCGCCGCGGGCTCGCCACCCCAGCAACGATTAGCGTTGCGGGTCGCGCTGGTGGGGTTTGCGGGCGTGCCGCCGGCGAGGGTGCTAAGGAGAAGCTATACCGTTGTCGCAGCCAAAGTGAGTCTCCTCAGGCTTTCATTGTACAGATTCTCACCTTTTGCTGTAGGACTCGGCTTCAAGAAGAATCGCGCCGCTTTTCGTACGACTTATCGCCTGGGGCAAGAAAAAACTGGCCTGGGGCTTCCAGGCTCTACAACACTGGTGGCTGCAATCGCTCATGATCCCGCGCCTCTGGCCCGGTACCCGACTGCTCTCTCATGTCCACGCCCCTCCTTTCTTTCCAGCCCTGGGTCATGAACACTCGAACGCATCCACAACGTGCCGATCCGCTCCATCTCGATTACACCGTGACCTGGGGCTCTGGGACAGTCCACGACGCGTAGGACTCGTGACGATCTTGCGGGCCAAAGGTTTTCCGCGAGCTGGTGAGTCGTGTCGGTTTTTTCGCGTTACCCCTGGGCGGGAGGTCGGCTCGCGCGGCAATGGGGCGCTCATCGCGCAGGCTGCGGCCGATATATCCGTCCCAGATGACGCATACCCGTCCTGTGCTCTCATTCTTCTCTTTCTCCTTTCTCTTTCACGCCCTACGAGGCTCCTGCTGACTTCTCTTTTTTTCTGGTTTGCGTCCACAGATTGACGGCTTCGCGCCGGGTATCGGCGCGACGTGGGGAATAGGATGATGCTGGTTAATAGGTGCGTTACCTTTCTTGTCTTCCCTCGCATCTCCTTGGTCCTGTGCATGCGCTTTTCTTTCGCGATTTCCGGTGTACCGCCCTTGGCCGCGCCGCCCGCCCATGGCTCGGTGCTCAGCGCTCAACCCCGACGCCCAAAGAATCTTTCACTTCTCCTTCCATACTTGCCCAGTGTCAAAGTCGCTGACTGACCTTTTCCGCTTGTAGATACGACATCATGCGCATTGACGCACCCACGCACGCTCTCGCAGAGACGGCGCCGTGGCTCGAAGGGCGACGGGTGTGGAGTCAGTGAAGTACGCGCTTTTCATTCCTGCTCAGTGACGGCTGCGCGGCGAGGATGTGGATGCGGCGCCTGGGCACGATGGGGCGATATGGTCAGGGGACATACGTCCTGTCTTTCTTTGTCGTCACTCTCCTCCCCGCGTCCACGCTTCCCATGACATCTATTCCCTCGCCCTGTCCGTAACGCATTTCCGTCCTCCGGTCTCTCATCCACTCCTCGTCCATCCCCGTCTCACCCCTCCTCCATCTCCCCTCCTTGCGCTCGTTCCTCGTCCCCTCCTCTTTTTGCTTCTCTATCCATCCAGTCCAAACGAATACCCACTTCAGGTCGTTTTTCACAGACGGCGCCACTGCATCCTTGGCGTGTACGAGGCACTCGACTTCGATTCTGTCCCCAAAGACTTAGGGGGCGCCGGCACGCGGAGGGGGCCCGGGGCTGTCGGGGCATGTCGCGTGCTGCGAGCGGTCAAGGGCACGGAGGCCGGACTAGGTATCGGGCTGTGCGGGATTGCAGGGAACGGCGGAAGGGACACCGTAGCGCTAGGGAGACTGACGCCCAGTCGACACTTGCCTGTAAGTTTCGACTTTCGTTTGACTATAACGACCCCCAGGCTACACCTTCCCTCCTTCCCACTCCCCCCTTTGTGTCCCCTTATCCCCTTCGTCTCGCCAGCCCTCCGCTTCTATCCCTCTCCCTCCTCCTCCTCGCTCGCTCGCTAACCCCCCCTACAGACACCTACCCGCTATACTTCTCAAGACACGCTCGCGGCGCCATGTGCGCATCCCGTTCTCTCTCTCTCTCCTCCCTACGTTCCACCTCTATGTGCGTCGTGTGTCGTGGCGCCGGCGGAGAGCCTGAGATGGCGATTCAAAAAGGAAATCGGGCTTCCTTTTTTGGACACTGGATTCTGGAGTCTTGGATTTCGTCCGTTGGGCCCCTGTGAGGGCGGCGGGCGTCGACGTTTGTTATTCCCGTCGTTATCCGTTTGCGTTCTGTGAAGCAACTGACCGCATCGTTCTTACTTTCTAGGCGCACGCTGTACATATATCAGCCAGCGACGGAGACATGTATGCGAAGAATTGGCGGCCCGGCACCGGATACCAAATATGTAGGCGTGCTCGCGGAGGTGCGCACGGGGCGTGGGGATGTACTAAAGGTCTGTCTGGCACTGAGCACCGACCATCCACCAGGTGCCTGTGGGGGTTCGAATCCCCCAAGCCCTCTTAATCCGACTCCCATGCTATTTTCTCCGAGCCGCCGTATCTATTTCTGTCTTGCATCCTAAATGAGCGCCGGTGAGTTGTGCTTTCGTCACTGTCCATTATCTGTTCTGATTGCACTTATCCAGTCGCGAACATAGGATTGTCGCGAGAGGCGCGTATCATAAGTGGTAATAGGTCTTCAAATTCGCTGTCCGTCGTTGATCGCCAAACTCGGGGCTTGCAGTGAAGTCTGTACATCTGTTGAAATTGGGACAGTGTAAGGTACGACAAGACTTGTGCGTTTTGATCTTCGATCCGCTCCAGTTTTTATATATTCCATACTGAATCCGACGGGCAATACCGTGTTTCGTTCGTATCCAGCCTGCCCATCTAAATTCAGGCTGGGGGCATCCGACAATATTTCTGACTTGTACCATAGGAATGCTTGTCAGTGCCTGTGTCCATCGCATTTTAAAAAATCAAGCTGATCCAACGATGCTGACCACACTGGAACCTCCTGGCCTAAGACTCCGAGTCTTGTTGGCCATCGAACAAGCAAGGTCGAACCTTCGCCATAAGTACCATTACCAGATGCTCGGTTGGGTTCGACCGGCTACTCATCTGCTATGCTGGCAGTTGATCTGCTCAACAAGACGTCGTCTCCCGCCTTTTTGCACAATCGTTTGCTGACGGTTCCGCTTGCCCCGGCCATGCTCAATATCCGCACATTATTCTAGCGTCGCGATGATCCAGGTCCTCGTCTCGACTGTGACCCCGCTGCGTTAGAAAATGAGAGCTCGGCCAGTGCGTCAATTCCCACCGCTTTAAATTTTCTTAGGAACTTATCCTTTTGTCAAGTCTGATACCGTTTCGTATCGTTGTCCTGTCGCGTTCTATATCGAATTTCCAGAGTAACGACCACGACGGCTACGCCCCATGGGCCTGACGCCCATCTTACGAGCTCGACTCGAGCTGCTCGAGCGCTCATTCGTAGCTTGTTGGAACCTCGACCACTCTACATTTTCAACCCCTGTGTCGTCTTCACACCCCGAGTCCCCGACTCATGCCATGGCTTCCTTTGCAACCCTAAGATTTATCCACCTCCATATCCTGTCCGCAAGATTGCTGAGGCGTACCATATGAATTCGAAGGTCGTCTTTCAAAGTTGGCGATTGCAAGGACTATTCAAGGACTATCTTGAGTGTGTGTGGCTCGAGTACCAAAACAGTTCATCTGTTTTTTATTCGTGCTCCTTCACGAACGCAATGAGACGCATTTTTACGGTTCTCAACTTTTTCCTCGGGTCGAACTGGATCGGTCCGATGTGGCGGAGGCTTCTTTATGGCATGGGAATTTTATGTTACTCCACGTTCGCATCAGGTGTTCTGGTTGCCGTGTTGTTTGTCAGGTAAACAAGCGCCCACGGACGCCCACGAAGATTTCCTACCTCTTGCACTCATCCCGTGCGAGCAACCGAGCCCCATAGCGCACGTAGTATCGTCCTGACCTCGATATCACCCACCGCGGCCTTCTGGGATCTTGTTATCATCCGTTCTCCCCTTGCTTTCCACTTGCTTTCCACGCCAAATTCGTCGACTCCTGACGCTGCTTACACTGTGGTGCGTCACCATTCCAGCGATTCCACATATATCTCACCATCCAATGAGCCCGCAGACCGATATCCGCATTGTTCCGGATGCCGTCCTACGCATTGCGCAGTACGAATGCATGCAGCGTGACTTTGGCTCAAACTAACCAGCTTAATAGTTCACTCCTGTGAAGAAGTTGTTTGGAGCCGTCGCAAAGCGCCCAACCTCTATGTTGTGATTTACCAGGATGGCCGGGCCATACATCGAACAAATGCCGTCAAACGGAATCGCACGCCCGAATGGGATGCTATTTGTAACTTGTGAGCTTGTGGATAATCGGCCGCTGACTTGTCTCATCTCTGTTGGGATCTAGGTCTTCAGATTCCATCATCACGCTCCGGCTTTGGCATGATTGCCTGCTTCGCTGCAGGGATATTTGTCTCGGAGCTGTCGATACTGAAATATCAGCATTGCTGGATCTGGCGAGCTCGGATACAGAATGTATGTGGCCTGACTTATATTGTGTCCCTACTCTCATATTTGTGAATAGATATTAGACTTCCATTGACCAGTGAAGATCGTGGCTCAGGAAAGCATACAGGCACAGTCCTTGTGTGCCTTGTGCATGATGGTGCTGCTGCCTCCATGGCAATCGAGCAGTCCAAGCAGAGTATCGGACAGCTTGCTCACGTGTCTGCGCTCATGGAGGCCGCCGGAATGGTTGACAGTTCCCAGCCAGCCGTGAAGACATTCGAGGCCGGTCTGGGTATTATCATCACCAAGCTCGACATGATCATCCAAATCGGAAATGAAGTTGCAAAGGTGAGGATTCTCCTCCTCAACCAATTTTATTACTGACAACCCACCAAGATCCACCCATATGCAAACATGGCTTGGAAGGTTTTGACCTCTGTTCACCAGGTAAGCCAGACAATCTGTACTTTTTGCTTCTAAATAGTGCATCAGGCTGTCAAGGCAGAGCAAGAAACACAAGAGAAGCTCAAGAAGCTTGTTGATATCAAGGACACCGATGCTTTGCCTCAAAAAATCAAAAGTCTCGAGAATGCAGTTCTGGCCATAGTCAAGCAGACAGTCGAATGTGCCGTATTCATTCGGGAATATAGCGGACATGGCTTCACTGGTATGTACAGATGTTGGATACATTTAACTGTCTAATGTATACATAGCTCGTGTCATGAAAAATACCTGGGACAATGCAGACAAAACAATAGATGATCTCTCTGAGACCTTGTTGAAGCTCAAGGATTCACTCGAAGGGAGCTTGACTGTCCACGGGCTATTTTTGTCTGCCCAAGTGCTACAAAAAGTTGATCGTTTGGGTGTGTGGCATTTTTGTACCCGCTATGTTCTCAGCCAAACGAGTATTCTCAGTGCAATCAGATGTACTTAAAACCCTTGACCCAGTGCTGATGAAAGCCGCATCACGTCCAACATGTTTGGAAGGGACCCGCATCAAGTTGCTTGATGAAATTTCAGACTGGATCATAGCCCCAAACAGTACCAACAATGTCCTTTGGCTTTCTGGTGTTGCGGGCTCAGGGAAAAGCACAGTTGCCACCACAATCTCTGTCACCTTTGATGGGTTACAACGTCTTGGTGCTTTTCTTTTCTTCGACAGAAACAACAGTTCACACAGTGATCCTGACCGTGTTATCTGTACATTGGCTCATTCACTGGCACGCTTTAGCCCGCACATTGCTGCTGCCATATCTGCAGCAATTGAACAAAATGCTGCTGTTGTGGATGCACCACTGCAGACACAATTCGAAAGACTATTGCTCCAGCCCCTGTTGGATGTGAAGCACTTGTTACAGGGCCCCATCCTTATTGTTCTGGATGCTCTTGACGAATGTGGTGAACCAGCTTCACGAAGAAATCTCCTCTCCGTGATTTCAGATGGGCTCCCCAAACTCCCAGATCTCTTTCGTTTTCTCATCACCAGTCGGCGTGAAGCAGATATCAGCAAGTCTTTTGCTCCTCGGTTTGTGGATAAGTCTGTGGGAACAGCTACCAGTACAGAGGATGTTCAGTGCTTTTTCTCCCACGAACTTGAGCGTATTCAGCAAGATAATAAATTGGGAACAGCATGGCCCAAAGAAACCCAGAAGCAGACTGTGATAAGTCTGGCTGGTGGTTTGTTTATCTGGGCGGCAACTGCCATCAAATACATCGATGGATACAAGCCAAATGACAGGATAGAAACTCTGATCACCAGTCATTCAGATTCTCTTGACGATCTATATAGCTTCACCCTCCGCAACTCAGCACCGTGGGATGACAAGATATTTGCAAAAGATGCTTGTGCTGTTCTAGCATGCATTGTCTGTGGCAGGATGCCAATGACTGATACAACTATTGATACCCTCCTTGGTGCAGGTTGTTCCAGTGCTGATGTGCTAAAATACCTGGGATGTGTTGTGCAATGGCGGCCTGGCTGCGTTGCACGAACACTTCATGCCTCTTTTGCTGACTATCTCACGGATGATTCCCGCAATAAAGGGGAGCCCTGGGCAATTGATATTAGGACTGCACATCAGATTTTGGCCCTAGGATGTTTGGAAATTATGAATACCCAACTGCAGTTCAACATCTGTGGGCTTGAGGACTCACACATCTTGAATGTAGATGTCCCCAACATTACAAACCGAGTGGCCACCTGCATTTCCCCACAGCTTTCGTATGCCAGCTGCTTCTGGGGGGATCACATAGCTGGCTGCCCGGCCAATGTTACAATACTGGAAGGGATAGACACTTTTTTCCACACCCGTTTTCTGTTTTGGCTTGAAGTTCTCAGCCTTTTAAATCAAGTTACAGTTACATCCGGAGCATTGGATGCTGCTATCTATTATACTCAGGTTTGTCTCTCATATGTGTAATGTTGATTGCGACCTGATTCAAGAGCAGGGTCACAACAATAACCTGGAAAATCTGATCATTGACACAGTTAAATTTGTGTCCGTGTTTGTACAATTGATTGCACAAAGTGTCCCCCATATCTATCTTTCTGCTCTGCCTTTCACTCCACACATGTCATGGACAGCAAGTCAGTATATCAAATTGTTCCCAAAGACATTGTGCTTTGAGAGCCAGATAGGACACAAGTGGCCTGCAGTTCAGAAGGTTTTGCAGGGTCACACAGATCGGGTTGACTGTGTAGCTTTTTCCCCAGATGGAAAAAGGCTTGTCTCGGGGTCATATGACACCACAGTGCATATCTGGGATGCACAAACAGGTCAAATTTTGTGTCCTCCACTTCAAGGCCACGAGAAATGGATTACATTTGTTCAGTTCTCACCTGACGGCACCCGCATTGTGTCTGGATCTTTGGGCAAGGTCCGCATCTGGGAGACTGAAACCGGTACCCTTGTTGCTGGTCCATTGACAGGCACTAACAATGTTTGCTCCGCTCATTTCACACCTGATGGAAGTCAACTGCTATTGGCATCTGCAGATGAAACAATCCGTGTTTGGGATTCTCGGACTGGTGCACTTGTTGTACACTCAGTCATCGGCTATCATGGTTCACCCAGCTTCTCACCAGATGGCACAAGAATTGCATCAGCATCTGCTGAAAATGCCGCTGCGGTCTGTATCTGGGATACTCAAACTGGCACTCTCGTTGCTGGCCCCTTCACAGGGCACACACACTTGCTTTCATGTCTTCGGTTCTCACCAGATGGTGCACGAATTGTGTCAGCATCTTATGGGAACGAGGATAAAATCCGGATACGTAATGCCCAAACTGGTGCTCTGGTTGCTAGCCCATTCACAGGCCATACTACGTGGGTCCAGTGTGTAGATTTCTCGCCTGATGGCACCCGAGTTGCATCTGGGTCTCATGACCAGACAGTCCGTGTCTGGGATGCTCAAACAGGCACCCTTGTGGCCGGCCCATTCACAGGCCATACTGGGATGGTTAACTCTGTGCATTTCTCACCCGATGGCACACAAATTGTGTCAGGATCTAGTGACAAAACAGTGCGGGTCTGGGATGCCCAACCTGGTGCATATGTTGTTGGCCCTTTGACAGACCACATTGATGTTGTCAAGTCTGTATCTTTCTCGCCAAATGGAGCCTGGCTTGCGTTGTTATACGAACATGGCACAGTACACATGTTGGACACCCACACTGGGCAACTTGCTTATACTCTACGACATGGTCATACTAACTGTCTCGCCTTTTCTCCGGACAGTATGCGAGTTGCATGTGGCTATGAGGACACAACAATCTGGGTCTGGGATGCTCTAACTGGTGGCCTCCTTGCTGGTCCATTTACAGGTGATACATTGGTTAAATCTGTTCAGTTCTCCTCGGACGGCGCACTGATTGCATCGAGATATCTAAGTGACAGAATTCAGGTCTGGGATGCTCACACTGGTGTCCTCGTCACTGGCCCAGTGAAAGGTGCCAAATCTCGACTTTTGTCTGTTAGGCTCTCACCTGATGGCACACAAATTGCATTCGGATCCCCGGGCAATACAGTTCAAGTGTGGGATGTTCGATCTGGTGCCTCTGTTGGTAGCTCATTGACTGGTTTGCCTGCTTGGGTAAACACATTTTGTTTTTCGCCTGATGGCCAACAAATTGCTGTCGGGACTGCCAGCGCATACAACTTGAACGTAGTTGAGATATGGGATGTTCAAACAGGTGCCCGTGTTGCTGGGCCATTCATTGGCCATACTAGCTGGATTGAGTCCCTTGATTTCTCATCAGATGGTACACAAGTTGTATCTGGATCGAAAGACAAGACAGTGCGCATCTGGGATACGCACAGCGGTAAACTTGTTGCTGGGCCATTCATAGGGCACACAGACTCTGTCACATCTGTCCATTTCTCACCTGATGGCACCAGTGTTACATCGTCTTCCCAAGACTGCACCATCCGCGTCTGCCAGGTTGGGTACTTAACTCAGAATAAGTCCTCCTCCCATACAGATCCCTCTAGCGAGAATCTCTTCACGTTTGACTTTGAGTCGGGTTGGATGAGGACTACAGCAGGTGTACTAGTGTTCTGGGTCCCCCCTTGGTTACATCAGGGCTTGTACCTTCCCTATAACACCCTGGTCATATCTCCCAAAGGCACAACAAAGCTTGACCTCAGTCGTTTTGTCCATGGCACTGAATGGACCAAATGTTTCGATCCAAAATTTATAGACACCAAATAAATGGTGAGTTGACTGCAATCTCGTTTGAGCCGCTGCTCAATGAATTTATCCAGTAGTGTTTTGAGGACTTATCAGAAGTACATACTGTAAGTCCTACAATGTGTACTGTTTTCTGTGCGGATGTCTGTGTTATGACCAAGGGTTTGCCCATGTCGGATTGCTGTAAGTTTGAGCCACGTTTTTCTCCCGAAAGGTTTGCTGGTGCCAGGTAAATTTTTTCTCGCCACGCCTCGGTACCCTATGAACCCTGGGTCCGAGCCTGAATAAGTCAAAGTTGGATTCGAGAGGGACGAAAAGGAAAGTGCAGGAAACCAACCGACAAACTCCTCGCCATCTTCGAGGTCAGGGTTATCGGTGTCGAGGCTTGCAGGTAGTACTCAAGTGGTTCATCCAAACAGACCCCTCCAGCCTACATGAGCAGCTCAGAGCAAGTGGTGTTAGAATTGGACCATCGTATACAGAAAACCCTTTACGGGGTTTTCCTGCGGATATCTCGACTCTATTGTGGGATGCAGGCTATGCCGGGTTTGAAGGAAAGAAGTCGGTTGGAATGGGAGTCGGACAAAAAGGATTCTTGCAGCGTGAATGGATCTCGAGGGAGTCGAACTTCCATCGCAGAGCCCAGACATTTTCCTGAGCATATACGTTGCAATGAATGGTGCCCGGCAACCGACCGACACGTTTATAACTTGGTCCTGGGGCTGCATGGCTGATAGGATTGAACCGAATTGGAATTGACGCAGGATCACCCGGTATTCTTCCAGTCGAATGAATATTGCACGCTGCTGAACACGTGAGTGGATAGATAATGGACAATGTTCAAAGCACCTCTGGGTAAACTCGAGCTTCTGCCCCGGGCCAGTCAGCAATTTTAAAAGCAAGAGCTGAGACCGGGAGCACGACAAAGGAAAAAGCAGTTGTATTCTGTGACGAGTCTTGCGGGAGGCGAACCCGGTTATCGATCGTGGAATTTCCATGATTATTGCTTGGTTGCCCACAGACCCTTCTTGTGAATGTAAGGAGGTGTTTAAACACCTCCTTACAGTATCAGGGTGAACAGACATCGATAATTGCGGGATTGATGTCGGATTAATTCCCTCCGGCAGATGCTAGATGTGAGTGAGAGAGCGTCTCGCAGGCGCTAACCTGGTCCTCGCGTCCAAAAACAGCCCTGTAGCGGTACCATGGATCGTGAAGGAATCGAACCCTCGCCAGGTAGCTACGTGACGGACAACGACGAGTGAGTGGTGCCCAGTGTCCAACCCATCTCTTTGCTTTTGGTGGGAGCCTGAAATTAATGGGGACGTCATCCAGGGAAAAGATAGATAGAGAAAGACTGACCGAAATGGTGTTGACACCGATGCTTGAACTCGTCACGCGGGTACATGCAAATTGAGAATGGGAATCGGGACGTATTTGAACATCCCGAAAGACAAGCAGGCGGGGTCAAAAAGTTATATCGTTCGCCTGGGGGGGTCGAACCCCCGCCGAGCAGATACGTTGAAGACATCGCGCGTGTGCGGTGCTCGGTGGCCGACGGACCCATTTTTTGTACGGAGTTTGAACCGGAGTAGGTGCCGTGGTGACTCGTGAGTGTTAGCCAAGGAAAGATGGTAAACGTAGGCCAGAAAGGGGCCACAAAAGAGTCTGCGAATATTTTATGCGGTCAACTTGAAGCAGGCAGACAATATATGTGTTGAATTTTGAGGGATCGGAACTCTCCCACCGCGACTGTAGCTTTTTCTTGATTAGCGAATAAGTAGACAGAGGTCGGTAGCCTTTGGAGATACCTTTTTTTCGTTTTGTTTTGTTTCTGTGAGTGATTGAGTGCAGCGATATCATAAGAAGGCTGCATCAAAACCGGCCACATGTACAGGAGTCTGCCAGTTGAATATAGGGGAGTAGACATACGAGAAAAATTCAGCATTGGATGGACCCAAGCTTCTACTCCGGGCCTCGGCTGGCGATCATTAGAAAGAAAGGCAGCGGCTGAACAAAAGAAATGTAAGCTGTAGTAACTGAGGACCAGAGCGACGAGTGTGGAGGCGACTTGGGGGGGAAAAAAAAACATCGGTATATTCACGGCATGGGTCTTGAGGGAATCGAACCCCCGCAGAAGGCATACGTTAAACTGTGGGAACAGGCGAATGCGCGGCCTCGGTGGCCTACAGACCCGTTTCTGTGCTGTGTGTGAGCTTTAGTGAGGCATAGCGGTATTGCGAGGGATCAACATCGAAAACAAACCTCTGGTAAGACTGTTCTCGACCTTGAATCGCACTAAAAGGGTGAGTGAATGAACGAGAGAGGAAACTATGGAGTACCTTTAGATATTCTCAACTTGGTCGTCGCCGAGTGAGATGGCGAAAGACAAAAAACAGAACTGACAAGCGATTATGAGTCCCGAGGGAGTCGAACCCTCCCCAAGCACAGCACCAATCGTTATCGCTTCAGACAAGCAATTGTTAGTGCTTGGTTGCCCACAGACTCTTTTCTTGTCCTACCTTAAGGGAGAATACGCACCAATCATGAGAGAATTGCGTTGATAGAATTTGAGACAGGGGGAACGCTGTGACGGAGAGCAGCAGTCGGCTGCTAGTTCCGGCACACGAGAGGATCGAGGTCGTTGGGGCAGTCAGTTCCAACGAGGTGAGTGGCGTATATGATAGTATTGACTGGGGATTAACTACGGGGATCACAGGGTTATATACTACGGAAAAACGGGGGATCATATCGAAGGTGCGTCATATCTGGGTAATGTTCGTAGCGGGGAATCGAGGGAAGTATGGGAAAGTATGGAATGTCGGGGAACGTGGGACAAAGTAGAAATTCAACCGTTACAAACGCGTACGCCTGAATATTGCATCGTGGTACCCAGGTGAGTGGTGGACGAGATACTTAGAGGATTCGGAGCATGCCTCGTGAACAGTCAGCAAATCTACTAGACATGAAAAAAGAGAGTCTGCTTTTATGAGTCTTGAAGGAGTCGAACCCGCTTCAAGTTCGAGTGCGGTCACTGGTACTGTGGTCGGCCTTTTCAGTGATTGGTGCCCGGTTGCCTATGGACCCATTCCTGTCCTACCATTGACCATGAATAAGTACGACGCATCGCAGATTTGGCGCAGATGGTGGTCACTGGTTTGAGACAACGAAGGAAGGCCGGTAGCCGGTCCGGCCCGCCTTCACCAGTGGCTGTACACCAACGCTCATGTTGTCCTCCTCGTCGGGCAGCAGGGAGCACCAATGCCAATGGCGAGCAGCACCAGCAACCCATCCCCGTGCTCGCTCCTGCCGACGTCCAGAACACCATCTCCCTCATCCAAGCCGCCTACGCCCCCTCCGCCGCCACCGACGTCCCGCAATTGCAATCCCTCCAATCGTCGCTTTTGACGATGCAGCCCACACACGTAGCATAAATCCCTGCCGGGAACGTTCGAAGCAGGCCGTGGGACAAGTGGTGTATACTGGTTTGGTTGCGGTGGACATCTTTTGCGCGGCCGTGCGCGCACGCGACTCCGAGGCTCCGTACGCCAAAGAATGCAGCATTGGGGTCTCGGTGGTGCGTCTTTGCAAGCCTCTTGTTTCCATACTTTCCTCAAATTTTATCTGGCTGGCTTCTGTCTCTTGCTGTAGATCTCAAGTCCCTCTTCCGACGCCGTCCCTCCTGCGAATGCACACCGCTCTCTGCGAGGTCCTTGTGCGCTCGCTCGTATGTGGGGATCCCGCGTCTCTGCGTGCCTTCTCCTCGCTTGTCGCCCGACACGCGACACCCGCCCACGCATTTTAGCTCCTGCGTATGCTCCATTCCATCCGCGCATCCTTACCGTCTTCTACTTACCGTCCCCGCCGATTTTGTCCCTCGATGTCCGTCCGCCGTCCCATACCCGACATTCCGCGCTCCGTCGTCACTCACAACAACGACTTCGCCGGCGGATTTCCCCTCTGTCGTCTCCGCGCCGTGTTCTATGCCCTCGAATGCAGTCCCACCCCAGGAGAATGCGCGCTTACACGCGCCGCAGCGCCATCCCAAGCGCTTCAGCTCCCGGGGCCCACGCGTCTCTACGCCGTCGTCCGCGAGCGCTCCGTGCGACGACTCATCGACTCGTATACCGAAAATCCGGCGCTTGTGGTAAACGGGCAAGCCGGCGCGAGGGTATGAATGTGCGAGGGCGCCGGGATTGCGCAAGGTCACTAGATTGGAATCATCTGTGATGTGTTGGCGGCGGAGGAGGAGAGGTTGTAC
This sequence comes from Mycena polygramma, assembly GCA_029449255.1. Taxonomy (NCBI): domain Eukaryota; kingdom Fungi; phylum Basidiomycota; class Agaricomycetes; order Agaricales; family Mycenaceae; genus Mycena; species Mycena polygramma. The sequence continues at coordinate 333,873 of JARKID010000042.1, forward strand.
CTGTTGGTGCGTTTCGCCGCTTCATCTCCCACTGCTACTTTCCCCCGCGATCCTTTCCTCCATGCCCATCCATGACCATGTTATCGCGCCGTCCCCTCAGCCCTCCGCACCTTCCTTTCCCTCTCATCACCGCGCTGACGCTCTCAATAGATACGTATGCACCTGAATACACGCACGCCTGACGCACGGAGTCCAACTGCTTACCCCGCTGCGGGACATGCAGATCTTTTTGCAGGTTTGTTCGTTCGCTTCTTGATTAACACCCGATCTCTGGGCGTGGATGTCTCTGGCGTCTCTGCGTCTCGACTCTGCGTCCCGAGATCGGGCCTTCCTTTTTTGGACACCCATTTTTTTTTGGGGGGGGGATTTCGTGGATGTACGGTTTCGGAGCGGACGTTACGCTCATGCGCTCTCGATCCCTTTTTCTATCTCTCCCCTTCTCCATTCGTGCGTTCTGTATGAATGCAACCCTCAGCCAACGAGTTGTTTCCCTTTCTTTAGACCTGCCCACTGCCATTTACGCGACGTGTATGATATATTGCGTGCACTCCAAATTTGAATTTTTACAGTACACGCAGAGGCGCATGCAAGGCTCGTGGGTGTGCAGGTACGTCCTCAGCTACTTATTACGACTCCCAGCTGATTGTCTTGTGTCGTTTTTCTTCCGCTATCCTCTTGATCTGGACCTCTTGTAGTGCAGCGAGGTACCGTAGAGCGTGTTGCATCTGCCACGCGCGGAGCGTAAGACGGCCGTGGAGACCACTATGGGCTCCTTCTGCCGCGACTTGGGGTAGCGCGGGTCGTCAAGTGTAAGCAGCTTCTCTTTACTTTTTCCGATTCGTTGCATTGACGCATGCACGCACCCAGCAGACCCAGACGCCGCTCATTCTTGCGGAGAGCATGATGCGCACGACGGACTCGAGCGCGCTCGATGAAGCAACGGTGTCGGCGCTGAAGCGGAGGGTGCATGCGCCGCCAGGGAAGACTATGCGCACACAGGGGCACGTCAACGCGATCGAGCGTGCACCACGCGGATGCGTATGTCGGGCAGGTACTTCATTTTCCTTATCCTTTAGATTGCAGCTCATGCTCATTCCCTGTGTAGGCGCTGTCAGCGAGCTCTTCCCCGCCATCGCGGTGCTGCGGGCAGTGGGAACTCTCGTGCTGTGGTGCCGTGCCGTACGGCCCGCACTTCCCACGTCGATCTTTATCTGTCCTGCTTTTATCTACCCTGCTATTTTTCACCGGTGATTTTCTGTGCTGACGATTCTGCGTTCCGCAAAACAAAACTTGCAAGGCTCTGTTGGGCCGAGCACGGGCAACTTGAATCTATGTGCTCGCGGGGCGTTCGATTCCCCCGAGACCTATCCGTACTCCGAATACTAGTATCTTGTCTTTCTGCGGTGCCTTTGCTTTGTTTGCCCCGCACATGCAGGGCGAGGCGCATTTATTCCTTGCATGGCCAGTTGCTCGCTAATCATTCTGCCTGTCGCACCAATAACACTGCTAGGGTTGATTCAGTGTCGGAGGTGGGGTTATCGGGGGAAGCGATCCGCCAGGTATAGCCCTTCACTCCGCTCAATCTGCCCTCCAATGGGAGGCTGGATTTTTGTCAACCCTTCTACGACCGACCTTTCGTACTATTGTCAATGGTCTACTCGACCACATTTATCGCAAGCTTGTCACACTCTCGCTGACCTTGATCAGTTTTTTTCTCCCTCTCTTTCTCTGTTGATTGTCGTCGTCTCTGGATTAATCTATCTATCCTTGTGGTCCGGCTCGGCATCACGACACTTGTCAGCTGCCATCGGGCTGTCAAGTATATTCTTGGTGACATGCATCGTTGTCGCAACGTGGCCCTCCTTGTCCGCTACACTCATGTCGTCCCCCTACTCACTGCTCAGTATGCCTGGATCCATCTCCTGGGCTCACATTAACCTCTCTGTAGTTCACTCTTGTGAAGAAATCTCATGGAAACATTCTTTCCATCGCAAAAAACCCGCCCTCTACGTTGCTATACACCAGAACGGCCAAGTTCAGCGCACAGGTGTCAAGAGAACCCTCACACCCCGATGGGAGCATCTTTGTGACTTGTGAGCTGGTATATTTATCTATCTGGCCACTTGTCTCAGCTGTTTTGCATAGATCACCAGATGTCCCCATCACCCTGCAACTTTGGCATGATTCCTTGCTTCCGGGCAGGGATGTGTGTCTTGGAGTTGCGGAAATTGTCAGGTTGCTGGATCTGGCAAACTCTGACACTGAATGTGCGCAGCCTCTACTTATCTTGTTTTCCTTTGTACTAATGCCTGCAAAAAAGTCGTGAGACTTCGACTAATTGGCGAAGATCAAACCTTGGAGGGAAGTCCGGCTGGAATACTTCTTGTTCGCTTTGTGCACGGTATCAAGACTGGCACTATGGCCATTGAGCATGCACAGCAGGATGTTCAGAAGCTGGCACAATCTTCTGATCTTGCGGAAAAGGTCGAGAATTACAAACCAGTAGCGGAGACATTTCAGGAAGGGCTGAGCATGATCATTGCCAAGCTTGAAGTGGTTGTTCATATTGGAGACGAGCTCGCCAAGGTAAGTATTCTTCTTCTTCTCACGGGTTTCTCTATTTATACACTTCAAGATTCACCCATATGCAAACATTGCTTGGAAGGTTCTGACTTCAGTCTATCAGGTTTGTCATGCACTTTCTCCTGGTCCATGCTAACCAGAGAACCAGGCTGTGAAAACAGAGCAAGAGACAGAGAAGAAGCTCCACAAGCTCGTGGATATCATGGTCTCTGTCTATTCATTCACAGAAGAAACTGATACTTTACCCCAAAAAATCAAAAGTCTGGAGGATAAAGTTTTTGCTATAGTCAAGCAGACAGTTGAATGTGCCCTGTTTATTCGCGAATATAGTGGGTGTGGATTTACTGGTATGTCGCTTGGCTGTGCCATATATATATTTACTTGTCTAATGTATGTACAGCTCGGGTCATGAAAAGTACCTGGGACAATGCAGACAAAACCATAGATGATCTCTCTGAGACCTTGTTGATGCTCAAAGGCTCCCTTGAGGGTACCTTGGTCGTTCAGGGACTATTTTTATCTGCTCAGGTGCTTCAAAAGGTTGAGCATTTGGGTATGTGATGTTTCTTGTGTCCTATGTTCTCATAGTAATGGTTGTGTGCAGTTCAATCTGATGCCCTCAAAACACTCAATCCCGCAGAAATGAACGCCGCATCACGGAACACATGTCTGACAGGGACCCGAGTCCACTTGCTGGATGAAATTTCTGAATGGCTCATGACACCAAATACTACCGGTAATGTTCTTTGGCTATCTGGTGTTGCAGGGTCAGGCAAGAGCACAATTGCGACAACAATCTCAGTGTCTTTCCACCAACTGAAGCGCCTTGGTGCCTTCCTTTTCTTTGACAGAAATGACAGTTCACGTAGTCACCCTGACCGTGTTATCCGTACCCTGGCATTTTTGCTGGCACGTTCGAATCCACACATTGCTTCTGCCATCTATGCAGTCCTTGAACATGATGGGGCTGTGATAGACACACCTCTTCAAACACAATTTGAAACACTCTTGCTGAAGCCGCTGTCTGATATAGCACACTTGATCCATGGGCCTATTCTGATTATCCTTGACGCTCTGGACGAATGTGGTGTCCCTGTCTCACGGATGAATCTTCTTTCTGTGATCTCTGCTGGGTTTCCAAAACTCCCTGGTCTCTTCCGTTTCTTGATCACAAGTCGGGGTGAAGCTGATCTCCGTGATTCCTTTGGATCCCATTTTGTAGGGAAGTCTGTGGGAACAAATACAAGTGTTGATGATGTCCAACGTTACATTTCCTATGAACTGAATCGCATTCAACAAAAGAGTAAATTAACAATACCGTGGCCAAGCAAAGCTCAGAAGCAAACTCTAATGAACCTTGCTGATGGGCTTTTTATCTGGGCAGCAACCGCTATCAAATTCATCGATGGATACCGGCCAAATGAGAAAATGGAAAATTTGATCACCAGCAATTCAACTTCTCTTGATGCTCTGTACAGTTTCACACTTCGTGATTCCGCACCCTGGAATGACAAGTCATTTGCATTAGATGCCCGTGCTGTGCTAGCATGCATTGTCTGTGGCAAAGTGCCAATGACTGATACAACCATTGATGCATTCCTTGGTCGAGGTGCTCATAGTTCGGAGGTGCTCAAACATCTGGGGTGTGTTGTACAATGGCAGCCAGGCTGTGTTGCCCACATTCTTCATGCTTCTTTTGCAGACTATCTCACAAATTTTGTTCGTAATAAGGGCGAGCCCTGGGCTATTGACACCAGGAGTGCACATCATACCTTAGCACTAGGATGTTTGGAGATTCTAAATAGCCATCTCCGATTCAACATCTGTGGCCTCGAGGACTCACATATCTTAAATGTGGATGTACCGAACATTTCAAGTCGAGTGGCCATCAATATCTCTCCACAACTTTTGTACTCTAGCTGTTTCTGGGGGGATCACATAGCTGACTCGCAATTTGATGAGATGATACTGGAGGACATCAACAATTTCTTCAAGAGACATTTTCTGTTTTGGATGGAAGTTCTCAGTCTTCTCAACAAAGTAGCTGCTGCGTCGACAGCATTGGACATCATTGTTGATTATGTCAAAGTTTGTCGATGTTGTATTTTTTTGTGATTCTTTTGACTTAATCTGAGAATAGAGCCACAATGATGACCTAGAAGGTGTCATTATTGACACCAGAAAATTTGTGTCGGTGTTCTCCCAGTTAATCACTGAAAGTGTGCCCCACATTTATCTATCTGCTGTCCCATTTGCACCACATGAATCTAAAACAGCAAGACAGTTTGAAAGCTGGTTTACAAACACATTGGGCATTGACAGCCAGCGGGGTCTCAAATGGCCTGCAATCCAAAAGGTGTTGCAGGGACACAACGGTGCTGTTACATCTGTGACTTTCTCACCAAATGGGGGTCAAATTGCATCTGGATCTGGGGACAATACAATATGTATCTGGGACGCTCAAACTGGTGCCCTTGTGGCTGGTCCATTCACAGGCCATACTGACTGGGTTCGTTCTGTCAGTTTCTCACCGAATGGGCGTCAAATTGCGTCTGGATCCGATGACACGACAGTTCGTGTTTGGGATGCCCAAACTGGTGCTCTTGTTGCTGGCCCCTTCACAGGCCACACTGGCTCAGTTCCTTCTGTTCATTTCTCACCGGATGGCAGCCACATTGCGTCTGGATCCGATGACACGACAGTTTGTGTTTGGGATGCCCAAACTGGTGCTCTTGTTGCTGGCCCCTTCACAGGCCACACTGGCTCGGTTCATTCTGTTCATTTCTCACCGGATGGCAGCCAAATTGCATCTGGATCTCCTGACAAGACAGTTCATGTCTGGGATGCCCAAACTGGTGCTCTCGTTGCTGGCCCCTTCACAGGCCACACTGACTATATTCGGTCTGTCAATTTCTCACCGGATGGTAGCCACATTGCATCTGGATCCGATGACAAGACAGTTTGTGTCTGGGATGCCCAAACTGGTGCTCTCGTTGCTGGCCCCTTCACAGGCCACACTGGCTCGGTTCATTCTGTTCATTTCTCACCGGATGGCAGCCAAATTGCATCTGGATCTCCTGACAAGACAGTTCATGTCTGGGATGCCCAAACTGGTGCTCTTGTTGCTGGCCCCTTCACAGGCTATACTGGCTCTGTTCAGTCTGTCAATTTCTCACCGGATGGCAGCCATATTGCGTCTGGATCCGATGACAAGACAGTCTGTGTCTGGGATGCCCAAACTGGTGCCCTTGTGGCTGGTCCATTCACAGGCCATACTGACTGGGTTCGTTCTGTCAATTTCTCACCGAATGGCAGCCAAATTGCATCTGGATCCGATGACACGACAGTTCGTGTCTGGGATGCCCAAACTGGTGCTCTCGTTGCTGGCCCCTTCACAGGCCACACTGGCTCAGTTCTTTCTGTTCATTTCTCACCGGATGGCAGCCAAATTGCATCTGGATCCGATGACACGACAGTTCGTGTCTGGGATGCCCAAACTGGTGCTCTCTTTGCTGGCCCCTTCACAGGCCACACTGGCTCAGTTCTTTCTGTTCATTTCTCACCGGATGGCAGCCACATTGCGTCTGGATCCAATGACACGACAGTTCGTGTTTGGGATGCCCAAACTGGTGCTCTTGTTGCTGGCCCCTTCACAGGCCACACTGGCTCAGTTCATTCTGTTCATTTCTCACCGGATGGCAGCCAAATTGCATCTGGATCTCCTGACAAGACAGTTCGTGTCTGGGATGCCCAAACTGGTGCTCTCGTTGCTGGCCCCTTCACAGGCCACACTGACTATATTCGGTCTGTCAATTTCTCACCGGATGGTAGCCACATTGCATCTGGATCCGATGACAAGACAGTTTGTGTCTGGGACGCTCAAACTGGTGCCCTTGTTGCTGGGCCGTTCACTGGCCATAGGCACTGGGTTTGGTCTGTTTGTTTCTCACCTGACGGAACCCAACTTGTAACATCTTCTATGGACCACACTATCCGGGTTTGCAAAGTCGGGCAGTTGCCTCAGACTGATGCCTTCGTCCAAATAGCTGCCAAAGAGGATCTCCTCGTATTTGACTTCGACTCAGGTTGGACCAAAAATACAGCAGGAGCACTGATGTTTTGGGTCCCACCCTGGTTGCGCGAGGGCCTGTACCTCCCCCACAATACACTGGTCATATGTGCGAATGGCACGACAAAACTTGACCTCAGTCGCTTTGTTCACGGCACTGAATGGACCAAATGCTTTGACCCAAAATTCACGCATACCAAATAAACTCAACGTGGTGAGTTGATTGGATTCCCGTTTGAGCCGATGTTAAACAAATGTGTTCAGCGCAATGTAGTACTCTGGGCACTTGTAGGGAGTTCATACTTCGTTCATACCACCCAAGTTCTAAACAATATATTTTATGTGTGAAGGTTTGTGTTGGGTAACCTCTCATGACCAACGGGTTTGCCCGTATCGGATTGCTGTAAGTTAGAGATCTGAGCCAACATTATCTCGCAGGAAACTGGTGGCAGACATGCAACCTTTACCTTGCTCACGGCAATTCTAATAGGATTAAACCAAATTGACCCAATAGTCCTCCAGTCGAATGGATATTGCACGGTACTGGATCAGGTGAGTAGATGGTTGAGAGTTTCACACATTCCGGAGCTTTGGTCCTTAGCCAGGCAGCAGTGGCCAAGGCAAGCCAGGGACAGCAAAAGAAAAAAAGGCGAAGGCGCATTGCATGAGAGTCGAACACTCGCCAAGCACGTACAGTTACTAAGAAGATCGACATAAGTGGTGTGTACTAGTTGCCTGTAGGGTTATTGTACTTGGTGGTTTGAGCGTGAGGAAGTGGTTGAGCAAGCGGTATTGAGGGGAGTAGACAAAAGCTGGCTCAAACTCTTCGACAACCGCGGAATTAATGTGTGGGATTGGTTAATGTGGTCAGTAATCCTGTCGCCGAACAACAAGGTTGGGAAATGCCAAATGGGAAAGAATTCAAAGAGCGTCTTGACCGAGGCTGCCCTAGTTCTTGAGTCCAAAAACAAAGGGGAATACGACATGGGTCGTCGCCCCCGCATGGCACGTACATTGTGGGAGACAGACGCATGTGCGGTGCCCAGTGTCCGATAGACCCGTGCTCGTCCTTCATGCAAGGCTGAGTAGCTTCAAAGGAGGCTGGATAAACCGAAATACAGAGGCGCCGTCGCGCGTATGCCTGGAAATACTCAAAGATTGCAAATTAGGAATGCGAGATAAGACTCCGCTGAATACACTCATCCTTGCGTCACAAAAGTTACATCGGTACCGGTAAAGTTCCGCCTACGGGTCTGAGGGAGTCGAACCCCCGCCGAGCAAATGCGTTAAAGAAGCGCTACGCGCATGTACGCTGCTCGGTGGCCGATGGACCCTTTTGTTGTACGGATTTTAAATTGTCGTGGAAGCGGGAGCGCAGGGAACGATTCAATTGACTGGCGTAGCCCAGAAGAAGTTCGAGCGAAAGAGTCGATGGGTTCTGCAAATATCTCCCCCGTTCAGAGGCAGAAAATGTGCAGAGCATCTTGGAAAATCCATCGATCTGTGCGGCTGCCTTCGCGGTTTGCAGCATAGGCATCGGTGAGGTCAGATTCGAAACGCACGGATGGCAATCTGAAACGCACGGATGTCAAAAAAGAGGCGGATCGCACCTATGAGTCCCGAAGGAGTCGAACCCTCCACAAGCGCTGCGTCAACTGGGTTTCGTGCCATTATTTGTGCTTGGTGGCCCACGGACTCTTTTCTCGTTCGAGCTTTATTGAGAATAATGAGTGTAGTTGGGTAGCCAACACACTGATTGAGTGTCTGCGACCTTGGAGGATCAGCCAGTTGAATATTGCACCATGTCAATGCGGAACCGAGGCGTCGCAGAAACAAAACTCACTTTGAGTGGACCCGCGCATCCGCTCTCGGTTGGCGATCACTTTTGAAAAGAAAGGCGGGGAATGAAAGGAATGTAGACTGCAGAAGCTGAGGACCAGAGCGGCATGGTGTGAGATATTTAGCGCACATTGCGACCCCCTCCAAAAAGAAGTTCAGCGGGTTCATCACATGGGTCTTGAGGGAATCGAACCACCGGAAGCCATACTTCAAAAGCCGGGATCGAACGTATGAGCGGCATCGGTGGCCTACAGACCCGTTTCTGTGCTGTGTGTGAGCTTTAGTGAGGCATAGCGGTATTGCGAGGGATCAACATCGAAAACAAACCTCTGGTAAGACTGTTCTCGACCTTGAATCGCACAAAAAGGGTGAGTGAATGAACGAGAGAGGAAACTATGGAGTACCTTTAGATATTCTCAACTTGGTCGTCGCCGAGTGGGAAGGCCAGAGAAAAAAGAACAGAACGGCAAGCGTTTATGAGTCCCGAGGGAATCGAACCCTCCCCAAGCGCTGAAGTGAATGGTGCTCGCATCGATGGCATGGTTAGCGCCCAGTTGCCCAGGGACTCTTTTCTTGTCCCAGCTTTGGCTTGAGTATACACCAATCATATGAGAGGTGCAGGTGAGGTGGATCTCGGTAGAGTTCGCGTTGTTGATTCAGAGGCAGTGCGAAGTTATCTACCGACACCAAAGAAACCGCGTGGACCTGGATGATTGACTCGGGTTACCCAGGTGAGGGTGAATGAGAGAGAGAAAAAGTCAAGGGATTCGAATCTACACAACATGCCTTCGCAAGAGGCCAGGATTCCCCAGAAAAATAATTTAGAACTGGACACAAAAGCGTTGAACGTACAAATTCATGAGTCTTGAGGGAGCCGAACCCTCTTAGAGCGCGGTCAAGATTTTCAACCAGCCCACAGACTCTTTTGTCCATCCGTTTGAGCTTGAATGCGAGTATCTGTGAGGTGAAGTGGCAAGATGGTGATGGTTCGAGACAAGCCACCGGCCCGCCTTGCACCCGGTGGCTGAACACCAAACATCCTCCTCGGCCCTTCGGGCAGCACCAAAGCACCAACAACCCATTCCCGTGCTCGCCCCCGCCGACGTCCAGCACGCCATATCCCTCATCCACGCCGCCTACGACCCCTCCGCCGCCACCGACCTCCCTCAGCTCCAATATCAATCCCTCCAATCCGCGCTGCTCGCGATGCAGCGCACCGCAGCGGCATGGGGCCTCATTGTTCCGCTCCTCGCGCACGAGGACACAGATGTGCAGTTCTTCGGCGCGCATACGGTGCATGCGAAGATCGCGCGGGGGGATTTGGGTGGGCTGCCACCGCAGGGACACTTGGCGCTGCGAGACGTGGCGCGCACGAGGGTGGCGAGGAGGGAGTTCTACCGCTGGCACAGCCAAAGTGCGTCTCTATCTTTCTTGTGCTATCCTTTTTGTCTTCCTGGCCCTGTGTGACTGTCGCTCCAGATTCCGGCGAGGAAAATATTTAAATCCCGCCGCTTGTCCTACGACTTATCGCCCTGGATTCGAAATAACCGCTGTGGCTCCCCAAACACGCGCGTTGTCCGGCCGCGGCTCTTGCCCAATGCACGACTTCTCTCCTCCGGCCTCTCTCTTCCTCGTTCTCGGTGACCTCACGTCGAGCTTTTGGCAGCAATGGTGAGTCTTTTTGGCTTTTCTTTTCGCTTTATTGTGGTAGTTGTCGGCCGGGCGGTCCACCTGCGCGGCGTGCAATTCGTGCCATGGGGTGGACCCACACAGATACATTTTTCCACCCACGTCCTAGGTTCTTCTTCCCGCTTTCCCTTTCTTTTCTCTTCTTACCCTTAGGAGCCTCCTGCTGACGCCTCTTTCTTTAGTTGACGTACAAATATTGACTGCTTCGCGGGGCATCGCGCGATGATAGAGAAATGGCGATGCTGCGTAACAGGTGTGTTGTCTCTCGTCCTTTTCTCGCCTCTATCCTCCGTTTTTTCGGGGCCAATGCGCTCTTTCTGGCTTTGCGTGCATCGCGCTTGGCTGCGATGGCCGCTCATGGCTCGGCTGGTCTCTTCATAGCCGATCTATCGCGTCTCTCCCTATGCGTACCCAATCTCCAGGGTTGCTAACATCTTCTTTTCTACATACAGCCACGATATCGTACAAACTGACGCACTCGCACCCCTCATCGCGGAGCCGGCGCCAGCTCGTAGGGGGACGGATGTGAAGTACGGGAGGTACGTGCTTTACAACTTGAGTCTGCACACGGATCGAGTGCGCACGGTGTGGACGAGGCGCAAAGGATATGACATATGTCCTGTCTCCCCCGCGACTCTGCCTTCATCTCTGCCCTTCCCATAGCCCTCTGCCTATCCCCCTTGTCTCTCCGTCCTTCATTGCCGCACTCCCGCACTTCTCCGTTGCTTGCCATTCTTTCCTCCTCCTCCCGCCCTCCGTTTCCGTTCCACCATACTCAATCCTTCTTTCTCTCCGCACGTACTTATTTCCCTCTCACAGACGATCCACGCCACTTCCGTCTTCGTGCCGTGCACGCGGCGCTCGACCTCGATTACGCAGCCAGCTGCACTCGCCCCGATGACGACAGGCCTGTGCGCTGATGCGGCGCCGCGGGCGGACAAGGGCACGGGGCGCCGCCGGTGGACAAGAGCACGGAAGTCTGATAGGCATTCGGCTGGGCGGGAGTGGAAGGAAGGGCGGAAAGGGACACGGTAGCTTCAGGAGACTGATGCCCTACTGGTATCCGTTTGTCCATTCCTATGGTGGTTATCCCCCTCCCTCCTGTCCCCTCCCCCCTTCGTGTCCCCTTTCCCCGCGTCTCACCGGCCCTCCCCCTTCGTTCTCACTCGCTCCCTAACCCCCACTACAGATACTTGCCCTTATACTTCCCAAGACACGCTCCCCGCTGCAGGTGCGTAACCCGTTCTTCTCTCGTCCCCACTTTCCGCCTCTGTGTGTGTCGTGTGTCGGGGCGCCGGCGGAGGTTCCCCGTCTCTGTCTCTGCGTCCGCTAGATGGCGAGTCAACAAGGAAATCGGGTTTCCTTTTTGGACACCCATTCCGGGGATTTTGGATTTCATCGGCAAAGGCGAGGGCGAGGGCGAGCGGAGGGCGGGCGTCGACGTTCCTTCTTATCGTCGTCCTCCGCCCTATGCAAGACGAATTACCTTTTTCTTGCCTTGTAGGCGCACGCTGTGTATCAGCCAGCGACGGAGACATCTATGCAAGGAATTGGCGGGCACCGGATATCAGACGGCGCGCTCGCGAAGGTGCGCATGGGGCTTTTGGATGCATTGGTACGTCTTCCTTTCCTGCTCGTGGTGTATCTGCGCTGAATGAATTATTTGCCCTTCTTTAGCCCTCCTCTTCCGTCGCTCATTGACCTTAGTTATGCGCGAGCACCGCGCCGATGGACAGTACGTGGTACGTGAAGCATCGCGAAAGACCCACCCTTCGGCGTGTATGGAGGGCATCACGCCCACGGACACGAGGTCGCGCTCCATTTTTGCACGGGCGGTACTTTACGTTGTTTATCTCGATTTTCGATACCCCACGCTGATACATCCGCAGCAGCCGCAGCGCAAGAACGCGGCGGATCTCGAGGTTCTCGTACGGCGGACTGAAGCACGCTCGATGAGGGCGGCAGCAGGGCGCGCTGAAGCGGAGGCTGAGCGTACAGCAGCTCTTCAACGCCCTTGCGGAATTCTGGAGCGCCGATGCGGATATCGCATAGGTAAGTCTACTTCTTCTTCTCATCTCCGTCACAGCTCACCGGCTTGCAGTGATGCTACTCTCGTTGTGCTTGCGACGACTACATCCGCATACTGAGATCAAGCGCGCGCGAGGGTGCGGATGCGTGCGTGCGTTGCTCGCGACTCGCTTGTTTGATACGCCTGACAACAGTGTTTTTTTTTCCGCTCACAGCTAGGAAAGTAATATCTCATTTGCAGTGCATTTTTTGATTCGCTCAGTCCTCGTTGATGATTCTGCTCGCAGGAGCCCAAGGGTCTGTTTGGTACCTAGCACCGGTCATTCATCGAGTATGTGGATTCGTGCTCGTGGGCGTTCAATTCCCCCAAGACTTATCTGTACTCTGGCTTCCATCGTGAACTGTACTCTTTCTTTTGAACCCCGATGGGCGTGTGTGTAACTCAAATTTCTTCAATTTCTACCAGCAGGTTACGTTTTCGTTTTGCCGTGTCTGCGCGCTAATAATACTGTGAATGAGGTAAGAAAGTGGTGTGTCGGGAAGGACACCATTCATTCACGAAGGCCTGTGTTCATGGGATTCAATTCGCGAATTTGACCTGAGCTTCTCCCTCGGAGTCAGGAAAATTGTAGGTGGAAGGAATGGTAAGACCAGCGCTTGAGGTCTTTCGGCGATCGACATTTCTGATAGGAATGCTTGTGCGGTGGATTCGGTGACCGTTGCATTTTCAATAGACTGACCCGATGGTTTCTCAAGACTCTGGATCTTGCTAGTCAAGTTCGAAGCCGGTCAAGTTCGAAGGTGGTCTTTCAACCCGGACAAGGATCTAGACTATCTCAGTGTCACGTAGGTCGCGAGACCACAACGGCTACGGAAATTTACTTACTCACTCTCTCCAGTATATGTGGTTCGGATGAACTCTTTTGGTTGTCGAACCAAAACAGCTCATCTGTTTTCGATTCCGTTGTGAGACGCGTGGATTTCGTTCCGGTTTTGAACTTTGTGTTCGAGTGGACGGACGCCTATCGAACTGGATCGGTCCGATGCCGGTCAAGCCTTCTTTCGCGTAGTTTGTGGCATGGGAATTCTGTGCTCCACGTTCCCATCGCGTGTTCTGGTTGCCGTGTTGTTTGTCACGTAAACAAGCGCCCACGGACGCCCACGAAGATTTCCTACCTCTTGCACTCCTCCCGTGCGAGTAATTGAGCCCCATAGCGCACGTACTATCGTCCTCTCGTGATCCCCGTCCTCGATATCACCTCCCGCGACCTTCTGGGATCTTGTTGTCATCCGTTCTCCTCTTGCTCTCCACGCCAGATTCGTCGACTCCTGACGCTGCTTGCACTGTAGTGCGTCACCATTCCAGCCATTCCACATATATCTGACCATCCGATGAACCCGCAGACCGATATCCGCATTGTTTCGGATGCCGTCCTACGCATTGCGCGGTACGAAGGCATAATGCCCGGTTTTGGCTCGTACTAACCTGCTTATAAAGTTCACTCTTGCGAAGAAGTTGTTTGGAGCCGTCGCAAAGCGCCCAACCTCTATGTTGTGATTTACCAGGATGGCCGGGCCATACATCGAACAAATGCCGTCAAACGGAATCGCACGCCCGAATGGGATGCTATTTGTAACTTGTGAGCTTGTGGATAATCGGCCGCTGACTTGTCTCATCTCTGTTGGGATCTAGGTCTTCAGATTCCACCATCACGCTCCGGCTTTGGCATGATTGCCTGCTTCGCTGCAGGGATATTTGTCTCGGAGCTGTCGATACTGAAATATCAGCATTGCTGGATCTGGCGAGCTCGGATACAGAATGTATGTGGCCTGACTTATATTGTGTCCCTACTCTCATATTTGTGAATAGATATTAGACTTCCATTGACCAGTGAAGATCGTGGCTCAGGAAAGCATACAGGCACAGTCCTTGTGTGCCTTGTGCATGATGGTGCTGCTGCCTCCATGGCAATCGAGCAGTCCAAGCAGAGTATCGGACAGCTTGCTCACGTGTCTGCGCTCATGGAGGCCGCCGGAATGGTTGACAGTTCCCAGCCAGCCGTGAAGACATTCGAGGCCGGTCTGGGTATTATCATCACCAAGCTCGACATGATCATCCAAATCGGAAATGAAGTTGCAAAGGTGAGGATTCTCCTCCTCGACCAATTTTATTACTGATGACCACCAAGATCCACCCATATGCAAACATGGCTTGGAAGGTTTTGACCTCTGTTTACCAGGTAAGCCAAGCAATTTGTACTTTTTGGTTCTAACTAGGGGTCAGGCTGTCAAGGCAGAGCAGGAAACACAAGAAAAACTCAGGAAGCTTGTTGATAACATGGTTTCTGTCTATTCTTTCACAGAGGAAACAGATGCTTTGCCCCAAAAAATCAAAAGTCTTGAGGATAAAGTTCTGGCCATAGTCAAGCAGACAGTCGAATGTGCTGTATTTATCCGGGAATACAGCGGACATGGCTTCACCGGTATGTATATATGTCAGATACGTTCAACTGCCTAATGTATGCACAGCTCGTGTCATGAAGAATACCTGGGACAATGCAGACAAAACAATAGATGAACTCTCTGAGACCTTGTTGAAGCTCAAGGATTCACTCGAAGGGAGCTTGACCGTTCACGTGGTATTTTTATCTGCCCAAGTGCTACAAAAAGTTGATCGTTTGGGTGTGTGGTATTTTTTATTTGATATGTTCTCCGTCAAACAAATACGCTAGTGCAATCAGATATACTCAAAACCCTCGACCCAGTGCTGATGAAAGCCGCATCACGTCCAACATGTTTAGAAGGGACCCGCATCAAGTTGCTTGATGAAATTTCGGACTGGATCATGGCCCCAAGCAATACCAGCAGTGTCCTTTGGCTATCTGGTGTTGCCGGCTCAGGGAAAAGCACAGTTGCCACAACAATCTCTGTCACCTTCGATGGATTACAACGTCTTGGTGCTTTTCTTTTCTTTGACAGAAACAACAGTTCACAGAGTGATCCTGACCATCACCAAATCTGAAAAGATCTGCTATGCCCAGATGTAGAAGGTCGGGCCGGATGCCGTTGCCAAGGCCTTGGATGCGGCTCACCCGGCCAGCTGTTGCTTTGGATGGTGTACCCGGCCAGGTATGCCTCATGGAAGACAGCGGCAGCATTGTGTTCGTATACAAGACCCAGCAATCTTGCCGTACTTATACTTAATGCTTGGGAACATGAGCGTTGAAAGTTGGTTGAAAGTGAAACGACGAATGTATTTCAACTGCGTAAAGTGTTCCAATAGTACGGCTACAAGCCTCAACTTCCAAAGGTCAGTGGTCTATGCAGTGTGCACATGGCCGGTGAACTTTTAAGACTCAATATAGGAGCTACCCACGCGGCATCGTTTCAACTCGCAGAGAATTGTGGCCGGCGTCGGTGTTGTGAGTATGTATCTACTTTGTAGCGAGATATTATTCTGCTGCCATTAGTACAGAAGTACAGATGTGCAGCGGGGGTCGTTGCCAGTTGGTTGCAAGAAGACGGATCGTGTGCACATGGCCGGTGAAGATCAAAAACGGATGGTCCGTGCGTTGGTCCGTGCGTGCTGATGAGCGCGTGATCGTTGGTTGATGTTTGATGTGGGCTGTCATGACCCTCTTCCTTCCCCCCATCTCGCTGCCGCCTCTACCCACTACCCTTCCTATCCTCGCCGCTATCTGGGACTGTTCATACCTCAAGGCCTCAAGTCTCAAGCACCCCGGGCTCGCCCGAGCCTCTCAAGCCTACATCGTGCTCAAGTCGCAAGCCATTTCGCTCGGCTCGCTCTTGCCTCGCAAGATCTCAAGCCCTTCAATACGCCTCTCTCGTTTACTCAAGACTATAGTCTCCTCAAAGTCTCAACCTCCTCATTGCCAAACCTCCTCATCTCTGGCCGACGCAAGTTACCCAAGACTGCAGCTCATCAAAGCCTCACTCGTCGTCAAGACTCCAATGCCTGACTCTCATCCCGCAAAACCGTTCGAGTCACTGTATTCCTCAAACCCTCGACGCCTACAACATGTTTTCGATTTGTTTTCTGCGAGACCTCCTGGTCCAAGCTCATTGGGGTCGTACTCCTGTCGTACTCCAGTCGTAACACTTTATGTATGCTTCTGCATCATTGCAATATATCATCTTCCTCCATCTTCCCCTGTACTTTTGTGTCTACCGTGGTTTGTGAAACGTAGAAGAGATTCTGGTAATATATGGACGCGAGGGGAAGAGCGGAAACCCATCCAAGGCAATAGATGGCCGGCGGGTCACCTGGCCAGGTGATCCTTCCATTCTCTTGAGGATCTCTGCCAAGGCCAGGTGACGCCTGCCAACCTTTCTGCCCTTTGCGTGCCATATATGGTCATGTATGATCATGGATTGTTCTCCCGCTTTTGGTGATGACCGTGTTATCTGTACATTGGCTCATTCACTGGCACGCTTTAACCCGCACATTGCTGCTGCTATATCTGCAGCAATTGAACAAAATGCTGCTGTTGTAGATGCACCGCTGCAGACACAATTCGAAAGGCTGTTGCTCCAGCCCTTGTTGGATGTGAAGCACTTGCTACAAGGCCCCATCCTTATTGTTCTGGATGCTCTTGATGAATGTGGTGAACCTGCTTTACGGAGAAATCTCCTCTCCGTGATTTCAAATGGGCTCCCCAAACTCCCAGATGTCTTTCGTTTTCTCATAACCAGTCGCCGTGAAGCAGATATCAGCAAGTCCTTTGCCCCTCGGTTTGTCGAGAATTCTGTGGGAACAGCTACCAGTACTGCGGATGTTCAGCGCTTTATCTCCCATGAACTTGAGCGTATCCAGCGAGATAATGAATTGGGAACAGCATGGCCAAAAGACACCCAGAAACAGACTATGATGAATCTTGCTGGCGGTCTATTCATCTGGGCGGCAACTGCCATCAAATACATCGATGGATACAGACCGAATGACAGAATAGAAACTCTGATCACCAGCCATTCAACTTCTCTTGATGATCTATACAGCTTCACTCTCCGCAATTCAGCACCATGGGACGACAAAATATTTGCAAAAGATGCTTGTGCTGTTCTAGCATGCATTGTCTGTGGCAAGGTGCCTATGACAGATACGACCATTGATACACTCCTTGGTGCAGGTTGTTCCAGTGCTGATGTGCTAAAATACCTGGGATGTGTTGTACAATGGCGGCCTGGCTGTGTTGCACAAATACTCCATGCCTCTTTTGCAGAATATCTCATGGATGATTCCCGCAACAAGGGAGAGTTCTGGGCAGTTGACATGAGGACTGCACATCAGACCTTGAGCCTGGGATGTTTGCAAATTCTAAAGACCCAGCTCCGGTTCAACATATGTGGTCTCGAGGACTCGCATGTCTTGAATGTGGATGTGCCAGACATTTCAAGTCGAGTGGCCACCAATATCTCTCCACAACTCTCATATGCCAGCTGCTTCTGGGGAAGTCATCTCGCTGACTCTCCATTTGATCAAACAATCCTTGAAGAACTCAACACTTTCTTTGGCCCCTATTTTCTGTTTTGGGCCGAAGTTCTCAGTCTTCTTGGCGAGGTTTCTGTTGCCTCAGGGGCATTGGACATTGCTGTCAGTTATGTCAAGGTATGTCTTGTGCAATTTCTGGTTGGTGTGACCTGATCTCTGAGCAGGGCCACAATGATGGTCTTGCAAATCTCATTATCGATACCACCAAATTTGTGTCGGTGTTTGCACAATTGATAGCTCAAAGTGTACCCCACATTTATCTCTCAGCTGTTCCATTCGCACCACATGAGTCCCTGACAGCAAGACAGTTTGATGGCTGGTTTCCAAACACATTGAGCATTGACAGCCAGCTGGGTCTCAAGTGGCCTGCAGTCCAAAAGGTTTTGCAGGGACACAAGGACTATGTTACATCTGTGACTTTCTCGCCTAACGGGCGTCAAATTGTGTCTGGGTCCGAGGACTACACAATCTGTATCTGGGATGCCCAAACCGGTGCCCTTGCTGCTGACCCAATCACTGGCCACACTAGGGGGGTTTTGTCTGTCAATTTCTCCCCGGATGACAGCCGTATCGTATCAGGATCCGAGGACACAACAATCTGTGTCTGGAATGCTGAAACTAGTGCTCTTGTTGCTGGCCCCTTCACCGGCCACACTGACTATGTTCAGTCTGTCAATTTCTCACCGGATGGCAGTCATATTGCATCTGGATCCGATGATAAGACAGTTCGTGTCTGGGATGCGCACACTGGTGCTGTTGTTGCCTTCACAGGCCATACTGGCTCTGTTTGGTCTGTCAGTTTCTCACCGGATGGACGTCAAGTTGCATCTGGATCCCATGACAAGACAGTCTGTGTCTGGGATGCCCAAACTGGTGCTCTTATTGCTGGTCCCTTCACAGGCCATACTGGCTTTGTTTGGTCTGTCAATTTCTCACCAGATGGCAGCCATATTGCATCTGGATCCTATGACAAGACAGTCTGTGTCTGGGATGCCCAAACTGGTGCCCTTGTTGCTGGCCCCTTCACAGGCCATACTGACTCCGTTCTCTCTGTAAATTTCTCACCAAATGGGCGTCAAATTGCATCTGGATCTTCTGACAAGACAGTTCGTGTCTGGGATGCCCAAACTGGTGCTCTTGTTGCTGGCCCCTTCACAGGCCACACTGGCTGGGTTTTTTCTGTCAATTTCTCACCGGATGGCAGCCACATTGCATCTGGATCTTCTGACACGACAGTTCGTGTCTGGGATGCCCAAACTGGTGCTCTTGTTGCTGGCCCCTTCACAGGCCACACTGGGTGGCTTTTGTCTGTCAATTTCTCACCAGATGGCAGCCGTATCGTATCGGGATCCGATGACAAGACAGTTTGTGTCTGGGATGCTGACACTGGTGCTCCTGTTGCTGGCCCCTTCACAGGCCACACTGACCTGGTTCGTTCTGTTAGTTTCTCACCGGATGGCAGCCACATTGCATCTGGATCTTCTGACACGACAGTTCGTGTCTGGGATGCCCAAACTGGTGCTCTTGTTGCTGGCCCCTTCACAGGCCACACTGGGTGGCTTTTGTCTGTCAATTTCTCGCCAGATGGCAGCCATATTGCATCTGGATCCTATGACAAGACAGTCTGTGTCTGGGATGCCCACACTGGTGCTCTTGTTGCTGGCCCCTTCACAGGCCATATGGACTCTGTTCGGTCTGTGGATTTCTCACCAGATGGCAGCCATATTGCATCTGGATCCGATGACCGGACAGTCCGCATCTGGGATGCTCAAACCGGAGTGCTTGCTGCTGGTCCATTCAGAGGTCACACTGACTGGGTTCGGTCAGTCAGTTTCTCACCAGATGGCAGCCATATTGCATCTGGATCCTATGACAAGACAGTCTGTGTCTGGGATGCCCAAACTGGTGCCCTTCTTGCTGGACCGTTCATAGGCCATACAGACTTTGTTACATCTGTCAATTTCTCACCGGACGGCAGCCAGATTGCCTCTGGATCCAATGACAAGATAGTTCGTGTCTGGGATGCCCAAACTGGTGCTGTTGTTGCTGGCCCTTTCACGGGCCATACTGATTGTGTTCTATCTGTCAATTTCTCACCGGATGGCAGCCAAATTGTATCATCTTCCTGGGACCACACTATCCGTGTTTGCAAGGTTGAGCAGTTGCCTCAGAGTGATACCTCCATTCAAGTAGCTGCCAAGAAGGAGCTCCTTTCATTCGACTTCGACTCAGGTTGGGTAAAAAATGCAGCAGGAGCACTGATGTTTTGGGTGCCCCCTTGGTTGCGCGAGGGCTTGTACCTCCCTCATAATTCACTAGTCATATGTTCCAAAGGCACGACAAAACTTGACCTCAGTCATTTTGTTCACGGCACTGAATGGACCAAATGCTTCGATCCGAAATCAATGTCCGCATAAATTTAAGGCGGTGAGTTGATTTGATTATTGCTTGAGTCGCTGTTTGATGTATCTGTCCAGCGGTATCAAGATACTTGTAGGAAGTACATACTACGAATCCTACAATGTGTAGTATGTACTATCTTCCGTTCGATATTTGTATTCAGTTCCCCCTTCCGCTTGTTGAAATTTATCCATGATGATGAGAAATATCCTAGGAACAGAGTTCCATGACCCACGCACTCCGTCTTGTGACGATTTTGAACCCGGGTGAGAGCGAGCGAGAGAACAGATGTAGATAGATGAGTAAGTAAAACATCGGATATCTTCGCGTCCACGGGAAACACCGGGCAAACGGAAAGCCCAAGAGCTTTGTCGATTCCGATTCGAATGCCTGCCCAGGAAATCGAACGCCTCCTGAGATAGGATAGATGAATGGCGCTCGGCACACAGCTAGGCTTGCACCTGACAATGGTGAGTGGAATACACACGACGCACCTGACCATCCCAATATTATTGTGCCACACATACAAGTACTTAGTGTATCTCGTAAGAACTAGGAAATGGGGAAATGCCAAAGAGGGCACGGAGGACTTCTGAAAAGAAATTGAGAAAAAGGTTCTTGTCATCACCCCATGAGGCTTGAGGATTCGAACAGAAGGCATCCATTCAAACGCCGAGGAGTAAGCAAAGATAACGCGCGGACTTCGGTGTCCTATGAACCCTTTCCTGCGATATTCACGACCTAGTTGCGTGCGAGTGATAACGAAAGGAAGGAAAAACACCCAAGATGAACCACCGTGAACGACTGAGCGCATGACGATTGAAGAACAAATGAGCATGCTCCATCGGATACTCTTTCCGTCCCGGTAAAGAGGCGGGGCGAAAACGAAGAAGCCATTCTCGCAGCCAAATGAGTCGAACCCTCGCCGCGGGATGCGTCAGCAAGAACAAATCAAAGCGAGACAAGGCCCCGTTAAATTCCCTTCCCGCATGCCAGGGCCAAAAGCCACGACAAAAAGTCGGCTTGGTACGAGTGATCTTGCGGAAGTCGAACCCCTGCCGAGCAAATGCGTTGAAGAATAACTCAAGTTGGGAGCATTGCTCGGTTGCTGATGGACCCATGTCTTCACTGATTTGAGCCGGAGCAGGTTCCGTCACAAGTAAGGAGCGATTGGGACGTAGTAGTCAAGAAACTTTAGATCCTGCAAATATTTCACAGAGCATCAATTTGGAACGCACGAAGGGCAAAAAAAACTCTTCCTAGACACTCATGAGTCCTGAAGAAATCGAACCTATCGAGCACGGCTTGAATTGAGTTCTGGCGGGTGATTTGTGCTTGGTTGTCCACAAACTCCGGCTTGTTCGAGCGTTAGCTTGAATAGGTGGCAGAGATTATATGAGAATATCGCCGATGAGTGGACTTTAGCAGCACTACGCACACTCATTCGTGTCCTGGTTCTCAGATTGAATAAGTGGCGGGGCAGTAAGTATTAATTATCGCGACCGAAAGACGTTCAAAGACCGCGTGAAATCAGCCGTCGAGTTCCGTTTTGCAGGGCCCGACAAGTCCAAAAAAGATGGGATCCAAGCAGTATTCTCCGAGTAGTTAGGACAGTGACCTATAAAGCCCCCCTTGTACCTTCGAGCTTGTGTCAATGTTGATTGAATGCGAGCGACATGGTCGTTAGGACAAGAAGTCGGCCCGCCATTTACCGGTGGCTGTACACAAAACCCTCACGTCGTCCTCCTCGTCGGGCAGCAGCAATGCCAATGGCGAGCAGCACCAACAACCGATCCCAGTGCTCACCCCTGCCGACGTCCAACATGCCATCTCTCTCATCCAAGCCGCCTACTCTGAGTCCGTCATCCAAGCCGCCTCCGCCGCGGCAGAAATCCCAGCTAGTCTCGACAAAGCTCTATGTACAATCCGTGCTGCCACGCAAAAGATCCTCCGCGCTGCCCTAGCGCTGCACGCGCTAGCCCAATCTGCCAAGATCTCGCACGGATGTCTCGAAGTCTTGTAGCGCGGAGACGCTGAGCAAGTACGTACATCTACGGTGCGTCTTCTATCTCTTTTTGGTCCTTTTCTTTTCCTTGTCTCTGACTTTGGTGTAGAATCCAAATCGGAATGGAGCTTTCGAGCTCCGTCAGCGCCGAATACGTCGCCTTGGAAAGAGAAGAGGGAATTGCAGCTATGTCGGAACGATTCTGGTGCGCATATCTTATCCGCCTTTCATCGCGTCCTTGCTGCTTCGCGTTTTACGGGCACTGACGAGAAGGCTGAGCATTGTCGCTGTGAGGATGCGCCGCAGTGCAGCGCGTTGTCCCCCTTCACGCCCTCCGTGCCGTCCCTCGCGCATCTTCATTTCCCTTTCCCTTCCCCCTTTCCCGAACTTCCCGTCCCTTTTCCCGTGCCAATACCTCTCCTTGTTCACTTAGTTATATACCCGCGCACTGACGCCTTCCCTCCACAGACCTTCCCGCCACTGCCTGCCTACCTGCGATGGTCTCAGCCTCAGTCTCCGCGCCACCGGCGACGATTGTGGCCTTAGCCCGCTGCTCAACGCGCTGCAGCGGCTGTGTCAACTCGCGGGCGGTAGTGGGACGGCGACTCGGTGATATGTGCTATCATTCTTCTATCAACTTCCCATTGCTCCTTCCGCTTGTCGTTTTCTTGTCGTCATTTCCTCCCTCCTCCCGCGCCTCAATACACCCTCCCACCTCCCTCCTCCAGGCGGCGCTCACCCCCCTTCCCTCTCACCTTCTCACCGCTCCCGCGTCGTTACCGTGCTTACGCCGCCCCGCCCAGCCTGTCCCTGCGCGGATCTGGAATCTATCTGCGGATGCGCAGCCCATGCCCTTTGTATAAACATGTGTGTCTCCTTGGAGAAGCATATCCGCATCTACGCCCACCGTCTGGCGAGACGGTGATTTTTTTTTTTTGGGACGCCGTATTTTGGGGTTTTGAATCTTGTCCTCCTGGGTCTGCGGGGGCGAGCGGGCAGACACTTTAACCTTTGTTTTCCTCTCGTTGTCCTCCGTTTCTGTATTCAGCGAACTAACGACTTCTTTCTTTATTCTAGGTGCACGCTATCCGTGCGACGTGTCTGGGATGGGTTATCGGATAGACGACGCGACTCGCGGAGGTAGGCGCGGGCCTCGGGGATATACAGGTGCGTCTCTTTCTACTTGACACGACTTGGGGCTGATTGACTACTGTAAGCTTGTCTTTTCTTGTCTCTCCGCCGAGTGGAGGCGCTGGTGGGCTTCTTTTATCTCAGTGAGTTTCCTTCAATTTGCGGTTGCGATACCTCGTGCTAATACATCCGCAGCACCCGGACGCGCCGCATCTTCTACATGTTTGCGGGCGTCACCAGAGTGCCCTATGTGCACGTCGGGCTCGAGCGCGCTCGACGCGGCAGTCGGGAGATCCCGCGCAGAGTTTTTTTTTCCCAGCTCGTACGCTTTCTTTTCCTTCTCATCGCCACGGACTCAAGATTGTGGCGCCGCCGGCGGACTAGGAAGCTCCGACTACGTCGGAAGAGACCTTGCTTGCCCAAAGCTCTACAATTTGAACTTTGGTAAAAAGAATTGTCGGCCACTCTGCAACAAATCCTCAACCTGGCTTCCGGCTCATTGCTTGCTCAGTCTCTGTCTTCAAAACATCTCGAACCGAACTGTGGATTTAGCTGGGATACAGGTCGTGGTTCGCGCGCTTAGTATTCATAAGATACCCACGGTCCAGCTTTACCGCTCCGTAAATCAAAAGTGTAAAGATTTTTTTGTCTTCCTTGCAATCCCTGTCACATCGCTGCTTTCCCCACAATGCTTCGCTCTTTAACCGATACTCAGCTGATGTTCGCAAGTCAGACCGCCGCGGTAACAGAATTCAACAGCTAAAATTCCGACGGCTGAGCCATGAGATGAGATCCAACTCGATGTGCAGAAAGGAATCGAGGTTTGAATCTCCCTTTGTCCGTAGGATTTGTCTCCTGGGGTCTAAGTCTATGCAGATTCGGCTCCGCGCTGGATTTGCCATAGCTCAAAATAAAGGAAATGAGCCTATCGTGTCGATCGGCGCCTCGGATGAGTGTGGATTTGTTTCATTTTGGGCTAAGATTTCAAAGCTTAGCTGGGAGTCCATGGTCTCCGCTGCCTCGTTGCCTGCTGACAGTAAACTTCAACGATTCCAAATATCTGTTGACTGATGCTGGATGACAGGGAAATGGGGGCTGGCCACAGCATTTGAGGACCGCTGCGGTCAACACCCCCTCATGTTCCTTGAAGCTTTTGGACCTACGCACACTCCTTCTGAGTCGTTTGAGGCTGCGCGGTGAGACTGAGTGAGACTGAGAGGAAGTGTGAGTTCAATGATGATTTTCAACATTGCTTGTGATGAACTGCGCGAGAAAAGTGGATCGTCTGGAATTTTGGGGATGCTGCGGCCTATACCCGGGGAGATTCAGGGGCATAGATTAAGATGCGTACTGTTTTTGGCATGCTGCAGCCTGGACATCAAGTCTCCCGAGACCACTGACATGAGACACCCGATTTATCATTTGACTGTGCATTTTCCCGAGACTATTAATCCTATTTTGGGTGAGAGAATTTGACCAAAAACCAAGAAGAGTGATGAGCTTCCAGAGAACGAATAGTTAGTTTCGCTACGCGCGCAAGTTGAACGTGTGGATTTGTTTGTGCTTAGTGGGTAATTGATGGGTGATGGCATTCGGGGAAAGTCGGATCATCGGGTTACACGAAAAGTGGTGCCATTATGAGGGTGGAGAGACCTTGACAAGCAAGGTAACGTAGCCCTACTCCTGGATGCGCCACTGTTGATGTGTGTGAGAGACTTCCCACCGAACGCTGCTGGCCAGTGCCGCACGCGCACTTTCACGTTCATTTTTATCTGCCGTGCCTTATCAGAACACCAGAGCGTCTGCTTCTTATTCTGCTTGCAAGTCTGTTGGGCACCGAGCATGGGCAATCTATGCTCGCGGGGGTTCCATTCCCCCGAGACCTATTCCATCGTCTTCTTTCATTGCCGCTTTGTTTTTGCCCGCGGATATCGGGTACACCGTATTTATCTGCGTTGGATGGCGAGTTGCATTTTCGTCTCCTGTGCCATGGCTTCGCTAACTATTCTGTTTGAGCACTATGTATTCATCCATGGACATTCGATGATCAATATGTCGCTGTCGTTTATCGGATCGTCTGGTGGAAAACTGCTTTTTGTGTTCTCATGAGATGTCATCGGGTTGTCAGGTCTATTCTGGTTGAGATACAGCCTTGCCGCAACGTGACTGCCTCCTACCTCAGGTCGGCCTATTCACTGCTCAGGATGACTGACCACATCCTCTTGCGCACATGGGTCGACCGCAATGCACCCAATCTCTGTGTTGTGATTCACGAGGTCAGCTATTACTGTACCATTTCGACCGATCCTTCAGGTGACGGGTGACGGAGGGTCGTGAAATGAAGGATTTTCGTGTCGGTGACAGTGACGGGCGGGTTTCCTGGCCGAATTGGGCCTAAAAACGTCAAAATTTTCGCTCCGGCATCCGCCGGACTACCATTTATGGTAATGTTGGCGTGATTGCCGAGGAATGAAGACCTTATCCAGTGAACCTTTGCGGTGACGGTGACATGGCGTGAAGGATCGGTCGAAATGGTACAGTACTGTGCATGCAAGTCGATGGGTCTTGAGCGGCTACCATCTAATCGGTCCCAAAAAGCTTCCGTCGCTCCCCTGTCATCTGACTGCCCATGTGGGTCGCTCAAGCTGCATACAAGTAGTCCTCGTTGTTTCAGCGTATCGATGTCAAGCCCACGCCCCCCCGCTCGCACTCAGACATGCCTGCCCGGCGTCCCCAAGAAACCTGCGAGCGGTAAGTGATTTGCAGGGCTCGAAAGCATTTGACTGAGCGGTTGTCAGCCTCCGTGTCATATCCGTCGGCCGGGTACGACTCATATTTCATTCAATCGCTGCAGCTAACCTCGAACCAGTCGGGTGCGGGAAAGTCGGCCCTGATTAACAGCGTTCTCGGGTTTGATGTTGCGGTGAGCTGCACACACATTCAACAGCAGCTGAAGAGCATTATAAATGTCCTCGTTGTAGAGAGTCTCGCACTTCACGTCAGGGGCAGCCGACATTCATTCCGAAATAACCTCCGAGGGCAATAAGCACCTGATCCTACACGACTCAAGAGGCATCGAACCAACTGATACGGACACATTCAATATTGTTCGTGACTTCATCATAGAAAGATGCGATAAGCAGCTGGAGCTAAACGAACAATTACACGCGATGTGGTGCAGTAGATTTCCTTCCTCCCCCGACCGCTGTTGAACTATCGTTGTCAGGCTCTGTATCAAAGCGCCTATTGATGATACTGATGATGCACGAGGTGTACTTGAGAGCGGAGACGAACTACTTCTTCAGCTTGTACATGAACATCAGAGTGAGTGTGTAGGATGTCCACCGAATCACGCTGAGTCTCGCTTTATTGTAGTCCCAGTAGTTGTTGTCTTTACTCAGTATGACCGGATTATTCAAGCCTACGGCAGAGATGCATATACCCGCTGTTTTGATGGCTACGTTGATTCGGTTCGAGCCATTGCAATGCGCTTGAAAATTGAAATGCCGAATTGTATCAACGTTTCAGGTGTGTCCAAAAGTTCTATTCTTACGAGGATACTGATCTCTCCATAGTTCTTGACGGATACAATGACAACATCTCATCGCTTGTTGACTTGACT
The DNA here is from genome assembly GCA_029449255.1 of Mycena polygramma. Lineage (NCBI taxonomy): Eukaryota > Fungi > Basidiomycota > Agaricomycetes > Agaricales > Mycenaceae > Mycena > Mycena polygramma. The sequence continues at coordinate 360,748 of JARKID010000042.1, forward strand.
CGTCAAATTGGGGCCCGGTAAGTGTTGTCCGGCTTGTCCCTGTATAAGATATATGCCTAACGGTTTTAGTCCGACCACACAGATTGTGCCTTTGCACGTCTACATTCCTCCCAACTTTCCTTACACATCCGAGCTGTTTTTGCAGGAACACTCCCCGCGGCAGGTGCAATTTGTACAGGTCGCGTCACGCGAGGAAGCGGGGCTCATACTTCGGAGCGCCGGTCCTGACGTTGTCCTCGAATGGCTTGCTGGCGCAATTCTGCCGTATCAGCCGACATGTCGAGTCTATATAACTGACATTGGAGGTCCATCATGCCTTCCGCGTTTTATTGCTCACATCGCTCGCTTCCACCACCTTCTGGAGTACCACAGCCTCAGGGAGCCGATTCAAGGTGTCTCGCTGGAAATGTACTGGGTGCCAGGTAGGGGACAGGCAGATCGCAGCTCTGGGGACTACGTGAACTTGCTCGATAATAACCGAGTGCACCTACGACCCGGCAACGACGGCTATGGGCTGAAAATCCGCAACACCTCTAACCTGGATCTGTTCCCCTACCTTTTCATCTTTAACAATGATGACTACTCCATCGAGGTCAGTGTTAAAATCTGTACTGTGTCATGCACTGACTCCGGCTAGCCTTTGTATCTTGCCCCACCCGGTGGCGCCTCACTCAGGCGTAACAACGGAGAGGTGACCATCGGCATGGATGGAGAGAGTCGATTGTTGTTTAGCATGCCCCCCAACATGATTTCAAGCTACTCGTTTCTGAAGCTGTTTGTCTCCGCACAATGGCTTGATATGGGGTGGATTGCACAGAGGGAAGGCTTTCCCGCCAGGGATCTGCTCGGAGAACAACTTCTTGTGCATGATGAGGTTGTCCCCAAGCATGTGTGGGATATTCCCACCGTGGCTTTGGCCATGCGACTTGAACATACTACCAGGTGAGCATTTTACTGCTCCTGTAGATGGTTCCATCCCACGTACGCAATGCAGAGGGTCTCAGCATTACGTGCAGTGCGCATAAACTTGGTTCATCTGCAGCTAACTCATAGAATGATAAACATAGGGAAAATTTAGCCACGGGCCTCGAGGCCATGACCCATGAGGCACTAGGGCAAACAACAGACAGCATGGGTGGTCATGCCCCTGTGATTTATGACCCCACTAGTGTGGCGACTTCCATGATATATTGGCCGAACCAACCTCCCACGTAAGTAGGTTCATTCTGTGGGACATATAGGCCCACTCAACTTTCCTTCTCAGTGCCGAAACAGATTCCACGCCTCAACCCGCAGCCGGGCTGCGGGAATTCATGAAACAAGATCCAGATGGTGGAGCCATTGTTTCTGTTCATCAACCATTGAAGTCTCTTTCTTGGCTCGAAGACAACTACAATCTACCACTCTTGGAGCGCATTCGGAAGGATGGGTCATTTAGTGGCCCTCTCCCAATGCCATTGTTTCCAGAAGTTTCGGCGCTGGTTATATACTCGGCCGACCGCGGTGCTGGAGCCAGTATAGCTCAGGAGCTAGCCAATGAGTCTAGATTTCCCGTAGTTACAAGAGCGGCTGCGGACGACCCGATGTTACAGTGGGTTTTATTTTCTTTGCGGATGGTGGAAATATTGATATACCTTGGCCAGTTTCAGGTCCATGGTCACCACAAGAAGCCACATTGGTGAGCCTGTGATTCCGCGCAAAGATGATGACCGGGCCCCACCAGCGGACGACGGGAAAGGCGAGGGTGGAGGACCGACTGGACGCGGGGACAATCACAATCAATTGCCCGGTAGCGGTGGGGGGTCAGGTGGTGGCTCACCCGAAAGAGGCAAGGGCGGACCACCGGCGGAGGATAATCAACTTGGACCACCCCATGGAGGCAGTGGCAGTGGGGGATCAGGTGGTGGCTCACCCGGAAGAAGCGAGGGTGGTGGACCACCAGCGGGCAGGGATATGCAACCATCCGACGGCGGCGGCGGGTCGGGGGCCAGCCAGAGTGGTGGACCGCCAGGGGGTGGTGGACCGCCAGGGGGCGGTGGCAATCAACAGCCCGGTGGTGATATGGGTGGTGGCAACGGCGGACCACCCGGAGGCGAGAATCCACCCGACCATCGTGATGATCCGGATATCGATGGCTGGGCTAGCCCACTTCATTGGACGCAATTGGTCGTAAAACTTCAATTGACAGACCTTGTCGACTTGGAGATTTGCTGCGAGACTCAGGTGAGCGCGATCATTTCCACCTCGCCGCAGCGTTAACAGTCGATTCAGTTTACCACCCACGGACCTAGAACGAGATTCTATCCGCCCGGAGAAGAGCGAAAGGACATTATGGTCGTTACAGAGGTGAAAATTGACTTCCCCCCCGACCACGTTTCGCTCGGAAAATCGTTCGCTGTTCTCGGGTTGCAAGCAGATCGATCGGGGGCCATGTTCAAACCCACCAAGTGCGCCCGACCATTTGTGTTCAGCTTATTTAACACTTTTTTCTTTGTCAGTTTGGACGCCGGGTTCAATCCACCGAACAAAACCTTCAAATATGTCTCGGGACAGAGCACGCAGGCCGGGGTTGGCCTGAATGTTGGTGTCCCTCCTAGCGCCATCTTGAATGCTTCCTACACCATCTCGAAAACCCTCGAGGCACAGGACGACAAGGTATGTTTTGTCATTCCACTGAACTGCGGTACACTACTTTCGTGCAGCCAATGCCCCCCGTGAAAGTAACATGTAAGCGGGGGAAACCACTGGCCGAGGAGCCTGCAGGGACGTCATATCGGTCCTATGGCTACTCATATGTAGCGCAACCCCATTTAGAGACCCCATCTTCCCTAGTGGTGCGGTTTGCCTTCGGTACAGACTGCCATGACCACGATACAGAGGTGCGAAATACCGCACCATACTGGTTTCAGCACTGATTCTCCATAGAATAATCCAGCGGCATCTCCTCAGATTTTATCTGTCAACCGGCACCAGATATTTGTTTGGATATATAACCCACGGGCTAAAATACAGATCCAGGGGGTTATATTGTTGCTTAGTGTCCGTGTTTATCCCCATATGAATCGTTCTGACTGACCGTCGCGTAATTGGTAGGCCATTGTCCCCGATATCCGAAATCAGAGGAAGATGGTGTGGTCCCAAACTTTGAAGCTTGACCCTGGGACGGGGCAACGTACGCACAGCATTTGAACAGTCTAGTTCAAAATTTCTAATCTATCTGCAGTTATGGAACGCCCAAGGACTGACCATGACCGTCTACACGGAGGCTCACTCTCCTCGGCCATGGTTACCCTGCCCAAGGTTGGCGGCGGGTTTCTGGAAAAGATCAAAGAGGGAGCAAAAAGTGTTGCGAAGATATTCAGCACAACTCCTTGCCCGATGAGCCTGGTCCCCCAAGAGATCGAGAGTGTGGGCTGGGACAACAGGCGAAATGATTGGAGGGACCCCATATATCCGGCACTCGACAAGAAATTCCAATCTTTGGAAGACCCAAGCTTGCGGTCGGTGTACCGAATCATTCCGGCTAACCAAGCGGACCCCCAACCCCTGTGACGACCGAGGGATGCCCATGTTATCCGGCAGACCGCTAGGTACCTTTTTCACTTGCCGTCTTGTACCCATTACAAAATTGATGTATGAGAAGTGCAATATATTTTATCTGTTCACGAGGAATCAAGGGGGAATCGGACAAGATTTTTCTGATCAAAAGTCACCGTATCTCAGGAGAGACAAACATGGAACATTCGGACACACTCTTTTCAACACCGATGTCGACCCGGAGTCTAGAATTTCATAGTTGATCCCCCCTTGCGAGAAATGCATGTGGATTTTGGCCCGCTACTCCGCTAGCTATATAGCATCATGTACAGAGTTGGAATGTCTTTGCAGGCAAGAAACCAATCGTAGCAACATATAATTTAACGAATGAGCGCAAAATGATAAGCGGTAAATGAACCGTGAGAGGATCAGTTACAATTAAGGAATCGAGGCAGGCTCATACGCTATGCTTGTCCCATCTGTTAGACAGGATGGAGGAGACAAATATGTGAAGCACGGGAGCCTTGGAGGTACACGAGCTTACACGAGCCGTTAAGTAGCAGCTGGACAAAACAAGAGGGTCAGCAGATAAACAGAGCAAACTGATCGACCCATGAGTTTTGAGGGAGTCAATCCCGAGCACGGTTGACTGTAGACTGTTTGAGTCTGAGCCTGAGGAAATAGATGAGCAAGCGTTATCAAGGAGAAGGAACAAAACCTAGCTTGCAATTCTTCACGGGTGGGCGATCGTTTGATGTGCGATTCATGTGTAAGTAATTGCCTCCGCCAGGGACCGCGTGCAATAACACGGGATACCGACTAAAAGATCGCCGTATGGGTTGTGAGGAACTCGAACCCGCCAAGCCGCAGCACGTACATTGGAAACAACGCACATGTGGTGCCCAATGTCCGACGGACCCGCTGTTATCGTTTATGGAAGCTTGAGTAAGTAGGAAAGTTACGGAGCCGAAATACGCAGAAAAAGACTGACCTGTTGATACCGATGCTTGCACTCGTCACGCGGGTACATGCAAGTTAAGAATGGGAATCGAGACATATTTGAACATTCTGAAGGACAAGAAAGAAGGCGTAGCTAAAAAGTCTTGTCACCGAAGTCGCCGACGGTTCTTGAGGGAGTCGAACCCTCGTCGAACCCCCGCCGAGAAAATGCTCTAGAATCAATGTGCGGTGCTCGGTGGCCGACGAACCCATTTTTGGACTGGTTTTGAACCGGAGTAAGTGCCACAGCGGCGAAAGATTCGAAACGCACGGATTGCAAAAGCGGCCGATCGCACTCATGAGTCCTGAAGGAGTTGAACCCTCTCGAACACAGGGTTGACTACTTTCTGGCGAAGTAATGCGCTTGCCTGCGGACTCTTTTCTTGTTTGAGCTTCAGTGCAGATAACGTCGATGAGTGCAGTTGGGTAGCCAACAGACTCGTTGCCATCCGGATTTTGAAACCGTAGTTTCGCGGGCGAGAAACATGGAGTAGAACTGCACCCTATGAACCAGATGAGTCGATGAACGAGACATGGAGATACGGAGTGTACTCAACCTCAAATCTTTGGGGAGGCCGGAAACCAGCCAAAAAAAGCCTTTCGAAAAGATCAGAGTTTATGAGTCCTGAAAGAGTCGAACCCTCCCCAAGCGCGGCGTTAATCCAGATCAACCAACGAGCGATTGGTAGTGCTTGGCCGCCCATGGACGTTTTTTTGTCCCAGCTTTGGGTTGAATACCGGTAGTTTATATGCACCTGGTTCTAAAAACCGAGGAAGTGGCACTGGGATTATCGCAAGGAGAGCCAAGAAAAAAGAAAAACTACTTACAAGTCAAATGATGTGCTGTCACCTGAACATTGGGTGAGTGGATGGAGGAGAGAATCATTTCGCACACCTTCGCGAGAGGGCAGGAAAAGGGCCGCGGCCAAAAAAGGTTGAACTAGTTGCTCGAAGAGCGTTGAAGGAGTCGATCCCCCGAGCGCGGTGTTTATGGAATATTCGCACTGCATACATAGTAAGTAGCGAGACCCTTCTCTGCCGTACCTGTACCTTGTAAGACAATAAATGCAAGCGTAATTAAGGAATGGACCAACTTGAATGAGATTCAGAGCGTGAGCGAATGAAATTCGAGCTCACGCCGCAGCGCCAACTAAATTCTTGCAAAGGAAGTGGAGGTCGCCCAATAGATACCGCGCCTGTGAGATAGGGGCAAGGCATGAGGAAGAAAACCAGCTTACAAGGTACGCGAGCTGCATATTTTCTGCTGTGTGCCTTGGGGTAAGGGATAGGAAAAAACGTTGTGTAACCGCGCTGCATGAGTCTTGAAGGAGTCGAACCCTCTTCGAGGACAGCGTTCATCAGATACTCGCGCAACAGCGGAGTATTTGCGCTCGGTTGCCCATAGACCCTTTCTTGATCGACTTCTAGCTTCTAGACGACGCGTCGTAGACGGTACTTGAATCAGTGGTCGAGAACGCTCAAAAAAGTCGGATCTAAGTATTGAGTCCCCGAGCAGCGGCCAAGGGAAGTTTCTGATCGGAGACCCACTGCAAAGACGTTCTTGTACCACCTAGCTTGGCTTGGCGACTGATTGTGAGCAAAATGCCGCGAGCGACTTGCGAGCGACATGGGTGGTGACAAGAAGCCGGCCCGGCCTTTCCCGATGGCTGTCCACCAAACCCTCATGTCGTCTTCCTCGTCGGGCACGAGCAGCACCAACATACTCGCCCCCGCCGACGTCATCTGCCTACGCCCCGCCCCCTCTGCCGCCGGCGGCCTCCCCCGATTGCAATTTCTGCAATCGGCGTTGCTCGCGATGCAGCGCACCCCAGCATGCTGGGTCTGACGCAGGCCGTATGGAAAGTGGTCTTCTCGTCGGCACGGTGTATATGCTGGCATCTTCCGGTCGTGGTGTACATCTTCTGCGCGACTCGGAGTCTCCATGCGACAAGATATCGGTGTGGTGGTGGAATACATAGGCAACGACGCGTCCCCCACAGTGCGTCTTTGGAGCGGCTCAGCCTGCTCTTGCTTCCATTCTTTCTCATCTGACTGGCTTTTTTTTCTTCCTTCGCTGTAGATTGCGAGTCGCAGTCCCTCTGCGCCGCTCCTCCTACAACCGCTGCCTCTACCACAGACGCAGACGCGCTATCGACTGCTCTATCATGCCTCCTCGCCTGGCTGCTCGATCGTCTCCGGGGCTTCCGACGCCATCCTCGTAACGTGGCCTCTTCGCAATAGACCGCTACAAGCGCAGCAACCACCGCTCCCTGCGAGCTCCTTGCGCGCTCGCTCGCAGACGCGAATCCCGCGCCTACCCGCGCCTACCTGCGCCTGCGTCGCCTCTCCTCATTTCGTCTATGCACCCTTCCATCTCCGCGCATCCCTGCCGTCTTCTACCGTTCCCCGCCGATTTTGTCCCTCGATGTCCGTCCGGCGTCCCATACCCGACATTCCGCGGTCCGTCGTAATCCACAACAACGACTTCGCCAGCGGATTTCTATGCTCTCGAATTCAGCCCCACCCCAGGCTAACGCGTGCTTGCACGGGCCCAACGTCATCCCAAGCGCTTCAGCTCCCGGGACCCGTCGTCCGCGAGCGGCTCCATCCCTCGAGGACACTCGTCGACTCGTATACCGAAAAATCGGCGCTTGTGGCAAACGTGCAAGCCGACGCAAGGGTGTTCAGGTGCTCAGGTGGGAGGTGCCAGGATTGCGCAAGGAAGCAATCTGGGCTGGGAGGCGTTGGCGTAGGAGGAGCGAGAGCGCTCATGCGTTATCCCTATCGGTGCGTTTCTTCGCTTCTTCTCCCCACTGCTGCTCCACCGGCGATCATTTCCTCCATGTCCATGTCCATGTTATCACACCGTCCCTTTCCGCACCTTCCCCTTCCGCCTCACCACCGCGCGCTGATGCTCATCACAGATATATGCACTTGAATATTCAATACACGGCACGCCTGACGGACGGAGTCCAACTGCTTACCCCCGCTGCGGGACATGCGGATCTGTTTGCAGGTGCGTTCGTTCGCTTCTTGATTAACACCCCATCTCTGCGCGTGGATGTCTCCGGTGTTGCATCTCCGTCTCGAGATTGGCATTTCCTTTTTTTGGGGGCGGATCTCGTGGATGTAGGGTTTCGGAGCAGCCTGGGCTTCGCGCTCTTGCGCTCTCTCCTTGTCCCCTCGCGCGTCGTGTCCCGTCAGCTAATCATTGATTTTCCTTTCTTTAGTCGTGCCCACTGCCATCTACGCGACGTGTATGATATATTGCGTGCACTCCAAATTTGAATTTTTACAGTACGCAGAGGTGCATGCAAGACTCGTGAATGTGCCGGTACGTCTTTGGCTACTTGTTACGACTCCCAGCTGATTGACCTGTGTCGTCTTTCCTCCGCTATCCGTGTAGCAGCTGCAGAGCCAGGTACAGCAGAATAGCGTCAGGAGCGTAATTCATCTGGCACGCGCGGAGGGCATCGTGCACCTAGAGATGATAACGCGTTCCTTCTGCGACGACTCGGATAGCGCGGGTCGTCAAGTGTAAGCAGCTTCTCTTTACTTTTTCCGATTCGTTGCATTGACGCATGCACGCACCAGCAGACCTGGAAGTAGCACGCAACGCCGCGTGTCCCGCTGCATCGCTGCAGCTCGTTCTGCGGAGAGTGCGATGCACACGGCAGACGCGCGCGCGCTCGAGGAGGCACCGGTGTACGCGCTGGAGAGTCCGCCGCCCCAGGGAAGACTGTGCGTATGGGGTCTCGACACGCTCGTGGTGGTGACGGGGGTGTAGCGCACGGATGCGGAGGTCGGGCAGGTATTTTTCGTTTGCCTCTTCGTTTCATCGCAGCTCATGCTCATTGACTGTGTAGGCGCTGTCAGCGGGCTCCCCCGGCTGCTGCGGTGCTGCGGTGCTGCGGGCGATGGGAACCCTGCTGTGGCGCCGTTGCTGGGCGATGTGTGCCGTACGGATCTTTATCTTTATCTGCCCTGCCTTTTTTTGACCGGCGACTTTCCGTGCCTACTGACGATGCTCCCCGCCGCGAAAGCAGGACTTGCAAGGGTCTGTTGAGCCGAGCAGCATGGTGCTCGCGGGGCGTTCGATTCCCCCGAGACCTGTCCGTACTCCGAGTCCTATCTTGTCTTTCTGCGGTGCCTTTGCTTAGTTTGGCCCGCGGATACCGGCCTGTGGGCAAATCTATTTTATTCTGCATTGCGTGGCCAGCTGCTCCCTAATTATTCTTCCTGTCGCACCAATAACACTGCTTGGGTTGATTCAGTGTCCAATCTGCCCTCCAATCGGAGGCTGGATCGTTGTCAATCCTTCCACGACCGACCTTTCGTACTCTTGTCAATGGTCTACTCGACCACATTCTATCGCAAGCTTTCGCACTCTCGCTGACCTTGATCAGTTTTTTTTCTCTCTCTCTTTCTCTGTTGATTAAGGCTGGAACATTATGATTAAATATGGTCTCCAGCCATAATGTACTGTAATCGTAATGTAATCGTAAGGTTTCGGCGGATATTTAATCGTACCCGTATCGTAATGTATTGTAATGGTAGAATAATCATATTTAATCGTATTTAATCGACATTTTTAGAATAAATTTCTCCCGGTAGCTCCCTCGGATGCTCCCTCCACTAAGCCTCTTCCCGAAGTTGAAAGAGTGTCCCCACAAGAGCAGTTTTGCTCTGAATCGTCAGAACACTGCCCACTGCCTCCAATACACGGGTCTCGAGGCCTCAGATGATATGATATCAATGTCTGTGTCAGTTTCTGAAGTGCCTATATGTCCACAATCAACTTTTAACCAACTTTGAACCAGCCATCAGATATCGGAAACTTCCGGACATAAGTCACATGCTAGCATCGCGTGAAAATTCTGGGATAAGCAAGACCAACTGATGTTCAAATATCCTGCCAGTACACCTCTTACTTGGCTGCAGAAGTTGTGTACCACCCTATGGAGCCCGGATGACACTGTGGCTTCATATTAGGACAATCTGGGTCACTCCCTCCACTTGTTCGATCCTTAATATTATGATCAAATATGGGCCCCATACCGTAATGTAATGATATTGTAATGTAATCTAATGCTCAATAATTTTAACGCCTGAGATTATGGTGACACTGTACTTAATCATAATTCTAGGATTATAATCGATTATATTCTAATATAATCATATTTTTAGCCAGCCTTACTGTTGATTGTCGTCGTCTCTGGATTAATCTATCTATCCTTGTGGTCCGGCTCGGCATCACGACACTTGTCAGCTGGCTGCCATCGGGCTGTCAAGTATATTCTTGGTGACATGCATCGTTGTCGCAACGTGGCCCTCCTTGTCCGCTACACTCATGTCGTCCCCCTACTCACTGCTCAGTATGCCTGGATCCATCTCCTGGGCTCACATTAACCTCTCTGTAGTTCACTCTTGTGAAGAAATCACATGGAAACATTCTTTCCATCGCAAAAAACCCGCCCTCTATGTGGCCATTCACCAGAACGGCCAAGTTCGTCGGACCACTGTCAAGAGGACCCTCACACCCCAATGGGAGTATCTCTGTGACGTGTGAGCTCATACATTCGTTCTTTTATCTTGCGGCGTGTCTCAGCTGTTTCTGCATAGATCATTAAATTCCCCTATTATCCTTCGACTTTGGCATGATTCACTGCTTCCGGGCAGAGATGTGTGTCTTGGAGTTGTGAAAATTGACGAGCTGCTGGATCTGGCAAACTCTAACACGGAATGTGCGCAGCCCCTCTCTCATTTTCCTTCTGTACTTACTGATCGCTGCAAAAAGTCACGAGACTTCATCTGACGAGCGAAGATATAAAATTGGAAGGAAATCCTGTTGGAATACTTCTTGTTCGCCTTGTGCACGGTATCAAGACTGGCACTATGGCCATTGAGCATGCACAGCAGGATGTTCAGAAGCTGGCACAATCTTCTGATCTTGCGGAAGAGGTCGAGAATTACAAACCAGTAGCGGAGACATTTCAGGAAGGGCTGAGCATGATCATTGCCAAGCTTGAAGTGGTTGTTCATATTGGAGACGAGCTCGCCAAGGTAAGTATTCTTCTTCTTCTCACGGGTTTCTCTATTTATACACTTCAAGATTCACCCGTATGCAAACATTGCTTGGAAGGTTCTGACTTCAGTCTATCAGGTTTGTCATGCACTTTCTCCTCGTCCATGCTAACCAGAGAACCAGGCTGTGAAAACAGAGCAAGAGACAGAGAAGAAGCTCCACAAGCTCGTGGATACCATGGTCTTTGTCTATTCATTCACAGAAGAAACTGATGCTTTACCCCAAAAAATCAAAAGTCTTGAGGATAAAGTTCTCGCTATAGTCAAGCAGACAGTTGAATGTGCCTTATTCATTCGCGAATATACCGGACACGGTTTCACCAGTATGTGGCATTAATGGGTGGTCTTTCGCCATTTGATTTCTGTATAGCTCGTGCCATCCGGACAATATGGGACAATGCCGACCAGACAATTGACGAGCTATCAGACACATTGATGAAACTGAAGGCTTCACTTGAAAGTACCTTGACTGTGGAGGGAATATTCCTATCCATGCAAGACATATCATTATCCACCCAGATTCTCCAAAAGGTCGACAACTTAGGTAGGCAGTGTTTCTCTTCCACAGCTTAGCCATACTCAAACTTCCTAGTGCAGTCAGATGCCCTCAAAACACTCAATGCGGCAGAAATGAATGCTGCATCACGTCTGCCATGTTTACAGGGAACCCGTGTGCAGCTGTTGGATGAAATCACAGAGTGGCTCACAGTCTCAAATGCAGCTGGCAGTGTCCTGTGGCTCTCTGGTGTTGCAGGCTCAGGCAAAAGCACAATCACAACATCGATCTCAGTATCTTTCCGTGGACTGCATCGCCTTGGTGCCTTTCTGTTCTTTGACAGGAATAACCCCTCGCAAAGCCATCCTAATGGTGTCATCCGTACCCTAGCTTATTTGCTGGCACGTAGCAACCCCCACATTGCCTCTGCAATTTCTGCTGTGATTCAGACTGATCCTGAAATTATCAACTCCCCTCTCCAGACACAATTTGAAACCCTGCTTCTGAAACCACTATCATCTGTGGTACATCTAATACAGGGCCCAATTCTCATCATTGTTGATGCTCTGGATGAATGTGGTGACCCGGCCTCACGGAGAACCCTTCTTTCTGTGATCTCAACCGAGTTTCCCAAGCTTCCCTCTCCTTTTCGTTTTCTCATAACCAGTCGACGTGAAGCTGATATCAGCAAGTCATTTGCCTCTTGTTTTGTTGAAAAGTCTCTGGGAACAGCTACTAGTGCTGAGGATGTTCAGCACTTCATCTCCCATGAACTTGAGCGTATCCAGCGAGATAATAAGTTGGCAACAACATGGCCAGAAGCAAGCCAGAAACAAACTATGCTGAGTCTTGCTGGCGGTCTCTTTATCTGGGCAGCAACAGCTATCAAATTCATTGATGGATACCGGCCAAATGACAGAATGGAAACACTGATCACCAGCCATTCAACTTCTCTTGATAATCTATATAGCTTCACCCTCCGCAATTCCACAGCACCATGGGACAACAAAACATTTGCAAAAGATGCTCGTGCTGTTCTAGCATGCATTGTTTGTGGCAATGTGCCAATGACAGATACGACCATTGATGCCCTCCTTGGTGCAGGCTGTTCCAGTGCTGATGTGCTAAAATACCTGGGATGTGTTGTGCAATGGCAGCCTGGCAGTGTTGCCCGCATACTCCATGCCTCTTTTGCAGACTATCTCACAGATGTTGATCGTTCTAAAGGACAACCCTGGGCAATTAACCCACAGATTGCACATCAGGCTTTGGCAATTGGCTGTTTGCTGGTCCTCAAAAAGCAGCTCAAATTTAACATTTGTGGCTTGGAGGATTCCCATGTCCTAAATAAAGATGTGCTAGACTTATCAAGTCGGATCACCTGCAAGATTTCTCCAGAACTCACGTATTCCAGCTGCTTCTGGGGAAGTCACATAGCTGACTCACCATTCAATGGGATGCTGGAAGAAATCAGGGATTTCTTCCATACATATCTGCTGTTTTGGATAGAAGTTCTCAGTCTTCTCAACCAAGTAGCCGTTGCATCGACAACATTGAACATTATTCTCGATTATGTCAAGGTTTGTCGATGTTGTATTTGTGGTGATTCTTTTGACTGAATCTGAGGATAGGGCCACGATGATGACCTAGAAGGTCTCATTATTGACACCAGAAAATTTGTGTCGGTGTTTGCCCAGATGATAGCTGAGAGTGCACCCCACATCTATCTATCTGCTCTTCCGTTTGCACCACATGAATCTAGAACAGCAAGACAGTTTGATAGCAGGTTTCCGAACACATTGGGCATTGACAGCCAGCGGGGTCTTCAGTGGCCTGCAATCCAAAAGGTGTTGCAGGGACACAACAGTGGTGTTCTATCTGTGACTTTCTCACCAAATGGGCGTCAAATTGCATCTGGATCTGGGGACAATACAATATGTATCTGGGACGTTCAAACTGGTGCCCTTGTTGCCGGTCCATTCACAGGCCACACTGGATATGTTTGGTCTGTCAATTTCTCACCGGATGGCACCCAAATTGCATCTGGATCTTCTGACAAGACAGTCCGCATCTGGGATGCTCAAACTGGTGCCCTTGTGGCTGGGCCATTCACTGGCCATAGGGACCGGGTTCTTTCTGTCAGTTTCTCACCGGATGGCAGCCAAATTGCGTCCGGATCCGATGACAGGACAGTCCGTGTCTGGGATGCCCAAACTGGTGCTCTTGTTGCTGGCCCTTTCACAGGCCACACTGACTTGGTTCGGTCCGTCGATTTCTCACCGGACAGCAGCCTACTTGCCTCTGGATCCGATGACGGGACAATCCGCATCTGGGATGTTCAAACCGGTGCCCTTGTTGCCGGTCCATTCACAGGCCACACTGGATATGTTTGGTCTGTCAATTTCTCACCGGATGGCACCCAAATTGCATCTGGATCTTCTGACAAGACAGTCCGCATCTGGGATGCTCAAACTGGTGCCCTTGTGGCTGGGCCATTCACTGGCCATAGGGACCGGGTTCTTTCTGTCAGTTTCTCACCGGATGGCACCCAAATTGCATCTGGATCTTCTGACAAGACAGTCCGCATCTGGGATGCTCAAACTGGTGCCCTTGTTGCTGGGCCATTCACTGGCCATAGGGACCGGGTTCATTCTGTCCATTTCTCACCGGATGGCAGCCACATTGCATCTGGATCTTCTGACAAGACACTTTGTGTTTGGGACACCCAAACTGGTGCTCTTGTTGCTGGCCCCTTCACAGGCCACACTAACTGGGTTTTTTCTGTCAATTTCTCACCGGATGGCAGCCATATCGCATCTGGTTCTTCTGACAAGACAGTTCGTGTCTGGGATGCCCAAACTGGTGCTCTTGTTGCTGGCCCTTTCACAGGCCACACTGACTTGGTTCGGTCCGTCGATTTCTCACCGGACAGCAGCCTACTTGCCTCTGGATCCGATGACGGGACAATCCGCATCTGGGATGTTCAAACCGGTGCCCTTGCTGCTGGCCCATTCACTGGCCACACTGGCTCAGTTCAGTCTGTCAATTTTTCACCAGATGGCAGCCATATTGCATCTGGAGCCTATGATGAGACAGTCTGTGTCTGGGATGCCCAAACTGGTGCTCTTGTTGCTGGCCCCTTCAGAGGCCATATTGGCTCTGTTTGGTCTGTCCATTTTTCACCGGATGGCAGCCAAATTGCGTCCGGATCCGATGACAGGACAGTCCGTGTCTGGGATGCCCAAACCGGTGCCCTTTTTGCTGGCCCCTTCACAGGCCATACTGGCTCTGTTTGGTCTGTCAATTTCTCACCAGATGGCAGCCATATTGCATCTGGATCCTATGACAAGACAGTCTGTGTCTGGGATGCCCAAACTGGTGCTCTTGTTGCTGGCCCCTTCACAGGCCATACTGACTGGGTTAATTCTGTCAGTTTCTCATCGGATGGCAGCCAGATTGCCTCTGGATCCAGGGACTGGACAGTCCGCATCTGGGATGCTCAAAGTGGTTCCCTGCCAGTGGCTGGGCTAATCACTGGCCATACAGATTTTGTCTCGTCTGTTTGTTTCTCACCTGATGGGACAAAACTTGTATCATGTTCCAACGACCTCACTATCCGTGTTTGCAAGGTCAAGCACCTAACCCAGACGAATTCTTTAAAAGAGGACCTCCTGATATTCGACTTCGAGTCTGGTTGGACGAAAAACGCCGCAGGAGGACTGGTTTTTTGGGTGCCCCCTTGGTTGCGAGAGGGCTTGTACCTCCCCCACAATACACTGGTGATATCAGCGAAAGGCACAACCAAACTTGACCTCAGTCGCTTTGTCCACGGCACTGAATGGACCAAATGCTTCGATCCGAAATCAATGTCCGCATAAATTCAAGGCGGTGAGTTGATTTGATTCTTGCTTGAGTTGCAGTTCAATGTATTTGTCCAGCGGTATTGTAGGAAGTACATACTACGAATCCTACAATGTGTAGTATGTACTATCTTCCGTTCGATATTTGTATTCAGTTCCCCTTTCCGCTTGTTGAAACTTATCCATGAGAATGAAAAATATCCTAGGAACAGAGTTCCATGACCCACGCACTCCGTCTTGTGACGATTTTGAACCCGGGTGAGAGCGAGCAAGAGAACAGATGTAGATAGATGAGTAAGTAAAACACCGGATATTTTCGCGTCCACGGGAAACACCGGACAAACGTTTAACGGAAAGCCCAAGAGCTTTGTCAATTCCGAGTCGGGTGCGTGCTAAGGAAATCGAACGCCTCCTGAGATAGGATAGATGATTGGCGCTCGGCACACAGCTAGCCTTGCACCTGAAAAAGTGACAATGGTGAGTGGAATACATACGCACCTGACCATCCCAATATCATTGTGGCACACCTATGAGTACTTAGTGTATCTCGTAAGAACTAGGAAATGGGGAAATGCCAAAGAGGACACGGACTCCTGAAAAGAAATTGAGAAAAAGGTTCTTGTCATCACCCCATGAGGCTTGAGGATTTAAACAGAAGCCATCCATTCAAACGCCGAGGAGTAAGCAAAGATAACGCGCGGACTTTTGGTGTCCTATGAACCCTTTCCTGCGATATTCATGACCACTTGCGTGTGAGTGATAACGAAAGGAAGGAAAAACACCCTAAATAAACCACCGTGAACCACTGAGCGCATGACGATTGAAGAACAAATGCCAAGCATCATCCATCAGATACTCTCTCCGTCCCGGTAAAGAGGCGGGGCGAAAACGAAGAAACCATTCTCGCAGCCAAATGCGTCAAACCCTCACCGTGGGATTCGTCAACGAGAACAAATTAAGGCGAGATGAGGCACCGTTGAATTCCCTTCCCGCATGCCAGGGCCAAAAGCCACGACAAAAAGTCGGCTTGGCCTTGGTAATCTTGCGGGAGTCGAACCCCTGCCGAGCAAATGCGTTGAAGAATAACTCAAGGTGGGAGCATTTCTCGGTTGCTGATGGACCCATGTCTTCAATTTCACTGATTTGAACCGGAGCAGGTTCCGTCACAACTACGGAGCGATTGGGACGTAGTAGTTAAGAATCTTTGGGTCCTGAAAATATTTCACAGAGCATCAGTTTGGAACGCACGAAGGGCAAAAAAAAAAAAACTCTTCCTAGACACTCATGAGTCCTGAAGAAATCGAACCTATCGAGCACGGCTTCAATTGAGTTCTGGCGGGTGATTTGTCCTTGGTTGTTAACGAACTCCGGCTTGTTCGAGCGTTGCAGAAATTATAGGAGAATATCGCCGATGAGTGGACTTTAGCAGCATTACGCACAGTCATTTGTGTCCTGGTTCTCAGATTGAGTAAGTGCCCGGGCAGTAAGTATTAATTATCGCGACCGAAAGACCGCTTGAAATCAGCCGTCGAGTTCCGTTTTGCAGGGCCCAACAAGTCCAAAGAAAATCGGATCCAAGCAGTATTCTCCGAGTAGCTAGGACAGTGACCTATAAAGCCCCCCTTGTACCTTCGAAGTTCGAGCCTGTGTCAATGTTGATTGAATGCAAATTGAATGCTTTGGGACAAGAAGTCGGCCCGCCATTTGCCGGTGGCTGTACACCAACCCTCGTCCTCGTCGGGCAGCACCAGCACAAATGGCGAGCAGCACCAGTAACCCATCCCCGTTCTCGCCCCCGCCGACGTCCAGCACGACATCTCCCTCATCCAGGCTGCCTACGCCCCCGCCGCCGCCACCGACCTCCCAATCTCTTCAATCGGCGCTGCTCGCGATGCAACGCAGCGTGGGGCCTCGTAGTACCCCTGCTAGCGCACGGCTGCCACCGTAGGAACGGTTAGCATTATGGGACGCGCTGGTGGGGCTTGCGGGCGTGCCACGCGCGCAGGTGGTGCGGAGGAAGCTATGGCGTTGCCGCAGCCAAAGTGCGTCTCTATTTTTCTCGTGCGATTCTCATTGCTTTCCTGGGCCTGTCTGACTGTCGCTCCAGAGTGCGGCCTGAAGAATCCCGCCGCTTGTCCTGCGACTTATCGCCCGGGGCTTCCAGGCTCTATAATCCCGATGGCTCCCGAATCGCTGGACGTCGTGTGCCTCCTGCGCTGTACAGAAGCACAACCTCTTTTTGTCCGGCCCCCTTGCTTCCCGGTTCTTTCCCCAGTCATCCCGCCCGACCTCTGTCAAGACGCGCGCCGTGTGAGGATCTTCTAGCAGATCTGGCAGAGTCTTTTCAGCTTTTCTTTTCGCGTTATCCTGGTGGTTGTCGGCTAGGATGTCGGCCTGCGCTGCGAGCAGTGCGTGCTGTAGGGCGGTTATACGCAGATATTCCCATCCCGCACGTTTTGCACTCTACGCCTTCGCCGCCTTTTCTTTCTCCTTGTTTGCGAGCGTGTTGCTGATTACTCTCCTTTTTAGTCTGCATCCATACATTGACTGCCTCGAGGTGAATTGGCGCGAGGTGGGATATGATATGATGCTCCTTGATAGGTGCAATTATCTTTCTTTTCTTCTCCCTTCTGTCCCTTCTTCCTTCTCAGTTTTGGCACATGCACTCTTTTTTCTTTCCTTCATGTCCGGTGTACCGTGCTCGGCCGCGATGCTCTCGCTCGCGGCCTGATGCTCGACGTCTATCTTGGATGTATCGCGTCTCCTTCCATTGTATAGCTCTCAAATGTCTACAGTCGCTGACTTTCTTTTGGGACATGCAGAATCATGCGAGCCGACGCACTCGCGTACCTCTCCGCGGAGACGTCGCCGGGGCTCGAAGAGGGACGGCTGTGCGAGGTACGTGCCTTTTTCATGTCTGCTCGTTACGGCGCGTGATGTGGAGGAGGCGCCGTGGATGAGGTGCCGCGGATTCGATCGAGGGGTGTCCCAAGTCTCCCTCACGAGTCTCCGCTTTCCCTCCACGCTTCCCATGGCATCTATTCCACTCCTCTGTCCGTATCGCATTCCCGTTCTCTCCGTCCTCTCTCATCCGCACCTCCTTCATCCCCCTCCGAGTCTCGCATCCGCGCCTCCTCCGTCTTCTCTCCTTCCGCTCTTCATCCCCTCCTCTCTATTTTTTTCTACTTGCATCCAGCCCCAAACTAATAACTATACCGCAGATCGTCGCCGTGCCCGACCTCGCTTCGTGCCCCTGATGACGACGCGGACCAGCGCCGTGGGGCGGCGCGGCGCTGTCGAGGCGGTTGCGGGGCGCCGCGGGCGGACAAGGACGCCAGGATAGGCATTGGGCAAGGCGGGATTGGAGGGAACAGCGGGAGGCGCGGCGGTGTCGAGTGACGGTATCCGGAGTTGCGGGGCTTGGTGGTAAGTTTCCCTTTTTATGTACGGTGTTCCACCCTACTTCCTGTCCCCTCCCCCCTTCGTGTCCCCTTTCCCCTTCGTCTCGCCAACCTCCCCTTCTATCCTCTCCCTCTCCCTTCGTGCTCGCTCACTGACTCCTGTCCTTCTGCAGACACAAGTTACCCAGTGTACCTTCTCAAGCCACGCTGGCAGCCGCAGGTGCGTAGCCCGTTTTCCTTCCTTTCCGCTTCTGTGTGTGGTGCCCGGCTGGAGGATCTCCGTCTTTGCGTCCGCTGTCTCGACTGAGATGGCGATTCAAAAAGGAAATCGGGCTTCCTTTTTTGGACACTGGATTCTGGAGTCTTGGATTTCGTCCGTTGGGCCCCTGTGAGGGCGGCGGGCGTCGACGTTTGTTATTCCCGTCGTTATCCGTTTGCGTTCTGTGAAGCAACTGACCGCATCGTTCTTACTTTCTAGGCGCACGCTGTATATCAGCCAGCGACGGAGACATGTATGCGAAGAATTGGCGGCCCGGCACCGGATACCAAATATGTAGGCGTGCTCGCGGAGGTGCGCACGGGGCGTGGGGATGTACTAAAGGTCTGTCTGGCACCGAGCACCGACCATCCACCAGGTGCCTGTGGGGGTTCGAATCCCTCAAGCCCTCTTAATCCGACTCCCATGCTATTTTCTCCGAGCCGCCGTATCTATTTTTGTCTTGCATCCTAAATGAGCGCCGGTGAGTTGTGCTTTCGTCACTGTCCATTATCTGTTCTGATTGCACTTATCCAGTCGCGAACATAGGATTGTCGCGAGAGGCGCGTATCATAAGTGGTAATAGGTCTTCAAATTCGCTGTCCGTCGTTGATCGCCAAACTCGGGGCTTGCAGTGAAGTCTGTACATCTGTTGAAATTGGGACAGTGTAAGGTACGACAAGACTTGTGCGTTTTGATCTTCGATCCGCTCCAGTTTTTATATATTCCATACTGAATCCGACGGGCAATACCGTGTTTCGTTCGTATCCAGCCTGCCCATCTAAATTCAGGCTGGGGGCATCCGACAATATTTCTGACTTGTACCATAGGAATGCTTGTCAGTGCCTTTGTCCATCGCATTTTAAAAAATCAAGCTGATCCAACGATGCTGACCACACTGGATCCCCTGGCCTAAGACTCCGAGTCTTGTTGGCCATCGAACAAGCAAGGTCGAACCTTCGCCATAAGTACCATTACCAGATGCTCGGCTGGGTTCGACCGGCTACTCATCTGCTATGCTGGCAGTTGATCTGCTCAACAAGACATCGTCTCCCGCCTTTTTGCACAATCGTTTGCTGACGGTTCCGCTTGCCCCGGCCATGCTCAATATCCGCACATTATTCTAGCGTCGCGATGATCCAGGTCCTCGTCTCGACTGTGACCCCGCTGCGTTAGAAAATGAGAGCTCGGCCAGTGCGTAAATTCCCACCGCTTTAAATTTTCTTAGGAACTTATCCTTTTGTCAAGTCTGATACCGTTTCGTATCGTCGTCCTGTCGCGTTCTATATCAAATGTCCAGAGTAATGACGAGAACGGCTACGCCCTCGGGCCTGCATAGTCCCATCTTCCGCGCTCGAGCATTCATTCGTATCGTACTTAGCTTATTGGAACCTCAAGCATTCTACATTCTCATCCCGTGTGTCGGCTTCACACTCTGACTGTCATGCCATGGCTTCCTTTGCAATCCTAAAATTTATCCACCTCTATACCATGTCCGCAAGATTGCTGAGGCGTATATGAATTCGAAGGTCAGACGGTCTTTTAAAGTTGCCCAGGACTATTCAACGACTTTTTGCTCAAGTCGAACTGGATCGGTCCGATGTGGCCGAGGCTTCTTTCGCGTAGTTTGTGGCATGGGAAGTTTATGTTGCTCCACGTTCCCATCGCGTGTTCTGGTTGCCGTGTTGTTTGTCACGTAAACAAGCGCCCACGGACGCCCACGCGCATCTCCCACCTCTTGCACTCATCCCGTAGGAGCGACTGAGCATTATACTGAACGTGGTATTGTCCTCTCGTGATCCCCGACTTTGGTGGCTCCCACCGCGACCTTCTAGATCTTGTTTTCGTCCCGTCTCCTACTCTGAGCTCTCCACGCGAGATTTGTCGACTCCTGACGCTGCTTGCATTGTGGTGTGTCACCATTCCAGCGATTCCACATATAGCTAATCATCCAATGAACCTTTAGACCGGATCTCGACGTTGTTTCAGATGCCGTCCTACACATTGCGCGGTACGAAGGCATACAGCGCGGCTTTGGCTTATACTAACCTGCTTATAAAGTTCACTCTTGCGAAGACGTTGTTTGGAGCCGCCGAAAGGCACCCAACCTCTATGTTGTGACTTACCAGGATGGCCGGGCCATACATCGAACAAATGCCGTCAAACGGAACCGCACGCCTAAGTGGGATGATATTTGTAACTTGTGAGCTTGTGGATAATCGGCCGCTGACTTGTCTCATCTCTGTTGGGATCTAGGTCTTCAGATTCCACCATCACGCTCCGGCTTTGGCATGATTGCCTACTTCGCTGCAGAGATATTTGTCTCGGAGCTGTCGATACTGAAATTTCAGCATTGCTGGATCTGGCAAGCTCGGATGCAGAATGTATGCGGCCTCAGCTTTATTTGGTTTTGATCCTGATGTTTTTGTCAACAGACGCCAGACTTGAGTTGACCAGTGAAAATCGTGGCTCTGGAATGCACACAGGCACAGTTCTTCTGCAACTTGTGCCCCTTGGTGCTGCTGCTGCAGCTATAGCCATTGAGGATGCCCAACAGGATATTGATGGGTCTGCTCTCGGAACAAGCTCCGCTCTGATGGATGCCGGTGGAACTATTGAGAATTCCCAGCCAGTTGTAACAACATTTGAGGCCGGTCTGGGTGTGATCATTGCCAAGCTGGATATGATTGTTCGTATCGGAGATGAGGTTGCAAAGGTGAGGATTCCCATCTTGCACCAATCTCATTGCTGACAACCCTCCAAGATCCACCCGTATGCAAACATGGCTTGGAAAATCTTGACGTCGGTTTACCAGGTAAGCCAAACAATTCATAATCTTCGCTCCTGACTAGTGTATTAGGCTACCAAGGCAGAACAGGCCACACAAGATAAGCTCAAGAAACTCATGGATACAATGGTCTCTGTCTATTCTTTTGCAGGAGAAACCGAGGCTTTGGCTCAAAAAGTGAAAGGTCTCGAGGATAAAGTCCTAGCCATAGTGAAGCAGACAGTTGAATGTGCTGTGTTCATTCGGGAATATAGCGGGCATGGCTTCACTGGTCTGTTTATCAGGCATATTTTTATTTTCCAATCTCTAATCTATATACAGTTCGCATCATGAAAAATACCTGGGACAATGCAGACCAAACTATAGATAATTTGTCTGAGACATTGCTGAAGCTGAAGGGTTGCCTTGAGGGTACCTTAACCATCCAGGGACTATTCTTATCATCTCAGGTGCTTCAAAAAGTTGACCATTTAAGTATGAATGTTTCTTCCCATGCTATTTTCTATGTTGTAATCAATGTCCACAGTTCAATCAGATGCTCTCAAAACGCTTAATCCAGCAGAAATGAATGCTGCTTCACGGCCCACGTGCTTACCAGGGACTCGTGTTCAGTTGTTGGATGAAATCTCTGAATGGTTCATGGCTCTGAATGACACTGGCAACATTCTTTGGCTATCTGGTGTTGCAGGCTCAGGGAAAAGCACAATTGCTACAACAGTCTCAGTGTCTTTCCGCCAACTAAAACGCCTTGGTGCCTTTCTTTTCTTCGATAGAAATGACAGTTCACGAAGTCATCCGGACCGTGTCATCCGTACCTTGGCTTCGTTGCTGGCACGCTCTAACACACACATTGCTGCTGCAATCTATACAGCTCTTGAAGATGATGGGGCTGTGATAGACGCACCCCTTCAGATACAGTTCGAAACACTACTGCTGAAGCCTTTGTCCGATGTGGCACACTTGATACGTGGACCAATCCTCATTGTCCTTGATGCTCTCGATGAATGTGGTGACAGGACCTCACGGAAAAATCTTTTGTCCCTGATCTCAACTGGGTTTCCCAAACTTCCCCATCTTTTCCGTTTCCTCATCACCAGTCGACACCAAGCTGACATCAGTAAGGTGTTTGCTAAGCGTTTTGTAGAGAAGTCTGTGGTAACGGCTGCCAGTGGCAGTGACGTCCAAGAGTTCATTTGCCATGAACTAGAGCGCATTCGGCAGAGTAGTGATTCAGAGCTGAAAGACTGGCCGAGACCCACTCAGACCCAAGCTATCATCAAACTTGCGGATGGTCTTTTTATCTGGGCAGCAACAGCCATCAGATTTATTGATGGATACCTGCCAGACCATAAGCTGGAAACTCTGATCACTAACAACTCAATGACACTGGATGCTCTGTACAGCACCGCACTTCGTGATTCAGCTCCGTGGGATGACACAACATTTGCAATGCATGCCAATGCTGTTCTGGGATGCATTGTCTTCGGAAGATTGCCAATGACTGCTGGAACAATAGATGCACTCCTTGGTTCAGATGGTCACAGTTCTGAGGTACTGAAACATTTGGGCTGTGTTGTGCAATGGCGGCCTGGCTGTGTTGCCCGGTGTCAAGTGCAAAATGTGTTTTGCGTGAGGTCCGTCGGGAGTGACTTTATCCGGACGTTTCCCACTTGGTTCGATATTCCCTTATCAAGTGACTTTGTCCCTGAAATTCAAAGAACTCCGTGGGGCGTAAATTTACTTGAGCTGAAGAATTCAATCAGATTACTAAGCTCTCGTCCAAGGTCGCAATGACTCGAGGATTGGGTGGTGAGAATCCGCTTTGTAAACCAAGTGAATTCTAAGCCTCCGTAAGCTTAAGTAGTCAAGTGACTGTGGCGTAGGTTCGTCTAACAAATAAACTTAATTATCTGCTAGCCGAGAGACGTGCGTAGGAGCGACTTGTAAAACCAATTTACAAATCAACTCAAGAACTTGCTTGCGTGTGGGTCGAGTGGCCAATAAAACCAATTTATTGGGATACTCTGCGTTACTTGAACTTGCGTGGGTAGACTAACTAGCAAAACCAATTTACTAGCGAGTCTCTTGTCTTGCTTGGTCAACTGCTTTTCGTGAGCAGATGACGGGTCTTGTCTTGCTTGGTCAACTGTTTTTCGTGAACAGATGACGGGTCTTGTCTTGCTTGGTCAACTGTTTTTCGTGAACAGATGACGGGTCTTGTCTTGCTTGGTCAGCTGCTTTACGTGAACAGCTGACGGGTCTTGGGTCGTGCGTGCGTGGGGTGAAAGCTTTTGATGTTAACTAGATCAATGTTTCACTAACTACGTAGTACATTTCGAACTCTATTTATACTATTTACAGTCGATGACGTCATTGCTGCGGGTACTGTGCTCCGCAGTCCGCAGCACCTATTCCGTAGTCCGCAGCACATTTTCCGCAGTCCGCAGCGCCTCAAGGCGGTGTACGAGCAGTGCGACACAGCTTCGAGGCTGTGATGTACAGCCCGTGTCTTACCTGATGGCATTCTTCATGTTTGTCTGTGCGCATAGCAATTTGGCTGTGTCGGCTAAATTGCTATGCAGCTGGTCACGTGCTCTTTTCAGCCAAATTCGACATTTCTGATGTATGTCTTTTTCAAGCTCCAAATTCATCCTGACTGCAAACACTTTTGCGTCATGACATCCGCGGGGAACGAATTTCTGAACCGTCCTCGGTTCCTAAATTTGCGAGCTTGAAAAGACTGGCATTATCTCAGAAATGAGTCTACATTTGGCCTTTCGTACGTCTGCGCCTTTGATAAGTAGCAGGGATCTCTGGTTCCTCCCACCGTAGTAAGCGCCACGTGTCGAAGTTGGCAGCCACAGGTGAGGCTGGAGCGGTGGCGTTTATCCAGGTAACTGCCTGGGTAGCGGGCAGGGCAGAGTTGTCTTGTGCCGAGTCCTGGAGCAGCTGAACCACATCCGTAGGACAATCAAGGTCCGCAAGACTCTGGTAGTACTCCTGTACCCGTTCCTCTGGGTCCGGAAGCTCAGAACTTCCTCGCGGCATGGCTATCACTGTGATGATGTGATCGTATGTTTCCCGAATGCAGACTAAATCACGCTGTTCTAGGGTGCACAGCTTCCCTTCGATCCTCCATCGTCCGGTCAATTCTCCTGTTGCATGTAGGATGTCGCGTTGGGTGATGATGATACGGGGAGTGCTAGTCACAGCGTAGACGAGCATTTTTCGCTTCTCCACGAGTGTCCCGATGCGGACTTTAACGGGAGGATGGTTATAATCCTCTGTGTACGTCCGATCTGGGGGTGGCATGCGAATCGTGCTCTTGTATGGGCTCGCATACTGCAGAGGACGAAGAGCGGGTGTCTTTCCCTGGGTGGCATGCTGAAAGTCGGTTGGGTTGGGAACTGTAGCTGATGCGTCGTCCCCCTCGCTTTCCACGAGAGGAAAATATGCTGGGATTTCCGCTACAGGAGGATATGTGTAGGTTTCCATAGCAACCCAGGCAGGACACAAGATATGCGGGGAGAATGAAATAAATTTAGGTCACGTGCTTCTGTCCTTTCTCGGCTACCCACGTCAACTGACCGACATAGCTACGATCACTCCCGAAACCCGAGAGGTCCTCGAAGCCTAAGGGTACTGCCAGGTCTGTGATTAAGAATTGGCGCGACTGCCGAATTCTTATGATGGCATATTCCCCTTGCTCTCGAATCTTCCTTTCTATCATCCAGGGTCCACTCAGTTCTCCGTACAGATACACCGTATCCTCATCCTGAATTCTCTTGTCAGGAAAGCCTTCTACGGTGAAGTAGAGTGTGCCCTGAGTTATCCGCTTCATTCCTACGCACATCACCAAGGTGATGCTTCCAGGTGCGTGTTCTGGAACTCGAGGTACAATTCGAGATCCCTGGGGTGTCTGGAATGGGCGTACATAGCGATACTGGTCGGGCGGCAAGGGAGGCGAAGGCCTTCCCAAATCCCACAGTATGGGTGGTGGTGATAGAGGAGCCGGGTTTAGGATGGCGTGGAGGGAGTGCTTGCTAAGGCCGCGTAAGTCGGTCACAGTGTCTCCTGGTGGCCGGCAAGGTATAGGGGCTCGTATCACGGGTAACTGCAAGGCTGGGATGCTGGGATGTGAATGCGCTAGAGATGGGTTTGCGTCTTCCATGGTGTCTGATCTCTGAAGTCGAAGGGCGTCTTTGGTTATATTTCTGATCCGTGTGGCGCTTTCAGGCTTTTTAACTAGTCTGACATGCTGCGGCCGGAATCATCATCTGACTCCTCACTCGATGTTGAGGTCGACTCAATTTCTGAGTCATCCTCAGGATCAGGCCCCATCCATCCTGTGCGCATGAACCAATGGTCCCTGGTGATGTACGGCAGCAGTCGAAAGGCTGCGACCGAATTTCCATGGAACATTGTACCGTCAAGTTCTTTAAGAAGGTAAGCCCCTCCTTTGTTCTTGCGGTGTACTTCGTATGGTCCCAAGTATCTGTCCTCCGTTTTTCGTTCTGTGCCAACTATAGTCTCCAGCTTGGAGTTGCGCATTAACACCAGCTCGCCTTGCCGATAGTCCCGTTTTTGCAGTTTGTGTTTGAAGCGCTTTTCAAACTGCAATTTCGATTTGAAACGTGACTGCTTCAAGGTCTCTGCTGCCTTTGCAATGTCTTGAGGATGCTTCTGGAGCTGTCTAATGCGTAATGCAAGCAGCTCGCTGGTGCTCATTCCCGAATAAAATCCTTCGACGAGGAACGTGGATTCCGCCAAGTCAAAAGGCAAAATCGGCAACGTGCCATGCAATAGCTGAAATGGCGAGTAGCCAGTTACGCTGCTTACCGTGACTCTATCCGCAAATACCGCCGCTTGGAGCATGTGAGGCCATCGCTTGATCTTGCCGTTACAGGCTTTTACAATGGCTTCACGGAGAGTGAAATGTCCGCGCTCTACAACTCCATTTCCATGCTTGTTGTAGGGTCGGATGCTGATCTGGGGGATTCGTAGGCGCTTCATGAGTATTTCGAAAGCAGCCTGTACTTCAGATCCATTGTCAGTGGTCACCTGAAGCGGGCAGCCATATCGACAATAAATGTGCGACCAGAAGAAATTTGCCAGTTGCTGAGCCGTTTGAGCCGTTAACGCCTTTGCTTCGCAGAATCCGCTCAAGTCGTCTCGGGCTGCCACTATCATGCTGTACTTGCCTGATATAGGCATCCGCATTACATCGATATAGATTTTGCTGAATAATGTAGCTGGCTTGGAAATGGTGGGCGGGATT
The DNA here is from genome assembly GCA_029449255.1 of Mycena polygramma. Classification (NCBI taxonomy): domain Eukaryota; kingdom Fungi; phylum Basidiomycota; class Agaricomycetes; order Agaricales; family Mycenaceae; genus Mycena; species Mycena polygramma. Next base: position 387,447 of record JARKID010000042.1, read on the forward strand.
TCCATTTTCTTCGTGTTACGAACCTGGCATTGTTGACAAGAAGCTACGTGGTGGTTGATGTCTGTCCGTAGATAAGGCCAGAAGAATCGCTGTCGCAGATTCTTCCACATTGCACTGCGTCCTTTGTGGCCGAGGTTTTCGTGTGCTTGATTCAAGATGGACAATCGAGAGGCCGGTTCCAGGATCACAATCAAGGGTGAGCCATCCCGATTCCTCTTCCATAACCGTCCTTCCTTCTCGAAGAATTCCGATGCCTTGGCGATGAACCTTCGTTGTTTTTGTGGAGTTCCAAAATCCGGCATTTCCAGTGTTCTGAGGAATTGCTGGATTTGGGTCAACTGGAGCTCCTGGCCTGCTCTTCCGAGGCAGCACGAGGGTAATGTGCAAGGGATTCTGTTCGTTGGTTCATATGCTTGGGCTGTACTTTGGAAATACCGGGGATTTTCCCAAACTCCGCTAAATGGAATTTTAGAGAGGGAATCCCTTACGTAATCCTCGGCTGCAATAGCACTCCCGGATGCAATAGCATTGGTTGCCATGGCAACCTCGGTAGCAATAGCATTTACGTAACCACCGTGGGAATTGATCTCGCTTGCAATAGCCGACTTGTAAAAATGACCGTTTGTCGACTTGTCGAGATTCACCCATGTTACCTTGGGTAACTGGTAGTATCCGCGTCGCTTAAGTCCCTCAATCTGATCGGGACTCAAGCCATACGTGGTCTGTGATTGCAGCGAGGTTCCATGCAGCAACGCTACCCTGTCGAGCCAGCTGTCGTCATCGTCCTCAGCATGTTCGCCTTCGGCTAGTCCTCGGCGCGACAACGCGTCGGGACCTTGGAACCTTACGGCTGGTACGTGGATCAGTTCGAAGTGAAACATAAGAATTCCTTGAATCCATCTGTTCACTGCCGCGTCAGGCTGCAAGTCGGGATTATTTAGAAACCCTTTGATGAACTGCGCATCAACTTCGACCTGGAAATTTCGGACACCGATAATGTATAAGCGCCAACTGCGAAGTGCACGGTACAAGCCAAATAACTCAAGCTTTGGCTGGGAGTAGCGTGATTCCCTTTCGCTCATTGGCACTGATCCATATCTGGCTGGCCGCTTCTTTCCAGTGTCGTTGATTTGAGCCAAAATCATTCCTGTTGCATCTCGGGAGGAATCCACTGAGAGCACTACTGGATTTTCCGACTCGTAATCGATAGGTTTCAAGGCTGGGGCACTCGTGATTATGCGCTTAATAAGCGCAAAAGCCTCCTGCCGCCGTATGTTCCATTCGAATTCCACACTCTTGCGATATAATTCGGTCAGAGGCCGAATTATAGCAGAGTAGTTTAAAATCCAAATGCGCACGGTGCCAGCAGAGTCCCAGAAATCTGTGAACTTCCTGAGGTGTAGTGAGCGCCGGCCAATCCAATATGGCTGAGACCTTCTTGTCATCAGGTACACGTCCTTGTGGATTACATTTTTGTCCCACAATAAGTACTTCAGGGCGACATATTTGCGTCTTGGTACCTGAAAAGGTTCCTCCTGCGCACTTAATGCGGTGCATAATGCGATGCACGTCTAGAGCATGTTCCCAAATGAACCGTCTTATCTGGTTATTCCCAGGTATGGTTTCTGGGTTGCCGTCTTGGTCCAAATATTGACTAGCTGGCCCTTTGATAGGGAGGTCGTCAATAAAAATATTGGCCACATGCGGGATTTCGTCGTGAAGGATAAAAACCATACACTTTTGAAATTCTGCTGGCGAATTTGTGAACCCCGTCGGCATTGATGTGATGCGCAATAATCCCAATGGAGTCATGAATGCTGTCATGTCACGGCTCTCTGGCTCCATTCGGCGTGCGTCAAATCCCCAGTAAAGGTCAAACACCGTGTAACACTGCCTGCCTGCGAAGCCTTCCACAAAGTCGTCGAGTATAGGGACCATCCCTGCATCTCGAATGGTGACTTTATTTAAAGGTTGCAAATCGTGGACTATGCGCAGCTTGCCGTTCTTTTTCAGAACGCAGAACCAGCGAGACCTATAAGATGATTGGCAGGGTTCGTAGACCCCTGCGTCCATCTTCAATTTCAACACCTCGATCACTTTCGTGAGAATCCCTGGGGGTATTGGAATATTCCTGTATTCCCAGGGCGTGTGAGGTACTGTTGAAATTTTGTAGGGCGAGAAGTAAGAATCTTTGAATGTTCCCCTTTCAATGTCCTCAAAAGCCAAGGCTTCCTCATTTTCACGCATAATATATGCGAAAAGCTTTTCTTCTTCGTCGGTCAAGTAATTGTCTGGATTAATATCCAAAGTTTTTAACCGATCTCGAGTTAAGCGCTGAGTAGGCCGAAATGCCGGGGGATGTGTCGGCAGGGGAGACAAGGTCCTTAATGGATCTTCAGGTATTGTACGTTTCACCTCGTAGTCAGGCGAGAACGTAGTGGAGACTGGCTTTATTTTCTTGTCGACCCTCTTGTACATAGTGTATACCTGCTGTGTTTCTCCCGAGTCGGATTCCAGGTCGACAGGGTAGAAAACGTACAAGTCATCAGGTTCCAGATAAGCCTGATCTGAATCCCTCAGAATTGCTGTGTCAAGTTTGCATTTGAAAACTTGAGGATCGTCGGTGTCCGAGGCCAACGAAAAACACCAGGCTTCTTCAAGTTTTTCAGTTGAACTTAACGGTTCCCGCGAAAAACAATACAGAAGAAACTTGGTTGTCATTCGGTACCCTACGTACAAGACGAGGTACAATATCAAGAAATTTCGCGCAAATGCGCGAGCAGGTACGAGTTCGAGGCCTGTTGAAGGCAAATATACTGTTACAGATGAACCGTTGAAGGGTTCTTCCCCATTTGTTGGGGTTGCGAGTGCGAAAGTCACGAGTGCGAGAAGTACAGTTATTGGACGAGATTTGATTGAGCGTTGGCGAGCGCGCGACTTGATATTTACACTGCAAGTCAGGCTAAGTAGAAGGAAAGTCAGTACGTCCGCGGTGAACGAATTTGCCGCGAACTTACCGGCTCTCTCTTTACAACTTGGCGCGGCGCGCGGCTGGCTCTTCCATGTCCCCAGGACGCTCATCGCCCGACTCGTCATCCTCGAAGCCTTCGGGGATGGGGCTCGGGGCGACGACCTGCTGGGTCCAGTTGTGGGGGTAGCGGCCTGGGAACGGGCGTTTCGGCTGCGACTGAGCTTTAACGCTCCGAAAATCCCGAAAAAATCTGCCGCGTACCTTGGGATATCCGGTAACGTTGCGTGCCTCAATCTTGATGCCGCCAGGAGGGCCTCCATCGACGTAGATCGTGTCGTTGGGATCAAGCATCCCGGCTTCAAGAAGGTTGCGGATGACCGTGGGTTCATAGAACCGATACGCGAGAAGTTCGTCGATGGCGCGGGTGACCTCGGGGTAGCCGTGGCGCGTGAAGGCGTACATGACGAGGCGAAGGCGGCCGTGCTCATCGTCCTTGAGAACGGGCGGGCATTCGTGAGCGTCCTGGTGCAGCTCCACGATGTCGAGACGCCAGCCGTGGGTGCGGACGAAGTTCTCGCCGAGACGAATGGTCTCGAGGTAGCACCCGCGCAACACGGCGTACACGACGATGGGCCCTCGGCGACGCAGGACTTGGGCCTTGATGGCCACACGGTGCGCAACCGAAAGCTGCTTCGAGTGATCGCTGAAGTCGCGATAGCGTTTGCCGTCAACTGAGATGGGGACGCCAGGGGAATCGATGACACGTCGAGACCCGTCGAGGAGGGCCGGCGCGATAATGTCCAGGATTTCCTCAAGTTCGCGGGACTGGTAAACATGAGTGACGATTTTATTCAGGACGCGGATTCCGCGTACCTGAGCGTCGATGCGTGCTTTCCCAGCGGGAGAATGGTCCGGCGCGTGCAATTGCTCCAACATATCGAGGTCCACCATATAGTCGGTACTCATATCCGTGATGTCGAGCAGGTTGGGTGAATGCGTGATGAGTGTTTCAGCACGACGAACGGGCGCGAGCAGCCCGTCGATGTCTTCAGCGCGCATACGAAGGCGCTGATGCTCATGCTTGATAGTGTACTGACGCAGCTTTATCCAAGTGATATTGTGCGCGCGTTCGCGCTCAGCCTTCGCAGGCATGGTGCGAACCTCCTTGTTGAGTCGCTTGGCAAACGCGAAACTAGCTGCACCTTCGAGTTTGACAATGGGCCAATTATTAGGGATGGTGCTGCACGTCTCGTGAATTTCGGCCGGGGTGGCAGTCGACGGTACGTACGGGTGGGCCTCAGTGAGTTTGACAGGGTCCTCCTCGTCCGACGAAGCGTCGCTGAAAGTTGGGAAGTTGTAGGTGATGGCACCCTCGCCGAAAATTCCGTCGTCGAAGAAGCCCGTAGCTCCGTTGGTTGAGCGGCAGTCCTCCGAGAAAGGGGTAGCGACACGAGATGGGCGTTGGTTCACAGGCGAGGGCGAGCGCGACTCAACATTGACGTCGTGGTCATTAGTGTCGAGGGGCGAGAGACGCCCGGAGTCCGAGACGAGAGGGGGCGGAGAGTCCGAGAGAGATGAAAGGGAGGAGTCGCTGCGTGTGAACAGTGGTCCGTGCGCCGAGTCTAGACCACGCGGCACGTGCATTGCGTCTAGACCAAACGGATCGGTCAAACCCGCCGGCCCGGTCAATCCAGATTCGGGCAACTCACCTCTCATCTCTTCTTCTTCATTCTCGGGGGTGGTATCTTCCCCACTGCGCTCAGCGGCGAGGAAGACTCCTTCTACATCGGCTTCAAATTCTTTCACGTCGTCCCGACCATCTTCAAGTTTCTTCTGGGCGACCGCCGCGTTGGCTAAATCTTCCAAGGTAAGCTTGCTGCCTGGAAGCTCGCCGTCGACATCCTCAAGCTGAAGTGCGTTCAAGACGAATTTCGGCGCCTCGTTTATGCTCAGACTTGGGTCAGCAGCCACGCGTCGAGCTTCCGTCTGGATCTTTTCCAGGCGGCAGTTAGATACAGCCCAGCGCTGATACGGCGCGCTCACCTCCTCCTCGTCGGTGGAACCTTCTGCGTCGGTATCGGCTGCATCAGGCATCTCCGCGTCACTCTCGAGTGCGGGATAGCCCAACTCCGGCAACTCGTTGAGCATGCGGCGAGGAAGGCGTGGGGTGTCCGGCGCGCGACCATTTGGGTACTGCGCGGCGGCGTCGGGACCCGTGGGAACGGTCCAGACGTGGTGACCGTTCATGCGGGTGCCAAGATGGCGCATGGGCGCCGTGACCATGGCGGGCGTGTCGTCAGGCGGGTGGGTGAAGAACCGCAACGACTGCGCCTTGTGGTACGGGCCGCGAGCTCCATCGCCGAGCGAGAGGCGAGGCGGGGCCGCGGTCTGGTACGCGCAAGTCGGCGCGTCCGGCTGCGAAATGGGGGGAAGCGTGGGCGGAGTGCCAAGGAGGTCGCCCAGGACGCGGGGGACAGCGAGCCGTATGGTGTTGAGCGGCTCGTTGGTCTGCTGGGCGGGGACGACTTGGAGCTGACGAGCCGCGTCGTTCTGCTCGGTAGCCGACGCGCGAGCGAATACGCCAGCAGGCGCGGTGCTGCGCACGAGCGCGCGCGAATCTTCAGCAGGGTCCGATGCATCTGCGTCCAGCGGGGTAACCTGCCGGTCCAAATGCATCAGATATTGCCCGGGGCGCCTCATTCTACCGACCTCCTCGCGAACCGAGGGGTGGTACAAGGGCAGCGCAGCGTCAATACTCACCTGGGATGGGAACGGAACTTCCATGGGCCAGGGGTGATTGCCGGGCGGTGTCGCGTACATGTGCGCGATAACGTGGCCGCTCTTCACCCCGGGCTGACCTGTGGTGGGGTCATGGATGAGCATCCGCGCATTCAACAGAATTGCGTGGTAAATCTCCTGACCATTTCCAGCGACCGCACGCCCCGTGTGCTGTGCCTGCGCCGAGACGATGGTGGCAGGACGGATGCGGGGGTCGAGACCAAGCCGGTGTCGAACCCACTCGGAGCTGGATGCCGCACGAACACGGCTGAACGCGTTCGTAGCGGGTGGCTGGTGGTCGATGGGGCCGAACGAGCCGGTGGGCTCGCGCCGAATGACTTCGCATGGGATGGGACCCATGGGTGAGACGAGACGATCCGGCTTGCGTGCGCCGGGATCGTCTTGAGCAGTGTTGAGTTTGGGGGGTGGGAAAGGCATGGTGGTGGTGTGGGGGAAAGTGGTGGGGCTTGGATTGGGGATTAAGTAACAAGGTACGCCCGTCGCTTTATACTTTGTGTCTCCGCAAGCTGCGCTTCTTTCCTTTCTAGAATTAATTCCTCTACCTGCCTGCCAGTTTCCACTCCAGATGCTTTGCACTTGCCAAAGCAAGCTTACTATTACCAGAAAACTCAGAATCCAGGTGAGTTGCGCTCCCAAATTCCGGGTCTTAGTGGATTTTAACCCCCTTTCCCTTTTAGTTCGGTCTCGCGAGTTCCCGAGCGGCGCATTAACTCGAACGCCGCTCCGCGATTTAGGCTCGTCGATGGTGTACGCGAGGCCGTGGTTCACCGGGATTTCAGGCCCAAGTCGCGCGGTCTCCACCACGCGCTCGTAGGGGATAGCAAGCAGTTCGTATCGTGGTTGACGCGTTAACGCGTCCTTGAACACCAGGTACGTTCCCTCCTCGCGTTCGTCTATGCTTACCAAATTGCCGCGCTGCCAGGGGCGGCCGAGCAACAGCTCGAAGGGCGCCTGTTGGGATACCCACAAGTCCGTTGTGGTGGGTACACCGCCGCAACTAAACTCGACATCGTGGACGTACCCACGTAATTGACCACGCCCACCATTGGCGTCGTTCATGTTCGTTGCGCGGGTCATGTCTACCGGCCGCTGAATTTTTAGGGCCGCCACGTCCGCACGTACCACGTCCAATTGTGACCCGGTGTCGATTATGGCGGTAATGGTACGTCCCGAGGTTTCTACCTCGATTTTTATGAGTACCCCTTCTGATCGAGGCCAGTTCCAGTGCGCGACGAGGGGATTGTCTTGCGATTTTCCTAGAAGTACCGCCTTAACGTTCTTTAATCGTACCGTCTCCAAAATTCCATTTCTGATGTCTTTTGACGCTACGAAAATTTCGCGAACCGTTAATGGGACTGTCAAATCCAAGATTCGTTCAATTATTGACGGTATATGTACCGTGGATTGAATTTCGGACTGCCGACTGGGATTTTTAAGATTCTCGTCTTGAAGATCCCGTATATGGCTTCCTTCTCCCCTCCCTTTCTGAGCTTTGGCTCGATTGGGAGTGATGTCTGCCATTTCCGTATCCTCCATTCGTGCTCTGGGAGTCCTGACGTCAGCGGGCGTCAATTCCGGCAGCATGTCATGAATTTTAGGTAAGTGAGGCTTTTCTGCCTCTTTACCTTTCACTAATCCCTTTTCGTCTAGGTTGTCCACGGCCTGCGGAGCTGCCCGAGGCAGCGCTTTTTCGCGTCGAGGCAAGAGTACTCCGTCGAAAGTCTCACGACGGGCCGTCTTTGAGCTCGGAACGGTGCGTTCCGCAGCATTAACGTTATTTTCAGACGGATCACCTAGCTGCGAGCCTCGTGGGACCGTGAGATAAACCTCACCGTCCCCAATTTCCGACTCCGAATCCTGCGCAATGTACCACGCAGCGTCAAGACCTTCTTGTTCGGCCGTCGACACGCAGTCTTCTGGCGCGTCGTCTGACGTAGCTTCAGAGACGGACTCGATGTAGGCACTGCGCGCCGACTCGAATTCGCTTTCTGTCGAGCTGCGGGCGCGTGCGCGTTCCCTCGAGGAGAACATTACCCGGGGTGCTGCGATCCTCGTGGCGGCTTGAGCCAGAGTCTCGCCCATGCCTCGCCGAATAAATCCGCCATCCTTCATGCGGACTCTTCTGGATTCTTCGTCAATACTGATGACGTTTTTAACGAGCAGGTCTTTAATCTCGGGACACTCGCCGATGCGGTGCCCTTCCGTGCCGCATCCGTAGCATCCCGAAATATCGGGCCTTTGGGTATTGCTCCCTCCCAGTGGGATGTTGTTTGGATATGTCGAAAGTCCTGGTGGGCCTCCGGAGTTTCCACTTGGTGGATTTTTCTTGTCTAATCCTTTATTCTGTTTCGGATTAGGCTCCGTCCAAACGGGAGCAAGACGTGGGGGTTGCACGCATTTTGCGGCAATTCCAGTAGTGTCCAGAGACAACACCTTATAATATACAGGTGGGTACTCTGGATCTGTTATGGACATTTTATTCAGTTGACGAATTAAACTTGTTACTTCTTCAGCTGTACCCGTAGTTTGAAGGGTCTTTCCTTTGCTGGATCCAGCTGCAGGTGCGCTCTTCTTTTTCTTCTTACGTTCTTTTTCTTTCTTGGCCTTGGCTTTAGCGCGATGTTTTCGACGGTATACCTCGTAATCCGAGTCGTCACTGTCATCTGAATCCTCATCTGATTCAGCTTCAGTGGTACCGCTATCCAAATCCACGCCGTAGTCAGCGGCATTTACCACCATTGCCTCCGCGCGGTTGCGACGGAAGTACCACTCTGCGGCAGTATTAATTTCCCGCACTGAATATTGGCGGCGAGCACTGCGCGTGGGGTTCAACTGGTTAATTCTCTGCTCAAAGGTGCGGCGTAAGTCCGACTGTATTCCTAGCCAGAAATACACGTCGTAATTTACTTGAGTAATATGCCCTTGTTGCAGAAGAATTCCAGCCATGGTTTTGTACTTAATGAAGTACTTTTTCCATTGTGATAAATTTTGAAATGGGTGTACCTGCGTTTTCAAAGTGTAAGTAGCAATATCGCTTGGCTTATACCTTGTAGTGGCACGATCCGCATCATAGCTTTGCAGGATCTCATGCCGCAATTTAAGCCACTTCTTTTGCTGATAGTACTTTGAGGCCCGTATAAACCCCTGTACATCAGTAGAACAGTAATCCAATATCAACTTACATTGGTCTGTGGGGTCCGTAACGTGAAATTTTACCAGCAGTCTGTCGTAATGCGTGATAAAATATTCAACTTCTGAATGTTGGCCGCGGAAAGTCTTGGGTGCGTCCCTGCTGCCTCGCAAAGGCATATCCAAGACCGTGCGGGTGTTTCCAGAGCCAAATATTGGCACTGTACTTTTCATTCGTGCGGGGCGCACAACTGAACTTGATGATGAGGAGAAGTATTCGTCTTCTGATGATGACGGACTGCTCCCATCAGGGTTGCCTGGGCCCGAGTCTGGATCCATGTCCAACAAGTCAGGTGTGCGTGATACGCGCGTATGACGTGTGTGATGGGTCCGACTTGAATGACGTGGTGTGAATGTGATGTGGGGAAATGGCAGGTCGCCGCTTCGAGCCGGATTGACGAACTGCGTCATTGGCGGCCGCGAACTACCTGCTGCGTCATTTGCTTGCGTGGGTTGTGGCGCATCCCACAAGGTGCTTGTGGATGCTTGTGGCGCTGCATTAGCTGCACTTGAGTCTGCGTGCATATGCATTACTTGTCTTTGTATGGGTTCTTGCGTGAAGCTTGGTTGGTGCGTTGGTACGTTCTGACTTGATAAGGGAATATTTAATTAAAAATACCCCCTGCGGTGGTCACCACTGATGTCAAGTGCAAAATGTGTTTTGCGTGAGGTCCGTCGGGAGTGACTTTATCCGGACGTTTCCCACTTGGTTCGATATTCCCTTATCAAGTGACTTTGTCCCTGAAATTCAAAGAACTCCGTGGGGCGTAAATTTACTTGAGCTGAAGAATTCAATCAGATTACTAAGCTCTCGTCCAAGGTCGCAATGACTCGAGGATTGGGTGGTGAGAATCTGCTTTGTAAACCAAGTGAATTCTAAGCCTCCGTAAGCTTAAGTAGTCAAGTGACTGTGGCGTAGGTTCGTCTAACAAATAAACTTAATTATCTGCTAGCCGAGAGACGTGCGTAGGAGCGACTTGTAAAACCAATTTACAAATCAACTCAAGAACTTGCTTGCGTGTGGGTCGAGTGGCCAATAAAACCAATTTATTGGGATACTCTGCGTTACTTGAACTTGCGTGGGTAGACTAACTAGCAAAACCAATTTACTAGCGAGTCTCTTGTCTTGCTTGGTCAACTGCTTTTCGTGAGCAGATGACGGGTCTTGTCTTGCTTGGTCAACTGTTTTTCGTGAACAGATGACGGGTCTTGTCTTGCTTGGTCAACTGTTTTTCGTGAACAGATGACGGGTCTTGTCTTGCTTGGTCAGCTGCTTTACGTGAACAGCTGACGGGTCTTGGGTCGTGCGTGCGTGGGGTGAAAGCTTTTGATGTTAACTAGATCAATGTTTCACTAACTACGTAGTACATTTCGAACTCTATTTATACTATTTACAGTCGATGACGTCATTGCTGCGGGTACTGTGCTCCGCAGTCCGCAGCACCTATTCCGTAGTCCGCAGCACATTTTCCGCAGTCCGCAGCGCCTCAAGGCGGTGTACGAGCAGTGCGACACAGCTTCGAGGCTGTGATGTACAGCCCGTGTCTTACCTGATGGCATTCTTCATGTTTGTCTGTGCGCATAGCAATTTGGCTGTGTCGGCTAAATTGCTATGCAGCTGGTCACGTGCTCTTTTCAGCCAAATTCGACATTTCTGATGTATGTCTTTTTCAAGCTCCAAATTCATCCTGACTGCAAACACTTTTGCGTCATGACACCGGATACTCCATGCCTCTTTTGCTGATTATCTCATAGATGTTGTCCATAACGGGGGTGCACCCTGGGCCATTGACCCAAGGAGTGCTAATCATTGTCTGACACTAGGGTGTGTAAGAATCCTGAATAGTCAGCTGCAATTCAACATCTGCAGCCTGGAGAACTCGCATATTCTCAATGCAGATGTGCCACACATATCAAGTCGAGTGGCCACCAATATTTCTCCACACCTCTCATATTCAAGTTGCTTTTGGGGCAGCCATCTAGCTGCCTGTCCATTTGATGTGATAATACTGGATGAAATAAACAGTTTCTTCTGCACATCTTTCCTGTTTTGGATGGAAGTTCTCAGTCTTCTTAATCAAGTCGTTGTTGCAGCAGTAACATTGGATGCTGCCATCCGCTATGTTAAGGTTCATCCCATTAAATCTTCCATCAATTCATTTTTAACTAAACTCTATAACAGCACCACAACGATGACCTGGAGGATCTGATCATTGACACAGCCAAGTTTGTGTCTGTGTTTGCACAGCTAATCACTCAAAGTGTTCCACACATCTATCTCTCAGCTGTACCGTTCACACCAAACAAGTCTCGGACAGCAAAACAGTTTAAGAGATGGTTTCCAAACACATTGGGCTTTGCGAGCAAGCTGGGCCTCAAGTGGCCAGCAATTCAAAAGGTTTTGCAAGGCCAAGGGTATATCAAATCTGTGACGTTCTCCCCTGATGGCAAGTGGGTAGCTTCTGCAGGAAGTGACAAAGCAATCAGCATCTGGGATGCCAGAACGGGGCAACTTGTGTTGGGGCCATACAGGGGACATACTGACTGGATTCAGTGCATCAATTTCTCACCAGATGGTGGAACAATTGTATCCGGATCACAGGACAGCACAATCTGTGTCTGGGATGTCCAGAATGGCACTCTTGTTGCTGGCCCATTCAAAGGTCACACTGCGGGGGTTGACTCTGTGCATTTCTCACCGAATGGCACCCGAATTGCATCTGGAGCTGGAGATCATACAGTTTGTGTCTGGGATCTCAGTGGAGTTCTTGTTGCTGGCCCATTTAAAGGTCACACTCACTTTGTTCGATCCATTGCTTTTTCGCCTGATAGTACACAAATTGCATCTGGATCTGCTGACATGACAGTCCGAGTCTGGGATGCTCAGACAGGTGTTCTTGTTGCTGGCCCATTCACTGGCCACACTGATTGGATCCAATCTGTTGCTTTCTCCCCAGACAGCATGCAAATTGTATCTGGATCTAAGGATTGTACGGTCTGCATCTGGGATGCACAAACCGGTGCTCTTATTGCTGGCCCTATCACAGGTCATACTCACTGGGTGCAGTCCATTCATTTTTCACCTGATGGTACCCAGTTTGCATCTGGATCTTATGACAACACAGTCCGGCTCTGGGACGCTCAGACCGGTGTGCTTATTGCTGGGCCTCTCACAGGCCACACTAAAGCAGTCCACTCCATTCATTTCTCACCAAATGGTAGGCAAATTGCATCTGGATCTGAGGACAAAACAGTCCGTATTTGGGATATTGATGGTGCCCTTGATGCTGGACAATTCCCTGGCCATACAAAGACAGTTCATTTTGTTAAGTTCTCCCCTGATGGCACACAAATTGCATCCGCATCTTACGACAACACAGTTCAGGTCTGGGACAGTCAAACTGGAGCTCTTATTGCTGGCCCTTTTAGAGGCTGCACTGATGAGATCGAGTCTCTCCGGTTCATGTCAGATGGTATACATGTTGCATCTGGATCTGAAAACAACACATTCTGTGTCTGGGATGCTCACACTGGTGCACCTATTACGGGTCCATTTATAGGCCATTCTAACTTAATTCACTGTATACATTTCTCACCTGATGGGACACGAATTGCATCTGGAGCCAATGATCATATGGTCTGTGTATGGGATGTCAAAAGTGGTGCACTTGTTGTTGGCCCATTACAAGGTCATACCGGCTTTGTTGCTTCTGTTTGTTTCTCCCCAGACCGCACAAAAATTGCATCAGGGTCCTGGGACAGCACAGTCCGTGTCTGGGATGCTCAAACTGGTGCCCTGGCTGCTGGCCCATTCACTGGCCACACTTATGGTGTAATATCTGTCCAGTTCTCCCCTGATGGCACACAGATTGTATCTGGGTCCCGGGATTGTGCAGTCCGTGTCTGGGATGTTAAAACAGGTGTGTCTGTTGCAGGACCATTCATAGGTCACAGTGCAACTGTTAACACCGTAAAATTCTCACCGGATGGTATGCAAATTGCGTCTGGCTCTGATGACAGCACAGTACGGGTTTGGGATGCTCAAACTGGTGCCCAGGTAGCAGGGCCATTCACGGACCATCATGGCAGTGTTGTGTCTGTTGATTTCTCGCCAGATGGCAAGAAAATTGTATCCGGATCTACTGACAGCACTATCCGAGTGTGGCAGATCCCACATTTGACCCCGATCAATCCTTCCATTCAGCTAGCTCCTTTGTGTGGTGTTCTCACATTCAACTTCGAGTCAGGCTGGACCCAAAATGAAGCCGGAGAATTGATGTTTTGGGTCCCTCCCTGGATGCGCGAGGGATTGGCCCTCCCCCACAATACATTGGTTATATCTGTCAAAGGCGCAACAAATCTTAAACTTTGTCACTTCATCCACGGTACTGACTGGGCAAAATGTATTGATCACGAGTTTAAGAATTCTAGATAAACTGAACCAAGTGAGTCAATTCACTCCTCATTTGGACTGTGGTTTGATTGTTGTTTGGTTTCATAGTCAAGTACGGTTCTGGAGACAATCTGGCGCCAATGATTTCTCTTATACTTATGTAGATTGTGTCCCATTTTAATTGAGACAATTTGCACCGGCTTTTTTGAGGCAATGGAAAGATGTGTTCTGAGGTTATCGACTGTATACCCCAGTATTAGGGATTGCTTGGCCGGACACCTTTCGTATACTTGATCCGGCCTGAGGAAATGTACGAGCAATAACAAGCTCTATGAATTTACAGATGTTGGATGGATTCCCTCCGTTGAATAACAGGACAGGTGAGAACGAATTCAAACGAGCTGAGGGGGGGCAACATGAAGAGGCTTCTCTGGTTCTCGCGTCTTGAGGGAATCAAACCCTCGCTGGACACGTATGGGAAAGAAAACAATTGATATGTGATGTCCGATAGACCCGTGCTTGTCCTTCATGGGAGTTTGACCAAGTAAGTGGGCAGGATATCGACACGAATGAGCGACCAATATAGAGGCGCCGATTATCGAACTGGTTGGGATACATCTATGAAGGATGCGAGATAAGACACCGCTGAATATACTCATCCTTGCGTCACAAAAAGCGATATCGGCATCGGCAACCCGCTTACGGGTCCTGAGGGAATCGAACCCTCGTCGAGCAAATGCCTTGAATAATATCAAGTCCGCTTATGAGCGGCGCTCGGTGGTCGATGAACCTATTTTTTTGTGCGGCTTTTGAACCGGAGTAGGTGGTACGATCAGTGTATCTGGGAACGATGGGAACTTAGCCCAGAAAGAGCTTCGAATGGCGGCGAGGAAAAATTCAAAACGCACGATGACAAGAAGAAAAAAAACGGTTTCCCTCGCACCTATGAGTCCTGAAGGAGTCGAACCCTCTGCAACCACGGCGCTGATCAGATTCCGAAAGACTATGGGGGCTTGGTGGGCACAGGCTTTGTTCTTGCTCGAGATTTAGCGAGAATAAGGAGTGCAGTTGAGTAGCCAACACACTAATTGAGTGTCAGCGATATTGGAAGGAGTATACAGTATACATCGAAACCGCTGCCACAGAACCAAGGACCTATCAGAGACAAAACTCACATGTGGAAGGACTTGCTCTTCTGCTCTCGGTTGGCGATCAGGTTAGAAAGAAAGGCGGTGACTGAAAGAAAGAAATATTATTACTACCTAGGCCTGCGGATCAGAGCGACGAGTGTAGGTGTGAGATATGGAGCGCACGTTGCGACTTCGTGGAAAACAAAACATCGGTATTTTTACCGCATGGGTCTTGAGGGAATCGAACCTCCGCCGAAGACATGCGTTACACAGTGGAGATCGAACGTATGAGTAGTCTCGGTGGTCTACAGACCGGTTTTTGTGCTGTTTATCAGCGTGAGTGAAACATAGCTGTGTTGCAAGTCATGAACAGGAATGAATATCGAAAACGAATCTCTGACGCGATGCTGTTCCTGCAGTTGAATCGTCCGGTGAACGCGTGGGGTGGATGTATGGGGGAGGAAGATATCGAATACCTTTGAATGTACTCAACCTTCGGTCGCCAAAGACGTGATGGCCAAAAAAAGAAAGAAGGGATCAGGAAAAGCGTATGAGTCCTAAAGGAGTCGAACCTTCCCTGAGCGCCGAGATGGATGATACTCGGGTCAGGGCCAATCATTAGCACGCAGTTGCCGACGGACTCTTTTCTTGTCCCAGCTTTAGCTTGAATACACACCGGGAAGGGGCAGGTGAGTGGATTTTTGCAGAGTTCTACCAAGACACCGCTGCGTACTTACGTCTGGATAATTGGCCCGTGCTACCCGAGGAAGGGAATGGAGGAAAGGAGGGAATTTGATACTCAACCCGGCTTCCTGAGCGGTCAGGAACGGCAGACAGAGACATAAACGGACGGCCGTATGAGTCTTGGAGGAGTTGAACGCTCTTCGAGCGCGGGCAATGTGGTCGATCTCTTCAATGACTGCTGCTCGGTTGCCGATAGACCCTCTTGTCATACCCTTGAGCCATGCATACGACGCATCGCAGAGTTGGCGCGAGACAGTTGAGATGGTGGTGGTTCGAGACAAGCAGTCGGCCCGTCTACGGTCTCATTACCCGGTGGCTGTACACCAAGCATGTCGTCCTCCTCGTCGGGCAGCAGCAACGGCAATGGCGAGCAGCACCAACAGCCAATCCCGTCCTCGCCCCCGCCGACGTCCAGCACGCCATCTCCCTCATCCAAGCTGCCTACGCCCCCTCCGTCGCCACCGACCTCCGTCACCTCCCTCCAATCCGCGACGACGCTCAGGCTGGCAATGCAGCCCACGCCCGTAGCATAAATCCCTGCCGGCTTCGACGCAGACCGTGTGGCAAGGGGTGTATACTGGCTTCTTGCCGTCGCGGTGGACATCTTTTGCGCGGCAGTGCGCGCACGCGACTCGGAGTCTCCATACGCCAAAGAATGCAGCATTGATCTCAGTGGTGCGTCTTTGCAAGCCTCTTGCCTCAAATTTCATATGACTGGCTTCTGTTTTCTTGCTGTAGATTCCAAGTCGCTCTTTCGACGCCGTCCTCGCAACGGTACCTCGTCGTAATCCTCACAAACGGAGCTGCTCTGCGAGCTCCTTGTGCGCTCGCTCGTATGTGGGGATCCCGCTTCCCTGCGTGCCTTCTCCTCGCTTGTCGCCTGACACGAGATGCCCGCGCATTTTAGCTCCTGTGTCCCGTCTCCTATGCTCCATTGCATCCCCGCATCCTTAGCGTCTTCTACCGTTATCCGCCGATTCTGTGCCTCGATGTCCGTCCGCCTTCCCATACCCGACATTCCTGCTCTCCACCGTCCTCATAGCGCCGACTTCCCCGCACCGGCGCTCGAATCCAGTTCCACTACCCCAGGACAATGCGCGCTTGCACGCGCCGCAGCGCCATCCCCAACGCTTCGGCTCCCGGGGCCCACGCGTCTCTGCGCCGTCCTCCGCGAGCGGCTTCCTCCCTCGAGGACACTCGTCTACTCGTATACCGAAAATCCGGCGCTTGTGGTAAATGGGCAAGCCGGCGCGAGGTTGTGAATGTGTGAAGGTGCCGGGATTGCGCAAGACCACTAGATTGAAAGGATCTGGGATGCGGTGGGGCAGGAGGGATCATGCGTTACTACTTCGCCTATTGGTGCGTTGCGTTGTTTCGTCGTTTCATCCCCGCACTACTGCTTCCCCCGGGCGATCCTTTCCTCCATGTCCATGTCATCGCGCCGTCCCCTCACCCCTCCGCACCTTCCCCTTCCGCCTCATCACCGCGCTAATGCTAGTAACAGATGTATGCACCTGAATACACGCACGCACGTCTGACGGACGGAGTCCAACTGCTTACCCCCGCTGCGGGACATGCGGATCTGTTTACAGGTGCGTTCGTTCGCTTCTTGATTAACACCCGATCTCTGGGCGTGGATGTCTATGGCGTCGCATCTCCGTCGCTGCATCTCTGCATCTCTGCGTCGAGATTGGATTTCCTTTTTTGGACACCTATTTTTTTTTTTTTTGGGGGGGGGGGATCTCGTGGACGCAGTGTTTCAAAGCCCGCTCTCGATTCCTTACTCCTTTTGTTCTTCGCGCGTCGTGTCTCGTCAGCTAATCACTGATTTTCCTTTCTTATAGACGTGCCGACTGCCATCTACGCGATCTGTAACGCGTGCACATTAAATTTAAATCCTTCCAGTACACGCAGAGGCACATGCAGCGCAGGTGTACAGGTACGTCTTTGGCTATTTGTTACGACTCCCACCTAATTGACTTGTCTCGTCTCAAGTTTCCTCCGCTGTCCTCTTGATCTGCATCAGTGTTTGTACCAAATTCCTTGGCACTTGATCGGACTTGAATTGACTTGACCTCTTGATCTCAAGTTCACAAGTCCTCAAGTCCTCAAGTAAATTATATTTCATCTATGTAATAAATATCTGATACATCCAACTCGACTACAAACGGGTCTCATCTCATCTGCTCCTCTCCCTTTCTGCTCTGGAACCTTGTCCTGCGACGGGATTGAGTCGGGAGCAGCTTCGAATGAAAGAAGGAAGTACATACCTTGGGAGCAAAAAGATGATCGCGCTCTCCCGACTCTCCACGCTCAACAAAGGCCGAGGTGCGCGCGCGGACGTTCGTCCTCGTCAACCTCCCGTCGCTCACGACTCCGCATAATGGACACATGCAAGTCCGCAGCGCGCCTCCCTCCTGCGCATATCGTTTCATACGCGCAGCTGCGCCCGCCGTCATCGAGCTTACGTGCATCGGGGGGTGCGATAGACGGGCGGCGAGACTAACTCGCGCATTCGGGGCGAGTCGCAGCACAGGCCTCGGCCTGATGATGCGCGCGCAATACGGGCAGAGGAGTGCATGGGGTGCGGGGACACGACTCTGTACGCGCGCGCAGAAAGGAGAGGGAAAAGAGGTGCGTACCTCAGATTTTCCATAGATCGGCGAGTGCGCGCGCTCTTGCAGAGCAAGTGAGGGAACCGGGCTGTCCACGCGACAAGGGAGGTAGGCGATGGGAACGATGAACGTGTCGGCGAGCTGCTACGAGGAGACTATTCTCCAGGACGCAAGGCGGGCGCGAGTATATACAAAACACGGACATTACTTACATTTTCAAACCCGGTACATTTCAATCAGACACGGTACATTCTGCATAATGTACCGTGTTTGAGATCAAACCCGGTACTTTCCATATTGGAATGTACCGTGTATCGGCACAGCGGCTGACGCCCCATTTGGATTGTAGCACGTGTGCGATCCCCTGCTTACCCATCTTCTTTGCAAAATAGGATTCCGCCCCAAAACTACCACTGACGGAGCCCGCCATCAAAACCACTGACGGAGCCCACCCCGAATACCACTGACGGAGCCCCGGTTTCTACTGCGAACGGAGCCCGAAACCAACCACTGACCGAGCCCAACTTTTTTGTTTTTTACCACTGATGGAGCCCAACATTGGAGCCTCACTTTTCACCCGATTCTGAGTCTTACCATTGTGTACAGAACTAAGTAGAGCTATGCATGTAGACTCTAGCAAAATATATAAAGCAAGTATGCAGAAGTTGAATGAACATAAGCTTTGTACGCTAGCGCGTCGCATGGCGCTCGCTTCTACGAGGTAACAAAGATGGAACGATTTCCGAAGACTGCATGCTAGCAGGAGTCGGAGTCAAGGGGGACCTGTTTGCTTGTTCTTGAGTTTTTGCTTTAGCAGAGGGGTTACGGACGGCGTACATCAGACTTCCAGCCTGATTTTCGGGTGTAGTCGCTCTTTGAAAATTAGTACACGGAATCATGGCTTCTAGTGCTACACATCAGACATGGGCCAGGTAAGCGGGACGGAGCACGGAAATCTTATTCAAGGTAGGGTTATGATGTCTTAAATGTTGGGCTCGGTCAGTGGTAGAAAATATAAAAGTCGGGCTCGGTCAGTGGTAGAGAATGCTAGAAGTCGGGCTCGGTCAGTGGTAGAAATTGGTAAAAGCCGGGCTCCGTCAGTGGTAGGACATGCTCAAAAAGCGGGCTCGGTGAGTGGTGGGAAATGGGCTAGGTCAGGACTTCGGTTGGGCTCGGTGAGTGGTTGGTTTCGGGCTCCGTTCGCAGTAGAAACCGGGGCTCCGTCAGTGGTATTCGGGATGGGCTCCGTCAGTGGTTTTGATGGTAGGCTCCGTCAGTGGTAGTTTTGGGGCGGAATCCTATTTTGGATCTTCTTTTCCTCCCACCACCACCCTCGCTGCCTCTCGCCGTCGACGCGTCAAAAGCGCGTCAAAAGCGCGTCGAAATGCCTGCCGATGCTGAACCACGATCAAAACACGCGCCTGCCGACCAAAAATACCTTGACAGCCTGTCCGCCCGTCAACTGATGGACTTCCGGAACTATGTACGTCTTCACCGCGCTGTTAAGGAGGGCTTCTTACGCGTCTGACCAGCTCTTTAATCCCACGTACATCGCCCAAAATGCCGCCAAATTCCTCGACCATGAGTGGGTCGACATTGGCGAACTTCGGAAGTATTTGCACCACACGGTCGCAATCGCGCCTCCCACACGCGTCAAACTCGAAGCCATGGCGCCGTTCGTAACCCCCGAGCCAGCTGGCGCTGTGAAAACAGAACCTGATGGAAGTACTGTCCCACAGGCGGTGCCTGAAATCAAGCTGCGCGCGCTGAATGGTGCGTACATATCCGGTGCTTCTATTCTTTCTGGTCTTGACTTTTCTCAGTTTTTGAGCTCCTCTCGGACTCGGATTCGGAGCCTGACGCCGCTGATTCGGACGTCGAGGTCATTGCCACGCTTCAGCCTAACTCTCGGTCTTCCAGTGTGGCCCCGCTGACCGGTATGTGGTTTATTTTCAACGGGATCTTTTGTTCCAATGTGATTCCTCTAGATCCTGATCCCTTCACTGATGACGATGAAGCCGCCACATCGCTGTCCTCAAAAACACCTGGTGCGCAAGTTTGTCTTGTCTATTTCCGCCGCTCATATTCCTAGATGGGGATTATCATAGTGATAATGATTTCGACGCCAACCAACCGTCCGAAGGCCCCAAAGATGGTAAAGACGATGCTAGCTCACCTCTGATTCAACGCTGATTTTGTTTGTCAGATGACACCTCCGATTTGGAAGAATCCGATACCGTGTGGCAAGACGACTGCACATCGTTCGTGCGCATTGGGAAGTTTCGCGTAAACCAGAGGCTAAGCGTCGAGCGTGTCGAGTATCGTATGGGCCCGGCAGTCATTTATCCGATCCTTCGCACTCCTACCGCTATTGTTGTTAACCTTGTTAACACGACATATCGAGACCCCAGCACCCATCAGTTGTATTCATTGAACACGATCATCATGAATGCTGTTTGTCTACAGTTCAAATTTTTACTGTGTTGATTCTGACTGTCTTGCAGGATAACGACTCGTGGGAGTGGTTAGGGGGTTCTCGCAAGACCGTCAAAATCATTTTTGAACACGGAAAGAAGGCTATCGACTGTAACCGGATTCGCTACCGGTGCAAAGGTGCGCCCGCCTGCAGTCAGCTTGATCCTGCACTTCGAAGTGTCCAACGCTTCGAATTGGATCCTGCCCCACGCAACACCGTCATCGCAGCGCAGCAAGAGACCCGACGTCGAGAGGGAAACACACAAGAAGAGCGGGTTGCGATGTGAGTCCGCTTTCGTTTATTCGCGATTCCTTGCATAATCCTGTTGCCAGATTTTTGACGCACATACGGGGCACGAAATGCCTGGCCATCGATTCGCTGGGGAACAAATGCCGCGGGGGACCGGTTTTGAAGGCGAAACGTGAGGTATGTGGTCCAAAACACCAGCTGTTACATCTCCGACCTTTCAACCCGGTAGGGTTCTTCGCACGGTCAACAATATTTTGTCGGGTGCAGCGGTTGGACGCCCAAATTCAGACAAAATCACCGCTTCCACAATATTCCGGACAACGTCGACGAAAACCTCCTTGCGAACGCTCTGGCGGGCCGGCCGCTGAGTGATGATCGCACCAAGGATACACCACCTTGCACCGGTATCGTTCATCCGCATACCGGACTGAGAAAGAAAACCTGCCGTGCGATTCTTTTCTATCGGATTTTCATCTTACTCGTTCCTTCGTAGCGCACGCTCACATTGTAAACGGGATGCAGGTGCGGGGCACGATTCAAGCCTATCCCTGCGATGCCCAGCGTACGATCTTTGTCCCCGCGGACTCGTCAATTCTCAAAGTGCTTATCGTCCACAACGCCACCGGGCATAATCACCCGATGCCGGCTCTCACTAAGGTATCGTTTGGCCACAAGGACACGTACCGGCAATGCATCAAGGCCAACGGCGTCCTCGGAGCCACTGTGGCCAAGGTTGACAACGGTAATCTGGCAACCTCTGTTTTATTTCTTGGCTGACATTCATTGCAGCGCCATCGACTATACAACTCCTCCAGGGAAAGACCCTAGCGGCTCACGCTCCCCCGCTTCACAATAAGCATGTCAAGCAAGACTTGCTGCACGCTGCGAAGCTAGAAAAATATCCCAACGGTCTCGGTGTCGAGGGTAAGTTACGGTCGTCTGCGCCTCCATATCCATTCTCACGTTTGCTAGCCATCCGTCCGATTTTTCACGCGGAGTTAACCAAGCCACTCCCTGAGCGCTATATCCACAGTTACGTCGAGACGAAAAAAGGCGAGAAGATTATTGTGACCTTTGTCCCTTACCTATTGAAGCTGCTCGACGATCCCGGGGTCACGTCGTTTGACGGGGATGCCACTTACAAGGGGATCGAGGGCAAGCTGAACGAGTGGGAGCTAAGTATATTTGCCAAGGTTGTTCAACGCGGTTCGTACTTTTTATTCGAAGAGATATTTCGGTACTTACCACTCGTAGCCGCATCCATTCTGCGTGCCTATATCGACGGCGCAAGTACAGATTTCTTCGAGGCTCTCTTTGACGAGCTTCAGCGGGTCAAGCTCATGGTAACGGCGAAACCCATTCCACTCAAAAAATTCGTCCGCGGCGGTAATCTCCTTGTTGCAAACCTGGACATGGATGGTGCACAGGCTATCAGCCTGTGTCGCTCGGTCATGAAGTACAACGATGTCGAGTACAGCGGCATTGCTAACGATACCCCGCCCGAAGAGATCGCGTCAGAATTCATTAAGCTATGCTGGAGACACGGAAAAGAGTACGTCGCGCTCTTGCTTGTCACGCTGTACTGATTTTCTCTCAAGGCCCATTCACGACTTCAAATCGCTTGTATCTGCCGAGCAGTACGCACGCATTCAAGACGTCTTTTATATTGACTCCAAAGAGTCGCTCCAAGACTTCTCTACTTTCATCTATGGATTGGGTCATAAGAAGATCTCAGGTGAGTTTTGAATTGACCCTTGCATCGTCTACTCACTGCCGTCCACCACATAGATTGGTGGAGGCATAAAGAGATGCACGCCTGGATTATCCCGTCCATCGTCAAGTCCCAATCACGCATTCCCGCGGACGTATGGGACTCGACTCCTTCCACGACGAACACCAATGAGGCTCAACATCACTGGACTAATTCGCAGACGGGCATACGATTGACGCCGGTCGAGGCGCTGGAAAGGTGAGTAAATATTATCGAGATCTTGTTTTCCATTGACCACTCTTTAGCCGGCGGCAAGTCGACGAGAACGTTGCACAAGAAATCAAGATGTCGCTAGAAACGGGCATCCTCCCCAACCACAACAACGAGTTATCCCATCGCATGGCACGCAACGGCCAGCGCCAATCTGCTGCTGCCCGCCGGGCACGCGAGTCCAGCGAGGCCAGCGATATCTCAAAAGATCTGCAGCTCAAGATAGCGGCCTCAATTGCTGCGACGAAGAGCCTCAAGGAGCAGCTAAAGGCGACTAAACCCAGTAAGCAGGGGAAGTCCAAGCGAAGGCACCCATTCTCTCTGCGAGCTCCAGCGGACGCGTCAAGACGGCGCGCACGCGGACAGGTAACTCCAATCAACCTTCGAGACATTGATCTAACTATTTTTTTAGACACGCCTATACAAACGGGGCAGTCCGAGTCCGACAATTCTTCGACCACCGCCAACGCACCAGGAGGCGCCACCGCCACCAGCTGATTGTGGGCAAACTTCGGTCGACCACACATTCGGATTCGAAGACAATGACTTCGACTCATTCTTGGCAAGTCTCGGCGGCGCAGAGACGGATCTGGCCTTTTTTGCACAGGATACATCCATGGGCCAGCTCTCGTCGTACGATCCCGCACTGGATCCCACCATCTTCGGCTTTGCGGGTGACGATTTTAACGCCCTCATTCCCACCAACGCTGGTCTGCCTTTCGCAGCTCCTTTTGACGAGTCCGCGATGATCTACGGGTACTCTGGTGCGTTCCCTGACACCACCACTCCCTCCCTCGCCGCGTCTACTGGCAGCTTCGCTCGGGCTGTACCATTCGAGAGCCAACTCCCCTCATTACCCCCACCTCCATCTGATTCGCCGCCGGCTGCGGAACCTCGAACCGGAACCATCCAGAAGTCACGACGTGTTCGAAAGGAGGTTGATGAGGCAAATATCATCACGTCGACGCGCTCCCGCGCTCCAACGGCACGTAAGCGCCTTGCAGACGGTGAGGATTCAGAGCAGCCCCGTAAAAAAGCGAAGAGCACATGAGGTAGATCTTCTTGTTCTCAACTTAACTTCTACTTCTGACGTGACGATTCTCCAGGCACACACCGGCAGTTTTATTTATAAAAATATCGTAGCGTTGTCTATCTGTGTTGGTTCGGTGATGAATGTGATATATTATATTGTTTCGCATATCCCAAGGTGGGGGACAGAAAGCTAAGGGCTGTTACACCACCATATTTGCTTGGATTCATCCTACAAACATTTAGAAAGTAAAATGAAGTGTGCAAGTGTCTTTACGCATCGGCAGGAACAGCGAAGATTTTTGGCCAATAGGTCACGTGTGCTTTGTCGAGGTGCAAAAAGAACATGGGGGGTCCCATGGAAAAAATCCCAGACCCACTCATTAATCTTGACAAATACCCATGGTGAATCCCTCCCCAGGTATAAGAACGGAGGTCAACGGGGCACTTGTTGATATTGCTGAAGTGTTAAGCGTGGCGTGGGAGACCACCATCACGGCAATCACCCTGCATGCGGCTCAAATGTACCGTGCTTTCAACAAACCCGGCACATTCCCTACGCAATGTACCGGGTTTGAAGGGAATGTGCCGGGTTTGAAGGGAATGTACCGGGTTTGAAAAGGTAAGTAATGTCCGAGTTTTGTTAATCCCGGGCGGGCGCCGATGACGTTCTTGTATGCGACGGAGGAGGTTTTGCTCTTCGGCGGTGAGCTTCTCGTCGGACGAGACAACGCGTTTCATGTTCTCGAGTATCTCTGCGGCATGTGATGAGAGGGTGGCACCGAATGAAAGGAGGGAAACGTACCTTCGAGCCGGTAGACGGCTCGTCTTCACGGGATCCAGGCATCTGTGGAGGACGTGTCAAAGCGCGACTCGACGCGTACGGAGCGTGAAGGACGTACGGTGGATGCGAGGACGTTCGAGCTAGACGGAGAGGACGATGAGCTCGCTGTGGAAGGCGGCAAGTGCGTGAGTCGGAGAAAAATTCGTCCAAGTCATTCAAACTCCGACACACGTGATGTTGGCATTGCGTGATTTGATGGCTCCACGATGGACGTCTCCTGCTTTCGCCCTAGGCTTGTCCTTACGAATACAGCGTAGTACGAATCGCCTCGGAGTTTGAATGAAATGATGGGTGTCCGTTAGGGTCTTTCAAAGACCGTGATCCCCTCAATTCTTCGCAGGTATCATATTTCGATCAACATGAAGTGCCCTGATTTTTTTCCTAGAATTTAAGAGAGGTAATGAAGGAGCTTGGAGCACTTCATTTTCATGGTTTTTCGGTGAAATTGATGGGAGTGATAGATTGCTGATATCTTGGCGTGTCATTTTTCAAACTCCGAGGCGATTCGTACTACGCTGTACTTGGGCTTGAGGGCCATTGCATGCGCATGGCAGACCGAGTTTGGTTCTTTTTGAATTTTTTTTTCAGTGTGCGTGTCGAGGCAAGGCAATCAGAGCCACCTTGGTCATATCCTTGTCATTCAGCTATAAGTACCATAATGCTACCTGATGCCCATAGCCTTGCTCACCCTCGCCCGAGCTGCGCTCGGCTCGAGTTCGCTGGGTAAAGACTGCTGTCCTTGCTGCTGTCCAAGAAATGATTTTTCTGAGACATTGCTTTTTGCTCACCCTTGCCCGAGCTCGCCGGGCAAGGTGCGGAAAGCAGAAGACTGAAAAATTATTGAACGTTGAATCTGCGTTGAACCAATGATTTACTGAGAACGGCTAAGTGTAAGGCCGGGATGACTAAAGATGACTAAAAAATAAGGGAATGGTCAGACAAAACAGTAAAGTAACCGCATTGAGCACCAAAAACACACGATAATTCCCTTATTAGGGTAAGTTTCCAACACCTTTGAACAACGTCATCGCTGCGAAAAACACCTACTCTGGCGCTAAAGCTGTGCATAACCGAGTTAAAAATAAATTTTTAAACTCGGAACTCGTAAGTTCCAGCCTCTCCAGTATACATTCATAACGCCCTCCGGGCACCCCTGGTACCTCCTGACCGACCAATACCCCGTTGCTAGTCCCCAGGATCCAGTCGTATTTGAGTACAATTCCACTCAGTCGTACGCCGCTCAACCACTCCGGCATAACAATATCAAGGAAGCATTATTCAGGTGAGTTTGACCCTGATGCAACAACAGGTTTGATATGTACAAGGCTGGGGGAATTGAGCCTCAGCCTGGGGGGGGGGGCAGGACGACTCAAGGACGACTCTCTGCATTGCTTTAGGACAATCGAGTTGTCATCGAGGCAATATTCTAAACAGTTGTTGAGTTCACGCTGCACAGATATAATGTGCAGGACGCCGTCATGATTGAGGGGGAATTGGTTTTTGATTGGTTTTGAGGTCCGGATGTGTGGCCGTGGACGGTAACCAGAGAAGACGCCGTCATGATCGAGGCAAATTGCATTTTTCAGGTTTTGGACATCGGGATGTGTGGCTATGCTCGGACATCACCGACGGCATGTCTCGGATCTGATCAAATAGGAATTTTTTTCGGTAGACCTGGTCCCTAGGTCGGTACCAGGAATCATCTGAACGATTATCTTCAGATTTTCGTTATACGGAGAGGCTGGACAACGAGCCTACTTTCGCCCCTCATCTCTCCTGCCCGGGGCCCTCATCCTCTCCCCATGCCCGTCCTTCCAGGTCCTTCCACCTTACCCACTTCCCAAAATACTTGGTCCCCGGATTCTGGTTGACTCATTCAAGCGTTCTCTGGGTTATTTGGGACTTGTATCGCAAGAAGACTGACTCTGTACTGCAAGAATTGCAAGCTCGTTCTACTCCCTGTTGAGGTTTCTTACTGCCCTGGAACCTCACTATCCTCAACCACATCAAGTCCTCGCCCGCTATACCATCAATCCGCGTGCGCTGCCTTCTTCAAAAGCCGACCCCTTTGAAGTGTATCGACATCCTCGATAATGCACGCCCCCAATACGTGGTACTGACACTTCACGTAGAACCTTAGGGGCCGCTTTGAGGCCGGCTTCATCATGGCAGTCGCCGCCCCGCTTCTCAAAGTCGGCCGCAGCAGCGGTACGTCGTCTTCTCTTTATATATTCACGCTCTGACGGCCTCAGGGAGAACATGCAGCAGCCCCGCGGGCCCGGCGTAGTCAAAACATCCTCGAGCTTACTGTGCGTGTGTCCGCTGATTCCCATTTTCGTTCACTGATCACCCCGCAGTTTAAACCCACTTCCGCATCGTCGTGTCCTATCCCGCATCGTACTTCGCGTCCCCCATACCCCACCCGTAGCTACATTATTCCCACCCGTCCCCTGTCCTCACGCCGCCCCAAACATCGAAAGAACCGATCCCTGTAGTCGTTCACGTACAATACGTACAGCCCGCCATTTTATTTATGCAAACAATACTACTATTGTCCTATTTTTTTTTTCTTGAATGGGACTTGAGTACTTGAGCACTTGAGGCGATCAGAATTCCGTGGACTTGGGTGAAATCGGACCTAGCTGGATCACTTGTCACTTGGGGCCTTTATCGGCCGATTCCAAGGCCGATCAAGTTTTTTGTAGAAAGTCTGATGTGGTGTAGTAGAGCTAGGTCTAGCAGAGTAGCATCGAGATCGTGATCCAGCTACCACGCGCAGAGCGTAAGACGGCCGCGGAGACGATGATGCCTCCGACTCATTTTGCTGCGACTTCGGGTAGAGCGGGGCGGTGAGTCGTGCCTCTCTATTTTTTCGATTCCCGGTATTGACGCACGCACCAGCAGACCCAGACGCCGCTCATTCTTGTGGAGAGCGTGATGCACACGGCAGACGCGCGCGCGCTCGATGAAGCAACGGTGTCGGCGCTGAGGCGGAGTGTGTATGCGCCGTAGGGAAGACTGTGCGTACGGGGCTTCTCGACACGATCGTGGTGTTGACGAGGGTGTAGCGCGCGGACGTGGAGATCGGGCAGGTACTTTCAGTTTGCCTCTTCGTTTCATCGCAGCTCGTGCTCATTGACTGTGTAGGCGCTGTCAACGAGCGCTTTCCGCCATCGCGGTGCTGCGGGCAGTGGGAACCCTCACCTAAGGAGCCTCCACTTTGGTCACGTGCGGGACCTCTTAGGTACCTTTCTCTGTATGAGCTAAAGGTACCTAAGAGGTACCCCTCCGTCGGAGGCTCCCAAACCAACTATTTTTGGTTGGTCCTGCGGCTACCTTTTCCGGCCTCCCCGGCACTAATAATATGTCACGGAGCGCGGCGGGGCGGCTCTTTTCAATTTGTGGTGGCCGCCTATAGTTGTCAAAACATTGATTGCGGCACAGAAAACCGTTTGAAGGCTGTTAAAAAGACTCTGTCCAACAAGGTCCAACACCATATAGCAGAATTTGAAGAAAGTAGCCGTAGTATGAGTGACAAGATATTCGAAAGTCAATGGAGGCCACCGTGTGTCGCGCCTTTGACCCTCCATTGGCCTATAGCTGCCTCGCGGCCTAGCTCGAGAGCATGAGA
The DNA here is from genome assembly GCA_029449255.1 of Mycena polygramma. Taxonomy (NCBI): domain Eukaryota; kingdom Fungi; phylum Basidiomycota; class Agaricomycetes; order Agaricales; family Mycenaceae; genus Mycena; species Mycena polygramma. The sequence goes on from JARKID010000042.1 coordinate 415,498, forward strand.
TAGTTAGCTACCTCATTGGTTTGCAAAAATCGGCAACCGAAACAGAGACGACAAGTCCAGAATCACAGTGGAGGCCACCGACACAGAACATGGATACAGGTTGAAGTTTGGTTGAAGTCGTAATAAGTTGAACCGTGGGAATTCCCTGTTAAGTCCTCGGAAGAATTTAATTTTTCGACCGGCAGCCCCAGGTATGAGCTTCAGTAAATTGGCTATCGTCGGACGGAGGGCACCATCAGATGCTGGATGGTTCTCTGACCAAGGGAGAGCCACCGGAACGGATGTGACCCTTGGTTGGCATGCCCTCGATTGAGAACTTATTTGAACGGCTCGAGGATCTGTCCAGATGAAGCTGAAAGCAGGCCGCCAGTGAAAACGAAGGTGCCTTCTCAGCAACCCGCACCACCGGAACACCACAAAGATTATGTTCAAATGTGAAAGAGCGTGCTGCGGGGCGGCGCTCGGAGAAAACATACGTGATTGCAATGGGCTTACTTTGTGCTCATCCTCCATGCCTCTGTGCCTCCATTTTTCAGGCCTCAATTTGTATGCCTCCCCTCCCTCCAGCTTCAAGGCCTCCGCGCCGCCATCCCACCAAGTCTCGGTCATTCACGTAACGGCGATCAACCAATCGGATCGCGAATAAACATCGGTGGAATCCGTTTTTTTCATGTTTTACCCAAACCTTAGGTTCCGACCGGCAATAAAATACACAGATTGGTCTTTACTATTGCCCGATGCCTGATCATTTTAATCTACAATTTTAGGAGTCTTGTATGCTCGGTATTTCGTGTGTACACGGTCTGAACCAGAAGACATACTCGGTTTCATTACAGGTTCGACTTCAGCATGCACCTACTTCAGACATCCGCTCGGCACTGTTGGTGTCTTACCTTCTGGTGATCCAACGGACTCACAATACATACTGCATGCCAGCCCCAAAAATCTGTTCGTCCATGCTGGCTCGACACTAAGAATTCTGAACGGTGGCCTCCAGAAGTCGGATCCACCCTGCGAATCTTACAAGCTGATCGTAAACAGGGCTGCGAAGTGAGACGCGGAGACTCCCTGTTTGCATCAGTGGTTGGAAATCTTTTGTTGCTTACTGCTACCGCTTAAATGGTCGAGCTGGTGGCCTCCACGCATCCGGCATATGTATGTACATCGATGGTAAACGAGCAAGTGAACATACTCACATTTCAACCCACGGCCTATTTGCAACACCGTCTTCCATTCGCAGAATCAGGATCTGCTTATCTGTCATTTCCCATCGCCAACATGGTGGCCTCCATGACAGGCATACACGCCGTTCAAACCACGCTACCGCGGGCTACTTAGCCGCTAAAAATCCAACATCCGGATCGATTAGTACAAGTGCTTCAATCCGTGAGGTGGACTTGTCGGGGAAGTAGACTGGTCGGTGAACACCGGGCCAATTTGTTCGGCTGATATCAACGCTGGGTGCATATAATCCGGTTTTTGAATGCCAAAATTCTACCTCGGACTGCGTCTAGCTGTACAACCGTCGGATCCACTGAATGTTCTCTTTTCTTGCGAGGAAAGGAGGCCTCCACACAAATTGCACAATGCCCTAAACAGGGCAAAAACAGGGTGCGTACAACTAGACGGAGTACAATGATCCCCAATAGTGGTTCTCTTCACCGGAAATGCCTCGGCAGTCGCTTCAGGCCCGGGGAGGGGTCAATGGCAGGACGCGCGGTGGCCTCCGTTCCCCTTGAAGACGTGGTGATATTGTTTTTCTCGAACTTCGACCATGATATGGTGTTAAAGTATCTTCTTGGAGCATTTAGAGGATTCCAACATATCCCGCTACAGAAATGAGTGTTCTAACACACATAGGAGGCCACCATGGATCGAAAAAATGCCGCCCCGCCGCGCTCCGTGACATATTATTAGTGCCGGGGAGGCCGGAAAAGGTAGCCGCAGGACCAACCAAAAATAGTTGGTTTGGGAGCCTCCGACGGAGGGGTACCTCTTAGGTACCTTTAGCTCATACAGAGAAAGGTACCTAAGAGGTCCCGCACGTGACCAAAGTGGAGGCTCCTTAGGTGGGAACCCTCCTGCTGTGGCGTCGTGCCGTACGGCGCGCACTTCCCACGTCGATCTTTATCTGCCCTGCTATTGTTCACCGGTGATTTTCCGTGCTGACGATTCTGCGCTCCACGAAAGCAGGACTTGCAAGGGTCTGTTGGGCCGAGCACGGGCAACTTAAATGTATGTGCTCGCGGGGCGTTCGATTCCCCCGCAGACCTATCCGTACTCCGAATTCTATCTTGTCTTTCTGCGGTGTTTTTGCTTTGTTTGGCCCGCGGATACCGGCCTGTAGGCAAATCTATTTTATTCTGCCTTGCGTGGCCAGTTGCGTTTCCACTCGTTTCCCATGGCTTCTTGCTAATCATCTGCCTGCCGTACCAATAATTGTGTTTGCGTTGATTGACAATGATTCATTATCGGGAGGAATACGTCCGACGCAGCTCGTTAATCCGCTCAATCTGCCCTCCAATCGGAGGCTGCATTCTTGTAAACCCTTCTACGACCGTCCTTTCGTATCATTGGTCTGCTCGACCACATTCTATCGCAAGCTTGTCACACTCTCGCTGACCTTGATCAGTTTTTTTCTCTCTCTCTTTCTCTGTTGATTGTCGTCGTCTCTGGATTAATCTATCTATTCTTGTGGTCCGGCTCGGCATCACGACACTTGTCAGCTGCCATCGGGCTGTCACGTATATTCTTGGTGACATGCAACGTTGTCGCAACGTGGCCCTCCTTGTCCGCTACACTCATGTCGTCCCCCTAGTATGCCTGGATCCATCTCCTGGGCTCACATTAACCTCTCTGTAGTTCACTCTTGTGAAGAAATCTCATGGAAACGCCCACTCCACCGCAAGAAGCCCAACCTCTTTGTTGTCATTCGCCAGGATGGCCAAGTTCAGCGGACAGCTGCCAAGAGGACCCTGGCCCCGCAGTGGGATCATCTCTGCAACTTGTGAGCTCATACACGCATCCTATTCTTTGTCTCTCACTTTTTACCCCCCGCATAGCTCGTCAGATTCCGCCATCACTCTGCAGCTTTGGCATGATTCACTGCTGCCATGCAAGGATGTCTGTCTCGGGGTCGCAAAGATTGAAGAACCGTTGAATGTGACAAATTTTGACACCGAATGTGCGCAGCTTAACATCTGTTTCCTTCTTGTGTGTACTACTGATCCCTTTCAAAGTCACGAGACTCCCATTGACTGGCGAAGATCAAAAGGCGAAAGGAAATCCTACCGGAATACTTCTTGTTCGCTTTGTGCACAACATCGAGACTGCTCCTATGGCAATTGAGCATGCACAGCAGGATGTTCAGAAGCTGACACAATCTTCTGATCTTGCGGAAAAGGTCGAGAATTACTTGGGCTTTAGGGCCATTGCATGCGCATGGCAGATCCGAGTTTGTTGCTTTTTTTCAGCTTTCTACATTACTGCAACTATTTTACAGCTACTTATTCTGACGGCTCGCCCTCGCCCGAGCTTCGCTCGGCTCGAGCTCGCCGGGGGGCGGGGGTTTCCAGCTCTCATGTCAACTGTACCCAATGATTGAAGGTCAAACAGAGGCCGCGGCCAAAAAGCACAACGGGAAGTTTTGAGTGAGAAGGGCAATTAAGATCAAGAAGAGTCAAGAGATATGACACATCATAGTCAGCTGAAATGACTGGACTACTATAAGGGGTGAAAAAAACCCACGGAAATTCCCTTTTCGGGTAACGTTTCCACCACAAGTCTTCTACGTCATCGACACAAAACACCCTCACTTTGGCTGTAGAAATGGAGGTAAGACCGAGTTAAAAATACATTTTTAAACTCGGAACAAACCAGTAGTGGAGACATTTCAGGAAAGGCTGAGCATGATCATTGCCAAGCTTGAAGTGGTTGTTCATATTGGAGACGAGCTCGCAAAGGTAAGTATTCTTCTTCTTCTCATGGGTTTCTCTATTTATACAGTTCAAGATTCACCCGTATGCAAACATTGCTTGGAAGGTTCTGACTTCAGTCTATCAGGTTTGTCATACACTTTCTCCTGGTCCATGCTAACCAGAGAACCAGGCTGTGAAAACAGAGCAAGAGACAGAGAAGAAGCTCCACAAGCTCGTGGATACCATGGTCTCTGTGTATTCATTCACAGAAGAAACTGATGCTTTACCCCAAAAAATCAAAAGTCTGGAGGATAAAGTTTTTGCTATAGTCAAGCAGACGGTTGAATGTGCCCTGTTTATTCGCGAATATAGTGGACACGGGTTTACCAGTATGTGGCATTGCAATGTGATTTTTCAACATCTGATTTCTGTATAGCTCGTACCATCCGAAACACATGGGACAATGTTGACAAGACAATCGATGATCTGTCCGACACATTGGTGAAACTGAAAGCTTCGCTTGAAAGCACCTTGACTGTGGAGGGAATATTCTTATCCATGCAAGGCATATCATTATCTACTCAGATTCTCCAAAAGGTTGATAGCCTAGGTCTGTGTTATGGTTCCTTCTTCCAAAGCCAGGTGGTTATAAAGATTTCTAGTGCAATCAGATGCCCTGAAGACCCTCAATCCAGCAGAAATGAATGCTGCATCACGTCTGCCATGTTTACAAGGAACCCGTGCACACCTATTGGATGAAATCACAGAGTGGCTCACAGTCTCAAATGAGGCTAGCAGCATCCTGTGGCTCACTGGTGTTGCAGGCTCGGGCAAAAGCACAATCACAACATCAATCTCATTATCTTTCCGTGGACTACATCGTCTTGGTGCCTTTCTATTCTTTGACAGGAACAACCCCTCGCAAAGCCATCCTAATGGTGTCATCCGTACCTTGGCTTATTTGCTGGCACGCAGCAACGCCCACATTGCCTCTGCAATCTCTGCTGTGATTCAGACTGATGCTGAAATCATCAACTCCCCTCTCCAGACACAATTTGAAACCCTGCTCCTGAAACCACTATCTTCCGTGGCACATCTAATACAGGGCCCGATTCTTGTCATCATTGATGCTCTCGATGAATGCGGTGACCCGGCCTCACGGAGAACCCTTCTTTCTGTGATCTCCACTGAGTTCCCCAAGCTTCCTCCTCCCTTTCGTTTTCTCATAACCAGTCGGCGTGAAGCTGATATCAGCAAGTCCTTTGCCTCTCGTTTTATTGAACAGTCTGTAGGAATAACTAATAGTGCTGAGGATGTTCAGCGTTTTATCTCCCACGAACTTCAGCGCATTCAGCAAGACAATGAATTGGGAACAACATGGCCAAAAGAAATCCAGAAACAAACTGTGATAAATCTTGCTGGTGGTCTTTTTATTTGGGCAGCAACTGCTATCAAATACATTGATGGATACCGGCCAAATGACAGAATAGAAACTCTGATCACCAACAATTCAACATCTCTTGATGATCTATATGGCTTCACCCTCCGCAACTCAGCCTCATGGGATGACAAAAGATTTGCAAAAGATGCTTGCGATGTTCTAGCATGCATTGTCTGCGGCAAGGTGCCTATGACAGATACAACCATTGATGCCCTCCTTGGTGCAGGTTGTTCCAGTGCTGATGTGCTAAAATATCTGGGATGTGTTGTGCAATGGCAGCCTGGCAGTGTTGCTCGCATACTCCATGCCTCTTTCGCAGACTATCTCTTGGATGATTCCCGCAACAAGGGAGAGTCCTGGGCAGTGGAAATGCGGACTGCACACCAGACCTTGAGCCTGGGATGTTGGCAAATTCTAAAGACCCGGCTCCAGTTCAACATATGTGGTCTTGAGGACTCACATATCCTGAATAAGGATGTGCCACACATTTCAAGTCGGGTAGCTGCCAACATTTCGCCCCAACTCTCGTATGCCAGCTGCTTCTGGGGAAGTCATCTAGCTGAGTCTCCCTTTGTTCCCACAATATTGGAAGAACTGGACACTTTCTTTCGCACACATTTTTTGTTTTGGGCTGAAGTTCTCAGTCTTCTTGGCAAGGTTGCTGTTGCTTCAGTGGCATTGGACTCTGCTGCCAGTTATGTCAAGGTATGTCTTGTGTCATTTCTGGCTGGTGTGACCTGATCTCTGAGCAGGGCCACAATGATGCTCTTGCAGATCTCATTATTGACACCAGAAAATTTGTGTCAGTGTTCTCCCAGTTGATAGCTGAAAGTGTACCCCACATTTATCTATCTGCTGTTCGGATAATTCTATTGAGAAACCCGGGTTGCAGGCGGAAACCCTTCCATATAAGGAAAATTTTCGGAAACCCCAGGCAAAAGTTATCCAGAAACCCAGTTACGGCAAAATTCGCCGGTGGCGGCGTTTTCAACACCAGCATGGGTGCCGGGGGAGCTCAACTGGCTTATCCATCCAGCAAATAGCTTTCAATACCCATACTGAGCCTCTGTTGATTCACGGGTAACGTTTGGCCTCACTTCTGATGCCTTTCCATTTCCATACGTTCTAAGCCGACCTGCCGAGCGATGCCGAAGTTTAAACATTTGTGATGGCTGCGTTGAACTGCGATTGGGGTAGGTATGGGATCCTCAAGGGTGGCCGAAGGGTCAAATACAGACGCAGATGGTATACACACAAGCCCACCAGCCCTTTCTCCCTCTTGTGAACGCAGCAGCCACACATTCCACCGGCTGCAATCACTTCCACAAACAGTCTTGCATATCAGGGACAGCAGGACAGTTTAAAAAGTGGTTTCCAAACACACTGGGTTTTGATAGCTTCCTGGGTACGAAGTGGCCAGCTGTTCAAAAGGTTTTACGCCGCCATAAGGCCGCCGTTAGATCCGTGGATTTCTCACCGAATGGGCGTCAAATTGCATCCGGATCTGAGGACAATACAATGTGCATCTGGGACGCTCAAACTGGTGCCCTTGTTGCTGGTCCATTCAAAGGCCACACTGCCTCAGTTCAGTCCGTCAATTTCTCACCGGATGGCAGCCGTATTGTATCTGGATCCGATGACAAGACAGTTCGCATCTGGGATGCTCAAACTGGTGCCATTGTTGCGGGTCCATTCACAGGCCACACTGGCTGCGTTAATTCTGTCAGTTTCTCACCGGATGGCAGCCGTATTGTATCTGGATCCGATGACAAGACTGTTTGCGTCTCGGATGCCCAAACCGGTGCCCTTGTTGCTGGTCCATTCACAGGCCACACAGACTGGGTACGGTCTGTCAATTTCTCACCGAATGGCACACAGATTGCATCTGGATCCTATGACAAAACAGTTCGGGTTTGGGATGCTCAAACTGGTGCCATTGTTGCTGGTCCATTCACAGGCCACACAGCCTGGGTACGGTCTGTCAGTTTCTCACCAGATGGCAGCCATATTGCATCTGGATCCGATGACAAGACTGTTTGCGTCTCGGATGCCCAAACCGGTGCCCTTGTTGCTGGTCCATTCACAGGCCATACAAGCTGGGTACGGTCTGTCAGTTTCTCACCAGATGGCAGCCATATTGCATCTGGATCCGATGACAAGACAGTCCGCATCTGGGATGCTCAAACCGGAGTGCTTGTTGCTGGTCCACTAACAGGCCACACTCGATCTGTTACTTCTGTGAATTTCTCACCAGATGGCAAACAGGTTGCCTCCGGATCCGAAGACCGGACAGTCCGCATCTGGGATGCTCAAAGTGGTTCCCTGCCAGCGGCTGGGCTAATCACTGGCCATACAGATTCTGTCCGGTCCGTTCATTTCTCACCTGATGGGACAAAACTTGTATCATGTTCCAGCGACCTCACTATCCGTGTTTGCAAGGTCAAGCACCTAACCCAGACGAATTCTTTAAAAGAGGACCTCCTTATATTCGCCTTCGAGTCTGGTTGGATGAAAAACGCCGCAGGAGGACTGGTTTTTTGGGTGCCCCCTTGGTTGCGAGAGGGTGTGTACCTCCCCCACAATACACTGGTGATATCAGTGAAAGGCACAACCAAAGTCGACCTCAGTCGCTTTGTCCACGGCACTGAATGGACCAAATGCTTCGATCCGAAATCAATGTCCACATAAATTCAAGGCGGTGAGTTGATTTGATTCTCGGTTGAGCCGCTGTTCATTGCATTTTCACATTGGTATTTTAGGGACTTGTAAGGAGTATATAGTACAAATTTTACAATGAGCACCGTGCAGTATTAATACCTCTCTTTGAATCCATCTTCCTTCGACATATTTGTCTCGCCACAGGCAACGCAACATTCACTGTTTCTATACCTACAAGTGCCAACGTGTCCGAACAAAAAGTCGGGAAATTGCAGCACAAGGACTACATACATCAGACTTTTGACAAATAACTTGTGACCTTGTATAAGGCCAAAAAAGGCCAAAAAAGCCTCGAAAAGGTCCAAAAACCGCGCAAGCTGAAAAGGTCGCAAGTCTATGTCCCGAAATCGCAAGGTCGAGAGTTCGACTCCGAGCAATGACACATTTGCTCTTCCCTCCCGACTTACTGCTCGTGTGGAGGGGTAGCGGTAAGCATGCATGAGCACTTTCAAATCATTTCCGGTGCTTGCCCGACACTTACCGACCCACAGTGAGGAGGTATTTTTCCATCAAAAAGCCAACAAGGCCCGAAAAGGCAATAAGATCACAAGTTATTTGTCAAATGGCTGATGTATTGGGTGACCGACAGAGGCTTACAATATTCCTCTAGTCGAATGAATATGTCATTCAATTAGACGCGTGAGCAACGGGTGAGTACAGTAGACGATTGAGAGTTTCACACATGTGAAGGTATGTACCGGAACTTCCGTTCTCGTTCGGCCAGGCAAGAGCTGAGACCCGGAGCACGAAAAAAAAGGCACCTGTATCCGGTGACGAGTCTCAGAGGAGTCGAACCCTCCCGAGCACCGTCATTGACCGTAGAATTTTGATTATTGCTTCGTTTTCGTTGCCCACAGACCCATGTTGTGAATATGAGGAGGTGTATTCCGAGTTTAAAAATTTATTTTTAACTCGGTTATGCACAGCTTTAGCGCCAGAGTAGGTGTTTTTCGCAGCGATGACGTTGTTCAAACGTGTTGGAGATTAACCCTAATAAGGGAATTATCGTGTGTTTTTCGCGCTCAATGCGGTTAATTTACTGTTTTGTCTGACCATTCCCTTACCTTTTAGTCATCTTTAGTCATCCCGGCCATACACTTAGCCGTTCTCATGTGAATCGGGGAGTTCGACAAGTTTTTAGTCTTTGGCTTTCAGATATGATACTTGTTGCCCGGCGAACTCGAGCCGAGCGCAGCTCGAGGGTGAGCAGAAAGCAATTCCTCGGAAAAATGTTTATCTTGGATTTGAACTTGCAAGTTGAACCCGCGAACTCGAGCCGAGCGCAGCTCGGGCGAGGGTGAGCGAGGCTATGGGCATAATGTGGCATTGTGGTATGTACTTACTGAATGATAAAGATATGAAGAAAATCTCTCTCATTGCCTCGCCTCGACACTCCTCAGTCTGCACAGTGAACACTTAAAAAATTCAAAAAAGAACCAAACTCGGTCTGCCATGCGCATGCAATGGCCCTCGAGCCCAAGTGAGAAGTGGTATCACATAAGGAGAGGGTGGAACCTAGCTCGTGCCTTCTCGGGTGGGGTGTCGACTAATTCCGAACAACGAGATGACTCAGGAATGCCAAATGCGAAAGAATTCGGAGATCGGGTTCAAAAACAATGCTGTAGCGGTATGGGTCGGGAGGGAGTCGAACCCCCGCCTGGCACGTGCATTGTGGGAGACAGACGCATGTGCGGTGCCCAGTGTCCGACAGACCCACTGTTATCGTTCATGGAAGCCTGACTAGGTTTGAATTTGAGGGTTATCGAGGGCGAAATTAATAGAAACTGTGCAAAAAAGTCGCGCCGCGGGTCTGCCCGTCGACGTGATCATGAGGCGTGAGTACTTGCAAAGTAGGAATGCGAGATAAGACACCGCTGAATATACTCATCCCTACAGTGCGTGACAAATGATGTTCATCGGAAAAACACCTTACGGGTCCTGAGGGAGTCGAACCCCGGCCGAGCAGATACGTTGAAGGACTTCGCGCATGTACGCTGCTCGGTGGCCGACGAACCCATTTTTGAACGGATTTCGAACCGGAGTAGGTGCCATTGTGAGTGTATTCCGAGGAACTGTGGAAAGCATATTAGCCCGGAAAGAGTTGAGACGAAACCCGTCGAATGGCGGCGAGGAAAGATTCAAAACGCACGGATGACAAGAAAAAAAAAAGTTTTTCCCACTGCTATGAGTCCTGAAGGAGTCGAACCCTCTCCCGTTCCGACCACGGCGCTGATCAGATTCCGAATGATCATGGGGGTTTGGTGGCCACGGACTCTTTTCTTTCTGAAGCTTTAGTGAGAATAACGAGGGCAGTTGGGTAGCTAACACGCTGATTGAGTGGCCGCGATATTGGAAGGAGTATACGTCGGAACCAAAGCGAGAGTCTACTGATGTCGCACCCTGTCAATTGGAGGCATAGATGAACAAGAGAAAACTCGCCGTTGGTTGGACCCAAGCTGCTACTCCCAGTGTCGGCTTGCGATCTGGTGTTATGTAAACTGAGCGAAGATAATGGACCGACGTGTGCACCTTGCGGCTCCCTGAAAAAAAGAACGATATCTGCTACCCATGGGTCGTGAGGGAATTGAACCCCCGCCGAAGACATACTTTGAGTCCCGGGATCGAACGTATGAGTAGTCTCGGCGGCCTGCAGACCCGTTTGTGTGCCGTCTATAAGCCTGAGTGCCAAACCTGAGTGAGAACCAGCGGTATTGTAACGGATGAATAGGGACGAATGTCGAACGAACCTCTGGTAAGACTATTCTCGACTTTGAATCGCACTAATGAATGGAAGAGGAAGATATGGAGTACGTTTAGGCTTTTAATGAACTCGAACTCTGGTCGTCGGCCCAAAAAAAAAAAAGTAGAATCGGCGATGGTCTATGAGTCCCGAGGGAGTCGAACCCTCCCCAAGCACGGCGTGAATCGAAATCAGAAGAGCGACTGTTGGTGCTTGGTTGCCCACGGACTCTTTTCTTGTCCCAGTTTTCGCTTGAATACTATGACGTTCAGAACGTTGCATAAATCAAACCGAGATAACTTTTATCGGTCCTGTTTATCGGTCCTGAAAACTTTTTTGTGCCCAGATTTCAGATTGGTGTGGTACTGCATACAGGCATAGTATGCAAGTAATAGATGCCTGTTCTGTAAGGAGTAGGCGTTGAACATGATAAAAGGCACCCCAACCAACCACATCAGAGTCATTTGATGGGCGCCGGGAGTTTCCGATGGAGGCAGAAAAATTGAAAGCAAGGTTTGGCTGAGTCTTGTTGGTCCTAGAGTGTCTTCAAGCACTCAATTTGCGACTTGTAGGTCTTTGCGCAAATCACAAAATATTTTTGCACATCCGGAACTTTCCGAAGTTGGCCGGCACCATTGCCGAGATCCCGACAGAAAGCTATACCGTTGTTCTCTTTCTGCTAACTCAACTGATATTTCTCCTCCTTCCCCCAACCATGACTGGCTTGATTCTGCCAGAGTTCTCTTTGCCGTGGGCACACCGGCAAATCCCGGGGACGATCAATTCGATTCAATCTTGCGGCTATAAGTCGTTTTACAGGCTGATTCCTCAAGAATGTGTGTGCATGGCTCCTATAGTAGGTAAGAATACAGTGCAGTTGGAATCTGGGACCTGAGCCAAAAAACTTTCTGGAACTAGCAAAACTTATCTGGATTTTATTTATGCAACGTTCCGAACGTCATAGAATACACATCAAGCATATGAGAATTTCCCAGGTGGATGGATCTTGGAAGATTTCTCGTTGTATCGCGAGAAGTTATCTACTCAGGAGACCAAAGAAACCGCGTAGGGCTGGCTGGACATTACAGCGGGCATCCAAGTGAGAGAGTGAAGGAAAGGGAAGGTTTGGCGCATACTCAGCCCTGTTTAGCGAGCGGTAAACCAGAGTCCATACAGGGACAGAAAAAAAAGAGGAAGATTTCCATTGTGCTATGGGTCTTGAAGGAGTCGAACCCTCTTCGAGCGCAGCCACTGTGGTCGATCTCTTCAATGACTGGTCCTCGGTCATAGACCCGTTCCCGTTCCACCTTGAGCCTTGAATACGGCGCACAGCAGATTCGTCCCCCGACGCAGATGGTGGTTCGGCACAAGCCGCCGGGCCGCCTTTCTCCGGTGGCTGTACACCAAACCCTCATGTCGTCCTCCTCATCCTCCGCGTCGGGCAGCAGCAGCAGCAATGGAGCAGCACCAACAGCCGATCCCCGTCCTCGCCCCCGCAGATGTCCAGCACGCCATCTCCCTTATCCAAGTCGCAAACGCACCGTCCGTCGATACCGACCTCCCGCAATTGCAATCCCTTCAATCCGCGCCTTGCGATCCAGAGCACGCCAGCGGCTTGGGGCCTCGTTGTACCCCTGCTAGCGCATACAGATGTGAACGTGCAATTGTTCGGTGCGCATCCGGTGCATGCGAGGATCGCAGGGCGGATTCGGCGGGATTGCCACCGCAGGAACGATTAGCGCTGCGGGACGCGCTGGTGGGATTGGCGCGCGCGCGGTGCGCGAGGGTGGTGCGCAGGCTTGCGTAGGGAGCTGTACCGTTGTCACAGCCAACGTGTGTCTCTTCCGGCTTTTATTGTATGGATTCTCACTTTCGTTGCTGCAGATTTCGGCACGCCACTTGTTGTACGACTTATCGCCTGGGTTCCGCAGGCTCCATGATAATTGTAGCTCCTGACTTGCAGGCCGTTGCGCGCGTTGTCTCGCGCCACTCAGCTGCTGCACAACGGCGCTCCTCTGTCCGGCGCTCTCGTTCTTCTCCCGGCTACCACGCTCTCGGACCGCCATCTCCGTCTAGACGCGGAATTTTTGTCGTTTTTTTTTCCAGCTCGAGGCTCTAGCAGTCACGGTGCGTCTTTCCCGGCTTACATTTTCGCGTATACCCCTTTTTTTTTTGTGGGAGCTCGACTCGCGTGCCGTGGCGCGGACTCGTGCGGATTTTTACATGCAGATGCCAGCCGCACGTCTTGCGTTCTCCGCTCTTTCTTTCTACCTTCTCTTTCACCCCTTACGAGCCTCCTGCTGACTTGTCCTTCCAATTTGCATCCACAGATTGACTGCTTCGCGGTGCATCGTCGCGATGTCGGGGACATGATGATGCTGACCAATATGTGCGTTATCCCTCTTCCTTTGCTCGCCTCTCTCCCCTTGGTCCGCGTTGTGCATGCGCTTTTCTCTTCTCTCGACTTCCGAAGTATCGTGCTTGGCTACGATGCTCTCGGCCATGGCTTCCACGCCAATCTATTGCGTCTCCTTCAATTTTTTTTTTGCTTAGCCCTCCAATGTCAGTCGCTGACTTTCCTTTGGGACATGCAGAATCACGCGAGCCGATCCACTCGCGTACCTCGTTGCACAGGCGGCGCCGGGGCTCGAACGGAGAAGGGTGTGGAATCCGGAAGGTACTTCCTTTCTATCTGAGCGGTACACGGATCGAGAGCGCAGGACGAGAATGAGGCGCCGCGGATACAATGCGGGATATCCGATATGGCTTGGGGACATACGTCCCAGTCTCCGTCTATATTCGTTGCCCACCCGGGTTTCGTGCCTCCCGTTCCTCCCTCTCCCCCCTTGAGGTGCCTTCTGTTTACCCGCCTTCTCTGTTAAATCATCGCTAGCCCGCCAATCTACAGACTGTTGACGCTGTGCAGCGTGTTCCAGGCGCTCGCCCTCATTTCGGTCTCGGATGACGACGAGATGCGCGCGCTGGCGCGGGGGTGGTGACTACTGCGAAGCGCCGCTCGACGAGGGCAAGGATTCGACGGTGGGGACGGACACGGTCAAGGGCGTCGGAGGGAAGGGCGGAAGGGACACCGCAGCGCTAGGGAGACTGACCTTGGTGGTAAGTTTCCACTTTCGTTTTGACTATGACTACCGCAGGGCTACACCCTCCCTCCTGCGCCCTCCCCCCTTCGTGTCCCCTTTCCCCTCCGTCTCGCCAGCCATCCCCTTCTATCCCTTCCCTCCTCGCTCGCTAACCCCCTCACTACAGACGCTCACCCGCCGGTATCCTTATCAAGCCACGCTCGCGGCTGCAGGTGCGCGTCCCCTTTTATTCCATCAACATCGCTGTGCGGGGCCCCTGGTGGCGAATCTTCGTCTTCGCGTCCGCTGTCTCGACTGAGATGGCCATTGGCGAGCCAAAAAGGAAATCAGATTTCCTTTTTTGGACACCGTATTTTGGGTTTTTGGGTTTTGGCGAGGACGAGGGAGGGCGGGGCGAGCAGCGCGCCGACGTTTCCTTCCCTCGTCCACCTCCGCTGCCGGCGTTATGTGGGACTCATCATTCTTCCTCTTAGTGTCTAGACGCAGGCGAGGGAAACGACGTCTATATGATGGAAGTCGGCGCGCCCCGGATATCGGAAGGCGCGCTTGCGGAGGTGGGCGCGGGGACTGGGTGCGTACTGGTACGTGTTCCTTTCCTGCTTGTGGTGAATCTGCGCTGAGTGGCTTCAAGTTTGTCTCTTCCCCTCGGCATCTCGACCTCGACCGTAAAGTGACCAGCACTCGGACAATGGCGAGATGTGAAGCATCACGGGTGCACGGCGAGAGTATCGCGCTTGAGGGAAGAGGGCGCGCTTTATTGTGCTAGGGCGGCGTGGTCGGTGACTGTGGTATTTGTTTCAATTTTCGATACCGCGCGCTGATGCATCCGCAGCAGTGGCAGCGCCCGAGCGCGGCGCATTTCGGCGGTGCACTCAAGCGGGCTCGACGAGGACAGCAGCAGGAATCAGACGCTGTGTGCGTCGTGGCGTCGGGAGATCCCGCGCAGAGTTTTTTTTTCACCGGCTTGGGCGTTTTCTTTTTCTCCTCATCGTCATCGCCGGTGACGGACTCAGAGACTCTGAGAATTTTGGCGCCCGCCGGCGGACGTGACCTTAATCCCACATGGGGTGAGTTGTTCTTTCCCATCTCTGTCACCGCTGGTGTGTGAGACTTCCCTCTGCGATCACGGCGCTCTTCCCGAACGCTGCTGGCTAGTGCCGCGTGCGCCCCTCCCCGTTCAGCTTCATCAGAAGACGCTTCCTGATTGTTCTGTTTGCAGGTCTATTGGGCACCGAGTACGGGCAGTCCATGCTCGCAGGGGTTCGATTCCCCCGAGACCTATTCATACTCTATCTTCTTCTTCCATTGCCGCTTTGTTTTCGCCCGCGGATGCCGGATTACGCCGTATTTATCTGCGCTGCAAGGCGAGTTGCATTTTCGTGTCGTCTGCCATGTTAACGATCCATCGATGAGGATATGGACCCTCAAAAGTCGATATATTGCCGTCGCTTGTCGGATCCGGAATACTTTTTTTGTGTGCCTTTCTTCCTCCCAAATTACTCGTGGTAGGCATCGAAACATTCTGAACTGGCTGTCATCGGGTTGTCAGGTCTATTCTGGTTAAGATACAGCGTTGTCGCTCTTGAGCGGCTACCATTTAACAATTTAACAATGTGATATTCATCTACGTATATAATACTTAGGTACGGATACCTCGATGAACCCATGAGATGGAAGAGGAAATGAGTATCGTAAGTGTCGTGAAAGTCGTGAAAATGTATCCATGCGAGATTGCAAGTCTATCAAGTCGAAATTTTGCCGGCTCACCTTCAACCTTGATCCATGACTCAACGCTCCAGTGGAATTTCTGGTGCATATACAAGGTGTTGGAGCGGCATGCCATCGCAGGAGTCCCAGTCTCGGATCTTGGGACTACGTGAATTGTGTGGATAAAAAGAGACTGATTTTGCAAGAGAAATCCCGGTGAATTGAACGTCGTGTTTCGGGCATCTCGGGCTGTCTACATGTCCCCCGAATCGTGTCGCATTGTGTTCATTGAAGTTTTCGTGACTTACCACACCATGTAGAGGGTGGAACTCAACGCAGGTGGAAGCCGTGAATGGCTCGGGGTCGCGAAATGCATCATCAGAGGAAGAAGTTGAAGCACTAACGAGTCGACATTTCAGATTGAACCCAGTTTAAAGGAAATACCTCGGCGCTCAGTGTCAAAGAGACCCGCCCGTGAAGCCGGAAATCGTTCTAGCTATATATCAATGAGACTTGAAGCGACGGAGATCGGTTCTCCGGGATTGCTCTCGTTCAACATGCACAAAAGTTTATCTGAAATACCTTTGTGTCCGGCCACCGTCTCTACAATTGAAGTGCATGTTCGCCCTGGCACTTCGAAAGGTCGAGGACGTAGAATATGTGCCTCAAACATATTGATCAATGACCTTCAATGGGTAAGGGTGCATCCAAGTCGGCTTGATAACAAATTGAACGTATTGAGATTTTTGCTGTTGGAATTGAACTACCACGAAGATACTAGTATCAGGTCCGCTCCTTCCTTCAATTGAACGCCGGAGAAGTACCTCTAGCTATAAGCCTATACCAACGAGACTTGAAGCGACGGTCAGATCACGGCACCAATTCACACTCGTGGTTTCCAGTCCATGTTGAAAGATTTATCTGAAAACCATCGAGCCCGGTCCATCTCTTCGATTGGAATTTCAGTTTATCCAGGCCCTTCGAAGAGTCGAGGTTACAGAATATATCCACCAGTCTGATTGACCAGTGCTGGGCACCTGAGTACCGGGCAGCTTGGAATACATGTGTTGTTTGCGAAATAAGTACACGGAACAAAATCACTCAGATAATG
Source organism: Mycena polygramma (assembly GCA_029449255.1). Classification (NCBI taxonomy): domain Eukaryota; kingdom Fungi; phylum Basidiomycota; class Agaricomycetes; order Agaricales; family Mycenaceae; genus Mycena; species Mycena polygramma. Next base: position 432,233 of record JARKID010000042.1, read on the forward strand.
TTGATGCTTGAATGCAAATTTCACCAATTCACTCGAATGAGCGTCGGACTGAGGTAAAAGTAGACAGTTTCAGGTTGGGTTTTGTGTGCAAGCCTTGACGTCCGTCTAGCACAGCGCTTCGGGATGACAGGGTTTGTATGGGACGGGAAGCCCAAATGGTAGGAGGGATAGCATGGATATGCGACATCACCAAACAAGCCGTTGCAAAAATAACCATCGTCGAAAGCAGACAGTCTCGGATGGGTTTTTGCAAGGCATCACTGAACTGTCAGGTACATCACCGTTCAGAGCAGGAGAGAGGGAGCCAACTGTTGATACATGCAGAGGGTGACTGTAGCAGTCCCCAAGGCACAACAACTGTCCTACCATGGCTTTCAGTGTAACACGTACTAACCAAGGGAGATCTAGACCCATAGAGGGGTGAAGAGTTCATCAAATTTGACCGGGTACTTATAGCTTTCCAGGGTGGTAGTACTGAACATCAACAATAGCGAGCCACCGAACCATTCCGGAGGTTTTCTCTTCGTCTTGCACACAAAGCCACAAGTTTCCGCATCCGGGACAATGGGCCACCCACCGGTGGCTTCAACTTTCCGCATGTTTTTAGGCATGAGGAGGAGTATTTAATCAACGATGAAGCACCTATAATATTGTAGACTCGTGACCAGTCTGCCACGGCAAATCTGAAGTGCAAGCACTTTGCCGTAGGCAGACTGGTACAACTCGGGCCACGCCAAAGGGCTGAGCCCGGAGTTTGAATTTTTAAGTGGTGCCAATCCGCGGCATCAAACGGTGGCTGCGCAGAGCCATCATTTCCCTTGCAAATCGGGTGTGCGGTACTCAATACCCATGGCATCCGGTGAGATTCTGAACCAGCCAAATGAAATATTCTGGTCCCCTGATCCAACCCTGTCTTTGGCCCTTGTTAATTCAACTTAAATTGGTTGAACGTAGCCAAGAAGAAAAAATTTCAAACTCCGGGCTCAGCCCTTTCGCTTAGCCCGAGTTGTACCAGTCTGCCTACGGCACAGTGCTTGCACTAAAGATTTGCCGTAGAATGCAGACTGGTTACGAGTCTAATAATATTGTTGAGGGTGATTGTTTGTCTGGGTGGCACAATCAACAGACCTGAATCTGTCTCTTTGATGCGCCATGTTGCATCGGTAATATCATGGACAACTGAGGGCCTTCTGAGTACCAGGTAGGCTTTCTACAACTATGAGACACGCTTTTGAGTGTGAATGATACGTCCACGACTTGAGTTGCAACCAAACAAGCGCGAGGAAATTCGACGCAACAAATCACGTGATGATACGATCAAATATCGATGGATGTCGAGTCCCAAATCGGTCGACTCGTAAACCTCGTGCATTCGTGCGCCAGCCTTAGCCGACATGGGAGGCAAAACAGCCAGCTCAAAGGGACATGATGCAGAATCTACCATGGGTTAACACTAGTGATGCCCAAGGCTTGGCCTGAAGCCCTCAAGCCCTGAAGCCAAGCCGCTCAGGCCCGAGCCAAGCCAAGCCCGCCGTCGGGCTTTGCAGGGCCCAGGGCCCAGGGCTTGAAAAATTGTAAGCCAAGCCAAGCCCGCAAGCTCTGGCCTGAGTACTGGGGTAAAAAGTAATGGTAAGCTCACATTTCACTCTCAACATTCTCTTTGTTCGTCTCCATGCTTCGAAGCGCGACTTTCAAACCGAGATTTCGCCTCTTTCGACTCCTGCAAGTGCAGCTATTGGGATAATTTCGCATCAGTGATTTGGCCCGAAGTCCCCGAACGAGACGAACATGGTCAGAACTCACCCCAAACCCAAGGAATGCCTCCGGGTGAGTGGTCCGTCCCTATACAACGTGTTTGAGATGCACACAACATATTCGACAGTACCTAGCATTCGAAAAAGATTGCGGTACGCAAGCCCAGGTCTAGGCCCAAGCCAGGCCAAGCCAAGCCCTGCTGGCGGGCTTGGGCTCGGGCCTGAAGATTCCCAAGCCAAAGCCCGCCCAAGCCAAGCCCAAGCCCTGGCTTTCAGGCCAAGCCAGGCCCTGGGCATCACTAGTTAACACAAAGCCTCAGGTCATCGCATAGCACTTTGCTCGGTTTCATTTAAGTCATTTTGGTCTTGTTCTGGTCCATATAGCTCACTGTTACACCCACTAAGTACGGTCATAATAACAGTATGTACTCTGGTCTGAGATGCTAAAACTGTTCGAAATTATCGGTGCTTACCGCCAACCCGGCTAGTTATGGCGTCGTCAGCCATGTCTCGTACTCACCTGTAAGCATGTATGAGTACCTCGTCACGGAGTGCCAGGACCCCCGCGCACCGCACGACTTCATCAGTTGGCATCACAAAATTGCCTAAAACAGACCATGACCCTGGAGGGCAACGGTAGAGGCCACTGATGTCACTGAAAAACCTTCGCGTCGTAAACCCAGTGGGAACCAAGCGCGAGAGGAAAAGCGACGGCCGAGATAATCATGCCATCGAGGCTGCGCGCGCTGCCATTGTCCGCTGAATGCTCCCAAAAATCCTGCCCGCCAAGCGAATTGCGCTAGTATGCCACTCCGAGGACAGGTGGCTCGACAACTTGCGCCTCTTGATATTGTTGGGCATCATCTCCCTCGTGATGTGCGCTCGAATACTTGGTACTTGGCCAAGATAATACTGCGATATTTTGAGTGGCCAAATAGTTGGGTCGTCGACGAAGAGGGACTTAGCTGCGAGTAAGATCCAGCTCTGATCCTCGTCTCCAGTAATTCCCGCTTCAACTAATTTCCGCTCCGTTCGCGCCACCAATTCCACTGCAGTATCGGCTCGCCATTCCGCGAATTGCACGCAGTCCACAAAAATGTGGTGCACGCTTTCCACGGCGTCGCATCCCATCCTGCACATGCATGAATCCAGCTTCGAACGGGCTTCCAGTGTTTCTGCCGTAGGCAGCTGTCCCGATCGGGCGTAGGGATCGGCACCGTATCCGTATGGTACGGTGATACGTACGTACGTACGGATACGGTGTCCGTACCGTGAGCCCTCAGACCGCCCTCCGTGAACTCCGTACGTATACGGATCGAACCCGTACTTGTCCGTACCGTATGCCCGTATACGGCCGTATACGGGTTCATGCCACGGTCCCCACCAAATTGAACTGTTTCAACCCATCATTGGTGCCAAAGTGCTCCCGGCGGGGCTATCATCCTCAGCCGGAGAATACCGCGATCCCTGGTCCGGCTGCGAAGCGCTGGGAACTCAGTGATAGCCACGGCACAAACAACGGCATCGCTCGGCAGGGGGCACCCTTTGGATTCCCACCCAGTTTTCAGTGGAATACAGCCGTAGTTCGTCCCAGATTAATCTCCACCAGCGTCCGATGCTTCTACTTCTGCTCGGTGACTTCCACGAAGCCTTAAACTGGGTCAATAAACGAGCAAATGATGAAATGGTTATTTGGCCGTACGTATCCCGTATACGGCCGTATCTGACCCGTACCGTACCGTATCGGCTCTGAGAATCACTGTACGTATCCGTACGTATGGAAAAACCATCCCGTATTCACGTATTTTGACACGTACCGTATACGGTACGTACGGTGCCGATCCCTAATCGGGCGTACAACTGGATGACAGCCGAATGAGCTGAAAGTGCTCGTGTGTATGGATAGTCCGGCGGAGGGACTGTGTCATGGACTTGAGTAAGCATCCGCATTCGGTTTCCGAGTGCCAGGTCGGACGCTGCCGTTTCCGCTTGGAAATAGTCGACGAAACTCCCAATCGGTCCCAACAAACTTCCGTCGCTTCGCCTGCCATCTGACTGTCCATCATCAGGAAAAAGTCCCACGGCCGTAGTTGCCCTGGTAATTACGTAGCGGAACACAGCTGCCCTAGCTGCCATAGCTCGTGGTGGGTGTTCTATAGCACCGCATAGCCTACATAGTTGCTGGTGCAAACTACGTTGCACAACAGCGCAACTTGTTGTAGCTACATTGTGCTACATTGTTCAGTGCTGATACTATGCGGACTATTAAGTCTTGACCTTCCCTCTTGCAGATTGGTATGTGCAGCGATGAGTCGGTTGAAGAGTTACCAAAGCCGTACTTGCCCTTCAGCTTGTCCGAATCAGCAGCTTTCGGGCCTCGAGAAAATTGGGGACCTGCGGAGGAGATCTAACAGAACTTGAATGAAGCGTTGCCGGTGTCGCGTGCGGGCACGCAAGCACAGGCAGGCGTGAATCGTCACCGTGATCGTGCAAGGCAAGGTAATTCGAGTCAAGTTACAAGTCATTCGAACTCCGCCCGGATCATGATCCGACACGTCAACAGGAATGGCGTGATTTGGCAACGATCAAATGGTTCGTTGCCTCTCTCTTCTTCCTCCCATCTCCCCGCTCTCCCTCCCACTGGAACCCGTCGACTGACCCTCTGTCCGGCCCCCGTCCAGTCTGCCTGCACCCGTTTCAAGATGACGATAGCTATGCCCCTCAAGTTACCCTTAAGACCTTCTTAACTTGCGCTTTCCGCACGACATCCGAAGATGCCTCAAAAATGTCAAGAATTCCGCTGTTCCCTTGCCGCAAGAATCCTGCTGTTGCCCCACTTCAAATTCAAAGCTTCAAACCCACACCTGGCTTCTCTCCTCTCTCCCTAGTCGCGACTCCCGGTCACCCCTGGCTACGTGCGGCGGTGATCGTGATGCGTGTTATCGTAAGCCTTCCACTTTCCCCTTCTGCCCACTTCCTCTGGCTAATCTCTTCCAGCAGGGTTTCCCTTCGGGCTTCCGACGTCAGTGGGGCAGTAAATCGTGCCGGAAGGTGCGTCTCCCGCTGTACACTGATCTATTCTGTCACTGACCCGCCACGCCCCGTCTTCTTGGATTCAGCCGATGTGCGCCGCGTCCTGGTTGCTTCCGTATCGGGACTGGCTTCGTCATCCCGCTGTTGTCGGGGCTGTAGGCTCTTTCCTTCTTGCCCTTCAAGCGCAAGCACAATATGGCCGCAGCGCGCTCCCCCGCATTTCAGGCGGTGCGACCATCGCTTGTTCATACCGTCTCCAAGACGTACTCTGCCCGCTCCGTATACAATGTACACTGTTTGTAGTCTGATATGAAATTCATATTGTGTATTGCGTGCAAAACGAACGGCCTCTGTATTCCTACATATCGATATGTAGGCTACAAAGATATAATGCTACGGGACTATATTGACTTGGGGCGCAGCTATAGCAGCTATGGAGAGCTATATATTTTGAGTACTGAGCTACGACTGGCTATATAACAGGGGTCAAGCTACGGCGCTATCAAAGCTATGTGGGCTACATATATCTCTATAGCCTCCGGTTTTTTTCCAGATGATGTGGGTCGCTCAAGATCCATATAAGTAGTGCTCGTCGTTTCTGCGTATCAAGGTCGAGTCCACGCCTCCCGCTACACTCTCCGACATGCTTTCTTGCAGTACGTTGTACGTGATCCCCGAAGGTCTCACTAATGTGAGAACAAAGTAAGTAAAGCTACGGTGAGAAGTAAGTACGGTGTCAATGAATACAGGATATACGAAGCTCACCTCAGTCGGGACACGATGGGTGTAAACGACTGAGGTGCATGGATAGGGGCAGTAACTAATATATCAAAAAGGAACGGAACAAACTGGGTGGCAATCGGGGTATACCGGAGCCGACGTCGGGTCTCCTACAACACTCACAGTACCAAAAGCGGTTTCGCCTTCGACGGTCGGGAAGATGAAAACCTGCGAGTGGCAAGTGATTTGAAGGGTTTGAAAGCGTTTGACTGAATGTATTGGTTGTCAGCTTCCGCGTCATACTCGCCGGCAGAGTACGTCTCTTCCATTCACTCGTTGCAGCTAACTTCGAAACAGTCGGATGCGGGAAAATTGGCCCTGGTTCACGGAGTCCTCGGAATGCACGCTAAGGTAAGCTATACATTCCAAAGCAGCTGAGGAGCGTTATAAATGTTCTCGTTGTAGAGAGCCTTCCTGCCGGGGGCAACCGACATGAATGTCGAAATGATCAATAAGCAACTAATCCTACACGGGTTGAGAGGCATCGGTATGGACGAATGAAGGCACGAACCAATACGCTGCTGGAGCTGAACGAACAATTACACGCTATGTGGTTGAGTAAATTTCCATCCTCCTCCGACCGCTGTTGAACTATCGTTGTCAGGCTCTGTGTCAAAGCGCCTACTGATGATTCACGAGGGCTGCTTGAAAGCGAAGACGAATTACTTCTTCAGCTTGCACATGAACATCGACGTGAGTGTGTAGGCTGTCCACCGAATCACGCTTAGTAGTCACGCTTTATTGTAGTCCCAGTAGTAGTTGTTGTCCTGACTCAGTATAACCTGATTGGGCGTACAGATGCGCGCGTTTTTGACGGCTATGTTGATTCGGTTCGAGCCGTTGCAGCGCTCTTAGAAGTTGAAATGCCGCATTGTATTTCAGGTTTGTCCAGAAGCTATATAATAGTATATTCTTATGAGCCACTTCCGAGGATTCTAATCTCTTCATAGTTCGTCGAATATATGATGACGACATCGCATCGCTTGTTGACTTGACTCTTCAAATGGGCCGGTAAGTGTTGTCCTATACAAGTCCTATAAGGTTTTCCCGCAGAGGGGGCGGCCTTTGACGTGGACCCAAAGGCGCGAGACGGCTGGGCACTGGTTCATGCTCGTCCCCAGTGGGCCCAAGGGACGTGACGGGCAGCTGGAGGTCTCTGAAGTTGCGTTTCTTGCGGATGGACATGGCGGCGAGAACAAGGGACGGAGAGCGGTGACAGCATTGCCGCTTGTTGGTAAGGAGACCCAATTATTCCCGGCCATCTACCGTCTGGTTGCCGGTGATCCCTTGGTCTGGGTCCTTGGAAAAGTCGCATAAAATGTGGGTTATTTGGAGGGAGGGGGTGCGAGAATGCCTGTGGTTGTTGTGGTGAAGGAGAGTTTGGTTGTGCTTTGGGGTCGTGTGGCGGGGCGCGCGGGATCCACGTGAGGATCCGTGATCCCATCATTTGCGGCTTGAACCGAACATCCATCTCGCAAAGTCGACTCTTCCCGCCCTGGTGGTGGCTCGACTATCGAGCTTGAACTGCCAGGGAGCTATTCAGCAGGAAAACCAGCGAATCGTCTGATTAGATATTGATCCCGCGAAAGGTGAAGTTAGCGGGAGGATTCAATTTCGGTGAGCGTAATTTTGTAACTATCTCTTTTCTCCGGAGTCCGAGTCCACCACTACAGATACCTCATTCAGCTGCCCAATAGCAAAACAAAGTGAACCAAGACCACCGCCGCCCTCTCGTTTCATGCCCTAGCGGTGCCGGGGTTGAGCAATGGGTATTAGTCCCGTTCCATCCGGGAAACGGTCCTGGGGCGACAGCCTCATCTGTTTCCACTGGGTATTCGCCACTCTGTTCTCCAATAAAACCGATGGCTCGCGCTATTTCAAATCATCAAGCCCACTTTGCCCGATTCTCGCGATCAGGACTTCGGTGAGGATGCATGTGAACGCGCGTAACGCAATGCATATGAGCCCCCAATATACTTATGATCATCCGAGCATGCAGACGACCAGATGAAGGAAAGCCAGACTTGCGATTTGCTTAACCGAGGCATCGCAGCGCCATTGGAACTTGCGCAACCCGTTCGGTTGGGATTCTGGTCTCTGTCTGAGGAATCCAGGATCGACTCTTTCTCTCGGTCTTCCCCTACTGAAGATCGCGTCTTTCTAGGCTCACCTCTTTTCTTTCTCGTGTCGCTTTTAGTCCCAGTGCTGCAATCCCCTCAAGCGGAACACACGATCACATTCGCGTGAAGGTGATGCTCGCGGGTAGGGTGTCGGTGAGCGTGATCTGCATGATTCTGCCTCACTTACCCGTAACCGGACGAGGTTCAGAAGACTCGATAACGGACGCCTGGCCGGTGCTTCGTTATTGTGAAATATTTCTCTGCAGGAGCGCGGTCTCGCGAGAAAAAAAATCAACAATTATTTCCTCGCAACTTGTCTATTTGCCGAGGCTCGCTCTCGTACGGATACCAGCTATCCAGCCCATACAAAGACTTCGCATTGTGTACAAGAATCGGAGGCCCGCATATTTCGACTAGCGGTCGATGATCCGTTTCTCTGCAACTTTTCAACCGCTTCCTGATCATCACCAGATACGTTCTCGGGGCGTCTCACGATTTCCCCAGGTCAACCATCCGCATTAAATCGCATCGAATCGCAGAGGTAGGATTTATATCACCGGCAATCTCAGACTCGCGCGCGTACTTGAAGGAAGTACTTCTCAAAACAAACACCATTCCACCCACCATTCTGGCGAGGAGGCCGATTGAACTTACCCTCTCCAGTATTATTCTCCGAGCACATAAACAGTTGACTGCCTTCCAGATTAATTCCCGGCCGGCTGGACTTTGCGCGTAAGTTGTGGCATGGGAATGTTACGCTAGGTTACGCTCGCGTATCCTGTGGCATGAGAATTCCACGTTCGCATCGGATGTTCTCGTTAGCGGAGTTGTTTGTCATGTAAACAAGCGCCCACGAACGCCCACCACGAGTTCCTGTCTCTTGCACCCATCCTGTGCGAGCGACAACACTGCCAGAAGTTCACTTCTCCGCTCCGTGATCCCCGATTCCGATAGGCTCTACCACAACATTCTGCACTCTCGCCATCGTCTCTTGCACGCCAGATCGTGGCCATATCCGCCAACTTCGACACTGCTTAGTTCGTCGCGCGTTCGGCCATCCCAGCATTAATCTAATCATCTAACGACTCAGCAGACCTTTGTGCTCTTGGTGATGCCGTCGTATTCATTGCTTGGTACGAGCACATATGCAGCTTATCTCGGCTTATATTTATCGCTCTGTAGTTCACTCTTGCGAGGGAGTTACGTGGGCCCGCCGCAAGGCACCCAATCTATATGTCGCGATTCACCAGGGCCAGTCCGTACAACGAACTACTGTGATCAAGCGGGACCTTGCGCCGAAATGGGATTTTCTCTGTAACTTGTGAGCCTATAGTATCTGCATCGAACTCGCAGCTAGCTTACCTGTTTCTGGGTCTAGATCTCTGGATTCACCTATTGCGCTGCGACTTTGGCACGACTCACTACTCCGGTGCAGAGATGTCTGTCTTGGCGTTGCTCATACAGACCTAGCTTCTTTGCTGGATTCGCCGAGCTCGGACACAGAATGTGAGTCGCCTCAATCTCCGTGGCATATGTTTTCCAATTCGTGCCAAAGTTATCAGACTACGGCTCATCAGCGAAGATCGACAGGCAAGCGGAACCCCCGCTGGGACGGTACTCGTTCGCCTCATGGGCCAGAGAGAAGCGGCCACCGCAGCTCTTGTGAATGCCCAACAAGATCTTGCAAAGCTTACCCTCGGGTCTGCTCTCACGGAGGCTACCGAACTGATTGAGAATCCTCCCCTCGTTACAGAGACATTCGAGGCGGGTTTGAGTATGATTATCGCCAAGCTTGATGTAATTGTTCATCTCGGAGATGAGGTTGCTCAGGCAAGCATTCTATTCCTCTCCTTTTTTTTTGTTGCTCATGATGATCCAAGATTCACCCGTATGCAAATATGGCCTGGAAAATCCTGACTTCGGTCTACCAGGTTGGCAACATACTCCAACAATTTCGCTGCTAACCCGGGCATAAGGCCGTAAAACGTGAACAAGTCACCGAGGAGAAGCTTCACAAACTTGTGGATACTATGGTTACTGTGTATTCTTTTGCCGAAGAGACTGATGTGCTGGGCAAAAAGCTCAAGAACCTCGAGAATAAAGTCCTTGCTATAGTCAAGCAGACAGTTGAATGTGCCTTATTCATTCGTGAATATAGCGGGCATGGTTTCGCCGGTGCGTGGCTAGGATCTTTGCTCTCTTGATGTCTGACCCCTTCATAGCTCGGGCAATCCGCAACACCGGGGACAATATAGACAGCATGATAGACTCTCTCTCGGAAACCTTGTTGAAGCTGAGGGATTCCCTTGAAAGCAGCATAAATGTTCAGGGAGCTTTTCTATCCACGCAAGTCCTCGCAAAGGTTGACCGTTTGGGTATGTAACTTTAGTATCTTGAGGGCAATTAAGTTTCTGACAGGTGATCAATGTTCACAGTCCAATCAGATACTCTAAAAACACTTGACCCAGTCCCGATGAATGCCGGATCACGTCCCACATGTTTGCAGGGGACCCGCGTGCAGTTGTTGGATGAAATCTCAGACTGGCTCATGGCCCCAGAAGAGACAAGCACTGTTCTTTGGGTATCTGGTGTTGCAGGCTCAGGGAAAAGCACAATTGCTACAACAATCTCTGTGTCTTTCCATGAACTACAGCGACTGGGGGCATTTATCTTCTTCGACCGGAATGATAGTCGACACAGTCATCCTGACAGTGTTATACGCACTCTGGCCTATCTGCTGGCACGTTCTAATGCACACATTGCTTCTGCTATCTGCGCGGTCCTTGAGCGTGATGCTTCTGTCGTGGACACACCTCTCCAGACACAGTTTGAAAAGCTTTTGTTGAAGCCCTTGTGGGATGTACAGGATCTGATACCTGGCCCAATTCTTATCATCCTGGATGCTCTTGATGAGTGTGGTGACCCAGCCTCTCGCAGAAACCTGCTTTCTGTGATCTCCACTGGATTCCCCAAACTCCCTCGGCTCGTTCGTTTTCTCATTACCACTCGGCGGGAAGCAGATATTACTGATGCATTTGACACCGGCTTTGCGGAGAAGTCTATTGCAACAGCTGCAAGTGGCAAGGATGTTGAACACTTCATTTCACATGAACTGGAGCGTATTCGGCAAAAGAGTAAGTTAGAGCCAACAGCATGGCCGGAAGCAACCCAGAAACAAACTATGATAAATCTTGCTGGTGGTCTCTTTATCTGGGCAGCAACTGCTATCAAATTCATCGATGGATACAGGCCAAATGACAGAATAGAAACTTTGATCACTAGCAATTCAACATCTCTTGATGGTCTATACAGCTTTACTCTCTCCAAGTCTGCTCCGTGGGATGACAGAAAATTTGCTAAGGATGCCCGTGCTGTTCTGGCATGCATTGTTTTTGGAAAATTACCAACGACAGACACAACAATTGATGCCCTCCTGGGTGCAGGTTGTTCCAGCGCTGACGTGCTAAAATATCTGGGATGTGTTGTGCAGTGGCGGCCTGGCTGTGTTGCACGCATACTCCATGCCTCATTTGCAGACTATCTCACGGACAACTCCCGCAATAAAGGGGAGCCTTGGGCAATTGATATCAGGACTGCACATCAGACTTTAAGCCTAGGGTGTTTACGGATCCTGAATACTCAGCTCCGGTTCAATATTTGTGATCTTGAGGACTCACATATCTTGAATGTGGATGTGCCACACATTTCAAACCGTGTGGCCACAAGCATCTCCCCACAGCTTTCATATGCCAGCTGTTTCTGGGGAAACCACATAGCTGACTCCCCATTTCACCAGATGCTACTTGATAATGTCAATGATTTCTTTAGATCATATTTTCTATTTTGGATAGAGGTTCTCAGTCTTCTTGACCAAGTTCCAGTTTCATTAACCGCATTGGATGCTGTGGCGACTTATGTGAAGGTGTGTCTTGTCTATGTTTTCCATGATCTTTGAATTGACTGTGAAAGGAGGGCCATGATGATCAGCTAGAAAATCTCATCAGTGATATGACCAAATTTGTGTCAGCTTTTGCACCAGTGATAGCCCAAAGTGCACCCCACATCTATCTCTCAGCTGTACCTTTCACACCACAAGAGTCCCGGGCAGCCAGACAATTTTATACAACCTTCCCGTATACATTGAACTTTGACAGCCAGCTGGGTCTCAAGTGGCCCGCAATCCAGAAGGTTTTGCAGGGACATACAGACTCTGTCAACTCTGTAGCTTACTCGCCAGATGGAAAATGGCTAGCATCTGGGTCTGGAGACAAAACTATCTGCATCTGGGACACTCGGACTGGGCAACTGAGTTGTGCACCACTCCAAGGTCACACCCAAGACATCATATCTGTGCACTTCTCACCAGATAGTACATATATTGTGTCCGGATCTGAGGACAACACAATTTGTGTTTGGGATGCCCAAACTGGTAAACTTGTTACTGGTCCATGCACAGGCCACACTTTGTATGTTTATTCTGTTCAATTCTCCCCAGACGGTACACAGATTGCATCTGCATCGGTAGACAAAACGATCCGGATCTGGGATACTCAAACTGGTGCTCTCGTTACTGGCCCTATCACAGGTCACACTGGTGCGGTGTTCACTGTGAGTTTCTCCTCGGAGGGCACCCTGATTGCTTCCGGATCTGAGGACGAGACAGTTTGTGTGTGGGACGTTCAAACTGGCGCACTTGCTGCTGGTCCATTCACTGGTCACACTGGTCCAGTGCACTCTGTCCAATTTTCACCGGATGGTACACAGATTGTATCAGGATCCAGAGACAAGACAATCCGGATCTGGAATGCACAGACCGGTGTTGCTGCCGACCCATTCACCGGTCACACTGACGCGGTTAGCTCTATTCATTTCTCAAGTGAGGGTGAGAAAGTTGTATCAGGGTCTTACGACAAGACAGTCCGGGTTTGGGATGCCCAAACCGGTGCTCTTGTTGCTGGCCCATTCACTGCCCACAATGATATGATAAATTCCGTCAGGCTTTCACCAGATGGCAAACAAATTGCATCTGGATCCGGGGACAGCACAATACACCTCTGGGATGCTCAATCAGCCATATTTATGGCTACCCCATTTTTAGGCCATTATAGCAGAACCATGTCTGTATCCCCGGATAGAACACAGCTAGCTGCATTAGCTACAGATCGCACAGTGCACATGTTGGACACTCATACTGGACAACTTACTTGTCCTCCGCTGCCTGGACCCACTACCTGTGTAGACTTTTCTCCTGACAGCATGCAGATTGCAACTGGATACAAGTATGGAACAATCCAAGTCTGGGATGCTCAAACTGGTGCCCTTGTTGCTGGTCCATTCACGGGGCACACCAACTCTGTTTCGGCTGTTAGATTCTCATATGATGGTGCGCAGATTGTATCGGGGGCTCAGGACTGGACAGTCCGGGTTTGGGATGCTCATAACGGGGCTCTGGTAGCTGGTCCCTTCTCAGGCCATCCAGGCCCTGTTACATGTGTTCAGTTCTCACCGGATGGTGCACAGATTTCCTCTGCATGTATGGATAAGACAATCTGGATTTGGAATGCTCAAAATGGTGCCCTTGTTTCTGGCCCATTGATAGGCCACAGTGGTCATGTTCTGTCTGTCAACTTCTCACCTGATGGCACACAAATTGTATCGGCATCTCAAGACAACACTATCTGCATCTGGAATGTGCAGACTGGGGCCCTGGCTACTCGCCCTTTCTTGGGCCACAGTGGAGTAGTTAACTCGGCCCATTTCTCACCGGACGGCATGAAAATTGTCTCAGGATCCAGTGACAAAACGGTTCGGGTCTGGGATGCTCAAACCGGTGCCCTGTGTGCTGGCCCCTTCCTTGGTCACGGCGACTCCGTAGTGTCTGTCCATTTCTCACCTGATGGCACACAGATCACTTCATCCTCCCTAGACTGGACCATCCGTGTTTGGCAGATTGGGCACTTGGCTCAGATTGATACCTCTCCCTCCGTGGATCCTTTCGGAAAAGATATGCTCATATTTCACTTTGACTCAGGTTGGATTGAATCCGCAACAGGAGCACTGATGTTTTGGGTCCCACCTTGGTTGCGTGAGGGCTTGTACCTCCCTCATAATCCGCTGGTCATATGTGCCAAAGGCACAACAAAGCTTGATCTTAGTCGCTTTGTCCACGGAACTGAATGGACAAAATGCTTTGATCAGAAACTCCTTGGTGCCAGATAAATTCAAGGAGGTGAGTTGATTTGATTCCCGTTTGAGCCGCTGTTCAATCTATTTGAGTAATGCAGGGAATACATTCAATGAACACACTGTGTAATTTTCTGTGAGAAAGCTCAGTGCATGTAAGATTGTTGTATGTATGTGTGAAGTGTGAGCCACAATGTTCAAGGAAAAAATCAGCGAGTGAAAAGTCGTTCAGCGGGATTTGAGCGGGATGAAATGGAAAGCCGACAAAGAAGTGAAAAGCTATTGAGTATTGAGGCTTGTGAGTATTCGAGCATTTCATCTGAAAGTCTGCGACGGCTTTCGTGCCTGCGAATATGTCAATCCGTCAGTGATAATGTGGTGTGAATGAGACCAGGAATATGACTGGGGGGATGCTGTCCTCGTGTGTCCGGCCAAAAAAAAAAAAAGATAGCCTAATCCCAACCACGCGAGGCATAAGAGTGGGTCTCAGTGCCTACAAACTCTTGAACTTGGATGTGCAAGTGAGAGCGAAAGGGAAAAGAAGAAAGGAGAGAAATTTGAACCACTCAGTGCATCACAGGTATCGCGGGATGCGGGTCAACCACGGTCTCTTGGATACACTGCCTCCATCACTGTGAGAAGTAATCGTCATGAATTTCAAGACAATACCTCGGAATTTCAACATTCATGATGGTTTGACATGGTACCCACATTGAATTTCATGACGCCTTTCACGACGCCTAGGTTGCCAATTTTCGGCCAAGTTTTCCATCACGAAATTCAACATGCTTCGTCGTGAAAATACATCGTGAAATATGGCCCCAATCGTCCAAAGCAATAGCCGAGGCTTGCCCTAAATTGTGATGTCATTGCTCCACTCCGGGCATAAATGACCGAACTCACCCCACACGTCCCTTGGACTCGAACCACCACCACCGCATATTGCCCCGCACCACTCTTGCCTTCGTCGACGTCGCTGTCACCGCCGCCGTTGTCACTGTTGCCCGCAGCGAGTTGCCACACCTAGCCAAGCTGCGCGATCGAAGTCGGCAACCAATCGCGCCGTTAGCGTGCGGATAGACGGAATCGCGCGCAGGAGATAGGTGAGCACCCCATTCATCTGTCGACCGACCCACCAGTCAGTCGATTAAAGCCGGCATCATCCCGTTGAGTACACCGACGTGAGTTTACCCGACCTGTTTACTTCCCTTGTTACCGCCTGGTGCGTCTGTTATCCTTCCTCTCCCCGCTGCTGACGTCCCCTCGTCACAATCCCCTGTTTAGTGACGTGTCCGATGTCGATACCCTGCGCAGCCAGATGCCTGGGCACGAGAAAGAGGACGACGACGCAGAACATCAGCAAAGAATCCATACGTTTAGCATGTACTTGATGACAGTTCATTATGTTTTACGTCGAATTCATTATGTTTCACATCAAATTCATTATGTTTTGTGAGAGTTTATTCAGGGAGAAGTGAGCTGGGCAAGGCAGGGATGAACCACGGTGAAATGTCCCGAAAACCATGATGAACCATCATGGAATAAACATCAGGAATGTACCTAAAACCTGTTTGAATTTCATGACCCATGTTCACGATGATACACCAGGAATTCTTGATGAATCGTCATGGAATTCTAAACAAACTGTACTGAATTTCGTTAGGAAAGCCATCAAGAATTTCACGATGGTTTGACCTCACAGTGCATGTTGAGCTTGAAAGAGTCGGTTGGAACGGGAGTCGGGCAAAAATAAGAATAAGCAATATGTTTCTTGCGCATATACATTGCAAATTCAATGAATGGTGCCCGGCGACCGGCCGACCCGTTCATCATTTGGGCTTAGGCACGAGTATATAAATGACAGTGGGATCGAAAGGAATCGGCTCAAGCTCACACGAGTTTTTACTTTGCCGGTAGAGTATTGCATGCTGCTAGCCAGGTGAGTGGATGGATGACGGGGAAATTTTAGACGGGATGGAGCTTCGAGTCTCGGCCATGCAGCGTTTCGAAACCAGGAAGCCAGACCCGGAGCACGAAAAAAACAGTACTTGTATTTTGTGACGAATCTTCAATGAGACGAACCCTCCCGAGCAGTTAACGAGCGAATAATTCCCATGATTATTGCTTGGTTGCCCACGGACCCTTCTTGTGAATCTAAGGAGGTGTATGCGAAGTACCATTGAGGCAAATACTACACAGACAGAGCCTAACTCAAGTTAACCGAGGTTCTCCGGCTGTGTTGGTAATCGCGGCATTAACCCCGGATTAATAGAAACTAATCCGCCAACGTCGGGAAATGATCGATGCGCCTGAGTCGGAGGCGTTTTTGGTGGGTGCTGTCTAGTCTCAGAGGTTCCCAAATTGGGATGTCGTGGCAGCTGGCGCTGAGACTAGGTGCTGTCCTAGTTCTCGTGTCCAAAAACAAAAAAAGAGCACAACATCACTGGATGGGTTGGGAGGGAGTCGAACCCTCGCCCGGCACGTACAATGAGGGGCAAACACGCATGTGTTACCGTTCCTGACCTTCATGGGAGCCTAAGTGTGAAGGCCATCAAGGCCGCGGGCGAAATGGCCAGAGCAGAGGCGCCGTCGCACTTATGCCTGGAAATCATCAGGTTTGAGTACACGCAAAGTAGAAATGCAAGATAAGACACCTTCGAAGTTACTCATCCTTGCGTCACAAAAAGTTGCATCGGTACCGGTAAACTACCGCTTACGGGTTCTGAGGGAGTCGAACCCCCGCCGAGCAGATACGTTGAACAGGTTTCCGTCTATTTACGGTGCCCGGTCGCCGACGGACCCATTTTGTACTGAGTTTGAACGGGAGGAAGTGCCTGGTGAGTGTTAGCCAGGAAACAATCTAGATGTCTCGTGTAGCCCAGAGAGAGTTTAAAAGCCGTCGACTCGAAGGGCCGCGAGGAAAGATTCAAAACGCACGGATGAGAAGAAGAAGAAAAAAACGTTTTTCCCACTGCTATGAGTCCTGAAGGAGTCGAATCCTCTCCGACCACGCCATTGATCAGATTCCCAAAGATTTATTAGTGCTTGGTGGCCCACGGACTCTTTTCTTGCCCGGACTTTAGTGAGGATTCGGAGTGTAGTTGGGTAGCCAACACACTGATTGACTCATTGAGTGCCCGCGATACTGGAAGAAATATACATCGAAACCGCTGACACGATAGTCTGTTAGTTGAATACTGCGGCCTCTTCAACCGGGCAAATAGATAAGACAGAAAACTCACCGTTGGACGGACTCAAGCTTGTTCTCTCGCCTGCCCACTGTCAGAGTAGAAAGAAAGGCGGTGACGGAAAGACACAAACGTGAACTGTAGTAATGGAGGACTGTAGTAATGGAGGCAGCTAGTGACACACTTGGATGGATGGGTGATATGGCCTTGTGACTCCCTGAAAAATAAAATGTAGGCAAAAGAAATTCGTTTGACCACATCAGACTTTTGACAATTAGCTTGTGACCTTGTACAAGGCCGAAAAAGGTCGAAAAAGGTCGAAAAAGGTCGAAAGGCGACAAGGTCACCGGGCTATGTCTAAATTGCAAAAAAGGTCAAATTCTTTGAAAAAAAAATATTTTTCAGGTGTTGACCTGGGCGTGAAATGTGATTTCAGAGGGGGTATTTTCCACTTTTGGCCTTGTGAACTTGTCGCAAGCTGAAAAGGTCGAAAAAGGGGCAAGCTATTTGTCAAATGGCTGATGCAGTATGGGTCTTGAGGGAATCGAACCCCCGCCGAAGGCATGCGTTACAAACAATCGAAAGTATGAGCGGCCTCGCCGACAGACCCGTTTCTGTGCTTCTGTGAGCGTGAGTGATAACTTGAGTGAGAACCAGCGGCATTGAGAGGAATCGGCATCGAAAACGTACCGCTGGAGTGATACTGCAAATAATCGCCCTGTGAACGGGTGAAGGAACGAACGAGGCCGATATAGAGTAAGTACATTACAATGTACTCAACCCAGAGCCAGGATCCCGGGATGGTCAAAGAGAAAAAATGGAACCAGCAAGAGTTGATGAGTCCTGAGGAGTTGAACCCTCCCCGCGCGCTGAAATGATTGATGCTCGGATCAGGGCCAATCGTTAGCGCCCAGTTGCCCATGGACTCTTGAGTTGGCTCAGCTTTAGCTTGAATACACACCAGTCATACGAGAATTCCGCACGTAGGTGGATTTGGGGAGAGCTCTCGTTGTTGGTGAGGCAGTGCGAGAAGTTATATACCGAGACCAAAGAAACCGCGTAGGTCTGAAGTCTATGAAGGCAAGTGAATGGAGGCATACTCAACCCTGCTTCGTGAGCGGTCAGAAAAACCAGGCAGGGCCAGAAAAAAAAGAGGACGACTTCGCACTGCCCTATGAGTCTTGAAGGAGTCGAACCCTCTTCGAGCGCAGTCACTGTAGTCAACAATTCGAATGATTGGCGCTCGGTCGCACATAGACCCAATCCTGTCCTCCCTTCGAGCGCATTAACCTTGAATCCGAAGTTTTGCAGATTTCGCGCAGATGGTGGTTCGAGACAAGAAGCCGGCCCGCCTTTTACCGGTGGCTGTACACCAAACGCTGATGTCGTCGTCCTCGTCGGGCGGCAGCACCAACGGCAATGGCGAGCAGCAGCAACAACCGATCCCGGTGCTCGCTCCCGCCGACGGCCAGCACATCTGCCTCATCCAAGCCGCCTACGCCCCCTCCGCTGCCACCGACCGCCACCAATTTCAATCCCTTCAATCGGGCCGGCGCTGCTCGCGACGCAGCGCACGCCCGCGGCTTGGGGCCTCGTCGTCTCGCTCCTCGCACGCAAACGTGCAGTTTCTCGGCGCTCATAGGGGGCACGCGAAGACCGCAAGGGGGAATTTGGCGGGATTGCCACCGTAGGAACTATTAGCGCTGCGGTACGCGCTCGTACGGCTTGCGGGCGTGGCGCGCGCCAGGGTGGTGAGGAGGAAGCTATACCGACGCTATAACGCTGCTGCCACGGCCAAGGTGAGTGTCTTCCGGCTTTTATGGTACAGATTCTCAACTTTGTATGCTGCAGATTTCGGTCCGCCGCTGGTTGTACGACTTATTGCGCAGCTATCCCAATATTCCCTGTGGCTCCCGAATCGCGTGGCGTCGCGCGTTATCCAGCGCCTCTTCCGGATACACGAGTTCTTTCCTCTCGCCGCCCTTTTCCCGGCCTTTGCCCGGCCGACATCCGAGTCCACAGCTGTCGAGATGCGCGCCATGTGGCATTGTGTCGTTGTTTTCTTGTCAGGCCGAGCTTTTGGGCAGTCACGGTGAGTCGTATGGGCTCCTTTCGCGTTTACACCGTTCTTGGGCGGAGGTCGGCTCGCGTGGCGTCTACGCGGCGCAGTACTTTGGGGGGACCGACTCGCGTGGATCTTTTCCCGGATGACGCAAGCACATTCTGCCTCCGCATCCCCTTCTATCTCTTCTCACCTCACGTCCTGCTGACTTGTCCTTTTTTGTCTCCACAGATTGACTGCTTCGCGAAATATCGGGGCGATGTGCGGGATGCGGCGGAATGTGCGGGATGGGATGATGCTGAATAGTTGCGTTATCTTTCCTTCCCCTCGCCTCTCCTCGTCTGTTCCGGGGGCATCCACTTTGTTTTGGGCGCATTTTCGTACTTGTGGTGTATCGGGCTTGGCCGCGATGCTCTCCCTCATGGATCGGCGTTTGGTCTCTTCATAGCCGATCTATCACGTCTCTTTCTCCCCATGCGTGCCCATTCTCCAGGGTTGCTAACATCTTCTTTTCTACATACAGCCACGAAATTGCACAAACCGACGCATTCGCACCCCTCATCGCGGAGCCGGCGCCGGGGCTCGTAGGGGGACGGATGTGAAGCACGGGAGGTACGTGCTTTACAACTTGAGTCTGCACACGGATCGAGTGCGCACGGTGTGGACGAGGCGCAAAGGATACGACATACCTTCCCATACTCCTCTGGCCATTCCCCTCCACCCTCCGTTGCAGCCTTCCCCTTGCATCTTCGTTCCTTCAAATTTTTTCTCTCCTCCCTCCCTCACCTCGCCTTCCGTTTCCGCTCCACCGCTCTCCGTCCACCCATCTTTCTCACCGCACGTACTTGTCCCCCTCACAGACGATCGAAGCCACCTCCGCCTTCGTGCCGTGCAGGATGCGCTCGAAATCGACTACGCAGCCATCTGCACTCGCCCCGATGACGACGGGGGCCTGTGTGCTGGGGCGGCGCGGGGGTGGCGACTGCTGCTAAGCGCCGCTCGATGAGGGCAAGGATCCGATGGCGGGGAGGGTTACGGTTAAGGGGGTGACGCTGGGTCGGGGGACTCGAGGCTTGCTGGTAAGTTTCGAATTTGTTTGTCCACTGCTGCGGTAGAAGTCCACCACCCTCCGTCCTGTCCCATTCCCTCCTCCCCTTCCCCCTTCATCCACCCTCCGCTTCTATCCTTCTCCCTTCTCCTCGCTCGCTCGCTCGCTAACCCCCCACTACAGTCACCTACCCGGCGTACTTCTCAAGACACGCCCGCGGCTGCGGGTGCGCAGCCCGGTTTCTTTCCCTGTGCGTCCTACGCGTGGCGCCGGCGGAGGACCTCAGTCGAGACAGCGGACGCGGACGCAGAGACTGAGACTGAGATGGCGAGTCGAAAAGGAAATCGAATTTCCTTTTTTGGACATCGGATTCTGGGGTCTTGGATTTCGTCCGTTTTGCTTTACGAGGGCGAGGGCGAGGGCGGGCGTCGACGTTTCTTTTTCTCGTCGTCCTCCGCCTCTGCCTTAACGCAAGACTAATGACCTTTTCCCCCTTCCAGGTGCACGCTGAGGGAAACGACGTCTATATGATGAAAGTCGGCGGGCACCGGATATCGCATAGACGCGCTCGCGGAGGTGCGCATAGGGCTTTGGGATCTACTGGTACGTGTTCCCTTCCTGCTCGTGGTGAATCTGTGCTGAGTCGCTTCAAGCTTGTGTCTTCCCGATTCTTGACACCCTCGACAACCCCCTTGATGTCGAACTTAGGTGACCAGTACTCGGAGAAGGACGAAGTCTGGAGCATCACGGGTGACTGCGGAGAATGTTACACCCCGCGGAGGCGCTCGATGGGCCTTCTATCTCCAAAGGCGGGCGGACTGGGGTAGTAAGCAATTTCTATTCAATTTGCGATACCCTGCGCTGATGCACCCGCAGCCCGAGGGCGTCGTCGGCGTCGGCGAGGCGTCGACGCGCACGGTGGACTTGGTTAGTCTTGATGAAGACGACAGCAATCTGGAGGGGTGCAGCGGGGACGGTTCCGCTGACCGACGTTATACCCTCGGCTCGCGTCGGTGCGATTGCGCAGCTGTGGAGACCGCATGGGAGGTCGGGCAGGTACGCATCGTCCTCGTCCCCATCTCCATCGTCGTCTCCATCGTCGTTCATTGATGTCGAGGCGCTTGGCGAGTTAGGTCATCACGGGGGCGGCGCTACCTACACCGCTGCTGTCAGGCGTCCTCTGCAGCGCGGCGCGTGCCCTCGCGCGCTCACGGGGATCCTGGACCTGACATCCCCATGCATGCTGGCATCAAGCGCGCGCGCAGGTCGAGGTGCGTGTTTCTTGGCAACTTAATCTATCTGCCGCGTGTCTGTGAACACCTTGATACTTGCTGATTATTCGTCTTACCTCGAAACAGGGCATTGAACGGTCTGTTGTGCACCGAGCACGGGCAATCCACGAGCTCGCGGGGGTTCGATTCCCCCGAGACCTATCCCTACTCTGATTTGCCCTCGTATCTTCTTCGCGCTGTATTTATCTCTGTCTTGCATCTTAGATAAGTGCCGGTGAGTCGTGTTTTCGTCCCTGTCCATTAGTTGTTTTCCGCTTATCCAGTCGCAAACGTAGGGTTGTAAGATCGCCATCCATTCCGGGGATACCACAGGTGGGAATGGGCATTCGAATCCAACCTTCGTCGTTGATTCGCGTCCGAACTCGGGGCTTGCACTGAACTCTGTGGATCCGTTGGAGTCGGGGAATTATTTGACGGTGTAAGGAACAACAGGCCTTGTGCGTCTAATCTTTGACCTGCTGCACGTTTTTGGCCGTGACCCATCGTGTTATCCCGACGCGCAATACCGTGTTTCGTTCGTATCCAGCCTACCTATTTAAATTTAGGCTGGGGGCATTTGGCGATCGATATTTCTGACTTGTACCATAGGAATGCTTGTTAGTGCCGGTATCCGTTGATTTTTTTGAAAACAAGCTGACCCAACGATACTCACGTACGATTGCGTATCATCATTGCGAGGACTACGTTCGGCTGTGGCTCGACAAGGTTCGACTCTCTTGACTAATAAACTCCTTATCTACTATGCTTGCAGTTGATTTCCTCAAGAACACATCTGCCCCCGGGTTAAGAGTGAGTTCGATTGAGTCTCCCATCTTTCTACGCGATTGTTTGTTGACGGTCCGCTTGCCCCGGACACTCAATGGAATGATAAGCAACAAGCCATCATCCTGGCGTCGTGATGAACACCCGAGGAAATCAGAGTCAGGCAAATGCGCGAATCCCCAGCACTTCCAATTTCTTTAGAACATGTCCTTTTGTTGTTGTGTCGCGTCTTACAACGATTGTCCACAGTAACGACCACAACGGCTACGCACTCGGGCCTGCATAGGCCCATCTTCCGAGCTCGAGCGTTCATTCGTAGCTTGTTGGAACCTCGACCACTCTACATTTTCATCCCGTGTGTCGTCTTCCCACTCCTTTGAAACCCTGGAATTTATCCGCCTCTATACCTTGTCCGCAAGATTACTGAGGCGTATATGAATTCGACGGCCGTCTTTCAAAGTTGGCAAGGACGATTCAAGGACCATCTTTAGTGTATGTGGCTCTAGTATTGCTCTAGTACCAAAACAATTCATCTGTTTTTATTGATGCTCCTTCCCGAACGCAATGGGACGCGTAGATTTTTTTCCCTATTCTCAACTTTTTGCTCGAGTCGAACTGGACCGGTCCGATGTGGCCGAGGCTTCTTTCGCGTAGGTTGTGGCATGGGAATTTGATGCTACTCCACGTTCGCATCGGGTGTTCTGGTTGCCGACGTTGTTTGTCATGTAAATAAGCACCCACGGACGCCCACGCGCATCTCCCACCTCTTACCCTCATCCCGTACGAGCGACTGAGCCTTGTACTGAACGTAGTATCCTCCTCCTGTTATCCCCGACTTTGATTTCGCCCACCGCGACCTTCTGGGATCTTGTTTTCGATCTTTCTGCCTCCGGCTCTGCGAGATTCATCGACTTGACACTGTTTGCACTGTAGTGCGTCGCCATTCCAGCCATTCCACATGTATCTAATATGATAATCACTTTACAGACAGGATCTCTGTTTTTTCTCTCAGATGCCGTCCTACGCATTGCGCGGTACGAAGGCATACAGCGCGGCTTTGACTTATACTAACCTGCTTATAGTTCACTCTTGCGAAGAAGTCGTTTGGAGCCGCCGCAAGGCACCCAACCTCTATGTTGTGATTTACCAGGATGGCCGGGCCATACATCGAACAAATGCTGTCAAACGGAACCGCACGCCTGAGTGGGATGATCTTTGTAACCTGTGAGCTCGTGAATATTCAACCAGTAGCTTGCCTCACTTCGGATCCAGGTCTTTAGAATCCACCATCACGCTGCGACTTTGGCATGACTGCCTGCTTCGGTGCAGGGATATCTGTCTTGGGGCCGTCGATACTGAGATATCAGCATTGCTGAATCCGGCGAGCTCGGATACAGAATGTATGTGGCCTGACTTATATTGTGTCTCTACTCTCATATTTGTGAATAGATATTAGACTTCCATTGACCAGTGAAGATCGTGGCTCAGGAAAGCATACAGGCACAGTCCTTGTGTGCCTTGTGCATGATGGTGCTGCTGCCTCCATGGCAATCGAGCAGTCCAAGCAGAGTATCGGACAGCTTGCTCACGTGTCTGCGCTCATGGAGGCCGCCGGAATGGTTGACAGTTCCCAGCCAGCCGTGAAGACATTCGAGGCCGGTCTGGGTATTATCATCACCAAGCTCGACATGATCATCCAAATCGGAAATGAAGTTGCAAAGGTGAGGATTCTCCTCCTCGACCAATTTTATTACTGATGACCCACCAAGATCCACCCATATGCAAACATGGCTTGGAAGGTTTTGACCTCTGTTTACCAGGTAAGCCAAGCAATTTGTACTTTTTGGTTCTAACTAGGGGTCAGGCTGTCAAGGCAGAGCAGGAAACACAAGAAAAACTCAGGAAGCTTGTTGATAACATGGTTTCTGTCTATTCTTTCGCAGAGGAAACAGATGCTTTGCCTCAAAAAATCAAAAGTCTTGAGGATAAAGTTCTGGCCATAGTCAAGCAGACAGTCGAATGTGCTGTATTGATCCGGGAATACAGCGGACATGGCTTCACTGGTATGCACATATGTCGGATACGTTCAACTGCCTAATGTATGCACAGCTCGTGTCATGAAGAATACCTGGGACAATGCAGACAAAACAATAGATGAACTCTCTGAGACCTTGTTGAAGCTCAAGGATTCACTTGAAGGGAGCTTGACCGTTCACGTGGTATTTTTATCTGCCCAAGTGCTACAAAAAGTTGATCGTTTGGGTGTGTGGTATTTTTTATTTGATATGTTCTCCATCAAACAAATACGCTAGTGCAATCAGATATACTCAAAACCCTCGACCCAGTGCTGATGAAAGCCGCATCACGTCCAACATGTTTAGAAGGGACTCGCATCAAGTTGCTTGATGAAATTTCGGACTGGATCATGGCCCCAAGCAATACCAGCAGTGTCCTTTGGCTATCTGGTGTTGCCGGCTCACAGTTGCCACAACAATCTCTGTCACCTTCGATGGATTACAACGTCTTGGTGCTTTTCTTTTCTTTGACAGAAACAACAGTTCACAGAGTGATCCTGACCGTGTTATCTGTACATTGGCTCATTCACTGGCACGCTTTAACCCGCACATTGCTGCTGCTATATCTGCAGCAATTGAACAAAATGCTGCTGTTGTAGATGCACCGCTGCAGACACAATTCGAAAGACTGTTGCTCCAGCCCCTGTTGGATGTGAAGCACTTGCTACAAGGCCCCATCCTTATTGTTCTGGATGCTCTTGATGAATGTGGTGAACCTGCTTTACGGAGAAATCTCCTCTCCGTGATTTCAAATGGGCTCCCCAAACTCCCAGATGTCTTTCGTTTTCTCATAACCAGTCGCCGTGAAGCAGATATCAGCAAGTCCTTTGCCTGTAAGGGCAACCTCGAGGCCCGAGAATACTCAAGAGTCCTAGCGAGGGGAATCCGAAGATGAATAAACAGTAGCTACAAACAACAAGTAACGCACCTAGCGAGGGGAATCCGAAGAGAAGAAACTCTGAGGATCCCCACGCCAGGCCGTGAGTACATATAGCTACTGCACAGAGACATGTGACCGGAGTGATCGGCAGAGATCCCGAGCTTGATCACAGGCGTGATGGTATCGGGATGGACCGGAGGGGCGTCGGAAGAGGGTTCCCCTGACATCATCCCCCCCTTGGAATGCGGCGCCTCGACGCATAGCACGGAGGGTGGTGCTTCGGAAGGGAAGGGAGTCGAAGGACGCACGGGCAATTAAACGAGGTTTGGCTGGGTATTTCTCGTAGAACGCTGCGAGGGCTTCCGGAGCGAAGAAGTTGGAGTGCTTGACCCACTGGTTGTGCGCCGCGTTGTAGCCCTTCCAGCTGACGAAGTACCATAAGCTCTTCCAGCGAACTTTAGCATCCAGAACTGCATCAACTTCCCATTCCGGAGCGTCTCCGGGCGCATCTGGAAGGACTGGAGCAGGCTCGTCATACCCTGGACGACCTGGGAACGGGTCATCCTCCGCGAGCTCCAGCTTCACGACAGGGAACACTGGATGAAGCTTGGAGTAGTGGGGCGGAAGCTCCAGCTTGAATGCGCCCTTCCCCACGACCTTGAGCACCTTAAAAGGGCCCAAGCGCCGATGAGAGAGGCCCGGCGACGGACGAGTGGTCTGGATGTCCGAAGCGTCAAGCCAGACACGGTCTCCAACCTTGATGTCGGGAGCAGGAGTGCGGCGGCGGTCGTAGTACCGCTTGTACTCCTCCTTGGCCTTCACCAGCGCAGACCGAGCTTCTGAGACGCCAGAGGCAATGCGGTCGCGGAACTCGTTTGCAGACTCCACCTTTGAGCGTACTCCGGTGGGCTCAAACCCCATGCGAGGGAGGCGACCAGAGTCGGTCATGAACGGGACCTGCTGCGTGGAGGAGTGGACGTGGTTGTTGTACGCAAACTCCGCAGCGGGAAGGAGGTAGTCCCAGTCATCCTGCTTGTAGTTAGTGAAGATGCGCAGGAACTGCTCCATCTCCTGGTTAACTCGCTCGGTCTGACCGTCAGTCTGCGGATGGTACGCCGTAGACGTCGCCGGTTCGATACCAATGAGCCGCCACAGCTCCCTGGTGAACTCCGCAATGAACTGGACACCGCGGTCAGAGATGTACCTCTCAGGCGTACCATGGTGCCTCCAGACGTTCCGGTAGTACAACCGGGCAGCGCCGACGGCGTCGATATGCGTGGTGCACTCATTAAAGTGGGCCCGCTTACCGAGGACGTCGACTACGACCATGATGGCATCGTACCCGTGAGCCTCGGGAAGCTCCACGACAAAGTCCACCGAGACCGTGTGCCAGCGGTCTGGAGGGACTTCAGTCGGATGCAGCTCACCAACCGGAAGCTTGCGAAGCGCCTTTGTCCGGCAGCACAAGTCGCAGGTCGCCACATACCGGCCGACGTGACGGGACATCTGGGGCCACCAGTAGTTCCGGGAGACGAGCTCCAACGTCTTGAAGCGACCAGCATGCCCAGCGACCCGCGTGTCGTGGTGCTGCTCTAGGATCCGGCGGCGAAGGTCCTTGTCCCGAGGGACAACTACCTTACCGCGGAAGTAGAGGAGGCCACCGGCAACGTTCCACTCAGCGTTCCGGGACGAGCGGGCACCACGAACCTTGAGAAGCTCCCGAGCTGCGCGAGCAACGGGATCCTCAAGATCGGGAGTGCCGGCAAGAGCGTCGCGGATATCGCGGAGGAGGGGGGCTTCCGGACCGGAGATGGTGATGCCCTCCAGCGCGCGGACATGGAAGAGCTCGGGAGTCAGGAGCGTCACATCCTGATTATCCGAAGCTGCCCCATGGTCCGGTCGCCGAGAGAGGGCGTCCGGTCGACCCATCAAGCGCCCGGGCTTGTGGTGAAGGGTGAAGTCGAACCGAGACAGGTACAGCGACCACCGCGCCTGCCTGCGATTGAGGTTCTGCGACTTCCGGAAGTACTCCAAGTTCTTGTGGTCGGTCCAGATCTCGACGGGGAGCTGCGAGCCCTCGAGGAAGTGTCGCCACTCCTCGAGAGACCGGACAATCGCGAGCATCTCCTTGTCGTGGATCTCGTAATTGCGCTGGACCGGAGACAAGCTCTTGGAGAAGAATGCGACAGGGTGCCACTTCCCATCATCGGACTCCTGTGAAAGGACGGCGCCGGAGGCAAAGTCAGAGCTGTCAGCTTCGAGGCGATACATCCGGGTCTCGTCTGGAAGGATGAGAACCGGATCGGAGGTCACCGCGTCCTTCAGCGCCTGGAACGCACGGGCCTCCTTCTCAGTCCAAACCCAAACCTGGCCCTTCCGGGTCAGATCGAAGAGCGGACGAGCGAGGTCGGAGAAGTCCCGGATGAAGCGCCGGTAGAAGTTAGTGAAGCCTACAAACTGCTGCACGTCCTTCTTGTTCTCCGGCGTCGGCCAGGCAGTGACTCCAGCGATCTTGACCGGGTCCATCTCGACGTGATTGTGGGAGATGATCACGCCGAGATACTCGATCGACGACTTCTCGAACTCGCACTTCTCCGGGCGCAGGTAGAGCTTGTGCTCCCGGAGTCGCCGAAGGACCTCCCGGACGACCTCGCGATGCCGGGTGAGGTCCGAGTGCGCGATGAGGATGTCGTCGAGGTAGACCATGACATCGCCAGACAGGATGAGGTCCTGGAAGATGTCGTTCATCATGGTCTGGAAAGTCGCAGGGGAGTTGGTCAGGCCGAAGTACATCACCAAAGGCTCGAAGAGCCCACGGTTTGTACGGAATGCGGCCTTCCACTCGTCACCTTCACGGATGCGGACATTGTTGAAGCCCCACCGGATGTCGAGTTTCGTGAAGAACCGGGCTCCCTTCAATCGATTAATGAGGTCGTTGATCAGAGGGAGGGGGTACCGGTTTTTCACGGTCATCGCATTGAGCGCTCGATAGTCTTGGACAAACCGAAGTGCTCCATCTTTCTTCTTGACAAAGAAGACTGGAGACGCCATCGGGGACTTAGACGGTCGAATCCTACCAGTAGCAAGGCCCTCCTCGATGAAAGCGTCCAGCTCACGCTGCTCGAGGGGTGAGATTGGGTAGACCTTACAGTTGGCAGGCTTCGAGTCTGGGACAAGCTCAATGGCATGGTCCCAGCTCCGACGCTCGGGCAATGAGTCAAACGACTCCCGGTTGAAGACATCCTCAAACTCACGCGCCCACTCGGGAATTGCTTCCGTACCGGGTGCGGAGTTTTTGGCATACGCCTCTGCCAGCCGCTGTGAAACGGTGCTGGTAGCGCGGATGTCCTCCGGCGGTGAGAATGTCGTGTAAAAGATGCGGTCACCATCCTCTACCGGACCATCCTCATCGTCAGATTCATCGGAGTCGTCAGGAGACAACTCCGGCAGCTCATCGGTGTCAAACTCGTCGTCGTCATCCTCTCCAGACCGGTCATCAGTATCAACTGCGCAGATAGTTGGAACTGGGCCAGCTCGGAGTTGCCGTAGGATGCGAGCAGCAGTTGCTGCATGCCGACGTTCAGTCCGTGCCTCATCGCGACAGGTTGTGCAGACGGATGGGCAGCGACTCATCTTGACCTCCTGGGTTTCCCAGTTGATCTCCGGGTTGTGCTTCCGAAGCCAGGAGTACCCAAGAATGAGCTTCTGCTTGCCAAGACGGGTCACAGCAAGGACAACACGTTCACTGTGGGACTTGTAGCGGAGGATGACATCAGCAACTTCCCGGATGCCGCCGGCTTCATTGGGAGTGCCGTCGACATTGTAAACCGGGATGGGCCTTGAGAGCTTCCGGACTGGGATGTGGTTTGCTGCAACATACTCTGTGTCAATGAACTCGCTGGTTGCTCCACAATCAACAAGTCCAGACACAGCGAGCTTCACCGCATCATCGGTGGACTCAATCTCCAAGGGGAGGAAGAGAGAGTTGGGGCTAGGGTCTGCAGCAATGGTGAAGTGCTTGGGTAGCTTGCGCTCCCACATTGGCTTGCGTCGCAGACGATCCCAAGGGAGGTCATCGGGGGCTACTCTGGCACGAGCGGCCCGAACGGAAGTGGGAACCGGAGTTGCCGGAACACTGCACGTGTTTTTGCACAGCATGACATCAGGGCTGGAAAGTTGAGCAGGGTTTGGGCAAAACTTTCTGGGTGTGATGTCATCGTCTATTTTTAGATTTTTGGGGGCGTCTATCATTTCAAGCGATGCAAGAGGTGTATTGTCAGACTCATTACATAGGACATTGAAACGATTGGGGGACGCGACAGAGGGCGCACCGCTCACTCTGCGCGGGGGGGAAAATCCTCCTGAGCAACAGCAGCTGCATGCTCTGCAGCGGCATCGGCAGAGGCCAGACGGGCGACAAGCTCCTCAAGCATGTCAACACCAAGCTGCTGAATGACCTCGTCGAGCACGTCAACAGTGCGGATGTCGACAGGGGTGGTGCAGTCGCGTGCGAAGTGGTTCGGGTCCCCGCATCGGAAGCATCCACGGCGAGGAGCACTCCGAGCACGTGTGCGGTCCACGTCCATAGGGACCGGAGGTGGAAGGGGCGCTGGAACCGCCTTCTGCGTCGATGGTGTGGGCAGCACCGGGACAATCCGGGCACGACTCGCAGGAGGTGGGAGACGAACAGTCGACCCAGAACCCGCGGCCTTGGCCCGGACAAGCGACTCGTACTGGCGGTACGCGCGCTGACGCCATGCGAGGTAGTTGCGCAGGTCGGGAGGATCGCTGGACCCAGTGATGGCAAGATTAATCGCCGGGTCAAGTCCAGTCCGGTACTTGGTGACCTTCATGAGCGGGTCCTCAAAGCCGGTGAGGTCAACGAGGTCCTCGAACTCGTCCGTGTAGTGGAAGACGTCGCGGGAGCCCATGAAGTATGACCGGGACTCGAGCTTCTGCAGGGCGTGGTCCTGCTCGTTCTCCTGGACGAAGCGTTGCCGGAACTCGACCAGGAACAAGTCCCAGGTCGAGAAGGGGAAGGGGTCCTTGGCAGCGTAGCGCTCGGCCCAGCGCTGTGCCGTGTCGGCAGCCATAAAGGACATGGCGTACCTGACGACCTTCTCCTCCGAGGGCTCTCCAGCTTCGGTGAACGCCTCCGGAACAAGGCGAGCAAAGGTCCGGACCGCGTGCAAGAACGCCCGGCCTTTGGTGCGGTCGCCGTCGAAGATGAACGGGGGGTTTGGTCGGAGGACCGTTTTTGTTCCAGGGGTGACATTGTCAAAAAGCCGTGGACCCGGGTCCGGAGCTGAAGCAGCAGGGGACGGGGCAGGCGAGTTCGCACGTGGGGAGGTGGAGTTTTCTAATAGCGTAGTGAGACGCTCGAGTCTGCTCTCGATGGCGGACATCCGAGCGTCAGCTTGTGCAGCGGCAGCATCGGCCATGTCGGCGTCAGGAGCAGAGACAGGGGAGGAGGGGGCAAGATTTGAAGTGGGTGAGGCGGGAGCGCTGACGAAGTCGTCCGAGCCTTCAAGTCCAAACTTCGCAATCTTGGCCGGTTAATCCCTTAGAGAGTTTCTTCTGCTGTAAGGGCAACCTCGAGGCCCGAGAATACTCAAGAGTCCTAGCGAGGGGAATCCGAAGATGAATAAACAGTAGCTACAAACAACAAGTAACGCACCTAGCGAGGGGAATCCGAAGAGAAGAAACTCTGAGGATCCCCACGCCAGGCCGTG
Source organism: Mycena polygramma (assembly GCA_029449255.1). NCBI lineage: Eukaryota > Fungi > Basidiomycota > Agaricomycetes > Agaricales > Mycenaceae > Mycena > Mycena polygramma. Next base: position 463,142 of record JARKID010000042.1, read on the forward strand.
AGTACATATAGCTACTGTACAGAGACATGTGACCGGAGTGATCGGCAGAGATCCCGAGCTTGATCACAGGTGTGATGGTATCGGGACGGACCGGAGGGGCGTCGGAAGAGGGTTCCCCTGACATTGCCCCTCGGTTTGTCGAGAATTCTGTGGGAACAGCTACCAGTACTGCGGATGTTCAGCGCTTTATCTCCCACGAACTTGAGCGTATCCAACGAGATAATGAATTGGGAACAGCATGGCCAAAAGACACCCAGAAACAGACTATGATGAATCTTGCTGGCGGTCTATTCATCTGGGCGGCAACTGCCATCAAATACATCGATGGATACAGACCGAATGACAGAATAGAAACTCTGATCACCAGCCATTCAACTTCTCTTGATGATCTATACAGCTTCACTCTCCGCAATTCAGCACCATGGGACGACAAAATATTTGCAAAAGATGCTTGTGCTGTTCTAGCATGCATTGTCTGTGGCAAGGTGCCTATGACAGATACGACCATTGATACACTCCTTGGTGCAGGTTGTTCCAGTGCTGATGTGCTAAAATACCTGGGATGTGTTGTACAATGGCGGCCTGGCTGTGTTGCACGAATACTCCATGCCTCTTTTGCAGACTATCTCATGGATGATTCCCGCAACAAGGGAGAGTTCTGGGCAGTTGACATGAGGACTGCACATCAGACCTTGAGCCTGGGATGTTTGCAAATTCTAAAGACCCAGCTCCGGTTCAACATATGTGGTCTCGAGGACTCACATGTCTTGAATGTGGATGTGCCAGACATTTCAAGTCGAGTGGCCACCAATATCTCTCCACAACTCTCATATGCCAGCTGCTTCTGGGGAAGTCATCTCGCTGACTCTCCATTTGATCAAACAATCCTTGAAGAACTCAACACTTTCTTTGGCCCCTATTTTCTGTTTTGGGCCGAAGTTCTCAGTCTTCTTGGCGAGGTTGCTGTTGCCTCAGGGGCATTGGACATTGCTGTCAGTTATGTCAAGGTATGTCTTGTGCAATTTCTGGTTGGTGTGACCTGATCTCTGAACAGGGCCACAATGATGGTCTTGCAAATCTCATTATCGATACCACCAAATTTGTGTCGGTGTTTGCACAATTGATAGCTCAAAGTGTACCCCACATTTATCTCTCAGCTGTTCCATTCGCACCACATGAGTCCCTGATAGCAAGACAGTTTGATGGCTGGTTTCCGAACACATTGAGCATTGACAGCCAGCTGGGTCTCAAGTGGCCTGCAATCCAAAAGGTTTTGCAGGGACACAAGGACTATATTACATCTCTGACTTTCTCACCTAACGGGCGTCGAATTGTGTCTGGATCCAGTGACTGCACAATCTGTATCTGGGATGCCCAAACCGGTGCCCTTGCTGCTGACCCAATCACTGGCCACACTAGGGGGGTTTTGTCTGTCAATTTCTCCCCGGATGACAGCCGTATCGTATCAGGATCCGAGGACACAACAATCTGTGTCTGGAATGCTGAAACTAGTGCTCTTGTTGCTGGCCCCTTCACCGGCCACACTGACTATGTTCAGTCTGTCAATTTCTCACCGGATGGCAGTCATATTGCATCTGGATCCGATGATAAGACAGTTCGTGTCTGGGATGCGCACACTGGTGCTGTTGTTGCCTTCACAAGCCACACTGGCTGGGTTTTTTCTGTCAATTTCTCACCGCATGGCAGCCACATTGCATCTGGATCTTCTGACAAGACAGTTCATGTCTGGGATGCCCAAACTGGTGCTCTTGTTGCTGGCCCATTCACAGGCCATACTGGCACTGTTCAGTCTGTCAATTTCTCACCGGATGGCAGCCATGTTGCATCCGGATCTGTTGACGAGACAGTTCGTGTCTGGGATGCCCAAACTGGTGTACTTGCTGCTGACCCATTCACTGGCCACACTGACTCAGTTCAGTCTGTCCATTTCTCACCGGAGGGCAGCCGTATTGTATCTGGATCCGACGACACAACACTCTGTGTCTGGAATGCTGACACTGGTGCCCTTGTTGCTGGCCCCTTCACAGGCCACACTTTGTATGTTTGGTCTGTCCATTTCTCGCCGGATGGCAGTCATATTGCATCTGGATCTGATGACAGGACAGTCCGTGTCTGGGATGCCCAAACCGGTGCCCTTGTTGCTGGCCCATTCACAGGCCACACTGACTGGGTTCGGTCTGTCCATTTCTCGCCGGATGGCAGCCAAATTGCCTCTGGATCCGATGACAGGACAGTCCGCATCTGGGATGTTCAAACTGGTGCCCTTCTTGCTGGACCGTTCATAGGCCATACAGACTTTGTTACATCTGTCAATTTCTCACCGGATGGCAGCCAGATTGCCTCTGGATCCGATGACATGACAGTTCGTGTTTGGGATGCTCAAACTGGTGCTCTTGTTGCTGGCCCCTTCACGGGTCATATTGATTGTGTTCTGTCTGTCAATTTCTCACCGGATGGCAGCCAAATTGTATCATCTTCCTGGGACCACACTATCCGTGTTTGCAAGGTTGAGCAGTTGCCTCAGACTGACACCTCCATTCAAGTAGCTGCCAAGAAGGAGCTCCTTTCATTCGACTTCCACTCAGGTTGGGTCAAAAATGCAGCAGGAGCACTGATGTTTTGGGTGCCCCCTTGGTTGCGAGAGGGCTTGTACCTCCCCCACAATACACTGGTGATATCAGCGAAAGGCACAACCAAATTCGACCTCAGTCGCTTTGTCCACGGCACTGAATGGACCAAATGCTTCGATCCGAAATCAATGTCCATATGAATTCAAGGCGGTGAGTTGATTTGATTCTTGCTTGAGTTGCAGTTCAATGTATCTGTCCAGCAGTATCAAGATACTTGTAGGAAGTACATACTACGAATCCTACAATGTGTAGTATGTACTATCTTCCGTTCGATATTTGTATTCAGTTCCCCTTTCCGCTTGTTGAAATTTATCCACGAGAATGAAAAATATCCTAGGAACAGAGTTCCATGACCCACGCACTCCGTCTTGTGACGATTTTGAACCCGGGTGAGAGCGAGCAAGAGAACAGATGTAGATAGATGAGTAAGTAAAACACCGGATATTTTCGCGTCCACGGGAAACACCGGACAAACGTTTAACGGAAAGCCCAAGAGCTTTGTCAATTCCGAGTCGGGTGCGTGCTAAGGAAATCGAACGCCTCCTGAGATAGGATAGATGATTGGCGCTCGGCACACAGCTAGCCTTGCACCTGAAAAAGTGACAATGGTGAGTGGAATACATACGCACCTGACCATCCCAATATCATTGTGGCACACCTATGAGTACTTAGTGTATCTCGTAAGAACTAGGAAATGGGGAAATGCCAAAGAGGACACGGACTCCTGAAAAGAAATTGAGAAAAAGGTTCTTGTCATCACCCCATGAGGCTTGAGGATTTAAACAGAAGCCATCCATTCAAACGCCGAGGAGTAAGCAAAGATAACGCGCGGACTTTTGGTGTCCTATGAACCCTTTCCTGCGATATTCATGACCACTTGCGTGTGAGTGATAACGAAAGGAAGGAAAAACACCCTAAATAAACCACCGTGAACCACTGAGCGCATGACGATTGAAGAACAAATGCCAAGCATCATCCATCAGATACTCTTTCCGTCCTGGTAAAGAGGCGGGGCGAAAAAAGAAGAAGCTACTCTCGCAGCCAAATGAGTCTAACCCTCGCCGCGGGATTTGTCAGCAAGAACAAATCAAAGCGAGACAAGGCCCCGTTAAATTCCCTTCCCGCATGCCAGGGCCAAAAGCCACGACAAAAAGTCGGCTTGGTACGAGTGATCTTGCGGAAGTCGAACCCCTGCCGAGCAAATGCGTTGAAGAATAACTCAAGTTGGGAGCATTGCTCGGTTGCTGATGGACCCATGTCTTCACTGATTTGAACCGGAGTAGGTTCCGTCACAAGTAGAGTAAGGAGCGATTGGGAGGTAGTAGTTTCAACGCAACCCAAATAGAAACTTTGGGTCTTGCAGATATTTCACAGTGACCGTCAGGCATCGGTTTGGAACGCACGAAGGGCAAAAAAAAAAAAACTCTTCTTAGACACTCATGAGTCCTGAAGAAATCGAACATATCGAGCCCGGCTTCAATTGACTTCTGGCGGGTGATTTGTGCTTGGTTGTCCACAAACTCCGGCTTGTTCGAGCGTTAGCTTGAATAGGTGGGCCGTGGCAGAGATTATATGAGAATATCGCCGATGAGTGGACTTTAGCAGCACTACGCACACTCATTCGTGTCCTGGTTCTCAGATTGAATAAGTGGCGGGGCGGTAAGTATTAATTATCGCGACCGAAAGACGTTCAAAGACCGCTTGAAATCAGCAGTCGAGTTCCGCTTTGCAGGGCCCGACAAGTCCAAAAAAGATCGGATCCAAGCAGTATTCTCCGAGTAGTTAGGACAGTGATCTATGAAGCCCCTCTTGTACCTTCGAGCTTGTCTCAATGTGGATTGAATATTGAATGCGAGCGACATGGTGGTTTGGGACAAGAAGCCGGCCCGCCATTTACCGGTGGCTGTACGCCAAACCCTGATGTCGTCCAGCAGCAATGCCAATGGCGAGCAGTACCAACAACCCATCCCCGTACTCGCCCCCGCCGACGTTTAGCACGCCATTTCCTCATCCTGGCCGCCTACGCCCCCTCCGCCACCACCGACCTCCCCAATCGCAATCTCTCCAATCCGCGCTTTTGACGATGCAGCGCACCCCCGCTGCGTGGGGCCTCGTCGTACCTCTTCTAACGCACGAGGACGCAGATGTGCAGCTCTTTGGCGCGCACACGGCGCACGGGAGGATTGCAAGGGGGAAGTGGCGGGGCTGCCGCCAGAGGAAAACGATTAGCGCCCATGGAAGCGCTGGTGGGATCGGCAGGCGTGCGGCGCGCGAGGGTGGGGCTGAGGCAGCTCAAGTACGTCTATGCTCTTGTCTCCCGGGCCTTTCTTTCTCATCCCTTTTGTTGTCGTAGGATTCGGCTTGAAGACTCCCGCTGCCTGTCCAACGACTTGTGGTGCTCAGACTCTATAACAAGGGATCGCTGAACGTCGCGCGCCTTGTCCCCCGCCTCTTACACAATACCGGGCTTCTCTCACCTATCCGTCTCCCCTCCCGGTCCCAAGTCTGCGACAAATCATCGCGAAATGCTGACAAAGCCAAAGCCACTCCATACCTCCACGCCATCACGGTCCCCCGTTTCTGTGAAGACGCGCGCCGTCAGGTTTTCTCTCAGGTCGGGATATCTCAGTCACGGTGAGTTGGATCGGCTTCTATTTTCCCGATGTCACCTCGTTATTTTGGTGGGAGCTCGACTCGCGCGGCGTTGAGTGCATGCCGTGGGGCGGACTCGTGCGGATTTTCACATCCAGATGCCAGTCGCACATCTTGCGTCTCTCCATCTTTCGACTTTTTTTCCTTTCTCACCTGGTATCAGCGTCCTGCTGACTTGTCTTTCCGGTTTGCGTCCAGAGACTGGCTGATTCGCGGTGTATCGGCGCGTTGTGGGGACAGACACGTCAACGCGTGCGTGCTTCTTTCCTCACTTCTGTCCCTTTTCCCTTGTCTTGTCCGCTTCGGGCCCACGCACTTTGTTTTGCGCATTTCTGTACTTGCGTGCATTACGCTTGGACGCGATGACCGCTCATGGTTTGGCGCTCGACGTCGATGGTGCTTCTCCTTCCTCGCTTACCCAGTGTCAAAGTCGCTGACCTTTTTTTGGGACATGTATACACGACATCGTGCGCTGTGGGCTGACGCACTCGTGCCCCTCATCGCAGAAGCGGCGCCGAGGTTCGAAGAGGACGGGTGTGGAGCTCGGGAGGTACGTGCTTTTATCTCTGCTCAGTTGGGCGCGTGATGTGGAGGAGGCGCCGTGGATGAGGTGCCGTGGATACGATGGGGCGATATGGCCTGGGGCGTACGTCCTCGCGAGTCACCGCTCTCCCTCCTCGCGGCCTCGGGCCCCGCGATTTACCGGCCTCATTCACCTGTATCATGCAGGCCTGCACTGACCCACCTCTCGCAGACAATCGACGCCTACGCTCCGCGCACGATGCGCACGCGCGTAATTCGACCTCCGATGCCGACGACACGCGCGTGCGCAGTGTGCGCTGGCGCGGTTGGTCACTGGCAAGTGTCGCGGGACGTGGGCAAGGATACGACGGGAGGAGGATACGTTCAAGGGTGTCGGAGGGAAAGGCGGAAAGGGACACCGCAGCGCGAGGGAGACTGACGCCCAGTCGAGGCTTGCCGGTAAGTTTCGACTTTCGTTTGACTATAACTACCGCAGGGCTACACCCCCCCCTCCTTCCCCCTCCCCCCTTCATCTCGCCAGCCGTCTCCTTCTATCCCCTCTCCTCCTCGCTCGCCCGCTAACTCCCCATCTACAGAAACTCACCCACGGTATCCTTATCAACACACGCTCGCTGCCCCGGGTGCGTAGCCCATCTCTTTCCCCTGCACGCCATACGTGTGGGGCCCGGCGGAGGATCTCTGGGTTCGCGTCCGCTATGTAGATGGCGAGTCGAAAAAGGAAATCGGATTTCCTTTTTTGGTCGGGGATTTTGGATTTTGGATTTTGGATTTCGTCCTTTCGACCTATCGAGGGAGGGTGAGGGCGGTGCCCTTCCTTTGGACCTTTCATTTTCTCCCCCGGTTCCGTTTTCCGTGTCCGTTGACGTCATGAACTGACTACTTCTTTTGATTTCAGGCGCACGCTATCAGCGATGGAAAGAAACGACGTCTATGCGAAATGGCGGGCACCGAATATCGGATACACACGCTCGCGGGGCGCATGCGCGCCGGGGATGTGCGTTTTCCCCCGCTCCTCGGTATGAGTGTTCGCTAATTGGCTTCAAGCATGTCTCTTCCTCCCGGCACCTCGATGTCGATCTTGAAGTGACCAGCACCCGGAGAAGGGCAAGCCGTGGCGCGTCGCGATCCAGACGCTGCTCCCCGTGGAGGCGCTGGCGCCCGTGGAGACGATGATGCACTGAATTGTGCACGGGCTCTAGGCGGGCGGTACTTGGACGTGGTCTGTGGGTGGTCCTTGTCTCGATTTTCGATACCCAACGCTGATGCATCTGCAGCAGCGGCAGCGCCCGAGCGCGGCGCATTTCGGCGGCTCGACGAAGACCGCAGCACGGGCGCCCTGAATCGGAGGCCGAGCCCGTGTCCGCGCACCGAATCGGCGGCTGAGCACGCGTACGCGCACAGCTGCTCGTCAATGCGCCGGTGGAGCTGTGGAGCGCCAGATGTCGGCCAGGCAAGTCTGCTTCTCCTTCTCGTCTCCGTCAACGCTCACCGGTTTATAGTGATGCTGCTCTCGCTGCGCCAGTGGAGACCGAGACCGTACATTCTCATCCTGAAATCAAACACCAGCGCGGTGGACGCCTCCGTGCGGTCCATTCGGCTGGCTTTCCACCACTGTAACGAGTGTCTTTGGCGCGTCCGACGGGAGTGTCGAGGTGTGTGTTTTTTCTTGCTGTCGTTCACGGATAGCAAAGTGATATTATTATCTGCCTTGCGCGAACCACTCTATGCTTGCTGATCATTATTATTTTTACCTCGAAAGCAGGGCTCTGTTGAGCACCGAGCTCGGACAAGCCACGAGCTTGCGGGGGTTCGATTCCCCCGAGACCTATCCATACTCGGACTCTTCCACATCTTTTCTGCGGGTCTCTGTCTTCCATCCTAGATAAGCACGGTTTTTTTTTTTTTTTTTTTTTTGAGCGTTTGGTATAATGAGATCCGGTGAGTGGTGTTTCCGTCTCTGCTTACCAGTCCTTCTGCCTGCTTAAACTTATTCACTCTCAGTGACAGTACCGGCTGGCACTGTGAGTGCTTGTGGGCGTTCGATCAGTTCCTTCTGATCCATGTCCAACTGGGGCCAATCTTGCATGTAAAAATTCTGCAAGGCGGGCTGCGCGTTAATTCGAATCTTGCGCGTTAATACGGATCTGAATCTTCGTCGACTTGAGGTTATCTCTACTTATCCATTAAATCCAGAACAAAAGCAACCGGGCAAGGCACAGCAAGATAGCGCGTTCGCACTCCATTCTGCGTCAGATATCCCCGTTGTCGAGCCTGATAGCAGCCTGGTTCACGCCTCTCAACTTATCGCGACTATCCCGCATTCGAGGCGAAACAATTCTTATCACCAGCAAGCAACTGATCCGCGGGTGTACGATTTCGGATAGGTCCATTGAATAATTTAAATTCAGCTGCCAGTGTTTGTGTCGCACCCCGTTCGTCTCATTCAAGTCACGAACTTGCTTACCTTCTCCAACCACCGAAGCATATTGACTCCTTGCAACCGCATATCAAGTCTCGACATCCAGGCACCTTGCGCGTACATCGCTTGCGGCATGGGAATGTTCTGCTCGCGTAGCTTGTGGCATGAGAATTAGATGCGGGATGTCAGGGAATGTCGTTACCGGAGTTATTTGTCCGGTAAACAAGCGCCCACGGACGCCCACGAGGTTTTCCTGTCTCTTGCACCCATCCTGTGCGAGCGACAAAACTGCCAGAAGTTTATTTCTCCGCTCCCTGATCCCCGATTCCGATAGCCTCCGCCACGAGCTTCTGTACTTTCGTCGTTGTCTCAGATATTGGCCTATCCGCCAACTTCGACACTGCCTTAGTTCGTCGCACCTTTGCTGTCCCGCCATTTAATCTAACCATTCGATGTCCCCGCAGAGTCTGGGTTTCCTGATGCCGTCCTATTCGCTGCTCGGTACGAGCACATATCAATTTATCTCCGCTTATATTTATCGCTCTGTAGTCCACTCTTGCGAGGGAGTTACATGGGCCCGCCGCAAAGCACCGAACCTTTATATTGTGATTCAGCAGGGTGGCCAATCCGTACAGCGAACCGCTGTAGTCAAGCGGGACCTTGCGCCTAAATGGGATTTTCTCTGTAACTTGTGAGCGTAGGATGTGCATCGACCTCCCCGCTAGCTTAGCTGTATCTGGCTCTAGGTCTTTAGATTCACCTATTGCGTTGCGACTTTGGCACGACTCGCTGCTCCGGTGCAGAGATGTCTGCCTCGGGGTTGCTCATACAGACATAGCCTCTTTGCTGGATTTGCCGAGCTCGGACACAGAATGTGAGTCGCCTCAATCTCCATGACATGTGTTTTTCAATTCGTGCCAAAGTTATCAGACTACGGCTCATCAGCGAAGATCGACAGTCAAGCGGAACCCCCGCTGGGACGGTCCTCGTTCGCCTCATGGGCCAGAGAGAAGCGGTTACCACAGCTCTTGCGAATGCCCAACAAGATCTTGCAAAGCTTACCCTCGGGTCCGCTCTCACGGAGGCTACTGAACTGATTGAGAATCCCCCTCTGGTTACAGAGACATTTGAGGCGGGTTTGAGTATGATCATTGCCAAGCTTGATGTGATTGTTCATCTCGGAGATGAAGTTGCTCAGGCAAGCATTCTATTCCTCTTTTTTTTTTCATCACTCACAATGATCCAAGATTCACCCATATGCAAATATGGCTTGGAAAATCTTGACTTCGGTTTACAAGGTTGGCCACATAATCTGTAATCTTCACTGCTAACCCACGGTTTAGGCTGTCAAACGAGAGCAGGCCACCGAGGACAAGCTTCACAAGCTTGTGGATACCATGGTCGCTGTTTATTCTTTCACCGAAGAGACTGACATGCTGGCCAAGAATCTCAAGAATCTCGAGGATAAAATTCTTGCTATAGTCAAGCAGACAGTTGAATGTGCCTTGTTCATTCGCGAATATAGCAGGCATGGTTTTACAGGTGCGTGGTACGGATCTTTGCTTTTGCCTAATGTCTGATCTCTTCATAGCTCGAGCCATCCGGAACACCGGGGACAATATAGACAACATGATAGATTCTCTCGCAGAAACGTTGTTGAAGCTGAGGGATTCCCTTGAAAGCAGCATAAATATTCAAGGAGTATTTCTATCCACGCAAGTGCTCGAAAAGGTTGACCGTTTGGGTATGTGACTTTTTATCTTGAGGGGAATTTCCTGACGGGTAATCAATGTTCCCAGTTCAATCAGATGCTCTCAAAACACTCAATGCAGCAGAAATGAATGCTGCATCCCGTCCAACCTGTTTACAGGGCACTCGTGTGCAGTTGTTGGATGAAATATCAGAAGAGCTCATGGCCGCAGAAGCAACAAGCAGTGTTCTTTGGCTGTCTGGTGTTGCTGGCTCTGGCAAAAGCACAATCACCACAACAATCTCAGTGTATTTTCGTGGTCTGCATCGGCTTGGGGCCTTCTTGTTCTTTGACAGAAACAATCCTTCACGCAGCCATCCTGATGGTGTCATCCGCACTTTGGCTCATTTTCTGGCACGCCACAACTCACACATTGCCTCTGCTGTTGGTGCTGCACTCGAACTTGACCCTGACACAATCAACGCACCTCTGCAGACACAATTCGAAACACTACTGCTGAAACCTCTGTTGGCTGTTGAACATTTGATACAGGGCCCGATCCTTATTATCCTTGATGCTCTGGATGAATGTGGTGACACAGCCTCACGGAGAACCCTCATGTCTGTGATCTCCACCGAGTTCCCCAAACTCCCGTCTTGCTTCCGTTTTCTCATAACCAGTCGCCGTGAAGCTGATATCAGCAAGGCATTTGCTTCTTGTTTTGTCGAGAAGTCTGTGGGAACCACTACTAGTACTGAAGATGTTCAGCGTTTCATCTCCCATGAGCTTGAGCGCATTCAGCAAGACAATAAATTGGCAACAGCATGGCCGAAAGAAACCCAGAAACAAACTATGTTGAACCTTGCTGGTGGTCTCTTTATCTGGGCAGCAACTGCTATCAAATACATTGATGGATACAGGCCAAATGACAGAATAGAAACCCTAATCACCAGCACTTCAACATCTCTTGATGACCTATACAGCTTTACTCTTTCCAACTCCACCCCCTGGGACGACAGAGCATTTGCGAAGGATGCCTGTGCTGTTCTCGCATGCATCATCTTCGGAAAAGTGCCAATGACTGACACCACGATTGATGCTCTCCTGGGTGCAGGTTGCTCCAGTGCCGATGTGCTGAAATATCTGGGATGTGTTGTGCAATGGCGGCCTGGCTGTGTTGCACGAATACTTCATGCCTCTTTCGCAGACTATCTCACAGATAACTTCCGCAATAAGGGGGCAGCCTGGGCAATTGACATGATGATTGCACATCAGATCTTGAGCCTAGGATGTTTGCGGACACTAAATACCCAGCTCCGGTTCAACATTTGTGGCCTTGAGGACTCACATCTCCTAAATGTGGATGTGCCAAATATTTCAAGTCGAGTGGCTACTAATATTTCTCCACAACTTTCGTATGCCAGCTGCTTCTGGGGAAATCATCTAGCTGGCTCTTCCTTTGATCAAATGCTACTTGAGGATATCAATGATTTCTTTCAGACATATTTTCTGTTTTGGATCGAGGTTTTGAGTCTTCTTGACCAAGTCCCTGTTGCATCGGGCATATTGGATGCTGCTGTCAGTTATGTTAAGGTGCATTTTTTCTCCTTTTTTCCTCCCACTAGTTGATGACTGAATTGGAGAACAGAGCCACAACAATGACCTGGAGGACCTGATCATTGATACAGCGAGATTTGTGTCAGTTTTTGCACCAATGATAGCTGAAAGCACACCCCACATTTATCTCTCAGCTATCCCATTCACACCACAAGAGTCCCGGATAGCCACGCAGTTTAACAAGTGGTTCCCACACACCTTAAGCTTTGACAGCCAGCTGGGTCTCAGGTGGCCTGCAATCCAAAAGCATTTGCAGGGACATACAGACTATGTTAACTCTATAACTTACTCCCCAGATGGAAGACAACTGGCTTCTGGCTCCAGCGACAAGACAATCTGCATCTGGGACACCCAGACTGGGCAGCTGACTTGTGCACCACTCCAAGGCCACATCGGGGAAGTTGCATCTGTTCACTTCTCACCAGATGGTACACAGCTTGTATCTGGATCTGAAGACAAAACAATCAGAGTCTGGGATGCCCTTACTGGAGAGCTGGTTGTCGATCCATTCATTGGTCACACTGACTTTGTCACATCTGTAGAATTCTCACCCGATGGCACCCGAATTGCATCAGGATCTTACGACCAGACAATCCGCATCTGGGATGCCCAAACAGGTACCCTTGTGGTCAGCCCCATCACAGGCCACACTGATGCAGTGTTCTCAGTGAGTTTCTCACCCGTGGGCACCCGAATTGCATCTGGATCTGAAGACAAGACCATTTGTATCTGGGACGCTCAAACTGGTGTACTCGTTGCTGGCCCATTTATTGGCCACACTGGGGGTGTCTGCTCTGTCAAGTTCTCACCAGACAGTGCACATATTGTATCTGGATCCATAGACCAGGCAATTCGGGTCTGGAATGCTCAAAGTGGTGTTCTTGTGGCTGGCCCATTTATAGGCCAAATTGCAGATTTCTCACCAGATGCCAAGCAACTTGTGTCGGGCTCTCGCGACAAGATGATCCGGGTTTGGGACATTCAAACTGGTGCCTCTGTTGCTGGCCCATTTATAGGCCACACCCATGAGGTTTTTTCTGTGAAGTTCTCACCAGATGGCAAGCAAATTGCATCTGGATCCGGAGACAGCACAATATGTCTCTGGGATGCCCAACCTAGTGCATCTGTGGCTGGTGCATTGATTGATCATGCTGACAAGGTTTTGTCTGTCTCTTTCTCCCCGGATGGAAAATACATAGCTTCACGGACTGAGGATGACACAGTTCATATCTTGGATGCCCATGCTGGACACCATATTTTTCCTCCACTGCATGGGCCTGCTGTCTGTGTAGCCTTTTCTCCTAACAGCCTGCAGATCGCAGTTTGTTACAGGGACAAAACAGTTCAGGTGTGGGACACTCAGACTGGTGGCCTTGTTGCTGGTCCATTTGAAACCAATGACCAGGTTTTGGATGTGAAGTTCTCACCAGATGGCTCAAAGATTGCAACAGGTTCTACTTACCCCTGGCACGTCCAGGTTTGGGATGCTCGGACCGGTGCCCTTGTTTCTGGCCCATTCAGACACAACAGTGGAATCGTGTCTGTTGATTTCTCACCTGATGGAACACAGATTGCATCTGTCTCAGCTTATGATGGTGGTTATGTCCATATCTGGGATGTTCAAAGTGGTGCCCTTGTTGCTGGTCCATTCAAAGAGCACAATACTTATACGGAATCTGTTTGTTTCTCACCAGACGGCATGCAAATTGCATCTGTATGTGCAGACAAGGCAGTGTATGTTAGAGATGTTCATAGTGGTGCTCTTGTTGCTGGCCCCTTCACAGGTGGTATCAATGTTGTTAGTTCCTCACCCAGTGGCATGCAGATTGCATCGGGATCTGATGATCACACAATCCGAGTCCGAGATGCTCAAACTGGTGTGCTCCTTGCTGGTCCATTCACAGGCCATAGGGACCCGATTAGGTCCATTTGGCTCTCCCCTGGTGGCTCTCAGCTTGTATCATGTTCCCGGGAGCAGACTATACGTGTTTGCAAGGTTGGGCACCTAGCTCAAATTGATTCCCTTGCGTATATGGATCCTAGCAATGAGGACCTGCTTGTATGTGACTTCAACTCAGGTTGGATCAGAAATACAGCAGGGGCATTGATGTTTTGGGTCCCCCCCTGGTTGCGTGAGGGTTTGTACCTCCCCCATGATACACTTGTCATATGTGCCAAAGGAACAACAAAGCTTGACCTCACTCACTTTGTGCATGGCAATGAATGGACCAAATGCTTTGATCCGACATTTATGGACGCTAAGTAAATTCAACGCGGTGAGTTGATCTGATTCTCAATTGAGTCGCTTTTCATTGTATCTTCACAGTGGTATTTCAGGGACTTGTAAGAAGTGCATAGTACAAATTTTACATTGTGTACCATTCTTTTTACTTGTTTGAGTGCAATCTTATGGCTCTGCCCATGTATTATGATTTATGGCTTGCTTGTCGGGGGCAGAAGAGAAGAGAAGAGAAGAGAAGAGAAGAGAGGGGCGAGAAGGTGTTTGGGGACAAGTATATTGGTCGCCAAAGCTCTCTCGCAGGACCCCGGTTGAAGGGGGCCGAGCTCAAGCCGGCATAGGCAAATACATAGTACAGAGAATATGTAAACAAAAGGAAAAATGTAATAACGAAAGCGATAAGGGTGGGAGAGAAATATAACGAGGCACAAAGTTGAAAAACTATCGAGCGGATATGTGAGATGGAGGAGAGCACAAGGAAATACAAAACTTTGAGGAGATCCATATAATGTCCGAGACAAAGATGAAAGAGAACGTGTCGCGAGGCGACATGTCATAAAGACTGCACGTGCTTGCTTCCATAGACCCCGGTCAAAGGCTTTTGACCGCCACATATAAGACCATTTCAAGTTCGCGCGATACCTCTCTCTAAATCCCTCTTCTTTCCGCTCGCCGTGAGAGCCCGTGCAAGTAGCGTGTAGGAGGAGAAAGTTGAGTTGATCTCCGCTTATAGAGCTCGGTATGATGATGGTATCATCATGTATGCTGAGATGGCAAAACTTTTCAACGCCAAGTCTCTTGGAAGCACAGTGAAGTATAGTCCCTTAGTACTTAATTGCGACCCAAGGAAATGTCAATTGCGACCATTGAGATTAGTTGCAGCCAGATTGGAAAGAACGACGGAGGTGCGACCAAAAACCCTGTTTCCACCGACATGCAACTATCGAATAATTTTTGCATATGGCACATATACTGTGCAAAAAACATCTGATGGTTGCATCTCAGTGGAAACAGGGTGTTGGTTGCATCTTGTGTTTTTTTTCGCTAAACTGCTTACAACTAAGCCAAATGATTGCAGGCCAATTCTTCCTAGGCTTGAACTCGAGGACTAGCAGCTATGTACATCTACGTTTGCTTGGTTCTGGTAGAAGTTGAGGTTGATTTCCAACGTCGTTGATCGGAACAATGATACAATCATCATGGGGAGATCTATAAAGGGAAGCGGACTTTGCCCTGTCAAACCAACAATTTGCAAATATGATGTTCTTTCTCTTTTTTTTGAAAAAAAAAGTTTCGGTTGGGAGGACCTTGTTTGAGGGTTCAAATCGAGCAGGAGACACCCTTTTAGAAGTGCTGAAGCCTGCTTCCCGGATGAGTTGGCAGTATGGTAAGACAGGGCACCCAGTTTTTGGTGAATTGACCGGGAAAATTGGCTTGAAACTATGGCACATATACTGTCCAGAAAATAAAATGGCACACAACCTCATGAATATCCCAAAAAAGAACCTGACATTGACCCAAGCTCCAAGAGTATACAAAGCTTGAAACTCTCCTCTGGGAAATATACACAGCCTCGACACAGTGTCAACTGCAAGACACAACTGAAAAACATGGCCCCAGAAAAATACACAGCTCCTGCGGGAGCCCCCGAATACGCGGCTTCTGTTGCTTTCATAAAAAACAACTTACCTGCCGCTGCTATCCAAGCTCATGGTCCAGGTAGCCATGCACTACAGGAAGGTATGAGCCGTGCCGTAGTATCGATAAGCAAAGTACATGTTGAAGAGGTTTAGCCCTACCATGGCGGATGCTTTGATTGTGAGTATGCAATGGATATGCTAGGTTACAAGTAAGGTATTCAATCATTCTGTTAGAGCATCTGTTTATGGAAGACCGGCATTGAGCCATATGCTAAGAAAGCGAACAATAGCCTGAGACTCTTGTCATCACAGCCTGTTCAGTCGGCTGTTTTTTCCACATGTCGGCTGAGGCTGACGTGCGGATGCACAAGGTTTGCGACTCCCGAGTCGCCCGATTTGGGACTCAACATCCATCGATATTTGATCAAATCATCACACGCTCAGCCGTGGACCTGTCCTCCACGCTCAAAAGCCAGTACAGGGAAATTTGTTGGGGTCATCGGGAGTATAGGCCATGCTGAGATTAGGATGTCCTATGTGGAGTAAATCACTCCATGGGAGGGAAAGCAAGGAAATGTTAAGTCATGAGCGGAAAATGATGGCACCGTTTGATGATCTGAATTCGAAGTCCGACCGTTTGGAATTGTATCTGTCACTATTGCCTAATTTCAAGCTGTGTCTGTTTTCTGGCTGGGTCCAATGATGTGTGGTGCCCTTGATTTGAGGTTGGGATCAAGACGGGGTGCGTCAATTTGTAAACATGAACGGGTGGTGGGGTTTTTCTGGTGCACGATTCAAGTTACGTGTTTTTCAACAACGTGTTTTTTTTTTCTGACATGGACTTATGAATTATTGGACAGTATATGCCCCATATGAAACAGCTCCAGAAAAGGTGCATACCGCCCGGTTCAAGCCCTCGCAAGACACTGTTTGAACTATTCAAGTTTTTCGGTGAGAAAATTGGTGAAAAGTTTGGATTTTACACCAACCTTTTCAGCAAAACTGAAGCAAAAAAACCGAAAGCTCTTTGTGAAATTTTTCAATCTTGTGAATTTCTGATGAAAAAGTGGTGAATTCTTGCCGAAGTTCAACAAATTCACTAAGCTGTTTCATATTTCTCACTTACATTTTCCGTGAAAAAGGTGCTGTAAAATCCAAACTTTTTTTCACTAATTTTTTCACCGAAAAACTAACCAGTGAGTATGGCGGTCACTTGGCACCTTTATTGCTGTTTTCATATATAATGACACAACGTCAAAAAAAAAAAAAATCCGCGAGAGGTCTCGCGTTCGAGCCGAGATGCCGACGCCTTTTTTGCATTTTACACAAGACCAACCAATGGTTCAATTTTGTCGTTTTGGCGCATTTCGTGGCTTTTTGACCTCTTTCGGCACGGAAGCTTGTTTACGGTAGTTTATCATGCTACTGTCCATGTAAATACCAATTCAGGGCTCTCCACAGCTCCTATTTCACACAAACATATTTGATTCCTCAAACGAGATTGTCTCTATCTGTCTGCCAGGTGGTGGGATAACCCTTTTCTATGCGCCAAAGTATCAGTGATACATCCCAGTTGCCCCCAATGTAATCCTTTAGTGCTGATGTTCCGTAAACGGGCAGTTATAGCACATACACTTCATTGATGGTCGGGCTATGATCCTAGGTGATTGCCACTGGAGGAACACAAGATTATGTGTACAGAGGAGGTTTAGAGTATTTTTGGACGATGTATAGCTACTTTCCCGCCTTTTCATCGCCAACATAAGCAGTTTCCGCTCAACTACGGTGAGTCTCAAGTGGATACCATCTTTTTATGGAATGCGCCAGACAAGGCTGATAGATTGTGGCAAAAATTGTGCCTATACGTGTACGTTGACCTTTGAAAGGGTTCTGGGTATAAAATGTGTCGCAAGCACCGTATAATGCGCCGAAACGACGAAATTGAACCATTGTTTGGTCTTGTGTAAAATGCAAAAAGGCGTCAGCATCTCGGCTCGAACGCGAGACCTCTCGCGGAAAACCTTTTTTTCGGGGTGTGTCATTATATTTGAAAACAGCGATAATAAAACACACATATTTTGTGCCTTTTCGTGGGAAATATGGCTGTTTGGGCCGTTTCGAGAATTTTTTCGAGGTTCCGAACTTTCGTGTTTTTTTTTTTTTTTTTTAGTTCAAGTTTAGGCTCGTTCCCAGCCGGCCCGGTGATGACAAATCCTGAACTCGTGGTACTCGTTGTCACCGGAACCGGCTGGGCCCTCACGTCACCTGTTTTGGTGATGAGCGTTTGCCCCGCCAAACGAAGGGTTCGGACTTGGTGAAAACACGCCTAAAACCTTGAAAAAAGTGCTCAAAGTCATCAAGTGAATAATGAATATCTTTTGATTCTCTATCGAATGAGACCGACTTGTTTTCCGGCACAATTTTGGCCTCTAGTACTCTCCGCTCGGCGTCCTGTCCACATAGAAGCTTATAGAAGCTTGATGCGACAGGAAACATCGACTGGGGACTCGAAAGAAGTGTCCCATGTAGCGGCGTGGCCTTCTAGAATACTTTTATGTCGCGCTTTTTGGCCTTTGATAGCCCTTTGATCTGCTTTTGATGGCCCGTGTACCTGGCCTTGTATTATTTTATTTTCATCCAAAAAAACAATTTGGTCTCATTCGATAGAGAATCAAAAGTTGTCCACTTTCACTTGGTCACTTTGAGCACTTTTCCTAACATTTTCAATGCTTTTTCCTAAGTCCGGGCCCTTCATTTGGCGGGGGAAACGCTCATCACCAAAACAGGCGACGTGCCATCCCAGTCGGTTGCCAGGCTGACCCGTTTGTTTACTCTCCATCATTTATTTGCTCTGATGTTGTATGTGTTTGGTTCCATCCGCATTTGATCCCCTGCCAACTTGGATTGTCAGCCCATGTAAGGCAACCGACGGGGATGAGTCTAGTTCAAGTTCATCCTTTGGCGATGTCAGGCTACGGCTAGCCACGCCGGCATGATGGGCCATCACTTCGGCGGCGTCCGGCACCTCGCAAACACATTACTGTCCACAATGATGGCAGCCTGCAGGACCTGAATGAGGCTAGCCAGTGAGTCAATACTGCTGCTGGCTTCACAGCCTCCGTCATTCAGTATGGGACTGTGCTCTGAACCTCTCTCTCAGCTAGAGGGACTTCAGCCAGACTTCAACCAACAACCAAGTCAGATTGAGGCTGACAGCTGCCTCACATAAAGAGCAGCTAACCAAGTTCATAGTATCTGGTAGGCCTGAGCGAGTCAGTGAGGTCCAATGGGCGAGAGGGTTAGAAGGAATGGATACAACAGAGGTAGTGGGCCATCATCTCGGCATGCACAGCCGTCCGGCCTGATGACGCCGAAAAAACTCGATTCTGAACTTCAACAACAAAAAAAACACGAAACAGGATTTCTGAGGGCAAAAAAAAACACAAAAGTTTGGAACCTCGAAAAATTTCTCGAAACGGCCCGAACAGCCCATATTTCCTGCAAAAAGGCAAAAAATATGTGTGTTTTATTAAAGGTGCCAAGTGACCGCCATACTGTAGGTGAGAAGCTCCCCAAACTCAAACTTTTTCTTTCTAAAAAAGCAAAAGGACATTATCTTTGAAAATTGCAATAATGCCTGGAGCAAACACAATTGGGCGGGAAGTATCTCTATGGATCCCATATGTAGGATTATCATCCACGGGTATGGAGTGTACGGTACTTTTGTAATCCCCTTGACGAAGAGGAGGTTGAAAGCACCGATCTGACCGAAAGCGTCAGATTCTTCCAACTCATGGGGCCAAGATATTTCGGAATGGTCTTAACATGTTGCGTATCATCTGGCGCACCCCACTTCACTGTTTACCTTGAAATAAAACTTATATCGTGTAGCCGAATCGACGCCGACACCCGAGCTGATGACAATCAGAGCACAAACATATACAATGTTGATGGGAGCTCAAATGCAACCACCGACAGCGAGATGTAACCCGAATGCAAGATGTAAGCCTGCGACGGAGATGTCACCCAAGATTCGGAGGGCTGTTGCAAGCTGCAACCCAGAACCCTGCAACTTTTCACTAATTTTTGCACAGTATATCGCCCATAATGCCCCCGGAGCAACGGGCATTATGGGCGATATACTGTGCAAAAATTAGTGAAAAGTTGCAGGGTTCTGGGTTGCAGCTTGCAACAGCCCTCCGAATCTTGGGTGACATCTCCGTCGCAGGCTTACATCTTGCATTCGGGTTACATCTCGCTGTCGGTGGTTGCATTTGAGCTCCCATCAACATTGTATATGTTTGTGCTCTGATTGTCATCAGCTCGGGTGTCGGCTCCAACTATAAAGACTTGATTTCAAGTCCAACAGGCAAATGGGGGTCCCGAATGGAGGATATCAGGTTAGCTTACCATTCAGGAGTAGTTGAGAACCCCGAGCTCACATTATCTGGAGTTTCTGGTCAGCTTGGTGTGTTCAACCCTCCTCTTTGTCGAAGGGCATTGTAAAGATACCACGGAAGCCATTTGCCTAGAACGTAATCCTAGGAGATGCATAGACGTTCTTAAGACCTAACTGCCTTTGATTCAGGCATTAATGGTCTTTCCACTGGTTGAACATTTCAAGTAATTCGGTGAAAAACTTGGTGAAATTTGTTTTGAATAACACAGAAGTTTTTCACCGAAGAAATTGGTGCAAAACTCGAAACTTCTTTATGATTTATTTGAATGTCACCAAAAATTCAGCCCCTTTTCAAACATAATTCACCTCATTTGGAAATTTCACAGAAAAGTTTCAAGTTTTTCGCTGATTCTTTGCTGAAAAAGTAGTGCATCATTCAAAACAAAATTCACCCATTTTTGCACCGAATTATCCGAATAGTTCAACCAGTGTTCAACAAGGCAAGCTGAGTCCCCTTTATAGCTCTCGGCATGATGATTGTATCATTGTTCCGATCAACAACGTTAAAATATCCCACAAATTCTCAACCTCAACTTTGACCAAGTCTCCCAAAAGCAAGCCGAATTGATGTATCTGCTCACCCCCCCAGTTAAAGCCCAGGAGGAATTCCTTGCAACCGTTTGGGTTAGTTGCAAGCAAGTTAGTGGAAAAACGAAAGATGCGACCAAAAACCCTGTCACCACCGAGATGCACCCATCAGATAATTTTTGCACAGTATATGTGCCATAGGGCATCCCTGTCAAAGGACTGCAACACATAAATTATCAAAGATTTGAGCTAAATAGAACGAGTGCGAAAGGAAGTCGATCAAGCAGTCAACAAGCAGTTTCAGTTTCAGTTTACATGGATGTACATTAGAAACATTGAAACAAGAAGGGGACAATTACATGATTATCTCTCACTCACGCCCAACAATTTTACAAATGAATCCGTTCCCGAGGTTTGGCGAGCGGACTTGCGAAATGGGCCGCTGCCCCGGGCGATGGAATGGGTTGACCGTGACCGGACGCATCCTCTCCCGCAGCAGTTGGTGATACAGGCTTTCACCAGGCGAAAAGTTCCGTGCAGCCTGGTTCAACCACTCCGGGATGTGATCCGCATACATCTGGGCGCTCTGCTGCGCGTAATCCGTGCACGCAAAAGGGATATTTGCCCTGCAACCGCGAATTATCATCAATCCGTGAAACCGCAGCTCGAGAAGACAAGAATGCTTACATCGTTGCGCACGAGACGACTTCGTACCAAGTACTGTATGAGAGAATCCCCGCGTTAGGTGCCACAATGGCGTCTGGGTCCTTGGGAGCGAGCATCATCACGGAGCGCTCCCACACGCCTTTGAACGGCCGCAGCTGCCGTGCCATGGGCGGTCTCGGGGGCGGGTGGTAAAGCGATATTGCGATGGAGCCGCTGCCCGTGTGGCGCGGAGCCGTGTACTCCCATACAGGCCCTTCGCGCGCGGCGATGGAATGCGGGTACTGTCGTTTGGCGCGGCCGAGGAGGTCATGTGTCGCCGGCGAGAAGATGGCGAGGTTGATATGTGTGTTGGGAAGGAGCAGAGCGAGTTCAGAGAACCTTCGGAAAAGAGAGTACCACATCAGAACGGCCACAGGCATGAAGCAGAGCAGCAAAGGAGGGAGAGAGACGTACAGCGGGAGGTAGTTCAGCTCCGTCTCCGCCCCGAGGTAATGAACATCGACGACCTGCTTCTCTTCCGATGAACGGTGCGGATTCACGACCTTGAGGGTCTCCGTGAGGAGGTAATAGACCGTTAAGACATGATTCATGAGCATCGCCGCAGGAGACTCAAGGCTCAGTCCGCGCCACTCATGCCACGACTTCCAATCCACCACTTGACCCGGGCGCGGGCGTGCAGGGGGAGAAAACTCGCCTGTGAGAAAGATGTGCGGGATGAGCGTTTCATCACCGAGCTTCCACCCCTCAACATCCGACGGCCATTCCTCCGCCAACATCATCTGGCCGTGAGTGTATCCCTTCAAGTTCTTATTATCCTTAGGTTGCATAGACGGCGATCCGGCGACAGAGAGTGGATCGTCGGTGATATCGTGTGGGTTGAGCCGCTCGGGGATGGCCCAGAACCCAACCTTTCGGTAGTCGGAGTCCAAGACGTCAAATCGGGCTCGGAGGAATTTGTCCGAGAAGGTCCCGTCACGCTCGATGCGACCCCAGGGGAATTGGGTGAGCTGTGCTTGAAAGTGAGGGAGCATCGGCATATATTCGTCCTATGCAGCAGCCTGATTATAATACAGTTTGGGCATTGAAGAGATGACGCACCCTGATTATTTTACACCAGTCTTTGTGATATACGCCCGGTTGCTTCGCTTTTCCGGGGATTGGTTTCCAGTCTGCCTTTTGGCACTGAATTCCGAAATCAGTGTGTGTGATTGGGGACTCAGCGCGGGAGACTTTACCTCTTTGCTGCAGTAGTGGTTTCCCTATTCATTGATGATTCAGGTGACGATTCAGAAGCAGAGATCAAAAGAGGTACCAGACACCCCATGCATCGCTTGGGCTATAACACAGAAATGTCAACGCCCATTTTCATCCTTCAAAGAACCGATGCTACCGTCCATTTGGCTTTGTCGGCACTCATGCACGGCTTGCCGCACTTCACATACGAGCACTGGACCCAGAATTTGTCAACAAGGTGAAAATAACGTCAAGGCTCACAAAACCTACTACAGCACCTACAGAGAGACGAATCTCTCGCTGACCGGCAACGTCGCCTGTAGTGACGGCGTCTTCAAATCGCTTTGCCACTAAACCGCGGTTGTAATCGATATCTGAGAAGTAGAAAAAGACAACATACGCTGTCGAATGGTTTGAAATTGGTCTGAGCCGGCGGTGGTCATGAATTCCAGCATTCGTCTCTCATGTGGTGTGATATGGGTCGTATCATCTTCTATGGGAAGAACCGCCAGAATCGGTCTCCCGGTCTCGGTCTGGCTGTCACTGGATGGTAGCTGCACCGTTCGGTCGCCGCGACAGGACGCCTGCATCCTTTCACCATCGGTATCTGTGGCTGGGACGGCTATAACATGAGCTTGTCGCGAATCATCATAATCGATCCTGGCAGAAGGCGACGCGTCGATTTCCGGTGGTTCCTCGGCGTAGGACGATACCGGGGGTATAGATTTCAACGCGCGGTACCTCGCATACCCTATCAAAGGAAGAATTAGCGCAAGAACCGTGAGGAGCAGCGCGATCATGGTGGGTGGAGGTACGCAAGCAAGAACAAAGGGATTCGAGGTCACGTGCACACTCTTCTTCGCATCAAAAACGGCCCAGATCTCGAAATCGAAGCATTGGCACGCGCTAGGACGCCAACGGCAACAGCACTCGATCGCGGATCCTCGCTGGAAGGAAAAGCGTCCTCCTCGGAATAAAATCAACAAAAAGGAAAATACAGCGCTGAGCGCATTCTATTTTTGACAATCTCCCTCCCAGAAAACGGAATGCTAGCAAATACAATACCATCCCAGCGGTTCCGCGGTCGCGGCGCCATACATGCACTCGCACACACCTAAACACTCGAATACCCAAAAGTCGACCCCTCAAGCCCCCACGCGATTAGCGTAAACTGATTCGCCGCCTCCTTCGTCTTCTTCACCGACCTCGAGCTATACCCGAAAACACATCAGCCCTCCCGTTCACTCCGCGAACAAAGGAAAGGCAGCACGCACCTGACAACAGTCTTGACAAACCGCTCCTTCGCCTCCTGCCCCGCCTTGGACGGGAAAAAGTCGTCCGCAAACACCACGCCCGCGACCCACCCGCGCGCGCCGCTGCCCAGCTGCCGCCCCTCGCCCTGGCGCATGTCGCCCTCCGCCTCGGCGACTGCGCGCTCGTCCCACCGGCTCACGAGCGCGCCGAGCAGCTCGAGCAGATTCGCGACCACGCTGCGTGGCGCGGCGCCCGCGAACCCGCACAACACCGCGCGCATGATCGCACGCCCGTGCGTGCGGATCGTGTGCGCCTGGAGCAGCTGCAGCTGTTCCGGCGAGATTGGTGCGTACAGCGCCGTACGGTGGACAAGGGTGCCCTGCGTGGAGTTTCAGCGACACGACCAAACAGGGGAATAAGAAGGCCAGGTCACACACCAAGAATGTACACGCCGCGACGAGTGAATACCGCTCCTGGAGCGCGAGCGCACTGATCGCACACTGCATCAGCGCATCAAAGGCACCGTCGGGCAGCGCACAGAACGCCGCCGTAAAGTCCTGCGCCACGCGGTCCATACAGGCGAAAAATTCCTGTACGATGTCCGGGTTCTGCGCCAAGTTAGTCTGATACCCTTCTAGACAAAATATCGAGAAGGCGCGCACCTCGACCATTCCCCCCGGCGCGCCGAGCACGCTCAGCGCAGAAGTGACGAGCCCGCCGACCGCCTGGCGTACAGCGGCCTCCGCCTCCTCGGTCGGGCCCGACTTGAGCGTGAGGATGAGCGGCGGCGGGTTCAGCTGCGCGATGAGGATTGTCGCGAGCGCGAGCCATACGCCCGTTAGCTGCCGCCCCGCCGCCCGGCATACGACGCCTAGCAGCGGTGCAGCAGGCAGCGAGAGTAGAGTTACGTCCGCCGGCAGCGCCGTTATCGCCTTGAAGAGCTCGCTGAGCGCCTGGAAACCTCATCAGCGGTGATGGTAAGGAGAAGGAGAAGAAGACGTACCTGTCCGACTTCCGCATCCGCGCTCCACAGCTCCGCCACCTGCGCAATCGCATCAAAGAGCGCCGCGCGCATGGCACCCGTACGTGGATCCTCCCTCGCCGCGCGCACCGCCTCTGCCTCCGCGCCCCCACTGTCGTCCTCGTCGAACGCACTCGGGTCCGCCGTGCGTGTCAGGCCCTTGGCGACGCCCGCGAGAATTTCGAGCTGTAGGATCGCAGCGAGGCGCGCCGCCTCCGGCTGCTGCAGGAGCGTAAGTGCTATGTATAGAGATAAATGGAGGAATGCTCACCGCCCCCACCGCGCCAATCGCCGCGCTTAGTCTCTGCAGAATCGGCCCCACCATCGCCTCTATGGGCGCGATCCCTTCGGCTGGCGGTAGCGCCTGGATCACGCTGGCGATGCTCTGCAGCACCTTGCCCTTCTCCGAGTCCTGCGAAAGGCGAAAAACTTGGTTAAGCTCGAGTGGGGCAAAAAAAAAAAAAACGCACCGGTATGCCTCCGAGCCCCGCATGCACCTCCGCAAACGCTCCGATCCTGCTTGCGAGTGCCCGTCGATTTGCATCGCACAGACTGCGCAGCGCGAGTGCCGCCTGCGAAAGAGGAAAAAAGCGTTAGTACGTGGTGCACGAAGAGCAAAAGCGGAAGACGAAGACATGAGGAAACGCAGAGGAAGCAGCCTCCCCGCTCGCCTTAGAAGCACGAAATCCAGAAACGAAAAAGGAAATCTCCGTCCCGCTCTGCGCATGAACGCAAAGATCAAGATCTTCCTCCCCGCCAGCTTCACGCGCAGCGAACGCATAGAGACGAGAAGCGGAAACGCACCTGCAAACAGATCCCCGGATCCGGATCCGCGAGTGCGCCGAGCACGTACTGCAGCGGCGCGAGCAGTGCGTCGGGCGAGCGTGTCGTGAAGTACGCTGCGTATGTGTCTGTGCGTAGCGTAAGCAAGCAGCAGCGAGTCGGAGGGAAGGGCAGGAGGAGGGCCGAGCGAACTCACCAACAAGCCCCAACGCCGTCCTTCTCAGCCTAGCCACCGCGAGTGCCTCCCCTTTCCCTCCCTGCCCACCCGCGCCACTCGGCAGCCGCCCCCACACCCCCGCGCCGAATAGCCGTCCCAGCGCGCGCACGCCCGCGTCCGCGTCGGGGGACGTGGAGGTGGAGGTCGATTCGAGGTCGAGTGCCTCGTGGATCGCGCGGAGGCAGTGGAGGGGGGCTTCGATTGTCTGCAGGAGGGGGAGGAGTTAGTGCGTTTGGATAAGGAATAGAAAGAGGGATAGATGAAAGGAGGACGCGGGGGGGAGCGTGGGTGTAAGGAACGGGAGGAAAGGGGGAAGAAGGGGTGCGGGGAGAGCTCGAGCGTGAGGAGAAGAGGGGAAATGGGATAAGGAGCAGAGGGGAGGGAGGGAAGAAGCTAGTAGGGCGGATGGAGAAGGAGACGTGGGTGGAAGGGAAGAAGAGATGGAGCACGGGAGAACGAAGAGGCAAGGCGTCGGGAACATGTCCGTATCTCGCATCCCGTATCGGCCGACGCATATCCCTCTCCGCGCCGCCTTCCCCAATCCGCCCGCCCCCACAGACCAAAAACGCCTAAACCCCGGATTTGAGGAGACACGCACCTCCCACGCCCGTCCTCCCTCGAGCCCCGCTGCCGCCTCGCCCACGAGGTACACGAGCAGATCATCCCGCAGGATGTAGTATCTGTGTAAATTGTGGTCAGCGGCTTGGCATATCTGAGAGCGGGAAGGGATGAAGGAGGAGGACATGTGGGCCCCCGCATGCCGTGCCCAATCAAGCACGCAACAGACAAAAAATGGGAAGGCGGGGAAGCAGAAAGCAGACGCACGCGCCCCAAAAAGTAGCGACGTCGCGCATACGAGCCCCAGCGCATGGACAAGAAGAAAACCAAGGGAGGAAGAAACCA
Source organism: Mycena polygramma (assembly GCA_029449255.1). Taxonomy (NCBI): domain Eukaryota; kingdom Fungi; phylum Basidiomycota; class Agaricomycetes; order Agaricales; family Mycenaceae; genus Mycena; species Mycena polygramma. The sequence continues at coordinate 489,657 of JARKID010000042.1, forward strand.
CACGCACGCATTAACCAGCGTATCCCCCACATCGCGCCGATACACCGCGAAGCGCTCCAGTCGATCTGGAAGCACAAGTTAGGTCAGTGGTCGCAGTGCGCAAGAGCGAGACGGCAAGGAGGAAGGTAGCGGCGGAGGCTGCTCGTCCGCACAGGCTCGCAATCCGGATCGATCGGTCCTCGGCGTAGACGCAAAGCGCACGCAAACCGGATGATCACTGAGGGAGAGAGAAACCAAGAGGAACGAAACGACTCACCCCTCCCCAACCCCCTCCCACACACCACCTTCGCCCGCAAAATCCTCACGAGCGCCACATACGCCGCCCGCGCATGCACCATCCGCGCCTTCTCCGCTGCCCCTCCTCCTCCTCCTTCCCCATCATCCCCTTCATCCCCCTCTCCTCTGTCACCGTTGTCGTTGCCGTAACGTGCGGCGTCAGGCGCGAACGGATTCCCCCCAGATGGGAACCCAAACGACGAGGCGGAGCGGAAGGCCGGGGGGCTGCCCATCCCACCCCCTCCTCCACCTCCACTTCCGCCTCCCCCGAGCGCGAAAGTAGGCGACATCGCCGGCGACCCGCCCCCCGACGGACCCCCAAACGCATAACTCCCCGTCCTTACGACGCCGGGCGTCCACGGCGTCCCCCCCGCGCCGCCGCGCCCGCGCACGCTCTCCGGGTCGTCGTCGTCCATGTCGTATTGCGCGGGGGACGTGGCTTGCGGGGTGCCGGGGGGGAAGCTTCCGAGGGGGTATGTTTGGGATTGTGATTGGGAGGAGGATGAGGTGGGGGAGGGGAAGAGGTGTGGGTTCGCGGCCTGGGAGGAAGGGGCGTTAGCGCGTGTACGAAAGCAAGAGCAAGGGGAAGGAGGGAGGGGATTGAATGAGGCGGAAGAAGTGAAAACGCATGCGTAACGTATCGTCGACAGCAAGTCCCAAAAGGCGAAGAGAAAGGGCGTGAGTAGAACCGAAGATGAATCAAGCCGACTGCAGGAAAAGGAGGGCCCAAAATCAAAGAGCAAGGGAAAAGGAGGGATAATGAACGGTCGAATGGGGATGGGGAATAAGCAAATAGTGACGAATTGAGAACACCATGAAGGGGAGGGATGGTGCGAAGGGAGGGGAAGTAACAAGTGCGAGATACGCAGGTGAGATACCAAGGATAAAGTGGGTGGTGGAAGGAAGATGTACGGTATGAGATAAACAAGAAGACGGCAGAGGAAGCGCTCTTAAAAAGCGCTCGTAAAAAAGGGGGGGCCGGTAAAAAAACGCTCGTAAAAATGGCCCGGAAAAAAGAGCGAAAACCGCAAGAGGAACGAAAGAAGAAGAAAATCACCTTAACCTCCCACAACGCCTCCTGCAACAAAAACCAGAACCCAAGCGGCGCGCCCGCGCCTGCCCCGTTCTCGTCCTCGTCCTCTTCCTCCTCCTCCTCATCTTCTCCATCCGGTCCTTCTCGTCCTCCTTCTTGTCTCGACTGGGCGTCCATCACGACGTATTCCGCGGAGCCTTGGGAGGCGCCAAAGCCCAGGCCATGGCCACTCCCCCCTGATTGAGAGGAAGGGGACGGTGCTAATCGCACCCGCGCCCCGCCCACGTCCCCCGCTGTGAGCGCGAGCACAAGCCGGAGGAGCGTCTGCGCCAGGAGCGCACGCGGGATGCCTCCTTGACCTTCTCCCTCTCCGCGTCCGCCTTGGGCTTGACCCCAACCCGAGCCTTGCCCTTGTGAGCCTTGCGAGGACGAAGCGCCGCCCGAATAAGCGGAGGACGCAGAAGAGCTCGAAGACGGCACACTCGTCGGATCGACGACACACCCCGCAACCCACTCCACCCCCGCCTCCGCCAGCGCGACAAGAAGCTTCGCGTGTCTCCTCAGCACCGTGTTCCTCTGAGGCGGTAGTGGGGGGAGGGTGTAGTTTGGTGTTAGCCAGTTGGTCGAGGCGGATCCCCATGGTGATGCTGAGCTTGACGCGAGATTGGGGTACGAGGAGGAGGAGGCCGCAGAGGCAGAAGAAGGGGCAGAGAACTCGGGGAAGGCTGTATACGCCCAGACGAGTAAAGGCTCGAGGAGGACGGCGGGGGACCAGCCAGATGGAGGTCGTGCTAGGAGCTCGGAGAGGGCGGTGGAGGCTGCTTGAGCGGCAGCTTCATTTCCTGCTTCATTCCCGTTGTGAGATTGAGAAGAACCGCTATTTTGCGACGACTGAGAAGATGGATTCGACGAATACGCATTGGCAGCAGAAGGAGACCCAAGTAAAGAAATAAGCAGAGGTACAAGGCGGGCGACGTCCGCGTCCGGGAGGAGGCGATTGGGGAGCCAGGCTACGAGGCATGCGAGTGCCGCTGGGAGGGCGTCTGAGTCGGTAGCAGAGGCCGCAGAAGGAGGGGCGGTGAGGACGGCGGTTATGGATTGGAGGACGAGCGGGGCGGCGGCGCGTAGTGAGGCTTCTAGTTGGATTCTATGCGAGGTAGTAAGTAAAATAAAGAGCGTCACAAAAAATGTAGGTGTATAAAAAAGTTCAAGGAAGAAAGGAAGACAAACGTACTTTGGCTGTGGCAACATATTCGCACTGCCCACATCCTCCGCCGCCCCCGCCAAGAACTCATGAATATGCGCGCTCGGCGCCCCCGCCCCGACGAAACTCGCCACAATGCCTTCCACCCACCCCTCCCACTGCCCGCTTCCACTTCCACCTGGCCCCGGCACCAGCCGTATCGCCAACGCCGTCAGAGCACCATAAAGCTTCCTCCGCACCACCCTCGCGCGCGGCACACCCGCCAAACCTACCAGCGCGTCCCGCAGCGCCAATCGTTCCTGCGGTGGCAGACCGCCCAAATCCCCCCGCGCGATCTTCGCGTGCGCCGTGTGCGCGCCAAAGAACTGCACATTAGCATCCTCGTGTGCTAATAGGGGTACAACGAGACCCCAAGCTGCGGGGGTGCGCTGCATTGCGAGCAGCGCCGATTGAAGAGATTGCAATTGGGGGAGGTCGGTGGCGGCGGAGGGGGCGTAGGCGGCTTGGATGAGGGAGATGGCGTGCTGGACGTCGGCGGGGGCGAGCACGGGGATCGGTTGTTGGTGCTGCTCGCCATTGCTGCCGCTGCTGCCCGACGAGGAGGACGACATGAGCGTTTGTGTACAGCCACCGGCTATCCGCGGGCCGGCTTCTTCTCTTGAACCATCATCTTCAAGTTACCTTTTCCGCTTTCTTCGAGACTTCCGTGCCCGGCGAGGGTTCTCCTTCTTCACGTCTTATGCGAGAGCGGCGAGCGCTGTTACATTCCCTTCTGAACCCGATTGATTTTTTCTAGCGGCGGCGACTCTTTCCACGGTCCACCACTCTTTGGACAATTTCGCCGATTCGCTCGAGCTCTTCGAACCACCACGTCTCATCCAAGCACCCTGCTCTCAGGTAGAAGCTGACAGTGGGAAAAGAAGAACTGCGGGTAATGCAATCACCATTTCTGAAGACAATAGTACCGACGTGCTCGGTGATTGTTCGACTGCCTCAACTCAGACAGACTCTAGAGTTCAGCCTTTTTTGTTCTTCCATCCCCGCCGTGCTTTAGTGGCCCCTGCAGGTTGAACCTTACGGGCCTTCCAAAGCGCTCTGCATCTTTGTCTCCTCCCTGTCGAACGGGATGTAATATCCGACCCCCAAACAATCGCCGTGCGAGCCCGGGTCGATCCTCTTCATCAAGTGTCCCTGGCACTACTCCGCCAACCGACGCCGGAAATTGTTCACGGCGTGATGACCGCAGTGAATACACTAGGCGGATTTCAGTTCCCTCAGGACCCATCGCCTGATTTTCTTTCCCCAATGCATCTCTCCTGGGCCGACTTTCATTCGACGTAATTTATGACAGCCGGCTTGTATACCTGCTTGGCATTGCAACGACGATCCACAGCAACAAAAACCCCTTCGTTTTCTTCATATCAAGTCGCTCCTCCCCAGGCTCAGAATCGTTTCTTGTGAAAACATCCTGCCTAGACAACAGGACAAAGGAATGGAAGGTGCGCTGCGTTTTTCATTCTCCTGTCGCCGTCATTTACTCCAGTGGGTCATCTTCTCAGTCTTATTTGACCCTGCATCTCTCATGGCATTCGGTCTTGACTCTGGAGACAATGACGGCCTTCATGTCCTTTCAGCCTCTGCTTTTGTGATGACTGAAATCTCCACAGGGTCTCAATCCCCGAACTTCATGACGTCTGCCAGTGTGCGATGATCTATGCAGACAGAAAATTGCTCCCCCATTGCATGGTTCTGGATTCTCGGGTGTCCCACCGCCTTGCTTAAATGTTTCGATTTCACGTTTCCAAGGATGTGCTTCACGGAGAAGTACAGAGCGCAGATGCTGTGGTACTCTGGTGCGCCAGCTCGTACGCTGCGCCAGCCCCATAGACCGATCCGTCGCCATGACATGTACAACAAAAGATTTTGCAGTGAAGACAATGAAAATGTTACCCAAAAGTTGATGACCATGAATATCAAGGGCTACATGTCCGCTCCGGTAGCGTTATCTGCTAACCTTTTTTCCCCCATTTGCGGAATCGTTTCACCCGATCCCGGTCATTCTCCAGCTTCTTGACTGCATCGCGCGCCCGCGCTTCCAGCCGCCGCCTGTCCTCGCGGAGTCGAACTAACACAGATGCATAGTGGAAAGCCCCTGTGGGCCGCGAAATGTTGAAAAGACGGGGGTTTCGGTCCAGTAGGACAGTAGTCCGAGTCTGGCAGTGGTATTTGTCGCTAGCAATTAGCACGTTCCCTGCGACCACTTGCAACTGACCTTGTGCTGGCTGCTCCGCCATCCCATCATCACGATATCATCATCCCTACCGGCCCATTCGTGACCGTAGCAAAGAAAGCATAGTCCTCTATGCCAAGGGCGGAATAGTAGTCGATTAATGAGACAAGATACATACGGCCCTGGTTTACCGCCTTGCCCTCCGCGTCGCCATATCTTTTGTGCTCCGTGAGCGAGTGGGGAAGAAGAAGACGCCTCTTCAATGGGACGGCTGGGCCTTGAATCGTGGCCTGGGCCGATAAAGTGTCCGGCGTCTCAGTCTCGGTCGACGTAACGGCAAAAGGGCTGTGTAGGTACAGGCTTACAGCTTCTGTCTTTCCGCGTTTGTTTCGGCGACCTTGCCTTGTCGCGTGGGAGTCTTTTGAGCGGCCAGGAGTAAGGCTCCAAACGTTTTCGTTTTCAACCGTTTGTAAACGGTTTAACCGTTTATATTTACCGTTTAGTTTACGAGCCCCTGCGAACGGTAAACAAACAGTTTATAAACGGTTTACATAAACGGTTGATTATTCATACCAGGCTGAGCTGTCCGGCAGGGCAAGTTCTGACATCTCTTGCAGGCCAGTGTTACTCCCAATTGTGCAACGGACGTCAGATAAAAAATATCTTCGATGCAATTCGGTCAGCCGCTCGCCACCAGGCGGGATCTTCCTAATGAGCAACTGTTGATGCGCTCGGCTGCGCGAAGTCGGCTCGATTCGAGACGTGTAACCTTGTTAAACACACGGTTAGCCTTATATTTGGATGGTATGCTCATGGAATCTTGTGGTAGACTGCCTGTTGCATCTAGAATGCACTCACCAATGATAGATAATTATTACCATCTGAAGAACCATTTATAAACGTTTATAATCGGTTATAAACTGTTTACGAACCGTTTTCGTTTAGTTTACGGGAAACCGTAAACGAAAACTAAACGGTTGGAGCCTTAGCCAGGAGGCTCTTGTCGCGCTTCCGAGCCAAATCGGCTTCTTTCTCCTTGATGTGTCGGATCGGAGAATCCACCGCATCCAGTTGCTGCGGAGCCTCGCCGCTCGTCACCGCGTCCAGGATGAACTCGGCCGCCTCTATCACAGCTGCGGGCGCCGAAACCGTCCCAAAGAGGATGACGTCGAGCTTGCCATCGGACGGTTCCTCCTCCGAGCGGCTTGACAAGATATCGTCAAAGTCCCCCTTTCTGTGTCGAACTGAAGGAGGAAGTATGAACTAAGAGGCTTGCGTGGGCCTCTTCGGCTTGGCGCCGCTGGGCGGACTCGCCTCCGGCTGCCGCATCTTTTCTCTTCGTGGTTCTCAACCACGCCAGACGTAGCTGCAGCGACAAGCTGATGGTGTTTTTGGCGACGTTGAGCGGCGACTTGTCGTCCGCGAGCTTGTTTTTGCTATATCTTATCGTCTTCTCGAATCTTTGAAAACTCATATGAACGCGTAATAGTAATACAAAACATCGGAACAAACACTCACAAAACGCCGGTATTGTGACCGTCTTGTAGTTCTTGGCTGTACTCCCGGCAAAGGGCGTCCCAATCGTGCCGCCATTCGGCTTCGTTTATATTTAATCCGAACCGCTGGCACACCCATAAAGAAAACGCGCTTTTAGACGCGAGAAGTATGGTGCTCAAATGGGCGGAGAGGTATTCCTCGTCGCTCTTGCTGAGCGGCAGGTTGTCCCACTCCCCGGCACTCGTCGCGAGTTCGTTCGAAAGGCTCTTGCCCTCTCGAATCAGCTGATCGCGGGCGTCGACGAGTCCAAGTTCCACGGCGGGGGTAGACTTCCGTTCGCATCATTGGAACATGCGCACGAGAGCTTCAACTCTGACATACCGTTTCCCACTGATCGGCCCAACGGAAACCAACGATGTCGTTGTAAATCGCCATCTTGTCGTTGATCTCCTTGCCTAACGGGCGAATTGCGACAGGCAAGTCTCTCTCTTCTAGTGTGATGAAGGAACCGTGGCACACGCCACAATCGAGTGTCCACGTCGCGATATTGGCTCGTTTCCCTGCCGGATCGCGCGCGCTCAACGTCGCGAAGCTGCACAGTCGTGAGTCTAGCGCTTTTGATACCTACCCGAGTCCACAAACTTTGAGCTCGACCTTCCTGGCCTAAGAAGGAGCGTGTTAACCGCCAAAATGACAAGCAATACAAGATGCAGTACTTGGACATGGCACGGTGAGGGCTGCAGTAGACAGAGAGTCCAAGCGAAAATAGCCGGAATGGCCTGAGGAAAATGAGGGATGACGTTCGGCCAAGAAGCAAGCCTCGCAGGTGGATCACGTATTAAGGACGCACGCGCCGGGTCACGTTCCTTTGGAATCTCGGTGCAGCACTCGGTCCTCGAACGAAGCAATCGCATGCGCCTAGAATGCGTTGGGAGGGAAGAAGATATAGGGATGTCCCATTTTCTTGAACAATGATTTCGCGACGCGCTATGTCACCAGGTCCAGGAAGATTTAAAATTGCGTAATGGAAAGATTGGATAATTGCCCGGATTTATCGTTTCGGTTGGTGGCTAACGACTAACCATGCGTATGAGCAGCATAGCAGACCCGCTCAGAGCTGCGGGAAAGAGGCTCCTTGAGAGGAACGGAGCACAACGTGACCGGCTTCGTACTTCCGAAGAGATTCAAAAGTGGCCCATGGCTAGGTCTGCATGGTATATCTAGTATCCAAGTGTAAGTAGCATGATGTACTCGATCAGTTTTTCCCAGCGTCGCATTGCGCGCTCTTCTTCCATTGTTGGAGGCGCTGCGGATCAAGCCCATCCTTCAGTTTCGCCATTACTAAATGCTTCAGTTGCTTCTCATCGTCACGGAGCCGTAGGAGGAAGGCGGCGAACTGGAGCGCGTCGACTGGCGATCCGAGGTCAAATTTACGGATCTTTCGCTCGATCAGGTACGTTTTCTGCGGACGTATTAGCGTTGGAGGGATAGAAAATACCAAGGGCGGCTTGCCTGCTGCGAAGACGATTTCCACGCCATCAGGATACCGCAGACCGTTCCAGTGGTTGACAAATGATAGAATGGTCGGTCGGTAATGCCGAGTGAGGAGTAGAATGCCACCAGAGATATCAGAGCCATGCGTCCATCGTCCATCGTCTCCCGTGTGAATTTGGAGACATTGCCATAGTCTAGCACCGCGTGGGGAAGCAAGAGGCGAACCGCCGAAGAGCAAGTCCGAGACCGACGTTCCGGGTCAATTTGTAGGGGGCTTGTGGAAGAGTCTCCGGGGGCGGATTCAGTTCCGAGTATGAAGACTGTATCTTTAATGAGATCTGTGGGTACTGAAATACCGTCGCAAACCAACATCGCATCACATCGTCCCACTTCCGGCTCATCACTCGAACGATCCCGGATTGAGTGTTGATACTGCGCGATCTCGGTCTCCAGCATTCTCCGAAGCTGGCATTTGAATACCACGCTGTTGTCCAATGCTTCGGTTTCTTGTGCGTACGCTTGCTCATCATCAAGCGGGGTCGCATCCACAGAATACAAACCGAGGGTAATGGTGGATCGGACGTGTGCCATGGCTATATCGCCGAAGGAAGTAGAATCCAAGGATAGCAGATCCGCGAGCTCATTACGCGCGAGGTGTATGTTCGGATGCGAACTGTGTCCTACATTGTGAGAAATATCTTTTGTCTTCGTTGAAATTACCCACATGATCCGCGGAGAGATGTACTCGTCCGGCTGCACGTCCGGCTGCAGGTAAAAACTATATATGAGTCGGTCCCAGTCATACCGACTGGCCTCAAGGGCGCGGGCAGACGTTTTGAGCGTGAGAAGAGAAAGCAGAACGGCGGGCATGCGCTCCGCTAGGAAGTCTGCGTGTTCGGCCTCTAACGAGAGCTGGACTGTTGTCGAGAAGTGCCGCGCCTGTGTCGCCTGCTCAACCATCATATCCCTGACCCGTACCAACGCAGCGTCCACGGGTGGGCGACAATCCTGTGCGGAATGATGTGTATTTGAACGAAACGGCTTAAACAGAATGCTCACCGACTCCCAGGATATGCACCATCTGGACTCGCACATCCGGTCATACACCCTAACCATCTCGTTAATCTCGATGACCTCCGCACGTGCACCTTCCTTCATCGAGTTCGGCAATTCGAGGGAGGTGCAGGCCAAGAACTGAACCCGGCGGTCGAAAGCCCATTGCCACGGATGGTAATCATGTTCACGTTCTGCGATACAGGACGGGGGTTCTGTGGGGTAGCTGATGGGATGAGCCTTCGAGTTCGCGGCTTTCTCTCCGTCACAAAGATACGGCGCTGAATCCTCCTCCACGTCGATACCAATGTCAACTTGTGTCCTGTTGTAGAGAACTAGGGCATTAGCTACGAATCCGGACCACATAGCAAAACCCCACGCCACCTTGATATGTTGTCTACTTCGAAACTCAAAGCTCTGCCACTCGTTTAGCGACACACCCAAGGAGAAGCGTAACTCACTTGATATCGCGGACCCATTGCTCCACACGGTCCCAGGAATTGGAGAAGTTTCCGGATAGGATGGGGGCCATATCAGAACGCCAATTGAAAATGCGGCCCTTGCAGGACGTAGTAGAGAACGTGGACGAGAATTTCAGAACCAAGTGAGCGAAGGCGAGCGTTGATGCGGCGTTAGTGAAATCGAAAACTCCTGGAATGCCACCTTTATTATCTGAGGGGGGATGGGCTACATGGACGATATTCTGAAGATCGAGAGTGAGTCATGATTAGCTGGTTCTCGATGACTGACGGTAATAGGGTCGACCCATGAGAGCACAAGACTCGCTCGCAGCCCCGTCGCAGACATCGCGAAACCCACAGCGGGCTGTTCGAATCCCCAAACATACCGCTGGCACGCCACGCTCGCCATGAGACCAATGATATTGTCGCTGTCGGCGACACAAAGAAACGGAAGGTGGGCGCTTTTATGCATCCTCCCAAAGCCCGGCAAAATGTGAGCTTCTAATGGGACATCGAGGGACCGGATGTCTGCGTTGGAGGCATCGCACTCGCTGTCTTCGTCCAAGGAATAGAACAGCGACGATTTCGAACTCGCGCTCGCTCTACTTGAAGAAGAAGCGCCCGGAACAGGTTCTTTCGCGCAACCTTCAACGACATGGCATGCGAGCATGATGGCGACCCCATGGAGTCTATCGAGACCACATTGCGAAGGCGCAACGCGCGGTCGCGCGAATGGGACATCGGCCCTGTCAAGATGGTGATTCAGCCCAGATTAAGTATAGAAAGAAGTGAAATTACAGGACAGCGGAGTCTGCAACACAGATCCGAGCCAAGACTCGGATCAAACCGAGCACAAATGGGAGCGCGGAGTGGGGTGATTCGTTACATTTGTAGAGAGAGCGGATATCGACGACCGTTAAAAGCGTCAAGTTGAAGATGTCAGTGAGACAGGGCAGCGGCCCTTCGCGGTGTACGCCAACGGATGGTGAGGTTGGCACTGTCTGAGAGAGTTCCCGCAGCAGTGGCAAAGCTCGTTGTGACACAAACGGATATGGTCCAGTTGCGCACCACAATGGAAGGGGCTCCAACGCACGGCATAGGTTAGAGGTATCGAACGGCAAGACAGAGCATAGCTGGCCCAGGTCGGTGCGGTGAAGCTCGATAGTAAGCGACGTGGCCATGAAGGATGAGAGGGGGCTCGGAACCGCAAGTTTAAGTTATTCCCACGGCATGGCACGTGAGCTTCGTCAAGTACTGCGCTTCAAATTCGGGTGGAAGCCAACTTGAACTTGTAGATGTTCACATTGGAACGTCATTGGAATCAAGAGAAATGCAGAAGGCGGAGCAAGAAAGGTCGCCAAAGGATCTTCGGTACAAACCAACGGTACTTTACTTCTTGTTTACTTCATGGCGTTCGATCAATTATTTCAAAATTATTGTGTTTATTGGCTCCTGACCGCTAGATCGATATTGCGTTCGGAACTTGGAAGAATTTAAAGCAAGAGTCAAAAACAGATGAACTGTTTTCCACTAAAAATAGTCCTTGCCAACTCTGAAAGACGACTTCAAATTCATATAAGCCCTTTTGTCCTGCGGACAAGGTAGAGAGCGACTATCCAGAGCAATAACAACAACGGCGGATTCGGGCCTGCGAAGGCCCATCCTCCGACCTCCACCGTTCGTTCGTAACTTATTGGAAGCTCCGAGCACTCTGCATTCAAGGGTTTATCCCGTGTGTCGTCTTCACACTCCGACTCTCGGGTATTGTTTGCAGCTCTGGAGATTATCGACATAAAACGCAATATGCCATTGAACCGAATCGCTATCAGACTCAAGAACAGACATTCTGAAGAAATTTAAAGCGGTGGGAATTCACGCACCCGCCAGGCTCTGATTTCCTGCTTACAGCGACATGCAGCGATAAGTTCGATCACAGCCGAGTCGGGGATGATGTCTTTGCTGCGTATAAGTGTATTGAATATGTCCGGGGCAAGCGGAACCGTCAGCACCCGAATGCGTGGAAATCGGGAGACGCAATCAATCCTAAAGGCGGGTGTCTTGTTGAGCACATCAACTGCAGGCATAGCACATACGGAGTCTATTTGCCCAGGGAGTTGAACCTTGTCGAACCACAACCTAGCGTAGTCTTGCAATGGTATGGCGAAGGTTCGATATCGTTCGACAAGACTGGGAGTCTAGGCTACGGCGAACCTAGTGTGGTCAGCTTTGTTGAGTCGCGTTCGTTAAAACATTATTCCCCGACTCTCGGACAACGGATAAACTGAGGGCTTCGGAAACTCAGATCGGAGCTGACGCGTACAACAGCGCAGAACAGCGATACATACACATTGCGGCAAGCCCGAAGTTTTGAACGCCACCCAGAAGGGGGACTATGAACCGGATCCCTACGTCATGAATGGATGGAGTTGCCCGATAACCCGAAGTACTTTCGCTCAATTCAATGCAACCAGTATACAACCAATGAACTGGGACGAAAATACAACTCACCGGTCCGTGTGTCCCCAATGCAAGACAGAGATAAATACGACGCCAAAAAGATAGCACGGGACTCGGAGTACAGATAGGTCTTGGGGGAATCGAACCCCCACGAGCACCTAGCCACAGAACCTGACAATAGTCGATGCTCGGTGCCAGACAGACCCTTGGTGTTGCCGATGGAATTATCGAGGGGCACCAAGCTATTCTAAAGATGCACCTGCAGATAAAATGTCGCTATCTGTGAGCAAAAGAAACACCTCAACCTCCCGTCGGGCGCATCAAAGACACTCGGTTCCGCAACGACAAACCATCTGAACGCACCGCACGCAAGCGTCCGGCTCCTCGCTCGCGCTTGACTTGACCATGAAGATCAGATTCGGGATCCTCGGGAGAGCGGCGAGAGCGTGCCGTACGGGACAGGGCACCCATCAGAGGCATCCCCACGGGCGGTGGACAGTGAGAGCGGCGTCCTGTCCGCTTTGATCGACTTGAGAGCGGGGTGAGGATTTGTACGCGCATCATCCGCTGCCGGCTCATTATCTCGCACCATCCTCATTGAGCGAAGTTCTTGCAGTGGTGTGCAGTAGGCTTTCGACGACGCCTGCGAGATTATCGCGCCGAAACACGCAGTGAGCCGCGCTACGCTTTGGTGCTGCAGGTACGTCACTGCTGTGCATCGGAAAGTGGAGAAAACACCCACCGCCTCCCCGAACGCGAAGATCTGCTCGAACACCTCCACGGGCGTGATACCCTCCGCGGGCGCATGTGGTAGCACCCGGATCTCTCGCAATGCTCCACGTCTTGCGCTACACACCGCTCGCTTATGGCCATGGTCCAACGAGACGTCCAGAGAATAAGAAAGAACCATTCCTGTAATCATTCAGCGCAGATTCGCCACGAGTAGGGAAGGAACATGTTAGAGACAGCGAGCGCCCAGAATTGGGAAAAGGGGGATTTGAAGATGAAACGGTAAGCCCGCCCGCCCGAAATGGGTGTCCAAAAAAAAAAAAAAAAACCGCGATCGTGGCTTGTACGAGACGTAAAAGCCGTCCACGAGCTGGAGGGGAACAGAAAGCACCGCGCCTGCAAACGAATCCAGAGATTTCCGTCCGCGAGCCTGCCAAGGGAGGTCTGCAACGGCGTGTAGGTATCTGGGGAAGCGACGAAGCGTCAGCGAGCCTTCACGGTAACGGAGATCCAAAAGAAAACAAGGAAGGCGGGAAGGCGGAGCAGGGATCGTGAAAAGGGGGAATATCTGGGTCGGGGTGTATTTGGGGAGGAGAGATGGAGGAGAGAAACGGGAACACGCACCATCAAGCCTCGATACCGTCCGCCTCGTCGCCAGCGTCGCCAGCTCCAGCCGCTCCTCCTTGCCTGCATCCCTCCTAGTCCCAGCCGCCGCGACAACACCACGCCGCGGGAAAGAACACCCGTTGTCAGAGGGAGGTGTTAGGCACCGACATGGAAGATGGGTAAAGCTGCGCATACAATCCCAGAGGACCGGAAAGGAGTGAAACGGAAGAAGGGACGCACACATTGACTAGGATATCCCAGCGTCGCGTCCTTACACTGCGTAGCGCTCTGGCTGATCTAAGGGGGAAAAAGCACGACGAGTAAGCAGGACAACTCCCATGAGACGCAGTAAAAAAAAGAAGAAAGAAAGGGGAGGTGGACGAGGAACGCAAGTCCGGCGTCGCAGGACGCCGTCTGCGGCGGATGCCTCAGCGCAAGCCACGACCTCTGCCTTTCCCAGCACCCAACGACTCTGAGCGAGGGCGCAAGAAGGCGTGAAAACAAAACAAAAAACTCACGCGTGCATCCGCTCGCCAGCTGGCGTCGCCATCCAGATCCTCACAGACACATACGCCGCGCGCGCGATTCGCAGACCGCGGCACGGATATTGACAAGAGGCTCTCTTTTCGTCCGCGCACCGCCCACCTCTGCATCCGCTTCTGGCGAGCAGCAGCAACCCATCCCAGTCCTCGCCCCCGCCGGAGTATAACCCGCTGCACTCGGCGCTGCTTGCGATGCAGCGATGCAGCGCACGGCCGCTGCTTGGGGCCTCGTCGTACCCCTACTAGCGACGCAAACGTGCAGTTCCTTCGGCGCGCACATGGCCCACACGCGCGATCTGGCGAGCTTGCTACCGCAGGAGCGATTGGCGCTGCGGGACGCGCTGGTGGGGCTTGCGAGCGTGCCGCGTGCGAGGGTGAGGAAGAAGCTCTATGGGGCGTTGGCGGCGTGGGCGATACGGCTTGTTGCTGCTGGTGCTGACGAGGACGACATGACGGTTCGTGTACAGCCACCGGTAAATGGCGGGCCGGCTGCTTGTCTCGAACCACCACCCTCTCGGCTTACAAACATTGAAACAAAGTTCACAGTGTCCCTGAATCGGAGCCCCTTTCACGAAGGGAAAGTGCGCATGTTTTAGGATGCTCACAAACTTCCTCTTCTTACTCCACTCACTCGTCTGATCCCCACGGCGCAATAACCACTGGCAGGCGTAAGCGTTTTTCTTGGTATCGCGAGGAAGAGTCCGACGCGAAGCCTAATGTCATCTTACCCGGGAACTCGCCTGTTTGTCTTTTGGACGCAAGGACGACGCAGGAAGTACATTCAAAGGTTTCGTATCCCACTTTACTGTAACTTGTCTACAGGCGACCACTACCTTTGCTGTTCCTTCGCCCCAATAATTTTCACCCGTACTCAGGCTCCCATGAAGGGAAAGAACGGGTCTATCAAACACTGGGCACTGCATATTTTCCTCGTCCTCCTTGCAGTACGTGCCAAGCAAGGGTTCGATTCCCTCAAGACCCCTGAGTTGAAGAACATATTCCAAGCCGCTTTTTTTAGACACAAGGACCAGAGCAGCCTCTGTCATGACGCCCCCCGACTCATTCGATCCTGGCTTTTACCCATGTCGTTCTCTGGCGGAAGGAAATTGCAGCAGCACCATCCATAACAACAATATCAATGTACACGAAAATGCATGCGCTAGGTGAAGGCTCGACTCTCTTGAGATCCATTCGGGTTGATTTTCGGCTTTTTCGCTCAGCCTCGGGAAGGGAGGATATGTGTATCCGAAGTCATTGCGCAATCGCTGTGACGTGCGCAGTGGTTCAATCTATCCTTCCATCTCGCTACTTCCACCGTTGAACTCAATCAGACTCATAATTTTAGCAGGAGAGGGTTTGAGGGACACCGAGGCACGTTCGTGCTCCTCGGCGCTTGAATGGATGCCTTTACAATGGCGACTGGGTCGAGAAAGATCTTTTGTCCCGCTACTGTGAGTCAGTGACGTTGGGATTCATGGACGCCCGAACGAATCAACTTGTAAACTATGCTTTTTACCCCATCCTCAACTCCATCCATCTGGGCAGCACAAAAATGAAATATGCGCTTACATCTACTCACAGTCGAAACCAGAAGAAAGCAAGACGAAAGCATCTGTCTGTCAGCTGCCGAGAGGCCGTGTTTGATGCGATCATCAAACCGAGTTCTGGAACCGTGGGCACGTGTCGAGCTCCGAGTCGATCCCTTTGTTCTTGCTTTCTTCCCTCCAACACCCTCCAAAATCGATTCTGATAATTTGCGAACAGCTCATAGTATGGCCGGCCAAGCTATAGATCCCAACGATGCAAGGATGCATGTTGGCGTCGACCAGTCACTTGAATTGCCAGCGACGGGCCCGAGACCAATTCTGGCGGCTCTTCCCATCGATAATACGACTCCAGATGAGAGACAAATGCTGGAAGCCATGATGACCGCCTCAGAACAATTTCAAATCGTTCGACAGTGTACGTCACCCTTTCTTTAATTTTGCCTCGTGCATCGATGACAACGGCGGTTCAGTGGCAAAGAAATTCGAAGACGCCGTCGCCAGAGGAGATGTTGCCGCTCAGGAAGAAATTTGTCTCTCTGTTGGCGCTGTAGTAAGCTGTCTGAGCCTTTGCGCTACTTTCTACCTTACTGGAGAATGATCTGTCCAGTGCTCATATGCAAAATGCGGCAAGCCTTGCCTGAGTGCCGACAAGACCGAATGGACGGTAGCATCTGTTCTTCGAAAAATGAGAATGGGTATTGAAATTCTCATGCTATAGGCCAAGCGATGCAGTGGATGTCGAGTAATCTCTCTCTCTTCATCTGTGTTACCGGATCGCCCTCTGAATGATCCTTGAACAGGCAAACCACTACTGCAGCAAAGAGGTAAAGTCCCCGCACCCGTTCCGCATTCGCACAAACTGATTTCAGAATCCAGTGCCAAAACGCAGACTGGAAGCCCATTCCCGGAAAAGCGAAGCAACCGGGCGTATATCACAAGGACTGGTGTAAAATAATCAGGGTGCGTTATCTCTTCGATGCCCAAACTTCATTATAATGAGGCCGCTGCATAGGACGAATATATGCCGTTGCTCCCTTACTTTCAAGCGCAGCTCACCCAATTCCCCTGGGGCCGCATCGAACGCGACGGGACCTTCTCGGATAAATTCCTCCCAGCTCGATTTGGCGTCTTGGACTCCGACTACCGAAAGGTTGGGTTCTGGGCCATCCCCGAGCGGCTCAACCCACACGATATAAGCGACGATCCACTCTCCGTCGCTGGAGCGAAGCAGGTCATGCAACCTAAGGACAATGAAAACTTGAACGGATACACTCACGGCCAGATGATGTTGGCGGAAGAGTGGCCGTCGGATGTTGAGGGGTGGAGGCTGGCTGATGAAACGCTCATCCCGCACATCTTCTTCACAGGGGAGTTTTCGCCCCCGGCACGCCCATGTCCGGGCCAAGTTGTGGATTGGAAGTCGTGGCATAAGTGGCGTGGACTGAGCCTCGCGTCTCCTGCGGCCATGCTCATGAACCACGTCTTGACTGTCTATTACCTCCTCACGGAGACCCTCAAGGTCGTGGATCCGAACCGCAAATCGGGAGAGAAGCAGGTGGTCGATGTTCATTACCTCGGAGCGGAGACCGAGCTGAACTACTTCCCGTTGTACGTCCCTCTCACTCCTTTCCCGCTTTTCTTCATTCCTGTTGGCTTTTCTGATTCTGTCCCCTTTCGTCCGAAGGTTCTCTGAACTCGCCCTCCTGCTTCCCAACACGCATATCAACCTCACCATCTTCTCGCCCGCGACACACGACCTCATAAGCCGCGCTCAACGACAGTACCCGCATTCCATTGCGGCGCGCAAAGGGCCTGTATGGGAGTACACCGCCCCGCGCCACACGGGCAGCGGCTCGATCGCAATATCGCTCTACCACCCGCCCCCGATACCGCCCATGGCACCTCCGCTGCGGCCTTTCACAGGCGTGTGGGATCGCTCTGTGATGATGTTCGCTCCCAAGGAACCAGACGCACTTGTGGCACCTCATGCGGGGATTCTCACGTACAGTTCGTGGTACGAAGTGGTTTCGTTGGCAACGATGTAAGCAAGGGCTCTTGTCTTCTCGAGGTTTAACTCCTGGGTGACGATAATTCGTGATAACAGGGCCAACATCCCGTTCGCGTGCACGGACTATTCGCAGCAGACCGCTCAGATATATGTGGACCACATCCCGGAGTGGTTAAACCAGGCGGCGCAGCCTTTCTCGCCCAGTGAAAGCACGTATCACGAACTGATACGGAAGAGGACTCGCCCGGTGACGGTTAACCCATTCCATCGCCCAGGGCAGCGGCCCATTCCGCAAGTCCGCTCACCAAACCTCGGAAACGGTTTCATTTGTAAAATTGTTGGGCGCGAGTGAGAACCAATCCAATATTTTTAATGTACCTATGTGTGGCGTCCAACTGCTCAATTGACTCCCTTTCGTAATTTTCTTATTGCGCGCAAAATCTCAGGGTTTTGTCCTTTGACTTGCTTCAGTGTTTCTAATGTTCGATTGACCTCCTATTGGGTTATTTTTACGATACATACAACGCCCTCGATAATGCTTCGTCATTTGGAATGCGAGGAGGATGGATATATCGATAGATGCGAGAACTGTGGATCGATGAAAGTCGGGTCTTGGGGGAGACGAAACACCCCAGGAGCACGTACCACACATATGACTTGATAAATGGATGCCATTACAGATGGCAAACTAGATCTGCAAGCACGCAGGCGGGTGTCTTGGGTGCAGGGTCCCAGTGCACGTTCCGCCCCTTTTTTCGCTCACTGATAGATATGTAGTAGATAGCTTGGTGCTCGTTGATAAATTATGTTTGCAAGGGAATTCATCTTCAAGAGAGTCTGGCACCAAGCACGTCCGTTCACACTGAATTGCGACCAGTAATTCCCTATCGATCAGCGACATATACACCACGCAGATATAAATTTGTTTCAGCCGTCCGAACCCGTCCTTACCAGCCCAGCTTTTGGTCCGGGACGTCCACCAGATCGATCTCCAGGCAGTCCCCACGCCGCACGGCCCAAAGGAACACACATTCGCACTAGTCACAGTGAGCAAGATCCGAAACCAACAGAAAGTTTCACCCACACCATCCACGCTCCACTTCCGCACAGCGTCCACGATAGCGTCAAATACCGTCGAATTATCCTGATCGATCGGTTCATTGATTGACCCCGGATTCGGAAGGACGAGGGTCCGCGACGCTGAAAGCTGCGATTCTTTGGTTAAACTCGTAGTTCCGGACGGCTTCGACACTATAACTCCCGTCTGGCGCTGGAAGAAGACGCTGCAGCTATGTGCCCTGTCTGAAGAAATCCATGTCGGCGGTGGTGATGAAAATGGTGCGGTGACTGAAGTGAAAATTCAATTGTTGTACTACGACAAACTGTCTAGTTTATATACTATGCAGAACTTCTAGCAAGTTCTTGTACTAACTACAGAGATGAGTAAGAAAATGTTCATATAAGGAATAGAATATTCCAGCTTGTTCGGGAGTCGGCGCATCAACGTCGGGATTAGTAATCACCTCGGCGATGCCTCGGTGTTTGCTTTAGTCATCAAACTTCAACACTCCCCCTCAAACTCGAGTCGAGCCGAGTTTGGCTGATGCAGCGGCGTCGTGCGCAGTGGTGAACTGGCCTCGTGAGAGGTCTCTGATGTCGATGTGTGGTCTTGGAGAATAGCGACAAATGAATGTCCCGGTTTAACGTACTTCCGCGTGCGAGGTCCCAGAATGATGTTGTCTTGTGAGTATGGGTTGAGATTAATATCGTGCGGAGCTTTCCTCGGTGGTGATGGCTCCGGTGACGGTGTCGGAGATGCGATGGGTGTGAGAGGAGAGCCGGGGGTCTGGGTGTTGATACGCGCCGGAGATGATGGTGTCGAATGGGCCTTGTCGAGAGTAGGCGCGCCATTGACTGGAGTTAGCTCCCCCTGTCTCTGTGTCGGGTCTGTAGGCACGGCTGGTTGGTACCTGTAGTCTTCGTCGTCGTGGTTGTCTCCGCGGACTGGCAGTACGTTGCCGAGTGCGTAAACGTCTCCGATGTTGCGGCAATGTGCGAGCCGTGATCCGTTCCGGTGAATGATGATGTCCCCTGCTCCGAAAGGGAATTCGAGCTCGTAACCTGCACGATGAAGTCTGCCGAGCGAGATAAGGTTGTGTGGGGAAGATGGAAGGTAAAGGACGCGCGCAAGCGTCACCGTGGTGAGCTTGGATCCAATTCTGAATTGCAGTTTTACTGATCCTTCCCCTACTGCTGATACTGTATCAATTCCTACGACAGCGTGGCTTTCGAGCGGTGTGTAGGTGCGGAAGATGGATTTGTCGTTGGTGATGTGAACACTGGCTCCGCTGTCCAGTAACCAAGATTGTCGGGTGAGCTTCTCGTGCTGCCCTGATGCGATGAATGCGATATCCGGCGAGTGCTCTCGAGCCAGATTTGCTGCGTCTGATGAAGATGATGATCCCTGGCCGCCGTTGCGTTTCCAGTTACGCATGGCGCGGGCGTAGTTGTCCTGTTTCTGCTGATCTGTGTAGGTGATGCCATTCTGCTTGTCGCGGCATTCGCTCTCGCGATGGCCGGGCCGACCGCAGTTCCAACAACCGTGGGAATGATCCCGTGTGTTTCCCGAGTCGCTTCGCGCGGGCAACGCCGTAGATGTGTCGTCAGCGTCCGGCTTAGCGTGGGGGCGTCCTGCCTGCTGCAGAATGCGAGCGATGATAGAGTCTGAGTCCTTGATAGCCGCGAGGTCAATGCCTCCGACCCAATTGTCCCAGGAATCCGGTAGTGATGTGAGAAGAGTGACTGCGAACTCCGTCTCGTCGATAGTGCTGCCGTACCCTTCGAGGGTGCTACGTATCTGCGTGAGATTTCTGATGTGCTGCTCGACGTCCTCCCCCTCCACACAAGCAGTGCGAAAGAGTTGCCGACGGAGCCGAATGATGGAAATTGCCCCTTTGGGCTGATAAACACGCGCGAGCTTCGTCCACGCATCTACGGCGGTCGTAGCCGTCTGGATGTACGCCATCGGGCCGTCGCCTACGCGCAAACGAATGGCGGATAATGCCTTCCGCTGTTTCTTCTTCCACTCCGCGTGTGCAGCCACAGCTTGCGCAGACGCGTTCTCCCCGAGCGTTGGTTCCGTTGTTTTGGAGCCGATGACATAGTCGTCCAGATCCTGATCCGTCAGGACGTCAATCAGCTTCGTCGCCCAAGCTGGATAGCCGTGAGCGTCCTCGAGTTGTTTGATGAGGTATGTACGGTTGCTGTCCGTCATCATGAGGAAAGTAGTGTAGTGGTGAGAGGGGTAGATGAGTGTAGTGGTAGAACAGGGATGATAGTGAGTGAGTTCAGTTCAGGCGGGCGGGGCCCATAACCTGATGAAAATGGTGCGGTGACTGAAGTGAAAATTCAATTGTTGTACTACGACAAACTGTCTAGTTTATATACTATGCAGAACTTCTAGCAAGTTCTTGTACTAACTACAGAGATGAGTAAGAAAATGTTCATATAAGGAATAGAATATTCCAGCTTGTTCGGGAGTCGGCGCATCAACGTCGGGATTAGTAATCACCTCGGCGATGCCTCGGTGTTTGCTTTAGTCATCAAACTTCAACAGGTGGCTTTTGTGTATCACATAGAGGACGGAAAATGCGTACCGACGAGGTGCAAGACAGTCATGACGACCATGTTCGTGCCACGCTGATTATCCCAGGTCCCTCGGCGCCTCTGCTCCTCCGTAACGTCGGCGAACCCGCCCCACCGGACGCGCACCACAAACCGCTCGCCAGGCCCGTAAATCGTCTTAGCGCATCGCGAATTCGCGGACGACTTGCTGTAGGGCTTGAGTCGGTCCACGGGGTTGTACCACGAGCACAGGTTGCCGGCGTCGGGTTCCCGACGGTAATACGCGAGCTGCAGGAATACTTTCGCGAAGGGCGACCGGGGATTGCTGGCGTCGACGCGGACGGCCCGGGGAGATTTCCAGGGGACACCATCGCGGTCGACGTTCTTCGTGCTCCGACATTCGGGTTTGTGCCGCGCCCAGTCCTGAGATTGATGCGCCGGGCTGAGCAAAACTGATTAATGTGGTCCAACGAGAAGGAATCTGGGCAAAGAACCTGCAGTATGCTGAGCCTACAAGGATAGCCAACATTAAAGTGGTTTGATTCAAATGAAGGGAGAAACGTACCAGAACAGCCAGTACAAAAGAAGAGTTTCGTTTCGACTTCGGTTTGCAAACACACCGAACACGCGAGGCGCGGACGCCGACCGAGCTCGATTGCGTCCGCTGCAGACGTGGATGGGCAGTAAATGGGACTGAGGAACGAGATCCCGGTGACTGCACGGAGCGCCGGAGGCACCGCGGCTTGATATTTTTTCTTTTCGGCCTTGGAAAGGCGTCTGCTGTTGGACTCTCTGCGGCGGTATCAAGTTGAATTTCTCGGGAGGGGCAAAAAAGTACTGACAGCATACGTGAAAGTAGATTATGTTGAGTCGCAGTTAGGTACGCGTTTGGGGGATCGACCATTGGCGGGATACGTGCATAGCGAACCAGCTCTTGCACACCCTATAAGTCACCGTGAGCTGCGACACGACCTGTATATTACTGGCATACCGGCGGTACGTCCAGCCCGGTGTACATCGTTGCATAACGACAGACGATTATGGGTACAGCCCGCCTGTTTTTGTTGCCAACATACCCGAAGGACTTCATCTCCGGCTCGCCGGACTCATCTTGAGGTTTGTCGATATCATCCGACAGATCTATCTGGAGAACGTCCAAGGGCTGGATCGCCATGATCGCGGAGGCCTGCGGCGGGGCTGGCATATGCACATTGTCGCCATTATTATTCGCGGGAATGTGGGTCAAAGCCCACATCAGGCCTGGGGAGCGCGCCCCAAGACCATCCAGCCCGGATGTGAGGATGAGAAGACGCATAATGAGGGTCTCGAGCTCAGGTACGTCCTTGGCGATCCTGATCGATGATCCCTGGAATTTTGCGCTGGCCTATAAGTTATATTGGGTCAGTTTCAGATCCGGGACGACAATGGACTAGAATTACGGTAACGCTGTACCGGCCCATACGAAATGGTGCCCAAAGGGTGTGATCTGTAAAGCAAAATTGAGTGGCGAGTACTGTATTATCAGCGCACGCACCTCCGTGGATTTCTACCATCGCTTGTAGTGGGGCCAGCTTAGCCGTCTCAGGTCGCTTCATTAGCTCCATCATCCGGTTCCGAAGCTGCACGGTGCGGTCGACCGTCCATCCCGTCCACTGCGGCTTCTTCGATAAAACAAGCTTTCCCGGGGCAATCTCGCGCTTTTCAAACAGGAGAGGGAAGATGCAGCATGTTTCGACCGCCGCATCGAGTGCATTTTGCAGGTATTCGTTTTTTTCTGCGGCGCTTGGCAACGCCGCGAGCTCCTCGTTACGTGCCATATAGATGCCCAGTTTTCGCAAAGCGAGCACGATATGCTCGTTCTGTTCCTCGAGCTTCATATCGGGCTGGTCCAAGGGAAGCTCGGCTTCAGCTCAGCGGGAGGTCGGGCGGAAGTTGGGCGAAAGGCTGATGGCAAGAGGCCAAGAGCCAAGAAGTGATGAGCCCTACAGCATGTGATGCTAACAATCCTTCACAGCCACCTGTAACCGTGAGATTGCCGAACGGCTACGATCAGTGATGGCGAGCGCCGGTTCCGTGGTTTTCCATGCACCCCTCTTTGCGCCCAGAAAACATTGCAAAATTGCCCCCGCCAGTGCGGGTAAGGCGTCCCGCAATTCACCTACTTTGATACTTACTACTTTACTGTCAGTCGATTGCAGAGAATGCGCTCAAGGGCTCTCTTACAGCGGTCCACCAACTGTGCACGCTGCTTCCAATACTTCCCAAACCTGAAGCGTCCCACACACTAGCATGCGTCTTCGCGAATATCGACACCTCAGGCATCCCTTCCCCCTCGGAGCTTGATACTCTGTTGACCACTGGTGCCTCCATGCCCACCGTCGAACTTGCACTGTCCGCGATGACCGCACTGGTATTTTTTGCCAGAGCGTCGCTCATTCCGGTGGATGCCTGCCCCGACGTTTGGCCGCGCTTCTGGAAGTGGGCGTATTTCTTTGACCAATACTGGGACTCGCTCATATCAGTTGTGCCTACCTTTCCGCACGGAGAGCTCTCTCGCCTCAATGCATCCTGCATTGTGTCCCTTTGCAATCATCCGGGGACGGCGGATAAAGTCTGCACTACACCTGGGGTGCTGCGTATCCTTGCCATGGCTTGGAAGGCGGTGGTTTATGCTCCCCGCACACAACCCGAACGATTAATGCGAGAAGTTTATAACCTCACATTGGTCATGCCTATCAAAAACCGTAACTTGGCCCAATTCGACGAAGTCGTGGATGGTGTTGGCGGTGCTCTCCAAGATCTGGCCGCGACCTTTGTCCAACACTTCTCCCTAGGAGCCGCGAGTCCCAACTCTGAGTTCACAGGACAATACCTAATGTCGGCCGGGATATTTGTCGTTGGAACTCCAGACCCAGCCCCGTTCCGGGACGCCCTTCGCGCACACCCTATGCTCCCAACAGTTCTAACTACGATCTCAGCACTGCACGGTAC
The DNA here is from genome assembly GCA_029449255.1 of Mycena polygramma. Lineage (NCBI taxonomy): Eukaryota > Fungi > Basidiomycota > Agaricomycetes > Agaricales > Mycenaceae > Mycena > Mycena polygramma. The sequence continues at coordinate 513,409 of JARKID010000042.1, forward strand.
CCCGTCGGTCCAAGCGCTCGCGTTTTGTTTGACATACTTATGCGACACGTTGGGATGGCCCCCTGGATACACACATGTTGCGCAGGCCATCGATGCAGGGGTGTTGCGGGTTGTCGTCCGGCTCGCGGCGTCGATGAAAGCCGGTAGTGGGAATGTAAGTGCCGACCCTATACTCCTCAGCATCAAGTTGCTTTTAACGGAAATTCTGCCCCGGGCTCTCATGCACTACCCTGTCTTGTTGCAACTCAGCGGGCCTTTTCAGGACGCCAAAGCGTTCGCGCTTGCATCGGATATCGACAAGTCCGCATTCCGGACAGAGTGGAAGGATTTTGTTTCCCTTGCGGAGGCACGTCTTCAACTGCTGCATAGCTGGGAGCGGTCCAGGCCGTACTTCAAAGCGTGCGATAACCTCAAGGTATGTTTGTGATCCCCCGCCTCTATCGCGATGCTGAACCTCTGTACCAGTGTGGTAAAATCGGTCCGCGACAGAACTTCCAGTGTTGCGGTGGGTGCCGAACCGCCGACTACTGCTCTGCCAAGTGTCAGTCGGCCGATTGGAAGACAAATCACAAAGCGATCTGTGGGACCTTCGAACAGTACAAAATCGGTGATTGACATCGTCCCCATATGCACACGCTTTAATCACCAACCGCACGCACAGAACACCCAGAAATCCTGAGCATCCGCGAGAAAGGCTTCATACGTGCATTACTGACGTCGGAACACCTCCGCCTGCTACCCAGCATTTTCGTCCGCCAGGTCATATTCATGCACTCCTGGCCCCGGGAGCCCTTCTACACCGTCCTGACCTACAGCGACGCCCACGAGCCCAAAATTGAAGTGTGTCCCCAGCGCGCGATGAACGCGGTCAACACATACACCCGCACGGTCATTGCACATTTCAGGCGTTCGAGGGACAGCGGAAAACGGATGGAGGTGCATGTTGTCTTTTTGTATCAGGGCGCGCAGGTGCGGCCACTGGTATTTCCCATGCGTGCCGCGACTGCGACGCTCCATCTGGCGAGGTTGCGCGCGGTGCGGAAGGTGCCGCCAGGGATGACGGTTGGGCAGGTTCTGCCCGACGTCAATGCAGTTCTCGCTGGGGTTCTTCCGGAGCTCGAGCGGGAAATGAGTCTCATTCACTGAGCGAAACGAATCGCCGACATCCCTATTACTATATGCTACTCCCTGACCACGTCTACTTTTAAACAAAGTTCAACCATGCAATTCGCTAGATCCCGCAGGACCCGCAGAGCCAGAAGTGTGTATCCGTCGTCATATCACAATTGAACTCTCACAGTCTGTTGACAGGAAATGCTTGACTGACAGCAAAGGTCGGCTTCCTCAACTCATCGAGTCAACGAATAAGTACTCAACTCCAACTTGACTGGTCTCGCCTTCCTTTCGCCTTTCTTTGAGAGAAAAAAGTTCAAAGTAGCTCCATATTCATCGTGATTGACAGAGGCCCCACACTAATCACCGACGGCGTTTCATGTGGGTTTGTTAATGCAGGGTCGACTATCTATTGCAGTCCGTTTTCTATCATCCCCCGATGCCCATCTACAGAAGAGGTCGAACGCGGGTTGAACGTGGCCACAGCAGAGGGTCAAGCCCGAAGATACTCGTCCTTGGCTCAAAAACGGTCCATGCGCACCGCGAACTCGTCGATTGATCGATTGTGTCGGGATGATGAAGTCCTTGAATTCCTGCAGATTGGAAGGACCCGTGCCTATTCGTGCGACACGACGCGTCGTTTCTCGGAGACCACCGCGGGGTTGCCGGGGTCCGACTGTACATCGCAGTTGCGTCGTGGCATTCTTTCTCCGACGCCACGGCGCTATATAATCATCCGATTGCGTCCAGACTCAGCCCATTGCAATGGCGTCCCCTCTGCTAGACCTGCTCAGCCTCATATCCTCTTCCGTTACCGCCGTCGATGCCCGGTGCAAGGCGCTCAACAGCACGTACCCCGATCTCAACAATCCCGCCAACAGCAAGGAGAGCGAAGCCTTGCTGAACGATAATGAGATCGCAGAAGCGACCTCGATTGCCCTGGCTGCGGCACATCAACTCATCGCCAGCATGCAATTTCCAGGTAAATCGGTTATGGACGCGTCAGTCGGGGTAATTGCGTTATCTTCGAGGCACGCGCCGTTTACTGAACGCCAAGCATTCAGTTCCTTGTCTCGGCGGCAATGGGAGTCGTCGCGGAGTCTTCGACCGCAGAGATTATCCGTGAAGCGGGTCCACAGGGAGCGCACATCAACGATATTGCGAAGAAGAACGGAATGCAGCCGATAAAAATAGGTAACCTTTCGGCGCCAATTTCCATTCATGCCCATTGTCTGATCAAATTATCTACTCCAGCTCGCGTTCTGCGTCCCTTGGCGTCCAACCACATCTTCCGCGAGCTTTCGCCGAATGTGTTTGCGCACAACCGCATTTCCGCGTGTTTGGACACGGGCAAGAGTTTCGCCGCCATCCAGGCCGCGTGAGTTTGTTTTCCAAACAACTGTCGATGATCTGTTGAATTTTGTCTGTAGTCCTGAGGAGAAATTCGACAATGCGCAAGGTTACGCCGCGCTTGTACTGCTGAAGTGAGTCCCTCGCCTGAATTTTACTTATCTTTGAACTTCAACTAACTGGTTATCCCGGAACAAAGCACAGACGAGACCTTCAAAGCCGCCGCCTATATCACGGACGTCGTCCTCGACAAGGAGTCCGAGGCGTCCCCCGACGAGTCCAACACGCCTCTAAACAAAGCCTTCGGCACGCACACTGACTTGTTCTCGTGGTACGAGAAGCCGGACAACCGCAAACGATTCAAGAGGTTCGGCATGGCAATGGATGTGGCGCGGAAGATGTCGCCTCCAGGCGCGATTTTGAACGGTACGTTGTTTCCTTTTCCAACTTCATTTAGATGGACGGAAGGTCACGAATTTTCAGGGTTCCCGTGGTCTGGACTGCCGGAGAAGACACTCATCGTGGACGTGGGCGGCGGTGTAGGCTCCGTCTCACTCGAGATCGCGAAGGCGAATCCGCATTTGCGCTTCCTCATCCAGGATAAGAACGCCGTGCTCGGCGAGGGCAAGCAGGTGGGTCTCCTGCCATCTATCCATCCACGATGACCGGGATCTATGTCATCCAGTATTGGGAAACCGAACTCCCCGGTGCTGAAGCTGCTGGGCGTGTTTCCTTCGCCGGTCAGCGCATTTTCTGTTTCGACATCTAGTTGGTTGATTGAGGATAAATTCATCTAGAACACGACTTCTTCAGCCCTCAGCCTGTGAAGAACGCGGATATCTTCCTCATGCGCTTCATCACGCACGACTGGTCCGATGCGTACGCCCTAAAGTGTGTATCTCTCCCTGCGTCCCCTGCCGTACTTATCATTCACAAAAATCGCGCCGCAGAATTCTTCAGCGCCTACGCGCCTCCGCGCAGCCCTCCACAAAGCTCCTCTTGCTAGAGGTACTTGTGCCGCTGGTGTGTGGCGAGGACGAGGCATACAAGCACATCTCCGGCGCGGTACCGGATGCACCGCCCGCACCGCTGCTCCCGAACTTGGGCATCGTGGGCATGATGCCGTATCTTGGGGACATGCAGGTCCGTGTCGTTGTTTACGTCCTTCGTTCCATTCACCGTTATTGCGTGTTGAATTTATTTGTGCAGATGATGGCGCTCCTTCGCGGGTGCGAGCGCACCTTCCCACACTACTACAGTCTCCTCAAGGAGGCAGGATGGGAGATTGAAGAGGTGCATCGGCCTCAGGGATCGTTGGTACAGCACATGGTGGCGAAGCCCATCTGAGTTGAATTTAAATTGGAGTCTTACTGTCCAAGAAAGATCTGTAATTTGACTGGGACACGGAGAGCAGAGGAGAGCTCTTCCGGCACGGAGTTGAAGACGACCCTAAGTTCGCGAGGATTCAGGTTGTTCAAAAATATGGACTTGCTTCAATCTAGCCCTTAAATCGTTCGCCCTGAAGCCTCGGGACTAAATCTTAGAGGGCCTGACCTCTCCAACGCCAAAGATTCCATTCCAAAGAAATTGGCTCAGGCTTATATTGCTTTCCTCTGCAGAGACTGCACCTCTCAAGTTGTCTCTTCGAACGAGATACTAAATAGAACCCAGCGTATTCCAGGTGCAGCAGCCATTGCGGAAAATGCCGCCTCATAAGAACGGATTGATGTTCGAATCCCAGCCGAGGTGCCGACGCACATCAGCGATTGATGCGCCCGCTAATCAATTGGCCCTTGTCTCTTGCCAGCATGGCGGCGAGTTTTTCCCCCTTCCTTCCTGCGGAGCTCGAGAGGGAGATCATTGAAACCACTGCAGCACGGTACCCAGAATCTGTTTCAAACCTCTTCCTCGTGTCACATCGAGCCTGCGGTGTTGGTAAGCTTCTTTGCCCATTGCATGCTCCTCAAATGCTCCTGCCATAATTACGCTCATCCAACCCAGCTTTGGATGGAATAGGATGGAGAGAGTTAGATACAGAGTTGTCACTCCAAAAGGGACGCTCTTCACGTGTGGCCTGCTCCTTCTTCAGCGGCTCATCCAGTCCAACGCAAAACCCCCGTATTTCTTCCGCGACCGGGTCAAGCATATGTGGCTCGAGGATTTATATGACGGTGACTTGGAAGAATTTCTTTCGGTGTGCAGCGGAATCCAGTCTCTCACGCTAGCGCAAGGAATCCAACTAAACCCTCGTCTTGCTGCTATACGGCCGCGTCGACTGAATCTTTTCCTGGGGGATCTACTCCACGGCATTGAAATTCCGCGTCTACCGCATCCGATGTTCACTTTTTTTTACTCATCTCGGCCTGTTTGACGAGTTTCTCGCTCTCGAGATCACCAATCATCTGTCCTTGCTCCCCGTCCTCACGCACCTGTCGATTTGGCATGACAGTGCTTCGCCGACCGACGTGCTTGCCAGATGCCCAAAGCTCGAGGCTCTGATCGACATGAACTACACTCGCATTGACGATGAACCCCGGTCCGCTGACGATGCTCGAGTTGTGTACATGCGCCTCCCTGGCGACCAGTATGAGGAAGACTGGGTCATTGGTACGCGAGGCGGCTTGGATTTTTGGGCGCGCGCCGATGCGTTCATTGCAAAGAGGCGACGGGGAGAGATCGAGCCCAGTTAGTTTTCATTTCAATCTGCTTTCCTCTATACGGCCATGATCAGGTGAAACAAGGTTCGCGCTGCTGGATTGAGGACGCAGATGGGATTGTGTAGCGACGGTCCAATGACTCTCATCCTGCCGGGTGCGTTCAACAGTTGTGTTGTTCGTTTGAATTATTGCAGATCTGATTACTGTCAGCAGCGTCGGTCCTTAGGTGGTGGATGGTGTTGTGCGACATCTTGGACTGATTGTCGTCTGGGCTGCTGCTGCTGAATGTCTTCTGTATCGTTCGCTGGGCAGATTCTCTGCAATTTTTGTCCATACTCGCGTTGGATTCGGACTCGAAAGGGTATGTAGATCACAGCCATATATGCCTCCAGAGTCCAGAATGCATCTTTCATTGTCTTCCGTGCCCGCTTTGGACTTGGTCTATTCTCGAACGGCTGACACTGGCTATGTCGGACGTCGGATTTCAATAGCATCTTCCTCAAGTTCTATTGGTGGCCTATTTCGATCCTGATCATTTATCATCCCTCATGATTGTCTCCAGCGGGGTAGACTCGAAGCAGTCTCGTTTTTCGCAGACACGAAATTGATGGGCTTCGCCCATCACCTTTGATCGACTGTCATCAAATCTGTGTTTTTGGGCGTCCGGCTGTGTTCGAGCCTACCAGCAGGGTGTTGCCAGCGTCTCCCGCAACCCTTCTTCCGTCCGTCACATACTCCGTCCGTCTACGTACCCTCACTATGCAAACCCAATACACGGTCAACTCCACCGCTCTCAACAAGTACTGGGCTGACATGGTGGCCGACATGTCCGTAACATGGGTCGGTGGGCACCCCGAATCTAACGCTCATTGGTTCTAACACGTCGCCGCGACAGGTGGCAATTTTCTTCTACGGTGAGGGTTCAAGTCTAGTATCCCCGTCAATACCTGACAGATCTGGGGCGGAGCTTTCTACCTCAACCTCTTCATACTGTCACTTTACACACTTGCGCGTCGCAAAAGGGCGGCCAGAAAAGTTCTTCTTGGCTTCACCTTGACGATGGCTGTTTTGGGCACCGCACAGATGGTTGTGCGTCTCGTCACGATCAGCATCGCAGCGGGTAGCTTGCCGCAATTCATTGCACAGGAAGAAGCCGCTGGTCCGATACCGAAACTGTTGCACGTTGCGCAAGATGCCATTTTTGGAATAAATAAGTTGGTCATTCGAATTCTCATGTCCGCTCTTAATTGATTCGGAGATTCCAGTTTTGTAGCCGACACCCTCTTTGTTGAGTTTGCACATACTCCCACCGAGCCCAACTGAACCGTTATCAGTTGTATCGCTGCTATATGATATGGGGGTCCCAATGGAAGGTCGCTGTCGCCCCTGGCTTGCTTATGCTGTCGACCGTTGGTTAGTGAATACTCTGCTCAAGGATAGAACTTGGTGCGATTATTTGCTTTTGGCACTTGCAGTCGTAGGCTGTATCGCAATTGTTGCCCCGGACTCGGTGTCGTCTCCCGGTCAACCCTTTGAGAGGGTTCCCTATATCACCGCGACGAGCACAAATCTATTGCTTATAATTCTTACCGGTAAGTAATATTCTCTAAACCCTTACTATTGTTTGTCGTGCTAAAATCTCCCAGCCGGTCGTATCTGGTGGATCCGACGTGACGCGCTACATGTTGGATCCAACCGCACCCTTCGAAAGCGCTACAGCAGCGTCATGGCGATGATGTATGCCTGCCAACAAATAGCATCTCGTACTTACTTCGTTCATCAGAGTGGAATCCGGGGCAATATACTGTGCCACCACAATCCTACTAACCTTCACCTATCCCCTGCCAGGAACCCCATTCCTCATGGTACAGGCCGCTGCAATGCACTTGGTCGTGGGTGGAAGCCATTCATGGCAATCCATCTAGATCTGACAATGAGTACTAACATCTCCCACAGAACATAGTCCCTACCTTGATTATTGTGCGAGTAGGGCTTGAGAAATGCGAAGACCCAGCTGGCAGCTCTGCGCGCCAGCCCACGTCCCGCCTTCCGGTTGGACAGGCTCGACAGGCATTTAACGACCCACATTCGCAAGTACCTGTGCTACATATAAAAGCTGGTGGGGACGACCTGGAGTTACAAGAACTGTAGTCAAGGGATACAAGTATGGATCAACAATTGACCCGCAGGTACATCCAGGATACTTACCGTCTCATATTTAAACTGTATGATATTTATGAAAATTAGGCTTCCCTTATTGGCGTAGTAATGAAACTCTCCGAAGCAACAGGAAACGCTCGTGAATGTGTTCCTTATAACGCTGACAAGCCAGTTCAACTCGCTTGTTAGCAGTTGATTGAGACGCCTCCAGACCATATTGTACAAACGGTACCCTGGGTTACCCAGCGACCAAACGACACTTGGCCAGATCGGGCAGAGCCGATTTGCAGTGGCATCACAGGATGACTGCTTGGACGAAATTTTCAACGAAAATTCTTACCACATTGTTGCGACCACTCCATGGAATCCGGCGAAGAGCATGGTTGCAGCGGGGCGCATGGCCTCATCTGGAGTTCCATCCCATAATCAACCCTACCTCGGGTCGTGGAAATTTAATACAACGGCGTCCATCCGGTGCAACAGTTCAGAGGAGAGTCTTGCCAAAGTTGAAAGATACATGCCCTGTACTATCTGAAACCCAGCAGCTATCGTCTATTTCCTCGCCGTTGCATGATACGAATCTACGATTCGCCACGCCGATTGAAAATTCACACTGAAACTCGTTAGTTCAACTTACTCCAACCAAACTGTAGTCTCTTATAAACAGACGCTACAACAAAAATGAGCTCGTACCTCGCTTGTTGTACTGGCAGCTGCCGCCCGGCCCGCAGCTGTCCGACAGCGATCTACAGGTTGCAATTTAGTGTGAATTTCAGGGACCGTGGGACAAAGCTTCCTATTTGCGCTCGGAGCCGAGGTTGCCGAATGACGCCACGTTTTTTTCACCTCTTCTCTTCCATGACCTTGTCGAGCCGTCGTCCTGCAGCACATCACTGCTACGGCGGATCCTAGTCGACGAGTCCCACTCGCATCCACCGCGTCCTGGACTGAGCATCCTGACGAAGAATCACGGATAAATTGGCGCGGTCATTCGTTCGATGGCGTCTGAATGGCGTCCCGCTGCCTGTCGAACTTCCATCTCGTTGATTCCTCGAGATCTCGCCGTGTCGTATTGTCGGATGTAGCACGCCGCTCTGTCAATATCCGCTGAGCCGCTCTGGATTCCACACTTTGGCTGTATGGGCGAGGCTCCTCCAGGCTCCGCGTTTCGGTTGAGCTGCTGAGCGTACCTCGTGCCTTGAAAGGCGCTTTTGCGGCGAGGTCAACTGGCATCGTGCGTTGGAACACGCCGCGTAACGCCGCTGAGGATCCGAATTGGGGGCAGGGCCAGTTTTCTTTTTCGTGCGGGTAGATGCCGTGTTTTTTTTTCTCACTGGAAGCCTCAATCGAGGACCCCATCCTGGTCCTGGTCGTCAAACGTATCTCCGAATAAATTCGTGTTCAACCTACTAACAATTTGCTCATAATCCAGATTCTGTACCGCACACCTTCAATTCCACCCTTAATTGCCTCCGTTCACCGCGTCGCTACCGCTTCGGATCCTCGACCTCCCATCTCCTTCTATTCCCTAGCGTTGACGTGCGCACGGCTTCTCAAATTCTTTCGCAAGTGATAATACGGTCACGAGGCCCATTTGTGGGGCTCGGTGGGGCTTAATTGGGCGGAAGTGGAGTTAAATCGCCGCGGAGGGCACTGCCTTCTCCACACGTATTTAAACCGCGCGAGCATCATTCTGGCGAACCGCAACTTCCCCTCATCCGTCACAAGCCGAATTGCGATTTGCTCGACTTGCTCAACCAGAACCGATTGAACCAAAACCAAAACGACTGCGACTATGCGCTCTATGATGATGTCGCTCGGTGCGGCTTTGCTGCTTGTTTCTTCGGTCGCGGCGCAGGGGGCGAGTGGTGCGTACACACAAGCCTGACAGTCCCGAATCCCGCTAACCCGCATGTTTCGCAGCCTCTGCCTCTGCTTCTGCCTCCGCCGCGTCGGCTTCCGGTACGTTTCTCGTCCCATTTCTTCCCCTCCGCTCCCCTGATATCCAACTCACCGTGCCCATAGCCTCCGCCAGCCTTCCCATCGTCCCCCCGCTCAGCGGCACCAGCTCCCTCTCCCTCCCGCCCTCCGGCCCCGGCCCCGTATCCGTCTCCACCACCGTCGTGACCTCCACCGTCACCTCCGTCTCCCCCGCGCGCACCACGACCTTCACCTCGCTCGTGCCCGTCTCGCCCAGCGCTAGCGTCGTGCCCCCGCCCATCAGCCTCCCCAGCGGCTCTGCTTCCGGCTCCATCCCGGCTTCTGGTGCGACGCTCCCGGGTGCGTCGTTAACGGCGCCGTTGTCCGTGGCGAGCAGCAGCGCGCCGTCCAGCGTGCCGAGTGGTTCGGCGCAGGCGTTGGGTGGACACGCTGGTGTTGCGGGCGTGATGGCGGCGGGCGCGGTGGTGGGGGCGTGGCTCTTGTGAGCGGTGTTTTTGAAATGCGAATCGAAAGTGGGGAGTGGAGTGTTGAAGGCGCGCATGAATGCCATTCTTGAAACGCACCCAGTACACGAGAAAGAAAGAAAGAATGTGAACGACTATGACTACGACTTCGTACTTGATGATTGTTTGATACCATCAGCGTATTATCCAGCTCTTTGTGTTGTACTACAACTTGTAGTGCCAGATGTTGAGTTTTTCTTTTTATCGCTCAGCTCAGGAGAATATTCAAGACGAATGCGTACCTATGTGCACTTTCGACGCGGAATTACGCTGACAATTTTAGCACATCTGAATCCCATCGGTTGTACAATGGTGATGCAGTGACTCCGGAGGTCAGCAAGCTACTGCGGTTTTCTTTGCTCGTTTTCTTTTGGGATCTATCGCCCCCCTCGCGACAATCAGGCCACGACGATAGACATACATGGTAACTTGCAATACCCTCGCGGGAAGAGATCGCGTTGACTTGCAAAATCGAACGAAAAAGAGACAGGGGTTCGAGACGCGCTGTGTGCGCGTGTTTAGGCGCGCCACGCGTCTCCGGTCATCACCGCAGTCATGGCTGGACCTTACTCCGAGCTCGTTCTGGCGACTTGTGCTGCGGACCCTAATTTTAACCGATGCGACGCAACGGCCAACCTGCTCCTATAATAGGTCTGTGATAATTATAACTTATATAAGGGCGAGCCCAGTTTTCTGCTTGCCACCATTCCCGTCTCTTCTGTCTCTGGTTTGCCTGAGCTGCACCCATCCGATCGTTACCTGCTACCATGCTCTTCCAACTCCCCACCTCTGCCCTCCTTCTGGCTTTGGCCGTCCTCGCAGAGGCCTCTCCACACGGCAATGTCGGCCACCTACACCGCCGACACGCCCACGCTCGTGGTCCCAAGAATGTGGAACACGTTCCCCGGGCGTCGCTTGGCCGCAGATCGTGCAAGTCGAAGTCTAGCAGCGCACTTTCCGCGTCTTCGACGTCTGCCGCCATTGCGAAGGTAGCCTCCACTTCTTCCACGACGACAAAGGCCGCTGCTACCACCACCAGCGTGCCCTTATCGTCCAAATTCACGAATGTATCTTCCAAGTCTTCTACCACGAGCTCCTCGTCAGTCAAAATTGCCGCTGGCGACCTCGCGACGGCGAAGGAGGACTCTACTACTACCACCAGTACCACGACCGCATCAACGAAATCTCCCACCACCACCACGACATCGACTAAGGCTACCACCACGACCTCCGACTCATCGGACGGAGTAGCTGCTGGCGATTTTACCGCTACCAAGCCCGCCGACTGGCCTACCGCCACTCAGGCCGGTGCGACGCCGACCTCCACCGTTGCCAGTACCAGCGATCCTTACCTTGAGGAACTCTCGAAGGCTCTCGACAACTCTGGAAACTCATTCTTTACCGAGACCCACACCGGCGACATGACTTACTAGTGGGTGACTATCCATAGCATTTGATTTATTCTGGGGAATATTTTCGCTCAGTTTGCCGCGATGCCGGGGCAGCTGTCAGGACCCCATCTGGCCCAGATCTCGCTTTGAATATTTTGGACCCTCGTTCAGAGCTTAATCAAATTTTATTCTGTAGAGGGGTCCCTACCCCCTCTCCAGACTTTCTGACGCTCGAATAAACGGATTCTTGCTCCTCTCGTCCAGTTGCGTTGCCCGTTTAGGCCGCATGTCACTGATGTCACGGTCGTCACCCATCACGTTGACCTCTCTTCCCGCCAAACGACTGCCTCAGTATGCTCGGGCGCTCCTTGGCTCACACTCTCGGGCTTGGTCCACGGCCATGACAGCCATCACAACCACCTCAGTTCCTCCCCCGTGTTCCGTGGGTATGCGCGACTCCGTGCGTAGCCTCTATGTGCTTCGCCGAGTAGCGATAACTCCACGGCAGTGCCTGCCATGAGTGGTTCTTCATCGATTTCAACGTCCTCCATGTCTTGGAGTCGATGGTAGATGATTTCCGCGTCGAGACCCATCGTAGACGCGTCGAAAGATGTCGCAAGAGACGCGTTGATTGTCCTGTTGTAGACAGTGTTAACAAAAGCAATATATATTCACAAATCTATCCTCTATTCGCTATGGGAAACCCAAACGACTAGAATACTTGCTTATTTTGGTATGCCGGCATCGCTGGTACCCCTCAGATATTCACGAAGAATTTTCTATCGCTATGGATAGTCACCCAGTGAGTCTCTTTGTTCCATTGTTCTTTTTGGGACTGGTTCTCTTTTTTCTCTTGCGCCTGTGTCCACTGTCCGTGCCTGGGCCGTGCAATCGTGCGGTCTCGTCATTGTCCAGTCAAGGCCCCCGCTTCGCCTAGGCCCAGCTTTCATCCTTTCTGCAATTCCCGCGTCATCGGCGCCTTTGTACTCCTTTCTCTTACCTCTCGTCTTTTTACGCCCATCGCAGATGAACTCACCCAACATTTTTAGCGGCCAAGGTCTCGGAGCTTGCGGAGATGTCTACGATGACAACTCGTTCACCGCTGCCGTCTCGGAGCTCATGTTCGACAAGTGAGTACTCTCAATCTCGAACGATCCGTATCCTAACAATATCTTCAGCTGGCCCGGGGCAAGCACCGCCGCGCAGAACCGGTACGCGTTCAACTCTTTGTTTGTCGTCCATGCCCCACTAATGCCTCCCCTTGCGTCTTGCCCTCCAGCAACCCAATCTGCGGCCCCTTCGTCCCCGCCCGCATGGCGCTCAACTCCGCCGGAACCCTCGTCTCCGCCGTCACCTCCTCCATCGCGGGCTACGCCTCCCTCGGCGGCGACGGCCTTCTCAACTGCGTCGGCACCACCTCCCCCGCGGTACAATGCCACGTCCCGCTCACCGCGACCGTCATGCACGGCGACGTGAGCATCCAAGTGCAGATCGTCGACCGGTGCACGGGGTGCGCGGTGGACGATATTGATTTGACGCCGGCGGCGTTTGCGGCGCTGGCGGATACGGCGCTGGGGAGGACGAGCGTTACGTGGAAGTTTGATAATTGGTAGAGCGTCGCAGAGGAGGACGCGCCTGCTGGTAGGCGGAAATCTCGATGTTGCCTTTACTTATGTCCGTCCGTGTGCGTCTTGTTCGCGGGGCGCCTGGGTGCCAGTCTCGGCTAGACCTTGACGCTTTACTGCTGGCAGTGCACGCGCGTTCCGCGTTCTAATAATTATATCCCGTCCTCATTCACCCTGAATCTTAAAAAGTAATAATGATTTAGAGAAAATGTTTCCAAATTCTTCGTGGGAGTCCGCTCGCACCGCGTAATTTTCGAAGCCATCTTTTCAAACGGGTTTGAAGCTGAGATGAGCTGGGATGCGTGTATACCACTTCGATAGGGCCGCCGCAACCATTCAATTGTTCAAATTTCAAGGGTGGTCCGCGTAAAGCGGCGAGACTATAAAGGCAATAAACAACCCGAATATTCCCGCTACCTCGAATTTTGTCCCAAAAATGTACACTGTGGAGCCCAGAGCAACGGACCAGATTACTCATGATACATACCAAACCATGAATGTTTGCCATCTTTATTCAACGAAGGATCGGGCTATATATTCGATGATGTTGCAGCATAGAAATAATATATGACCCCAACAAACCAACGGTTGGCTGGCGTGGTGATCCCCCCCAACCAACGAAATCAAAAGCGGGGACTGGCTACTTGAAACAAACATGTATACTTTACGCAGCGAAACCAATACGGACTGCATCTTGCATTGTTCGAACAATCATCGCACAATCATCGCTCAGCCCTCAATCTCTTCACGTTTACATAAAGATTCGACAGTCCATGGGCAGAGAACTTCAACTTAAATTCTCTTCATTACCACACATCACATATGACAGTAATCATGTTCCCTGGGGCGTAGCACTGCAGAATGAGATTCAAAAAAAAAAAAATTGATGCTGTAGGAGGGAAAGTAACTCACCATGTTCAAATTGTCGGGGTATTCAGGAATTCTGGATCGAAGCATTTGGCCCACTCAGTGCCATGGACAAAGCGGCTGAGGTCAAGCTTGGTTGTGCCCTTTGCTGATATGATCAGCGTATACTGAGGAAGATATAGGTTCTCGCGCAACCACGGGGGGACCCAAAACATCAGTTTCCCTGCTCTGTTTTTGGTCCAACCAGAGTCGTAGTCCAATGTGAAGTGTTCCTCTCGGGTTTGATCGTTATTGGCAGAAGAGTCTTGAGTCGGGTTCAAGCGCCCAACCTTGCAAACACGAATTGTGTTGTCCGCGGAGATTGATACAAGTTGGGTGCCATCAGGTGATAAATGTACGAGCCTAACTGATTCTCTATGCTCAGTGAATGGGCCAGCAACCAGGGCACCAGTTTGAGTATCCCAGACTCCCACGGTCTGTTCATAGGATCCAGAAGCAATTTTGGTACCATCAGCTGAGAAGCAGACACAATAAATTGGACCACTGCAACATCTCAATGGGCCAGCAACAAGGGCACCGGTTTGGATATTCCAAACACGAGTGCTGTCGTTGGATCCCGCTGCGACTTGTGTGCCATCCGGTGACAAAGCAAGTGAGTGAACATGTATAGACACTAGTTGGCCGCTGCGACCCGAAAATGGGCCAGCAAGAAGACCACCAGTTTGAACATCCCAGACCCTAATGATTCCGTCTTTAGAGCTTGATGCAACGTGAATGCCGTTAGGTGAGAAGTTGAGAGTGTTGACATAGCTGGTGAGACCTTCAAATGGACCAGCAGTCAAGACACCACTCTGGGCATTCCAAAGCCGAACTGTCTTATCGGATGATAGTGATGCAATCTGACTGCCATCCGGTGAAAAACGGACAGAAACAACAGCACCAGTGTGGCCTGTGAATGGGCCAACAACGAGGGCACCAGTTTTAGCATCCCAGATCCGGATTGTTTGGTCCGATGATCCCGATGCAATTTTCATGCCATTGGGCGAAAAAACTACAGAACGGACTGGGTCGACATGGCCTATGAAAGGGCCAGCAACAAGGATTCCGGTTTCAGTATCCTGGATCTGAATTGTCTTGCCTGACCCACATGCAATCTGTGTGCCATCAGGCGAGAAATCAACAGAGTGCACCCACTCGATGTGCCCAGTAAATGGGCCAGAGACAACAGGGTCGCTTTTAACATCCCAGATGTGAACGGTCTTGCCTGATGCTGATGCAATTTGTCCGCCATCAGGTGAGAACTGAACAGAGTGGATTGTGTTGGTGTGGCCCATGAACGGACCAGCAACAAGAGCACCAGTTTGAGCATCCCATACTCGAACTGTCTTATCATGAGATCCAGATGCAATCTGTGTGCCATCAGGTGAAAAATGGACGGACATGACCCCGTCAGTGTGACCTGTGAATGGGTCTGCAACAAGAATACCAGTTTGAGCATCCCAAACTCGAACTGTCTTGTCATAAGATCCAGACACAATCTGTGTCCCATTGGGTGAGAAATGGATGGACATGATTCTGTCAGTGTGACCTGTGAATGGGTCTGCAATGAGGGCTCCAGATTGAGCATTCCAGACTCGAACCGTCTTATCCTCTGATCCTGATGCAATTTGAGTGCCATCGGGAGAGAAATTCACAGAAGAAACAGGTCTGGTATGCCCTATGAATGGACCAGCAATCAGTGCCCCGGTTTTGACCTCCCAGACCCGAATAGTTGTGTCAGCTGACCCTGATGCAATCTTTGTGCTGTCAGAGGAGAAATCAACAGCGTCAATCCAATGAGAGTGGCCTGTGAGTGGGCCAGCAACAAGGGCAGCAGTTTGAGCATTCCATATCTGCATTGTTCTATCCATGGGTCCATGACCAGCTGTGATGCGGTGAGACCAGCTCACTTTTGAGGTAGTACAAGTAAGCTGTCCAGTTTGGGTGTCCCAGACACACAATGTGCGGTCACGGTATCCGGAAGCTAGCCATCTTCCATCCGGGGAGAAAGTCCCAGATGCTAGCCATCTTCCATCCGAGGAGAAGGCTACAGATTCAACATAATCTTTGTGGTGCAAAACCTTCTGAATTGCAGGCCACTTGAGACCCAGCGGGCTGTTGAAGCATAATGTGTTCGGAAACCATCTATTGAACTGGCCCGCAATGTGAGTTTTTTGTGGTGTAAAAGGGACAGCTGAGAGATAGATGTGGGGGACACTCTGGGTTATCAACTGTGCAAACACGGACACAAATTTAGTTGTGTCAATAATCAGATCCTCGAGGGCATCATTGTGACCCTACCGTCCAAGTAAGTCAAACAACAGAGAAGATATACACAAGACACACACCTTAACATATCTGAGAGCAGCACTCAATGTCCCTGATGCACCAGCAACTTCATTGAGAAGACTGAGAACTTCAACCCAAAACAGAAAATGTATGTGAACGAAAGTCTTGATGTCTCTAAGAAATGCCTTATCAAATGAAGACTCGGCTATATGACTGCCCCAAAAGCGGCAGGAGTATGACAGCTCTGGGGAAATACATATAGCCACTCGACTTGATATATCGGGCACATCTGCATTTAGGATATGTGAGTCCTCCAGGTTGCAGATGTTGAACTGGAGTTGGCTATTCAGGATTCGTATACACCCCGATCCCAAGCGATGGTGTGCAACCCTTGCATCAATAGCCCATGGCTGGCTCTTATTACGTGCATCATCCGTAAGATAATCTGCAAAAGAGGCGTGGAGGATTCGGGCAACACAACCAGGCTGCCATTGCACAACACATCCCAAATGTGTCAACACTTCCGAGCTGTGACCCTCTGAACCAAGGAGTGCATCTATTGTGGCAGCGGTCATTGGCAATTTGCCAAGGACAATGCATCCTAGAACAGCATTGGCATCCATTGCAAATGCTGCATCATCCCATGGCGCTGAATCACGAAGTGTGGTATCATAGAGTGCATCAAGAGTGGTTGAATGGCTGGCAATCAGGGTTTTTATTTTATCATTTGGACGATATCCATCAATAAATCTAATAGCCGTTGCCGCCCAGATGAAAAGACCACCAGCAAGACTAACCATGGTGTGGATCTGAGCTTCACTTGGCCATGCTGTCAGCCCCAATTTACGGGTTTGCCGAATGCGCTCCAGTTCATGGTAGATGAAGTGTTGAACATCCCTACTACTAGCAGCTGTTGCAACGGACTTTTCCACAAAACAACTGGCAAACACATCACTGATATCAGCTTGGCGGCGACTGGTGATGACAAAACGAAAGAGCTTGGGGAGTCTGGGCAGCCCATTTGAAATCACTGATAGGAGATTTCTCCTAGAGGATGGTTCACCACACTCATCAAGAGCATCAAGAATAATAAGGATTGGGCCTTGTAGCAAGTGCTCCACATCTGACAGTGGCTTTAGCAATAATCGTTCAAACTGTGTCTGCAGAGGTGAGTCCACAACAGCAGTGTTGTGTTCAATCGCTGCAGAGATGGCAGTAGCAATGTGTGGGCTAAAACGTGCCAGTGAATGAGCCAAGGTACATATGACACGGTCAGGAAGACTATGTGGTCCATTGTTTCTGTCAAAGAAAAGAAAAGCACCCAGACGTTGTAGTTCATCGAAAGAGACCGAGATTGTTGTAGCAATTGTGCTTTTTCCTGAGCCCGCAACCCCAGATAGCCAAAGAACATTGCTAGTCTCATTAGGGGCCAAAAGCCAGTTCGAGATTTCGTCCAGCAACTGAACCCGGGTCCCCTCCAAGCATGTTGGACGTGATGTGGCCTTCATTGGTACCGGGTCTAGGGTTTTGAGTATGTCTGATTGCACTGCCAATATTGATTATAGCTGGGAACATGTACCAAGGAACAAAAATCCACGTACACAAACGGTCAACTTTTTGAAGCACTTGAGTGGATAGAAATAGGCCCTGGACAGTCAAGGTACCCTCAAGTGAATTCTTCAGTTTCAACAAAGTTTCCGAGAGGTCATCTATTGTCTTGTCTGCATTCTCCCACGTTTTGCGCAAGACACGAGCTGTATAAAATTAGAGAGTAGAAATACTATGTATCCAGCAGACATACTGGTGAAGCCATGACCGCTATATTCCCGAATAAATACAGCACATTCGACTGTCTGCTTTACAATGGCAAGGACTTGAGTCTCAAGACTTTTGATTTTTTGGGGCAAAGCATCTGTTTCCTCTGTGAAAGAATAGACAGACACCATGGTATCCACAAGCTTCTTGAGCTTCTCTTGTGTAGCCTGCTCGGCCTTGACAGCCTGATGCCCAGTTAGACACAAAAAAATGTGGATTATATAGCTTACCTGGTAAACCGAGGTCAAAACCTTCCAAGCCATGTTTGCGTATGGATGAATCTCGGAGGGTTGTCAGTATGTACTAAATGTGGAGGAGGGCAATGCACACCTTTGCAATCTCATCTCCGATATGAACCATCATATTGAGCTTGGCAATAATAACACTGAGCCCTGCCTCGAATGTCTTTGCGGGCTGAGAATTCTCAATTGTTCCAGCGGCCTCCACAAGAGCGGATGCGCTTGGCATGACAGCGGACTTTCCAATATCTTGTTGGGCCTGCTGGATGGCCATGTCACCAGCAGCACTATCTGAAACGAGCCGCACTAGGACTGTTCCTGTGTGCTTTCCCGAGCCCCGATCCTCACTGGTCAACTCAAGTCTGGTGTCTGTTTACAAGAATTAGGATCAAGGCCAAGTAAAACTGAGGCCACATACATTGCGCATCCGAGCTCGCTACATCCAGCAATGCTGATATTTCGGTATCAACAGCCCCAAGACAAATGTCTCTGCACCGAAGCAGGCAATCATGCCAAAGCCGCAGAGTGATGGTGGAATCTGAAGTCCTGGATCCGAAGTGAGACAAGCTAGTGGTCGAATATTCACGAACTCACAAGTTACAAAGATCATCCCATTCAGGTGTGCGGTTCCGTTTGACCGCATTTGTTCGATGCACGGCTCGGCCATCCTGATAAACCACAACATAAAGGTTGGGTGCCTTGCGGCGGCTCCAAACAACTTCTTCACAGGAGTGTACTGTAACTAGATTAGTATGAGCCAAAGGCACGCTGCATGCCTTCGTACCGCGTAATGCGTAGGAAGGCATCCGAAACAACGCGGATATCAGGTCTGCAGGTCCATTAGGTGATTAAATATATGTGGAATAAATGAAGCAGGGACGAACTACAGTGCAAATAGTGTCAGGGGTCGATGAATCCGACGTACGCCGTGGAAAGCCTTGGAGAGAAGAGGCGAAAACAAGATCCTAGAAGGTCGCGTTGGACTTTATCGAAGTTCGGGCTCGCGTGAGGAGGATACTGCGTGCAGTGAGAGGTTCAGTTGCTCGGACGGGATGAGGGCGAGTGGTAGGAAAGCCTCGTGGGCGTCCGTGGGTGCTTGTTTACATGCCAAACACCTACGCATGCGAATGGGAGCAACATATATTCCCATGCCAAATGGCTACCCGAAAGCTCACCCGGACCGCTGACCCGGTCACCCGAAGTTCGATCTGTGCTCCTCGTTCGGGAGCAGACGTGTTGTCGCGCTCGAGACGACATGGCGATGGCTTTTACACGAGTGTAACAAGAACACATTTTCCCAGTGACCACTTTGCAGTTTCGTGTTGCTTTCTGTATGTCCATACTCGTTGGAGGAGTCGACAATTTGTGGAGGAAATATCCTTCTGGCGCTCAGCGTGCTAATTTACAGGAACCGAAGCTCAGGAGAATCAGCTAGCGAAACCCCGTGAAGTCCCCAAGAGAAGCAGTCAATTGGATCTAGAGGTGCCGTATTCATCCGCGCAAAGTAAGCAAAGTAAGCCGCTGAGGACTGCGCACGAGCGTCAATACGAGAACAGTCGTTGTGGAATGCGAAATGGCAACGACTTAAGATATTCACGATCCAGCCAGCTCTTGATTTCCTAGACAAAGAAGGCTTACAACACGGACGACTATTCAAAAGGATGGGGAACAAAGACTTGCATCGAGAGCGCCGGAATGAGATTGCGTTGATTGAACGGTCGACTGAGCAATTAGTTCGTCGATCTTTCGAGGGACAAGTCAACGGATTCGAAAGTAGATAGAGCACACCAAGAGGATATTCATTGAACCAATCGACTCCGAGAAGACTGGAGTCGAGCCACAACTGAGGGGAAGAAATTGACGATCGCAGCACTTGTTACGTTGGTTCGGTTCGACTGTATACGTTGAGGCATGGGTGATTTGTATTTCGTCGTGGAGTGCTGAGGATCCGCATGCAGGCAAGCAACAGGAGGGATCAACTCGCCAATGGAGTAGGGCTCTGGTTGGCCGCAGCATAACATGCGAGGCCAGAAAAAGCAGGACTGTGAATAAGGCTAGCCCCACGCCAATCCGGCACAAGATAGGGAGTAACGGAATATGCGCCTTTCAACTGCCTTGCCAGCCGCAGGAGCCGGATGGATGAACGATCCAGTGATTCGTCAAGTGATGCCAGATCCGCTCACAAAAGGATGAAAGTCCGGCGATTCGCGTTGGGTTTCGGGGAGAATGTGATGAGCAAGACAAGCCGCAAGGTCGTACTTCAATTGAATCGCGATAAAACCTGTGAGGCGCGATTCAAGACCTGCCCTAGGAAACTTGAAGAAAGGAGCAACCGATGAGCGCCGAGCCTTCAGATCATTCACTGGATACCATTGCAACAAGAAGAACCGCGTCAAACAATCCGTTCGTCTGTAATATGATACTCACTCCAAATGCCAGACCAACACGCACGACTGCTCCATTCCGCCGCCTTTGGCTTCGTCGACCTTCAATTCGGCTGTGAGAAAGGGGAAAAATACGGTGAGTATCTCGGAATTATGAGAGGATCCAGAGATAGATAGTGAGAAATGGGGGATGAAGGGGGACGAGAGGGGAGGGATGAACATATGGGAGCAAAAGGGACATTGACGAAGACGTGGGTATTGAAAGGGAGGCGAGGTTAAAAAGAACGCAAGGGAACGGAGAAAAATGAGAAAGGGAATGCGCGATGTACGAGCGGGCGATGATGAAGAACGAACAGGGGAGATGCGAAACGCCAGCGAGCGACGCAAAGAGGAACGAGATAGGAGCAAGAACAAAGTAAAAGGCACTCACTCCTCAGCGACTCATGCTCCACAAAGCCATACTTCTGCCACAGCTTCACGCTCCCGAGATTCGAGAGGAAACACTGTGCGCGCAGCTCGGTGCAGCCCATCTGCTTGACGGCCCATTGCGGGAGAACAACGCCGATGACGGCGGAACCGAGGCCTTTGTTGTGCCATTCGGCGCGGAAGGCAGCTGTAAACAACGTTATTTGAGTCGTGACTCTGCTAGACGGAAGATTGAGGAAAGAAAGAGAATGGAACGCACCACCGATCTCAAACACCTTGGTGCGCGTGCGCCACTCCTCCCACGCGTCGTTCACGGGCGTGAGCCGCTTCTCGCGGTCGCCCGAGTACATGAGGGTGACCTGCCCCACATACTCCTCGCCCCCGCCGGGGAGACGCTCGCGCAGGACGGTGAACGGGTAGTACGCCGCGGGGAGGAACGTCCCGGCGGCGTAGGCGTCGAAGAGCGCTGTGGTGTCGCGCCGCTCGCGGACGAGCCAGCGCTGGGACCCTATGGGTGCGACGGGGAAGGGCGGCCCGACCAGCGTGCGCGCGACGCGGATGTCGCTCTGCCGGGAGCATCGTAAGTTTCTCAAAGGACAGAAAAATAGAGAGAACGCACCAGCATAGCGATATCGGCGGGGATATCGGAGACGCGCTCGGGGCTCAGGTAGAAACGGTCGGCGCGACACCACAGCGCTGGGACCCTATGGGTGCGACGGGGAAGGGCGGCCCGACCAGCGTGCGCGCGACGCGGATGTCGCTCTGCCGGGAGCATCGTAAGTTTCTCAAAGGACAGAAAAATAGAGAGAACGCACCAGCATAGCGATATCGGCGGGGATATCGGAGACGCGCTCGGGGCTCAGGTAGAAACGGTCGTGCGGCGCGGGCAGCGCCAGGTACGGTTCACCCGCAGGACTGAATAAAATGGGGGTGTGTGCTGAGATTTCGGCGCGTAACTCGGCAGATTCGACGGTGAACAAGTCAGCCAGGCCCTTCGTTGGGTCTTCGGGTACAGAGGGCGTTTGAGTGGGTGTAGGGGCCGACATGATTGACTGAGATGAACAGATCTGAACCGGAGGTCTTATACAAAGGTTCGGGGCCGCGTAATCGTCGAGTCACCCACGAAGCGAGCATTGGATTCAGAGTCAGGAAATACGACCGGGTTGGCTAGCGCCGTGTTCTCTTGGCTACAGACAGAATCAGATATCTTGCGAATCATCATATGTGCGACAAACCGCTCGTTGGACGCTCCACCCCGTCCTGCCCGGCGCGTAAGATAATCATCAGTGCGAAGCGGCTGGACTGTGTACGATCCATGGCCATTGGTGTGATGCACTCATCCTCTGAGGAGGACGATGGCCATGGCACGACGTCTTGACCTCGTTCAGCACGGACGATAGTGGGGGACGAAAGCAAAGTTAAAACCAATTCCGGAATCATGTGATCGGACATCAAGTTTCCGGAGACTTGCCTGACGCCTGAGTCTTGGATCCCGTTTCAATCGATTTACACATGGCGGCCATACTTGCGGCGCAAACTGAGATGTCAAGAATTTGGCAGGGACAAAGGAGGGAAAAATGGGTGAAAGTTGTGGGAGCGAAAAATGAAGAAGTCAGATAGCACCTAACAGTGGAGGAAAAAGCTGCCCGCTAGCCGAGTCGAACGACTGACCTCATCATGGACTCAGGGATACGAGTGATGCGCTCTACCAACTGAGCTAAGAGGGCGAGATATCACGACGGGCACCACAGCCCGGGACAGGAAGGATAGCCAAGCAAAAAAGGTGTTATTGCTGGACCTTTAGGTTTGGCTACCCAGGGGAACTTGGATTTGGGCCACATTTCGTCCACATGTACAAACAAGATTTAGTCATGCACCATCAGTCAGAACAAGAACAAAAAGAAAGCAGAACGAAACAGAGCAAAGTAGTAACTGAGAATTTGTAACTACAATTTTGAATACTTGCTGTTGCTGATTGTAACTGTACAGGCACGCTTTATCCAGGGCAGACGCGCCAATTCTTCAAGTTCGATTTTGCACATCAGTCATTTCAGCTTTGTGTTTCGGTTAGCTATCCGTGATGTGTCATTTGGGCTTAAGACGCTCGGCATCCCGGGAGGCGGTGATTACCGGTCAAAGTGTGTTCGAAAGTTGATATCATCACCCCATGAACTAAGTACTTACGCAGTGAGTCGTAAGCACACCAAAAAATGTGAAATTTTGGCCCAGATGAACACCCCGCTGAAAGCAAAGGTTTCCGGCCCCAAGCTCAAAACGTTGCGGGAAACATCAGTTTCGACCGCAGTTTCGGCCGGAATGCGCCGAAACAATAAGTTTCGGGCCGGCCGAACACGCAAATCAGGCTGAAACAGCAGCCGAATCCAATGGTTCCGCTTGCGTGTTCGGTTTGCACCCTAAACCAGTGTTTTCGACTGGGTGTTCACCTGAGCTGAAATTTCCCTTTTTTTGGTATGAAGTATACAGCTTCGGTAGCTTCTACTCCTTTGCCTTCCGGCTGTGAGATAATCCCTCTCCTCCAATAATAGACTTCAAAGAGTAAGTACTTCAAAGCGATTGAAAAGTGATCCACTCTGAATCGTGATGTCATATGTTCTGATCATTTGGAACATAGAGGTTCAATTGAGCCTCAAGCCTGGGGTGTTTGTGCACAAGAATGTCGATGTGTTTCTGCTTTTTCTCTCCCACCTGACAAAATAGTCGCGGTAAAGATGCTGTGTATATGTATCATGCAAGCCATTTCTATCCAGGAACCATCGTTGCTCGACTCGGATCTGGGATTAAGAGGGTACAAAGAATACCATCCTGACACGGACACGGACATACCAATTGATAGTTTCAATGAGCCAATCTTTGGCTTTACCTCCACGCTCATCATCTCCGGGATGCGCGATGTGTACATGTATGAGAAAGGTTACTGCGTGGATCAAGGGCAGCACAGAATAACCTAAAGGTTCAGCACCCGCCTTGAAGAGGCCTAATCCACGTCATGGTTATGATCAAGTTCAACCCAACTGAGCTTGCCAAAGCAAATGTGTAGCTCAAATGTGTAGCTCTAATCCTTCATTTTCCTCGGTACTGATTGAACTTGTCTTTGTTATTTGCATCGGTAGCCAGCTTGATTTCGGGGACTTGAAGCCAGACGGGGGAAAAAAATGCGGAGAAAACGGACCCCATGACGGCATGATGAGGATTTGGTCAGAACAGTCGTATGGAGATTGAGAATGTTACCCGGAGACACCTCCAAAAACAGGATTCCCGCTAGCCGATTTGAACGACTGACCTCGTCATTATCTTCGATTGCGAACACCCATACTAGTGACACACTCTACCAACTGAGCTAAGAGGGAGGACAGCAACCCACAACCCTGTAACGATACAGCCGCCCATGCCTTACATCTCCCGCGCCGCTGGTTAGTCGATTAAAATTTCCGAGAATGCGTATAATGTTATACAGTGACAGAATATTAACAACGGGTGTGGCGATCTGAACCCAGAACTTGTGGCAACACGGGAATTCCAGAACCGTTGTAATCTCATGAAAGTTAGTAGTGGGTGTGGCCCGACGCGACCAGTTGAAGCACTCAAGGCTTCTAAATTCTTTGAAGCGCTATTGTTGTCAATGAATTGAGACAGCCAACACCGTAGCTTCACCGTGCTTTTCCGAAAGTCAATCAGCACACATACATCTCCCATCTAAATTATTCTGGTTGAATGAACTTGAATCACACAAAGGCGCCGGCTGCCGGAACCGCATCAATTTCACACACCGCAGCTGACGTGTCCACTGTCGCGCTGGCCCTTGTAACTTGGCTCCACCGCAGTTCTCGTGCGGCATGGACCCCCACGTTCCATCTCCAAATCCGAATGAATACTCTGGCTGGGACACCGAACCTAGGCTTCCACCAGAGCTAGAATGCGCTATCTTCGAATTAGCCGCGCTCTCGCGTCCGAGCATTATTCCGACACTTGTGCGTATCGCTCGCAGAGTTAAGCAATGGTACGCATTCCTTTTTCCTTTTTTTTGGCCGTGAATGAGGGCGTACTGAGCCATCATCTTCAGGGTGGAGCCCATCTTGTATCGGGTTGTAGTGCTGCCTGGCTCGCGTCCCCAGCGCCAAATGGATGGCTTCCCTCCAATTCCGCTCGATATCTTGCTTGCAATCATAGCAAAACGACCCTCTTTCGTTGCGTCTGCAGTGAAACACATTTTCCTCCAAAACGGCAGACGACCGCTACTGCGGGCGAAGCTGGAAATTATCCTCGCGTCCTGCTCCTCTATTTCCAGTCTGTTTGTGCACTGTAGCGTCCCCGCCGAATCGTTACCGTCTCTTGACAAACTTGAAACCCTCCACCGTCTGGCTGCGGACCTAGACTTTCCTTTCAGTCCCAGCCCAATCAATTTCGACCAACCGTTCCTGCGTAATGTCACGCATCTCGAACTCCTAGGGAGCTACAATGACTCCGATTTGCCTGCCGATCTCGGTATTGGGCTTTCCCTCCTACCACATCTCACACACGCTGCGTTCAACGCCGTTGCAGAGGCTGTCCCCGGGTTGCACGCGATCGTCAGAACGAACACACACCTTCAATGCATCGTGTTTTTCACCGAGGAGGGTGTGAAGCCCGACTTGGAAGACGAGCGATTTGTGGGTATTGGGCAAACTGATTTCCGCTTGGACTGGATTCGCGGTGCGACCGGCGGGAACGATTACTGGGTACTTGCAGAGACCTTCATTGCCGCGAAGCGTGCCGGTCGGATCTCTCGTGCTTGTCATTTTTTGTCGTCGTTGATTCCCGCTCACGCGTGTTCACAGGTTCGTTGTATTGGATTTTGGATAAAAACAACTTCAGGATTCGGGAAGGCGTAGCCAATCTGGTCTCTTAGTATCGTTGTTCGGACGTACGGGGGAAAACTTGAGAACCCGCTTTGACTGAAGATCAAACCGGATCATTTCTAACAAAAGCCCTTCTTGGCGCGGGTTAAATCCCGCATCTCCGAAGGCCCACGGCAGTTGAACGTTGCGTAGACTAATGGGTTCACCCTATGTTGCAGTTTTGACTGATCTAGCACTTGTAGTTAGTGCTGAATTTTGAGCTCGTGTACAGAGCCGAAATTTACACCGTTGGGCTCAGGTTGGCTCCCTGCCGTTGTGATGCGCACTCACACTCGGACATCCAACATCGAACTCCTTTCGCCATTCAAAATTTCCCTCCGGGTTCCTGAAACCCTTGGGCAAGCGATCCGATACTCCAGCGGTGTATTCTAGGTATATACTCACAAATCTGGCTATCGATTGACCGACGAAACTTGAACACTACTTACTATTACCTAGAATATCCCTCATTCGCCCTTCCTTGGCCCCGTCTCCTGACGGCATCACTTAAGCAATCACTACACGCCCACGCGCCGAGAATTGCGCATTTCCAAAATCGCGGTTCAATCTTTCTTCTTCTTTAGGTCAGCTCGAAAGGTGTATGCGACAATCAGGGTGAAATAATAAATTAGAATAAATAAGAGATAAGGATTAGAAGTCTAGAAGGCGCGCGCACTACCAGGACTGCAGGAGCGCGTCGGTGCTCGGGCGCGGATCTCATCCCATTCGAAAGCTCCCCACGACGAATCTACCAGTTATCGAACTTCCACGTAACGCTCGTACGCCCAAGCGCAGTATCAGCGAGGGCCGCAAACGCGGCGGGAGTAAGGTCAATATCGTCCACCGCGCACGCGGTGCAGCGGTCGACGATCTGCACCTGGATGCTGTTGTTCCCGTGCGTGACGGTCGCGGTGAGCGGGACGTGGCACTGCACCGTCGGGCTGGTGCTGCCGACGCAGTTGATGAGGCCGTCGCCGCCGATCACGGCGTATCCGGGGATGGTCGAGGCGACGGCGGTGAATAGGGCACCGTTGTTGTTGATGGCTTCGCGCCCGGGGACGAAGGGCCCGCAGATGGGGTTACTAGAGCGAAAGGAAAGGGGTGAGATTTTATTAGTACGACGGGATGAGGGGGAAAGGAACGAGGCTCGTACCGGTTTTTGTTGTTCGGCGTGGCGCCTGGCCAGCTGAAAAAATGTTGTCAGGATACGGATCGTTTGAGAGTTGAGACAGGTCCTTACTTGTCGTACATGAGCTCCGAGACGGCAGCGGTGAATGAGTTGTCGTCGTAGTAATCACCACAACCCCCGAGACCTTGATCGCTAAGTAAAAGGTGATCCGTGAGTTCATCTGCGACGGGCATGAAGAGACGGAGAACAAAGTGGAGACTCTGATGCCACGGAAAGTGCGAAAAGATTGGAAGCACCCAACGGGTGCGCCCGCGTGAGATACTTGTGCGAAAAAAGCGGCAGCAAGGGAACTCACTAGTAGGTCATGTCTTCTGTGTGAGACTCGGTGAAGAATGCGTTGCCTGAGTTGTCGATTGCCTTGGAGAGCTCCTCGAGGTAAGGATCACTAGCGCTAGCCACAGTGGAGGTCGGCGTAGCGGCCGCCTGAGTCGCAGTAGGCCAGTCGGAGGGCTTGGTAGCGGTGAAGTCGCGAGCGGCAACTTTGCCTTTAGGGTCCCTCGTCGTCGAAGGGGTGGTGGCCACCTTGACATACGGGGTGGCCTCGGCGAAGACGGCGAGGACGAGAAGGAGAGCAGAGGTGGCGGGGAGTTGGAAAAACATGGTAAAGACAACGCAGCAAGAAATTGAAGAGTGGGAAAGCGACGGTGGGGACTGCGTCCAGAGAAAAAGGCGGTAGGAGGGAAGCAAAGCTATCGCACTTATAACGACAACAGGTTCAGGAACGGGTCGGCCGCTACGTCGCATAGTAGTCGCATGGTTTTCTGCCAGCAGCACAAGTCGCAACTATCGCCCGTTGAGGGCCATGTGGACCGCCCTGACGTCGACCGAAAAAACATGCGCTCGCAGCGCGTCTCGTACGCTGTCTCCCCGCGAGCATGCCATCGTCGAGCGCTCCGCTGCCTTCCCATGAGCCAGTCCACAGCGTGCTCACAATGCTGTGACCCTAGCGTTGCTGGCCACGGTCCATGTCCATATTTGTCGCCGAGATACCATGAAAGACAAGCGCAAGACAGAAAATCGCAAATCGCCGACAAGCGGATCACTGATGCCGACACTGTTACTTGTTCAAGTTGCTCTCCACCCTCATCTCCGTCGAATGACTCGAATCTAGAGCCACCATCGATGCCTGGTCTGTCGCTTGCGGCTTCCATAGACTAATAGACGCCATATGTTCTCGACCCTAACTGTGCCGTCCACGGGGACAACTTGGGGACAACCAAACGATAACACGACAACTTTTCTTGATACTACCCACTCTGAATCGCCTCAGTCGAAATAGCACCCTCGTCCCGTATATTCGAACCTGTGTTTGCGAAACTAAATCTTCAGTGGACCCACCTGGTCAACCCCAGCTGGCGAGGTCCTCTCACGACTCACCATTCCGGGGAAGATATTCATTGATCCAAGGCAGCTGCAGTGCCCGTCCGTAACCGATCTTACCGTAGTATTTCGATCAAATCGAACCATAGTGTGACGCGTGACTTCTTCAACCAATTCGACCTTTCCATAGCCGGCTGAAAGGTGCGTGACAGCGACAAAAATTTCGATAATCAGGCGGAACGATGCCCTTTCATTGGGACTTAATGCTAGCGTAGTCGCCACACATACAGCTATGTGCTGACCTGCCTTCAACAATTTTTATTCCCACACCTTTCTTGACGCGATTTGACCAAGATTTCACGCCAGAAGTTGGGGTGGAACGGTCATTTCGTGGTCCTACATGGAAATCGTATAGATTCTGACTTAGCACTGACTGCAAGGCCTCGTGAATATATTTTCCGAATTTATCTACATTTTAAGACCATTTTCCGAACCTCTGGACCAATTCGATACTGGCCCGGGTGACGCGTGACATCGACCAAAATTCGATATCGATAGGGGGGTGCGTGACGCGTGACTATCGATTTGAACGAAATACTACGGTATTCTCGACTAAATCCGCCGGGACGAGTAAGCAGTTTACATGAACGCATTTTCGTTCGCTGGAATTGCTGTCGATGCACTACGTTCGTCCGAATCTGATATTGCCAGCACGAACAACATCGGCAGTTCCAGTCTTCCACTCCTTAAAAGGTAATGGATTCTCGTCGTTCATCCTCGATTGGATAAACTCTATGTCATCTGGGCCAGCACAACGAACAAGATATTGCGCCGAGTAACTTACGAGTTTGCTGACAGTGGATTCTCACTTGACAAATAGTCCAACCTCGGATAACCTTAAAACGGGACCGCGTCAAGCTAATTTATTATCCTGGGTCTATCCTCACTCCAGGTCTCTCCGACCTCATTTACAGGATTCAGCTTCTTCAAGAAATACAAGTACAAAACACAAGCAACATCAAATATAGAACATCGAATCACGGATGTCGGGGTGAAGCTGTGACGACGTCAGACGTGTAGGAAAGCACCACAAAAACATGCAGCTTACGCCTTGACCCCAAGCAGCTTTAGCGGCTTGGAATGCACGAGTGTTCTCCTCCTCGCGGTCAATATTCCCTCTCCCAGAGTTCGTGGTTCTGTCGTCAGCCATAAAATCGTTAAGGTAGTAGCGTCCGCGTTCGCAAGCCAGATCTGCGGGAAAGGTTTTTTCTACTCTGTTGACCCGGAACATGAACGACGACTTACCTGCGTAATATGCGGCCGGAACAAGGCTCACGGCTCTGGTGGCGCGCGCATATAAGTGCGAGAACGAGTTGGATCCTTGCTGTAGCTCGTCTGCCGTCAACTTGAACTCATCGTAGACGACAGTGTAGTGTGTCGCCTTGACCTGGAAACAAATGTTGGCCCGTTTCGGCGAGAAATTAATTCTGACCTACTGTTCCTTGGATGCCTGCGTGGGCCTGGAGATAGAAGTCGAAATCGAACCTGTTCGGAACAATAAGATGGAATTCTCGACAAGACAAAGTAATTCTGCGTACACGGCCGTCACTCCTTTGTCCACGACAGTCCCTGGCTTGGTATTTCGGTCGAACGAAGGGTCAAACAATCTATCCGCAAACATTGTCATTGACTTTGGCCCAGACGGTTGAAAAGGTACACTGATACCTGGCATTGTGACGCTTTCCGCATATGACGATCGCGACCAGAGGCCTGTACGGCTGGGGACTGCGGTTGAGTTTTTTGAAAGCTTCGAGAATCTGGGCCAACTCTTCTCGCACGACAATATCAAATTGCCCCTCTGCAAAGTCAGTGAGTCTCCAGTTTTTGAACGATACTCCACGGGTACAGACCAGAAACGCCATCGCGGAAGACAATGAGGCGCTGTGGTAGAGTTTTGTTCTTCTTCTCGTAAAGAAGGAGACGTTCCACAAGCATGTCCCTCAACTCGGTCACCATCTAGAGTGACATCAACATGTCTATTATCGTTCTCAAGAGGATAGTCTAACCTCTTTCGATTCTCGGTTCCCGTCGGGTTTCTGAATCCGCAAACTGGCCGGGAACTACGAGGAAATGTCAGCAGCAGCGATGACCCCAACTAAATAGTTACCTGGACAAAGTTATCGTCCAGACTAGCGACCACCGCAGCAATCGAGGGGGCTCCCACTCGACTTCCGGGGCTAGGATGAGTAACGTCAACACCGACCATCATCGTCTTTTGTTTGGTGAGCCATTTCATCGCACTGGGCTCAAGCTGGTAATCCGTGAGTAAAGCGAACTGGATCAACAATATGGGCATACCAAATGGTTGATTCCCCCGAGCTTCGAGTTGACTTTCAAGCTAACAAGCGAAGTTAGAATTGGGAGGGAACTTATTACGGAAAGTAATTGCCATATGTTCGAGAGATATTGGTCCTGTCCTTTCTCAGACAAGGCCTTGTTAAGTTGCATGTGGATGGTATGAACACCGAGATCGACATCCCCCATGCGCTATGGAATATGGTCAAATACGTGATTGGGCATAATTAAATACTCGCACCTTGATCCCCGGATAGATAAAGTTGTCCCGCGCGGAGAGGAGCACCAGGATGAAACTGGGTTTCTCGTTCCCTTTGAGCGCATCGGCAACGAGCTTTCGGATCTCTGTCAACGCTGCAGCCCTGGACGCGTCCTGCATCCCTTGCAGCGAAGGTGTCACCAATGTCTTTGCCGGACTGCTCGGAATCTGGAGTCCGCACCGTTGCAATTTGGCCCCAAACTTTGTAGCGAGACCCTTCAGCACCGGGTCCGTCGCCGCTGTCTCTTTGCGCATGTACTGGCCGTCCCGCACCACCAGGACCCACCAGCTGGTCACCACAGCTCCGCGCTGGAATTGAGCATTTCTGATGTTCCAACTCCCGTTCGCCACGAGCGCCGTGCTCCTCGCGTACATGACGCTGGCAGGATCCAGCTCCCGCGCCGGGATATTCGGCATTTGGGGGTCGATCGCTATGCCAAATCCATCTGCGGGAGAGCGCATAGGATTGAGGCCGAGCAGGGGAAGTCCCATCCCTGTGATGGCCTCCGCGTTAACACGCGGTGGTTTCGCCGCGACGCGGATCATTTGCGCGGTCTCGACGTCGGTGAGCTTGCCACGGTATGGCTGCCCGGGTTCGATCCAGCAGAGCTCCGCGGGCACATAAACTGCCCGACGCGCGCTCCCGATATCGACCACCGGCAGATTCGCCGGGTGCTTGAGCTTGATGTTATACTCTGTGCACGCATAAGTAGGGAGGCACTGGGTTATTTTGAGACACGCTCACTCTTGAAAAAGTAATCCTCCACCGAGATCCGACCTCCGAATTCCTCACATTGGAAGCGCGTGCCTCGGGCGGAGGTGCTCGCGATCGACAGTATTGGCTTCGACTTTTTGTAGCCTAGATAATATGTAGTAACTTTAAGGCTCTTCGCGAAGGCCTAGTTGAACTTCAGTACAGCGGTAGAAAGGGAGAGCGTTTTTTCCCAACCTTGGGTAACGTCAGCATCGCTCCCATAGACATATAATTGAATGCCACAAGCGCCTCCGCGAGGTTTCCCGGTTCGATGAACACGCTCATACAGGTGTTTCTGTTTCGCTTATAAATAATATGTGGTGCTGTTACAACAGAGAAACACTCACACATTTACCATGAGTCTTTTCAACGTAGGCCGCACTGACAAGGAAAATCCTGTAAGCGCGATTATGCCCATACTGAGCCGGTGCGTTTGGGATTGGGAGCTCGGAAAAAAGTAACGGTTTTTGCCCACGCGCACGCCAGTCTTTGCAGCATGCTGTTGCAAGACGAGGGTCAGGGCGGACAGATGGGGTGCAGTATTGTAATCTCGGGATCCAATGTCACCATCGAGGTATCTGGAATAAAGTAAGATTAAAAAGTTGCAGGCAAAAGCCGTGGGCGTACTTGGTTAGCGTCTCTCCATTGAGCTGGCCGATAAGGATAATCGAGACTGTGTAGACAGGAGCTCCCGGTCGAGGGCCGGTTTCCCCATCTTCATAGAACGGAACTACGATATCGAGAGGCTGTGGCAGCTCCTGCGCAGAGACAAGGCGCTGCTTGCCATCGTGCGCAATGTGCCCCGAAAACGGCGTGCAAGCGTCGCTCTGCTCCAGTAGCTCGAATATTCGAGTTTTAAGACGGTTGACATTGGCCTTCGGCTGGATTTCCACAGTATAGTCGAATATGGTGCCAGGCGGGCTCCATCCGCCGAAGAAATTGGTCTTGAGGGTGATACTCCTTCCAGCCGTACCATATCCTGGACGTAATGGCCGTTTAGGGTCAAATTCAAGAGCACTGAACGACTCGACGAGACGGGCGTAGTCGGTGTCAGTGGCTCCGGGTTTGAGATCTGGTGGAGCCGCGGACTGCACTGTCGTCGACGGTCGATTGTCGGTCGAGGGACCTGGTCTGAAGGGAGTTGCGCCCTCTCCGGGGCGACCCCCACCAGTTCGATGGCCTTTGCGGCGGCGCTGGCTCATAGTGGCTATGGGCAAGGTATGGGGAGCACAATCTCGGCACCGGCACCAATTTATAGGAATGATTTGAAATTGGCGCCACGGTGTTTCGGCGGAAGTAATAAATGTGTATCACACTCGTAGCGCCTTGGATCAAAGATCCATTCGTTTGCCGCCAGAGTCTCTTTCAGAACAGAGCGTTCATTAGCAGGTGAATTCAAAGGTTGGGGTGTCGCCTCTTTAAGTCTAGGAGTCCTCGGTCCACCGTTTCATGGGAACGCTACCGGAGAAGGCAAGCATGCGATTCAATTTCCCGCCGTATTTTGGCCGTATTAATTTGTGGCCCTAGTAGCCAGTCGGTACCTCCACATTCTCACCCTGAAGTGACTCCGAGTGAGTCATGATTGAGAAGCTCAGTGACTCAAGCCCGCGCTTCCCGTGGATTCTACTCCAACTTTGAGGACTTTGAGGGCCGTCGAATTTGACGGAGGAGCGGCACGAGAAGTGGCTGAAAGTGAAAGAAGAAGGATGAAAAGATGACATCACAGTCACGTGGCTCAAGACGCGTCAGCCATGAGACCACGCCAGACCAAACAATGTCCTATAGGTCTCAATTGACTCAACGAAAAAGAACTGCACCAATTTCGTCCTGTAATCGAGACTCGGAGGAGGAAATCTCCTGGAAATTAGGAAATCCTCGTCAATGGCGGGCGGCTCACTATGACGGACGGAACGTTGCATAAATAAAATCCACATTATCTTTGTCAGTTTTGGAAAGTTTTTTCCCTCAGGTCTCAGATTCCCACTGTAATGGATACAGGCATAGTATGCAAGCTAGCTTTGAGGAAATTGGCCTCCAGCACGATGACTGGGAAGGCGACCGTCAAAATCGAACACAATTGATGGTGATCGGGACTTGCCGGTGCCCGTTGGGCGCCCAAACAGAGGTTCAACTCAAGTGTGTAATGGTGTTCCTTGAGGCTCCTAAGTGTCTAGTAACTGTTCAATCTCGCGACACCCCTCCATTCATCCACCAAATCTTTATCTTGCAGACGGCAACAATTTCATTGGTGCATCCGGAACTTTCCGAAGTCGTCGGAGGTCTGAACCAAATCACAGCCTTAAAACTCACAAGATGCTGAGTTGCAGCAGGCAGCTCAACCAATTCCACTCAGCTGGACCAACGTCTTGCGCACACCGGGAAATCCCGATCAACATCAAATCTGTTTGATATGGCTTAGCTGGTGTGCTATCTGTCGGGTAAGAGGCATATTCCCTCAAGATCAGGCATGAACAGCTTGTATTTGACGCCTATATGCAGTACAGGAGGACTCCGAGACAAGAGGGAAAAAACTTTCTGGAACTGACAAAATATATGTGGATTTTATTTATGCAACATTTCGTCCGTCATAGCTCACTGATATCGATGCATACAATATTTTCCTTCATTCATAATTACAGTAAGTTTGTTATTCATATTCTTTTGGCAACTTGTTCCACGTAATTGTGTTCCATACTGAGCCATTACTCGCCTGGAGGAGGGAAATGGCTTAAAATCCTTTATTTATCGTACCTTGGGGCAATACATCCACTTAAGGAAGATGAATATATTTTCTCCCAAGTTTTCCCAATACGCGGCTTTACTGCTTTACGACTTGGACCTTGGGGATCGACATGTCCCCAATATTTCCTCTTCAAAAGTTCAAAAGTTCAAGCCGGTTGAATGGTCAGCTGTCAATCAGAATCAAGATCAGCGCATCAATCCCTCTTGAGCAGCGACGACCATGTTCCGCCATTCCAAATATCTCCTCTCTGTCTACCCCCTTGGAAGACGGCTCTTTATTAGCTCCAAAGGTCTCCATGTCTCCCATCGTCTCACAGAGCTGCCGTGGATGAAACCGTCCATCATCGAACTCGGAGAGCGGTTGAAGGTGAGCACTGAGCGCTTGACCTTCTCCCCAGGTTTTGCTACCACTGAAGCGCTTTCTGCCGCAGACACCCACCTATGAAAACCCTCCCAACCCGCCCGTGACTATGGTACTTTGCTGCCTTTCTGTTCACTGCAGTGCATCGACCTTGACGCTCAGGGTCCCCTTGTTAATCCACCAGGCGGTTCCGTTCCGCTAGGCGACAGCTCAGCACCCGAAGAGCAGCGTGTCTACAACACGTTCTACCGTACCTCCAGTCGAATGGCCGGTGGGCTTAGCTGCGACTGGGCTAAATGGGACTACAAAACGTTCTTCGATAACCAGATGGACGGTGTCAGCAGCGCCGAGTGGGTGCTGAAGCATATTCTACGCGTCCCCGGAGACGTCTTCCCCCTGGCGTACTGGCCCGACGCCTTTGACGTTTTTCTAGCCTTCGAGGCCGGCACAAAATACTATATCATCGACATGGACAATGGCCGCCTGCTGCACTTTGGCGGAAAGTTCTCATCGCATGACGAGTTTCTGTCGCGTTGGCTTCAGTCTCCCAACGATATCCAATACATTCCCGACCTGGATCGCCCCTGCACGGAACTGACGGGTAGTCAACGCGAATATTTGAACCCGGCGCAGCTAGCGCAACTGAGG
The DNA here is from genome assembly GCA_029449255.1 of Mycena polygramma. Lineage (NCBI taxonomy): Eukaryota > Fungi > Basidiomycota > Agaricomycetes > Agaricales > Mycenaceae > Mycena > Mycena polygramma. The sequence goes on from JARKID010000042.1 coordinate 548,731, forward strand.
CGGTGGCTCAAAAACGGTGGGCGGTGAGCTTACATTCTTGTCCCACAGTGAAGTTACTCATTTAGCGTTCAGTACTAATGACCCTCCTGTGCCGATTGAGCGCTTGCCCGCCCGCGCTTAACAGTTTCCGAGATTGTTCTTACACGTTGAAGGATTGACTTCTTGCACGGCCATGCGTTGTTTCAACTTGTCGTATGATAGACATGTGCTTCTTTCTTGTATGTGACCCGTACCGCATCCTTCAACTGGAAACAAGATGCGCATGTTAACTCCAGAATCTGCATATCCAGCACAAAGGGTTTCCTCCCCGGCTCGTGCGTGAAACCGAATATGTCACAAATTGATTGGGGAGGTAATTAGCCGCCGATATACTTACCCAGTACCGCGGTGCGAATGGTGTCGATTAAATGCATACGTAGGTTCACCACGGGAGATGGCAGTGGGCTTTCCGAGCGGAGAAGGACGCCTTTGCTTGTCAGCAGCAAAATAGCAGGCAATAAGTAATTTTCCATGTCAAATCTACGTCTGGTTGTTGGACCTCCGAGTCGTTGTTTGTTGAGTGCTCAAGTGCCTTCTCTGTGCGGTCAGTCCTAGACTGCCACCAGATGCCACCATGACCACACGACTGTTTTGATCAAGGTCCGAAAATGGTAACCGCTGATCATGACCTTGTTCTTCGGCAAAAGCCGACCTATTGTTCGGGTCAAGCCAAGCAGAGGCCAAAGCGATCCACGATTTAAGACGCTCGGGTTCCGTAACCGTCACTCACTTCTTCCCCCATCGTCCACGAGCTCCCTGAAAATTTACCTGCCCTCAACAGCAATGGGATTCAACTGGCCATGGAAGATTATGATAAAATCCTTCAAGCGCAAGCGAGGCGGCTCGTCGATTGCTTCCCTCGAGCTCGAAAGACCACCTGCTAAGCGTTGCAGACCCGGGCAGATATCTGTGAGCTATCTGTTGTATCCTTTCTACAACTTCGCTGACGGCGCTCAGCTTACCCGACCCGTAACTACACGAAATGTTCGCAAGCTTCTCAGCATGAGCCATTGCCGCGGCCAGGTCGAGGAAATGCGCGGCCAGAGTGACGACGAGCAGATTCGCACTTGGCTAAGCACCGTCCGCCGGCCGGCATACTGTGTATGCTATGCGGCTCTTGACCTCTGCACCTGCTCGAATAAGCCGCAAGTAAGTCCTTGTCATTCACGTCGACGAGAGTCTCTCACTGACCGAACTTCAGTGGTGCGGTTTCGACAAACTCCCGCTCGAGCTCTTGCAGCTCATATTAAAAGAGGCACTTCCATCGGAAGATCTCCTCGACCCCTCGCTACATCGGGGGCCCAACTCCGCATGGTGCAACGCCATGGTCACTAAACGCTCTCTGGTTTTGGTTTCGAAGGATTGGTATATCGTGAGTACCACCATGCCACCCAGTTTACGAAGGGCGACTCACCTCTCCTCCAGCACACGATCGGTTTTCTCTATCGCAGCATCGTCATCCGGCGTCCCACCGCGATCTTGCCGCTACTCGAGACGTTGACCGCAACGCCCAAGTTGGGCGAGCTGGTGCGAAGCATTACCATGACGAGCTATTTTCTGCCCGACTTCGTGACCAAGGTCTTCTACCCAATGCAGCAAATTCTTGACCTGTGCCCCAATGTGCAGGCCGTCCACGACCTCCCCCCGTTCGCACTCCCCTTCCGTTACGACTTCCCGTCCCTTCCACCCACTGTCACGTCCATCAAACTCAGCCCATTCGACTATTCCGATGACATCCTCCCCATCCTTCAGCGCTCTTGCATGGTGCTGGAGGAACTGTGGTTGATGGCGGAGGACGAAGACGGCTTCGATTCCCGGTCGTTGGTCTTCCCCCGCCTGCGCAAGCTCACCTTAACCCTCGGTGGCACTCTCACGGAGCCGAGAGCAGCCCTCGAGACGTTCGCCACCCGCTGGGACATGCCGCAGCTGACAGAGCTGACACTCTGCGCTGTCGTGTCGATCGACCACCCACCCCTCGCCAACGACTACCGCCACATCCTCGCGCTCCATGGGCAGAAGCTTGATTATCTCGCCTTCCCGGAAATCGACGAAGAGCGTGCGCATATGAACGACTTCGGGGACCTGCTCGCCCTGTGCCCTGCCGTCAGGCACCTCGTTCTTCCGTCGTACGCCGTCGTCTCCGCCAGGAACGTCTGCCCCGGGATCAAGCAGCTCGACCACTGGTATCTCAACACCCCTCTGCCTGCCGACAGCGAACGCCTTCTCCTCGCATTCCCCGACCTCGACGGCTACCGCCGCCTCGACACCGCGCTGGGGGTTGCCGTCGCTGATCTCCCGCACGCTATCGACCCGTGCATGCGAGGCGAGTGGGCCTTGTCCATCCCTGGGCTCGCAATATCGCAGACCAAGGGCGCCGACGGTGTCCTCCAGCTCGCGCTCGGCGACCTCATCGCAGTCGAGAACTGGGACCTCACGAACTTCGGGGCGTTGGAGAACCACGCCGTGAGGCGCGAGCAGGAGTATTTCGACTTTGGTGTCGGCGCGGTCAGGCACGTGCCCCTCGCCATGCCTCTCTCCGATGCCCCCGATCCCACTCTCGGGCCCTGTGTGGATTGGTTCTGGGGGTGGTCTGAGGCGCGCCCGCGGCCTGAGCCCCCGAGATACGACCACGAGGCCGGAGCGATTGCAACTCAGTACAAATGGCAATGGCTGGCGGATGAGACGGACGACGAGCGGCAGAGTGATATGAGGTCGGAGAACGTATCGGACTTGGACGACGAGTTTTGCCTAAAGCCGCCCCCGCCTCCGTGGGGTTCACTGGCTTGGTTCGCTTCCCTGTTACCGCAGGCCCCGGACCCCGATACTTGATGGATTTTTCTGTATTTTTATTCTGTATTGTTGTCTTTGATGTAGCGATCGCCTCCGTAGACGAGAACATAATTCACAGCTGGGGTCCAGATCCATTGCGATCTGGGTTTTCTGCCAGGCTTTTGGTGTCTATTGTTGCGGCGTTATAAACTCGCACTCGTGGAAGAGTAATGCAAGCCACTCACTGCTGGGCTTGCCATACCGCCTACGAAAGGCGAGAAGTCCCCGGTTCGATTTAAGTTGGACGGCCGGTCGAGCGTTCAATCCGGTCAATAGTCATTCTTTTCCACCTTCTTTTCCACCTTGTTTTAGGTATTTGTAGCACCGGTATCGCATGTAGGACCTCTAATAGGCACATTTATCTCGTTCTGCAGCTAATGGCGGATTTAGAATCCAACGTCCCGATGGTCCCGATGTTCCGATAGTTGATGGTATGACATCATCAGCTTCTTTGTCTCGAGCTTCCACTCGTATCGACAGCCTGGCTTGACTAGTACCATGCCTGAGCGTCCTGAAGCTGGGAGATTCTTCTCCCAGTATGTTCAACGCTATCTTGACTCCCAGTGGGTCCAGGACCACCCCGACTGCACCAAGATTGAAGGGATTTGGGCCGACATGATAGAGGATGAAGCTGCCTCAATGCAGTCCAGAGAAGACCAGTTGCTCAAATTTTCGTGCTCACTGCACTTTGAGAGCCTTGAGAAAGGTACTCATAGAGCTTGGGCCGAGACTATGCGCAATTTGGCTGCTGCTATCCCCGATACACATGGCTTACTGATTCACGACGTATGTCTCTTTGGGTGTCCGTCTTTGCAGAATCACTCCGATCCATTGCTTGAATAGGTATGGTTGAAGCTGCCCCTCAACATTCGTAGCCAGATATCCGAGAATCACATTGACTGGGATCACTTTTGTGATGCAATCTCTTGCTTGGAAGTTGGTGAATATGCCGACGCTGATCCAAGTATCTCTTCGCTTTTTTCAAGCTCTCAGCCATCTCATCTATTCCCAGTCTCTATGCCCTGGCATCGCTCTCAAGATGCTGACGAGACTTCTATACTTCCGTTCAAGATTGGAAGTTCACCCTCAAAATCTGGGTTGGCTGTCAGATTAACACGTCAAATGCCTCCCATTTACCGAGGAGACTTGGACCTAGACCCAGATGCCCCAGATGCGGACGACGCTGGTCCAGATAACTCGGACGCTACTCCAGACCGAAACAGATATCTCTGGCCGCAACATCCTCGCAAAATTTCGACTGCCCTCTCTAATCCCAAGACTACCGTCACAGAAGCATTCAAGACGTCCGGACTTCAGTTAAAAGGGGTCTCATATCATCCTCGCATGCTTGTTCTCGATCTGACGACCTGTCATGTTGAAGTATACTTACCTCTCGATATTTTTTCCATTTGTTGACACGCTAACAGTTGGAGCCCTTGCTTCATTCATCTCCACAAATATTCACTATCGTTCAGTGGGAAGGTGTTTGTCAAGTTCCAAAGGAGGTAGGTCCCTTTGACTTCTTGACGTCAACACTCTTTCTCATTTTGAACCAGGAACGCAGATATAAAATCGCTATTGCTTTCAAGATGGTAACACATGTTCTAGCTCTGCTGTCTCATGACAACCTGTGGGGGGTGAGCCATTGATTTCAAGATCTTACATTCGTCTTCCATGATTCTAGGTGTTTTGGCGATCATCGGTTGAGTTTTTGGACTTACAACGAGACCGAGTGCCTGGTATCTTTTTCTCATTACTGCGAGACCGAAAGTGTTTGAACCACAAACCCAGATTCTGTCCTCGACTTTCATGGATGGTGTGAATTCCATGCAAATTATCTACGCAAATATGCCCCCAAGTTTCGCACAACTACTACCATATACCAGTGGATGATTTCATCTGGTCCACATCCGTTTCAAGGGAACGGCCGTTACTGCTCAGCCGAAGTTCTAGCTCTTGCGGGAATACCACCTTGGGTTCCAGTCTACGACGTGCTCATGAACGAGACTGCTTACTGTATTTTAACGGAGGCTGATTTCCAGTTCCATTCGGAGCGCTGGTTTCTTATTGAGTGAGTGTATTTGAACTTACAAGCTTGCGGACTCGGAGCTCATTCCTAGTATCTACTACAGCGACATGATCGACAAAATGCTAGCGGGAAATGCACCTGACGACTTTTCCCTGGGTGCAAATGTCAAGGACCAGCTAGAGTAGGTTCTCAGAATTGGAGTTACTGCATTGAAATCTAACATCCCTCAAGTTATGGAAAACATCTGCGCGTCCATGCTCAGAAGGAGTGGCACGTGAATCCACGACTCGCAAATCTGGTTCGCGAATACAATGTGCGATCAGATTGAAGCACCTTCCTCCTTTTTCTGATAGCTTGTACAGCAACTTGCAATAAACACCCGAAAAGAAGCCCAAGATTTGTCACGCGCCAATATTTTCATTCAAAAAACGGACATCACGACAGCGATCCATCCCTTCGATCTGTCAAACATCGCTCCTGCTCTTCTCCAATTCGGCCACCTCGGAGATCGAATCCTGGATTCATACAGAGGCCAATCCCTGGTCGAAAAAAAGCGGTGGGCAAACCTATTGGCCAATGAGATCCCGAAAACATCATGACTGTTTCACCAAAATTCCTATCCAAGCCGCAGGAAAAATTACGCCAGACACTCGACCAGTTTATGAAGACGCTTCCCGATAGCCTCTCCCCTTTTCAGCGACTTGCATTGACTCCTACTCCGTGTCTGTCCGCGGACGAAATTCAATTACTTGAAGCTCAGTTTGGAACAGTCAACCCGATCACAAAATACTTCCAGGAGTTGAGGCATGATATTTTGAAGAACATGAAAGGTATGTTGCCCTGGTTGAGCCGCCACTGTATCTAACTTTAACATCCAACAGGCGCAAAGCGGTCAGAGAGCACCAAGCCGAAATTGCCATTCCGATTTGACCCAGACTCCCTCTCCCTGCTTCCTGAGAGCAAGCACCCTAGTCGATTGCCAGTGATCCTACTGCGTGTCAAAAACGAGAAGAGAGGCAAGGTTTGGACGGTATTAGAGCCCCCTTGGATCGAGGTCCTTAAAAAGTAAGGTCTCGTTCTACCACGGTGATTCATTCTCAAATTTATGTTTTCCAGGGTAAAGGTCGGAAACAAAAACAAGATGATTGGTACGGGTCAGCGACAATGGAAGCATGTTGACGAGTCAAAGTACCTGATGGAGCATGTCAAGAAACGCAGCTTGGGCTGGACTGTAGGGCCAGCCGACTTCTGCGGACATGCTCATGTTATCGGCCAGGGGATTCGAGGACGGTAAGTCTTCGCGCCTCAGTCCGTGTACCGTTGAACTAAATTCATATTTAATGTGTTCAGATCCAAAGGCCTTTGCTTCTGGCATCAGGATATGCCGGACAAGCAGAAGCTTCTCATGAAAGCCAACTGGACTGCACGTAGCGAATATCCCTCTGGGATGAGGCATTTAGAACATGCCTCTCTGGGAGCGGAGAAACAATGGCGAACAAGTCGACGAACAAGTATACGACAAGCAAACACTCACCTAACAGAAGCAAAAATCAGGGTTCAGATACGGCTCAGAAGGGCCAAAGAAAGGCAAGGATTGCTTGCAAAGCGACGGAGCTTGCTGGATGCAGCACTTGAAATGTGCGATCATTTCAAGTCGGATGGCCCGAAAGAGCGCAGATCAGCCATATATTCTACCATTGTACCAAAGTCAAGGAAATATAGCCACTGAGATTTGATCAAGCCTTTAACCATTGCATAAAACTCAAGGTTTTAACCATCCAATAAAAACGGTGCAAGTATCGAGATTTCGGACCAGATAGGAGCTTGTTTGCACCTGTTGATTCCAGATCACACTTGCTCTTGCCCTCGACATTGACGACTATGGAGTTGGCTCAACTCTAATCCCAGTATCCATCCAACACACCATACTCTCCTTGGCCTCCCATTGCTCTCTCCTCCCCCCAGATGCCAGATGTGTTGCTCGATGCATGGTAGAGTACAGGTACAGGCAAGTACATAAAGTAACGCTCTTTAAGCACTGTGACTGATGTCTCTCACCTTCCAGGGGTATCCAAGCCAAGATCTGTGTAGGTAGAACTGGCTGAATTCATTGATTATGCTACAAAGTGTCTGGATGAATGAAGACTTCGTCGAGATTGCCCAGCTCTCAATGCCTGGACACGTAGTGTTCCGGGTTCTAGCATACAGGGCCTCGACCCCCGATAAGGGAATTCGTGACGTCACCCGTTTTTTTTCAACTTCGGTCGATTGACGTCATTTTGTCTCGGATCCCTACCCGTGAATTTTGACCAGGCCTTTACCTGTTGATTGGTCTTGTTTTTCATCTTTCTCTTCTTCCCTCCATCTTCTCCGCAAACATCTTTCCGCATTTTCCCCTGGTATCTTTTCTCCGTTGCTGGCACTCCACCCATTCTTTGTCCTGTTCTTTTACCGCAAGGGCCGGTCTTTTGGGTTCCGCCTTACAATTGTGCGCCGAACATCTCCCAAACGTTTCTCCGGCTGACCGAATCCAGGACGAGGGTTAGCTACTAAACAAGAGAAAGAATGCTCATTAGCGCAGAAAGTTTTGACGACACCGATGTACGCCTGTAGTTCCAAATGCACCTGAATCACATGCCTGTTTGCGAAGTATGCGCTTGGCTCGCGTGTGCCAATAGACGTACCGACAACCTTCATCTACAACGATGTTCAGCGCGGCAAGATCAAAGAATTACGCCTGCACTGCAGCAACGCCGACGCCGCAGACCTCCTCCACCTTCGTCTCGAGAGCTCTCGCGGGCCGAAACTCGATGCGACGTGGAACGAACGCACGCAGGCGACTTCATCACAGACACCGCCGTCCGCAGGGTGCTGACCTCCGTTGCGGCACGGGACGAACGCACGCAGGCGATTCGAGCGCACCCCGACTTCCTCACCACGGACGCCGCCGTCCGCAGGCTGTCGAACCCCGTTGCAAGTAACAACGATGCACCGTTCTACGCGGATCCCCAGGAACCGCTGCCCCGGCCTCTCAGGACTCGTACGTCCGTGCCCGCAGCGGCGCTGCGTCGTCAAAGGGCAACAAATCAATCCTCAGCTTCATCTTCAGCACCCACAAACGCCTCGAGATCATCGCCCCTTGCGACCCCGCCCATATCACCCGTGTCGGCTTCAACTCGTCCACCGACGAGTTCACCGTCTGCCCAAGCAGTTGAAGCACCTCCTCCGGGAGAGCGGCATCTCGACGTCATGGACATTGTCAAGTTGTACCAGGACGGCCAGGCAGAGGGCTGAGGCCATTGCGCCGAGCTTGAGCCGTCCCTCGATATCGACGTCGCCGGCTTCCACCCCGTCCGTGGTTTCTTCGCTGAACGCCGTTTACACTGATACTCCACCACCGCTCATCACCGCCCCCGCCACAAAAAATCCCAGTCCGCTTTTTCGTCTTCCCACACGCAATGCATACCGGTACGCACCTCTGCCGTGTCCCCCGCCTTCGACCGATCCACCTCCCGGCGCACCCCGCGTTGGTATCAGTCTGGCCACCTTTGGGAGCCGCTGCGACCTCTTTGCCCACAACAGAACTCGCTTCCTTCACGACCCGCGCGTCCAATCTGCACACGACAGACATATGCACCTTCCAGACCCCACCCTCTCGCGCACAAACTCGCTGCTCTCGTCCCCATCACCCTCTTCCACTCTCCCTCTCCGCCCCCCAAATGCGCAGCGCCAAAGCTCGCTCACCGCACCCGACCTCGCACTCCTCCTTGCCACAGAAGCACCGAGTGGTCTCACGCACGGCGCAGGTGGCGCAACGGGTACGCGTCGAGCTCGCCGTAGAGGCCGGCAGCGGCCGCTTGGAGCCCAAGCCCGAGGCCGTCGACCCCGCTGTGCGCGTGCCCATCATCGGCGGCAAGGCGCCGTACGAGCTCGAGATGGAGCGCGAGGAGGCAGAGGAGTAATCCTGTTATTCGCGATGGTGGTGCGTTGCTTTCCCTCCACTCTTCACTTCGTTATAATCAACTTTTTGTTTGCAGACTTCCAATATCGTTTTCCCGTAATCCCGTCGTGCTCGAGCGCGCCCCACTGCAGCTCTCGACGTTATGAGTCCTTGCTCCGTCGTTTGTCTGCCCACCCCATTACACCTTACCCCCCACACCCACACCACCGCGCCCGCCTCCCGGCTCCAAAATCCCGCCTCAACTTATTTTTATTGTTATTGCTGTATATTGCTCGCTCTTATCATGCTCTCGCCGTCATCACCCTCGTACCACCCCCCGCGTGAATTCCTCATCTTGCCTCCGACTGCACGATCCTCCAACTTGTCTCATCTCTCGCCTTACCGATGCTTTGATGGTCTATACTTAACACTTACTTGGGTGAATGTACACGAAATATAAAATAAATTGAGCCGTTGTCAAGCGTATTATTGGTTAATACAGGAGGTCCACTGGGATTGACTTTGTCCGAGTGTTTCTCCAAAGGTTCAAATTTCCCTAAGTTGTCAAAATGTCTCTAGAATGCCTCGAAATGCGAAAGCGTATCCAGGGACGAATCTGACGAAGGCGGAGGTCGGCGAGTGGGAGGCTGGGAGTGCGGCGAGTAGAACGAGCTTACTTACGAACTAACAAGTGTGCTCGAAAGGCTTTCAATAAATGACTAGGCTCTCGTCCAAGGTCGCAATGACACGAGGATTGGGTGGTGAGAATAAATGCTTCGTCAAATGAAGGAAAACACAAGGGAGGCAGACGATAGAATGAGTATACAAGTAGACGTATTCCACAAGTGTACTCAAGGAGGGCGGCGTAGGGGTGGAACAAACAAGTGAATCGTTCACAAGCTAATTCCAAAACGTAGACGTAGACGTAGACGAAGGTGTCTCAGAAGATAAATCGAATATCTATCAACTGAGGCGGCGGCGGAGGCGTAGGCGTAGACGTAGGGTGAACAAACAAGTAAAACCGTGTTTACTAGCTTATTCGAGAGCGTAGGAACTTATAAGGATCCGAGTGACACTTATAAATTCAAGAACGTGGTGAATACTGAGATCGCAACAGTAAACACAAAAGCGTAGGGCGTAAGACGTAAATCGATTCGTAGGTGCGTGCGTGGGTTGTTATTTTTTTACAGGGGTACTACGAGCTCTATTTATACTGTAGGTAAATGATGATGTCATATGTGCGGTTCTGTGTAGGTTATTCTATCTATGATGTCATTGTTCTAGCGTATTCCGTTTAATGCCATTGTTCTGTGTGATGACATCATTGCACATAATGCCATTGTTCTGTGTGATGACATCATTGCACATAATGCCATTGTTCTATGTGATGACATCACTGCGTCCAGCGGTGATGTCATCGAATTTCGACGGTGATGTCATCGAGAGCGGAGCTTCTGGCGACACCGAGAATGAGCGTGATGGGTCGCTTTCTGGTTTTGTTAATTTTGTCCATTTCTGAGGAGTCGGATTTTTCCATCATCAATTTCATTCTGAGTCCAAACACTTTTGGCTCATGACACCGTCTTGCTGTGATGGTGGCCTAAAGCTAGCTTCAAGAGTAAACTCGAAGTGAGAGGTGTCCAGGCTCCGCCCGGAGGGCAATATTCACGGAGTCGGGAAGTCGCATCAAACGTGATGAATCTGCATTCGGAAATGGACACAAAACATGGAGAATAATGGGCTCTTCACCTTTTGACAAGTCCCCGTAGGTAGGAACTGTTTGGATTTTATCCAGATTTATCAGATTTTCTCCAGAAAATTTCATGGGACCCCCCATGTTTTGGCGAGCATTGTGACGGCCAGCGTGACACGCCGTGACATGTGTGACACCACGCGTCGAAATCAAGTGTTTTGGTTTTTCAGCACAATTGACTTCTGCCTCCTCAAAAAATGGGTATACATCCTTCTGATATACTGTCCAGCTCATTGTCTATACTAACATTATTTTTCTTGTCAAGCTTGCCTTTATATTCTCTCACGACCTCCTCATGGTGTTACCGCTTTCGTCCCAGTTTCAGAGATTTGCGACCTGCGGAGCCTTCGCGGTAATGCCGCTGCCCCGGCCTCTCAGGACTCGTACGTCCGTGCCCGCAGCGGCGCTGCGTCGTCAAAGGGCAACAAATCAATCCTCAGCTTCATCTTCAGCACCCACAAACGCCTCGAGATCATCGCCCCTTGCGACCCCGCCCATATCACCCGTGTCGGCTTCAACTCGTCCACCGACGAGTTCACCGTCTGCCCAAGCAGTTGAAGCACCTCCTCCGGGAGAGCGGCATCTCGACGTCATGGACATTGTCAAGTTGTACCAGGACGGCCAGGCAGAGGGCTGAGGCCATTGCGCCGAGCTTGAGCCGTCCCTCGATATCGACGTCGCCGGCTTCCACCCCGTCCGTGGTTTCTTCGCTGAACGCCGTTTACACTGATACTCCACCACCGCTCATCACCGCCCCCGCCACAAAAAATCCCAGTCCGCTTTTTCGTCTTCCCACACGCAATGCATACCGGTACGCACCTCTGCCGTGTCCCCCGCCTTCGACCGATCCACCTCCCGGCGCACCCCGCGTTGGTATCAGTCTGGCCACCTTTGGGAGCCGCTGCGACCTCTTTGCCCACAACAGAACTCGCTTCCTTCACGACCCGCGCGTCCAATCTGCACACGACAGACATATGCACCTTCCAGACCCCACCCTCTCGCGCACAAACTCGCTGCTCTCGTCCCCATCACCCTCTTCCACTCTCCCTCTCCGCCCCCCAAATGCGCAGCGCCAAAGCTCGCTCACCGCACCCGACCTCGCACTCCTCCTTGCCACAGAAGCACCGAGTGGTCTCACGCACGGCGCAGGTGGCGCAACGGGTACGCGTCGAGCTCGCCGTAGAGGCCGGCAGCGGCCGCTTGGAGCCCAAGCCCGAGGCCGTCGACCCCGCTGTGCGCGTGCCCATCATCGGCGGCAAGGCGCCGTACGAGCTCGAGATGGAGCGCGAGGAGGCAGAGGAGTAATCCTGTTATTCGCGATGGTGGTGCGTTGCTTTCCCTCCACTCTTCACTTCGTTATAATCAACTTTTTGTTTGCAGACTTCCAATATCGTTTTCCCGTAATCCCGTCGTGCTCGAGCGCGCCCCACTGCAGCTCTCGACGTTATGAGTCCTTGCTCCGTCGTTTGTCTGCCCACCCCATTACACCTTACCCCCACACCCACACCACCGCGCCCGCCTCCCGGCTCCAAAATCCCGCCTCAACTTATTTTTATTGTTATTGCTGTATATTGCTCGCTCTTATCATGCTCTCGCCGTCATCACCCTCGTACCACCCCCCGCGTGAATTCCTCATCTTGCCTCCGACTGCACGATCCTCCAACTTGTCTCATCTCTCGCCTTACCGATGCTTTGATGGTCTATACTTAACACTTACTTGGGTGAATGTACACGAAATATAAAATAAATTGAGCCGTTGTCAAGCGTATTATTGGTTAATACAGGAGGTCCACTGGGATTGACTTTGTCCGAGTGTTTCTCCAAAGGTTCAAATTTCCCTAAGTTGTCAAAATGTCTCTAGAATGCCTCGAAATGCGAAAGCGTATCCAGGGACGAATCTGACGAAGGCGGAGGTCGGCGAGTGGGAGGCTGGGAGTGCGGCGAGTAGAACGAGCTTACTTACGAACTAACAAGTGTGCTCGAAAGGCTTTCAATAAATGACTAGGCTCTCGTCCAAGGTCGCAATGACACGAGGATTGGGTGGTGAGAATAAATGCTTCGTCAAATGAAGGAAAACACAAGGGAGGCAGACGATAGAATGAGTATACAAGTAGACGTATTCCACAAGTGTACTCAAGGAGGGCGGCGTAGGGGTGGAACAAACAAGTGAATCGTTCACAAGCTAATTCCAAAACGTAGACGTAGACGTAGACGAAGGTGTCTCAGAAGATAAATCGAATATCTATCAACTGAGGCGGCGGCGGAGGCGTAGGCGTAGACGTAGGGTGAACAAACAAGTAAAACCGTGTTTACTAGCTTATTCGAGAGCGTAGGAACTTATAAGGATCCGAGTGACACTTATAAATTCAAGAACGTGGTGAATACTGAGATCGCAACAGTAAACACAAAAGCGTAGGGCGTAAGACGTAAATCGATTCGTAGGTGCGTGCGTGGGTTGTTATTTTTTTACAGGGGTACTACGAGCTCTATTTATACTGTAGGTAAATGATGATGTCATATGTGCGGTTCTGTGTAGGTTATTCTATCTATGATGTCATTGTTCTAGCGTATTCCGTTTAATGCCATTGTTCTGTGTGATGACATCATTGCACATAATGCCATTGTTCTATGTGATGACATCACTGCGTCCAGCGGTGATGTCATCGAATTTCGACGGTGATGTCATCGAGAGCGGAGCTTCTGGCGACACCGAGAATGAGCGTGATGGGTCGCTTTCTGGTTTTGTTAATTTTGTCCATTTCTGAGGAGTCGGATTTTTCCATCATCAATTTCATTCTGAGTCCAAACACTTTTGGCTCATGACACCGTCTTGCTGTGATGGTGGCCTAAAGCTAGCTTCAAGAGTAAACTCGAAGTGAGAGGTGTCCAGGCTCCGCCCGGAGGGCAATATTCACGGAGTCGGGAAGTCGCATCAAACGTGATGAATCTGCATTCGGAAATGGACACAAAACATGGAGAATAATGGGCTCTTCACCTTTTGACAAGTCCCCGTAGGTAGGAACTGTTTGGATTTTATCCAGATTTATCAGATTTTCTCCAGAAAATTTCATGGGACCCCCCATGTTTTGGCGAGCATTGTGACGGCCAGCGTGACACGCCGTGACATGTGTGACACCACGCGTCGAAATCAAGTGTTTTGGTTTTTCAGCACAATTGACTTCTGCCTCCTCAAAAAATGGGTATACATCCTTCTGATATACTGTCCAGCTCATTGTCTATACTAACATTATTTTTCTTGTCAAGCTTGCCTTTATATTCTCTCACGACCTCCTCATGGTGTTACCGCTTTCGTCCCAGTTTCAGAGATTTGCGACCTGCGGAGCCTTCGCGGTAATGGCCGGTAACCACTCCTCCTTGGTTCCGAATCTCAATTCGCACCAATTCGCACGTGCTGCATGTGTGCACGTCCTCTCGGCGCTGGTATAAAAGGCAGAGTCATTTGATGCCTTCATACGCTTCACTATGTCGGAAAACGGACTCAACACCGCACGTTGTGGGACTTTGCCAGGCACCGAGAATGGTTGCCTTGAGATATTCCCGCGCTTCGATGGTGTGCCTGGGGATCTTTGCATGAAGTGCAAGAAAGTGGGTGCGGCCACTTCAGCGGAGGAAAAAGCGACATTGAGAGATGTAAGTTTTTGTTGTTATCTCATTCTTCTATTCACTCTTTCACAGACACTCATCAAATGCGAGGGCTGCGGACTGTGTAGTACCCAGCTTGAGCCACCAAAGTGCGGCGCATGCAAACGCGAAGGTATGTGGTGACCTGGCTTTTTTTTGCTTTGCATTACATTTTGGTAGACGCAAAGGGGAGTGGCCTACCGAGTGCCCAAGACACTGGCGCGGCTGCTCGTGCTGAGCTTATGCGCAAGCGTCTGGGTAATCCCAATCCTCCTGGGCCGCTCCAGGCTCTCACAAACCATGTGATGGGGCCTACCACGACGGTCGCTGACTTGGAAATGATACGTACTACCATGAAGTCGTCGACGGCTGTCTCTGTTCACATGTTCTATCGCGTCAAGGTGTCATTGACAAGAGCATCGGCAGCCATACCTTCAGCTTTGCGATGGAAACACCGCTGGAGAGTCAGTATCTTCTTCCTGCTACGTTCTTCAGATACTCATTCCTGATTGTTAGAGGTTCTTGCTGATGCAGTTGCTCATGCCGATATCGGTTGGATCGCTGATGCCGCACATCCTCTCAGTCTCAAAATGTGAGACGCATTATACTTTGTGATCTTATTGACTAGCTAACACGGAAACAGAGAGGACTGTGTCCTTCGGTTCCCAGGGAACATTTCCATCGACGATCAGGCTTCCACTCTTACGTTGAAAGGCCTCTACGGATCACTGGCAATCGACTAGGGTGCTTGCTCTCAGGAAGCAGGGAGAGGGAGTCTGGGTCAAATCGGAATGGCAATTTCGGCTTGGTGCTCTCTGACCGCTTTGCGCCTGTTGGATGTTAAAGTTAGATACAGTGGCGGCTCAACCAGGGCAACATACCTTTCATGTTCTTCAAAATATCATGCCTCAACTCCTGGAAGTATTTTGTGATCGGGTTGACTGTTCCAAACTGAGCTTCAAGTAATTGAATTTCGTCCGCGGACAGACACGGAGTAGGAGTCAATGCAAGTCGCTGAAAAGGGGAGAGGCTATCGGGAAGCGTCTTCATAAACTGGTCGAGTGTCTGGCGTAATTTTTCCTGCGGCTTGGATAGGAATTTTGGTGAAACAGTCATGATGTTTTCGGGATCTCATTGGCCAATAGGTTTGCCCACCGCTTTTTTTCGACCAGGGATTGGCCTCTGTATGAATCCAGGATTCGATCTCCGAGGTGGCCGAATTGGAGAAGAGCAGGAGCGATGTTTGACAGATCGAAGGGATGGATCGCTGTCGTGATGTCCGTTTTTTGAATGAAAATATTGGCGCGTGACAAATCTTGGGCTTCTTTTCGGGTGTTTATTGCAAGTTGCTGTACAAGCTATCAGAAAAAGGAGGAAGGTGCTTCAATCTGATCGCACATTGTATTCGCGAACCAGATTTGCGAGTCGTGGATTCACGTGCCACTCCTTCTGAGCATGGACGCGCAGATGTTTTCCATAACTTGAGGGATGTTAGATTTCAATGCAGTAACTCCAATTCTGAGAACCTACTCTAGCTGGTCCTTGACATTTGCACCCAGGGAAAAGTCGTCAGGTGCATTTCCCGCTAGCATTTTGTCGATCATGTCGCTGTAGTAGATACTAGGAATGAGCTCCGAGTCCGCAAGCTTGTAAGTTCAAATACACTCACTCAATAAGAAACCAGCGCTCCGAATGGAACTGGAAATCAGCCTCCGTTAAAATACAGTAAGCAGTCTCGTTCATGAGCACGTCGTAGACTGGAACCCAAGGTGGTATTCCCGCAAGAGCTAGAACTTCGGCTGAGCAGTAACGGCCGTTCCCTTGAAACGGATGTGGACCAGATGAAATCATCCACTGGTATATGGTAGTAGTTGTGCGAAACTTGGGGGCATATTTGCGTAGATAATTTGCATGGAATTCACACCATCCATGAAAGTCGAGGACAGAATCTGGGTTTGTGGTTCAAACACTTTCGGTCTCGCAGTAATGAGAAAAAGATACCAGGCACTCGGTCTCGTTGTAAGTCCAAAAACTCAACCGATGATCGCCAAAACACCTAGAATCATGGAAGACGAATGTAAGATCTTGAAATCAATGGCTCACCCCCCACAGGTTGTCATGAGACAGCAGAGCTAGAACATGTGTTACCATCTTGAAAGCAATAGCGATTTTATATCTGCGTTCCTGGTTCAAAATGAGAAAGAGTGTTGACGTCAAGAAGTCAAAGGGACCTACCTCCTTTGGAACTTGACAAACACCTTCCCACTGAACGATAGTGAATATTTGTGGAGATGAATGAAGCAAGGGCTCCAACTGTTAGCGTGTCAACAAATGGAAAAAATATCGAGAGGTAAGTATACTTCAACATGACAGGTCGTCAGATCGAGAACAAGCATGCGAGGATGATATGAGACCCCTTTTAACTGAAGTCCGGACGTCTTGAATGCTTCTGTGACGGTAGTCTTGGGATTAGAGAGGGCAGTCGAAATTTTGCGAGGATGTTGCGGCCAGAGATATCTGTTTCGGTCTGGAGTAGCGTCCGAGTTATCTGGACCAGCGTCGTCCGCATCTGGGGCATCTGGGTCTAGGTCCAAGTCTCCTCGGTAAATGGGAGGCATTTGACGTGTTAATCTGACAGCCAACCCAGATTTTGAGGGTGAACTTCCAATCTTGAACGGAAGTATAGAAGTCTCGTCAGCATCTTGAGAGCGATGCCAGGGCATAGAGACTGGGAATAGATGAGATGGCTGAGAGCTTGAAAAAAGCGAAGAGATACTTGGATCAGCGTCGGCATATTCACCAACTTCCAAGCAAGAGATTGCATCACAAAAGTGATCCCAGTCAATGTGATTCTCGGATATCTGGCTACGAATGTTGAGGGGCAGCTTCAACCATACCTATTCAAGCAATGGATCGGAGTGATTCTGCAAAGACGGACACCCAAAGAGACATACGTCGTGAATCAGTAAGCCATGTGTATCGGGGATAGCAGCAGCCAAATTGCGCATAGTCTCGGCCCAAGCTCTATGAGTACCTTTCTCAAGGCTCTCAAAGTGCAGTGAGCACGAAAATTTGAGCAACTGGTCTTCTCTGGACTGCATTGAGGCAGCTTCATCCTCTATCATGTCGGCCCAAATCCCTTCAATCTTGGTGCAGTCGGGGTGGTCCTGGACCCACTGGGAGTCAAGATAGCGTTGAACATACTGGGAGAAGAATCTCCCAGCTTCAGGACGCTCAGGCATGGTACTAGTCAAGCCAGGCTGTCGATACGAGTGGAAGCTCGAGACAAAGAAGCTGATGATGTCATACCATCAACTATCGGAACATCGGGACCATCGGGACGTTGGATTCTAAATCCGCCATTAGCTGCAGAACGAGATAAATGTGCCTATTAGAGGTCCTACATGCGATACCGGTGCTACAAATACCTAAAACAAGGTGGAAAAGAAGGTGGAAAAGAATGACTATTGACCGGATTGAACGCTCGACCGGCCGTCCAACTTAAATCGAACCGGGGACTTCTCGCCTTTCGTAGTGGACCTCATTCAATAATACGCCAGATAGCATGAGAACTTGGATGGAGTACCAGATTTTTGCTCGATGGGCAACAAGTAGGAGATTCGGCATGCATTGAGGGTGAATGAAGGCAGCAAGTTCGAAGATTTGTCTCTCCAGTTCCACTGGCAGGGTTGGCTTGGAATTCATGGCCGCAGGTTGGCCCCAAGCAGGTTTGGTCGTAGGACAAGGTCGTGGTGAGACGAACGCGTGTCGAGGCTGTGCTCCGGGCCGTAATGATGCGCCGAGATGCCGACGCTGGTTGCCTTCGACTTCCACAACGCTTTTGAAGAAAATTCCGTCCTCAAGAAACTCATATCACGGACATAGATTGCATTGGATCGGCGCGCAGCATCAACGATACGGGATTTTCTTCTTCGCTTGGAACTACGACAGATTCCTTTCCTTCGACGACTACGGACTGCGCAACGCCACGCGCTTTGCGCAGCGTCGATCCCCATATCGGATTCGGCGCGCCCCGTAGTGGGCGGCCGTCTTGCCAATGCTATTGTTCGCCGGTACTACTCAACACCCCGATTGCCGCTTGGCCTCACTCCCTGAGTGGAGTTGCATATTTGATCCTCATTCAACGGAAGTGAAACAATTACGTCAAGCGCTCATTAAACTCCCCCGCGGTAAGGGGCTACATACAGCTGTATGCTGCGGTCAACAGCGACACGAAGATCTGTATCATTTTCACCCACCAGCACACATAAAAGGTCGGCGAATAACCATCTTCTTACCACCTACTCGCGCCGCACACAATGTCCTACAAGTTCACGGGAGAGGCTGGTGCGGCCCTCGCCTTCCTCATCGGGGTCAGCCTTTTTTAGTCCTAAGCCGTGAAAAAAATGCTCACCCGTCGCAGTACCTCGCTATCTTTGCATGGATGCTTTTTGCGTACCTTACGCACCGAATCAAATGGCGCTCGCGGTACTCACTGCTGTTCTTCCATGTCACCATCCGTGTTGCCTCTCAGGCATGCGGGATTGGCTTCGGCGTACTAGGCTTTGCGAATACGAATCTGTTTCTCGCGTTCCTCATCTTGGGTGCTGAGGTGAGCATTTTTTTCATGTTCCGGTGAGGCTCGCCTAATAATGCGAACCACATTCAGGGCTACTTCTCGCTGGTGAGAGACGTTTTTTTGAAAATCCCATCCATATATTCTTAACAACGCGCCGACCTCCAGGTCCTTTGCACATTCCGCTTCATCATCTCCTGGCACCAACATAACCTTGCGAGCGGCGAGTCATGGCTCGAGCCACGCGACAAACCCAACACCGACAAACGGCGCAAATTCTTCATCTTCCTCTTCCTCGGCCCGCTCGCCTTCCTCGTCTACCACGACAACCCGATGGTCTTCTTCCACTCCGCGCTCATCCTTGCGAACGCCGCGATTGTCGTTGGCGGCTCCTACCTTGCCGGCGCGGACTACAGTCAGCCCGACTCGCCCGACACCAAGCAGCGGCTGCAGGTGTCGAAGATCACGCGCACAGCGGGGCAGAGCGTGTTCCTTGCGGGCAACGCGATGCTGCTGGTGATTATCCTGGTGACCATGCGGAATAACAGACGGGACGGCGACGCGAGGAAGAAGCGGGGTACTGTGCACCCCACACTGTGGCTGTTGTTCATCGCGTGGTTCCCGCTCATCGTGCGTGGTATATTCGGGATATTGCAGGCGTCCGTGTTTAGCGTGCGTTCTCATCCTTTCATCCCCAAACACTTTTCTGTGGTGCGATGCTGACGTTTCTGCTATCCACGACAGCTCTCGTACTACAATCGTACGTGCCCCCTTTTGTGTTAATTTCACGACTCACTTATATTTATGCACAGCGGACAATTACGGCGCCACGGGCTTCACGCCGCGCTTCACGGTCATCGAGTACCTCCTCGGCGTGCTCACCGAGTGGCTTGCGTGCGTATCTCCTCTACTCCTCTTTTTTTTATTTCCTTGATTGACAACCTGTCCGCTTTGCAGCTGCGTCCTGCTCAACCTCACATACCTCACCTCGCGGCACGATCCCAAGAAGCAGGATGTTTCGCGCGATAGAGAGGATACTGAGCGGCTGGGCCAGGGGGAGACGCTCGTAATGGAGGAGCAGGGGGGAGAGAAAAAGGCTTAGGCTTCCTTACGACTGTAATGAGGGACTGGCTGATGAAAACGCGATGATGATGATACCAGTAAAGTACGGTCCAGTTTGCTTTTAATTGATCCATTCTCGGATTGTATACCGCTGTAAAATGTGTTCCGTTGCCCAACAATGCTATTGATTTCGCGGCATACTGGCCGACCCAACATCAAACGGGATGGACTACTCCACCGTCAGCTACATATACCTGAACACCAGTAGGCTTGTTCTTCCAGATGTTCTTCATGACCTTCTTCGCCTGTACTTGCTTCGCACAGTCTGACCAATGAGATTACAGGAGGGAAAAAAGGATTGGCGCAGGTTACATGACATACCTGCTTTATGTCTCTTCCAGTCCGCTTTCTGGCAGCTCGCTCCGCAGTACACCACCTACAGATTTCGACCGTTAGCAAAATAACCTCTGCATGAAGATAAGACGAAAAAAGAAGGGAGAGCGAACCTGTTGGCACGCGGCGCAACGCTTGAACTGCGTTGCCTGCGTCTCCTGCGCGGGGCAATCTGCCCGGGTGCAGTATCTCAGCACCAATTCCCCCACCGCCGAGTCCTCAATCACCCAGTCCCACACGTCCGGCGCCATCCATAGGTCCTGCGCTTGCCAGAGATAGTCGTGCGCCTCCTCCGTCCCGTTGAAGGTCGTGTGGCCCGCCACCTTGCCCTCCGCTTTCAATGACGTGGTTAACACTGGGCAAATTCAGTATACGATAGAGACACTCACTTGGCTGGGCACGGCGCGCAATAATCTTAGCGAGGATGCCATTGTTGGTGCGCACCGCGATGCGGAGGACTTGGGCCGCCTGGGGACAAGGGCCGCGAAGCTTGAACGCTGCCAATGCCGCGTTGTGCACCATCGCACACTGGGCATATCGTGCCCATTTCTCCTCTGTCTCGGCGCTCAGCAGCGTTTCGCTGGGTGCTTGGAACGCAGTGCCGCCGCGAACGGCCGTGCGGCTGCTCATGGCATACTGGATGGACTCCTGGCAGAAGAAGAGCGCGTCGTCGAAGCGGCCGGTGCGAATGAGGAGGGGGCCGAGCCACCAGCGCTGGTTGAGGTTGTCGCCCGGGCAGAGGCGTAACATCTCGATGACGGTGCGTCTACACAGAAAAAAAGATGGGTGAGGGGAGTTGTTACCAGACATAATAATATACGTACGCGCCCTTGTCATACTGCTTCGTTTCACAGCACATGCGCACCAGAGCCTGCAGCACTCGCATGTAGGGCCGTGTCGGAAGGAGCGACTCGTCGCAGAACTTGCCCACGCATGGCCCGTCGTCGGAGAAGCAGTTCGCGCCGAGACGATCAATAAGTAAATCCCGCGCTATTGGATAAAAATCAGTGATTTTTGCGGATGCACGAATCGATGGCCAGATTCAAACCTCGCTGTTCTGCAAATTCAAGCACCTCGACTGAGAAGAACAGGTCCGGCGAGAGATAGGACATTTGGATGTCGGCGTCGAAGTTGTTTTTGTCCTCGCGTGCTTTGTGGAGATATGGAACCGCATCCTTAGGCTTTCCCCTCCGACATAGATCCTCCGCTATCTCCAGACTTTAAAAATTGAGACGCCCCATGCTGAATGACTGCGTGGGCCAAAGGGCCACATAAACTCACTTTCGCTGTGATTCAGCCGTTACGATTCCACCACCGCCAATTCCGTATTTCCCCTCCGCGCCATAACGCTTGTCCATCGTGGTGGTGGTGGTTTGGGAAGAGGAGTCACGGTGTGTCACAGTCCCGTGGTGTGACATCCCGTGGCTGCGTATTTGGCCCCAAGGCCGCCGGAAGAACACAAGCCCGGGTGGCAGTGCGCTGAGTCACCTTCCTGTCTCTGACCCCATCATCATCCTCCTTCATTCACTGGCTAGTCTCACATCTACAGTCTAGAGACCTCTAAACAGACCCTCTATCACTTGGGTTCTTACGCTGCTTAACGTGCCGTTGGTCTTACTTGACTCGGGAACTGGGACGATGTCTTCAATTTTCTTCCGATGCACCACTGGCAGAGGAGCGGTCCGACAGACCTCGCGCGTACGACAGAGACTATCCACTCGACCCATGTCCTCCTCCTCAAGTCCCCCCAGCTCCAGCTCCGGTAAATTCAGCACGTTCGCCAAAGTCTCTCTCATGGCCGCGGTATCAATTACATCCTACGGTATTGGTGCGATATCACCTCCAGACCCGATCTCAATGTTATACCCCCGTCCGGCTCCCGCACCACCTGCGGACCCCACGTCCGTGGAATCTCTCGCATACACATCGGCGCTCGAGACGGAACTCCAAACGCTGCCGGCGATTCAGGCGCTGCGCGCGCGCGCCGACGCGGACGAGTGGTACGAGACGCGGCCCCATGCGCACATCCCCGAGGAGACGCGGGTGAACAAGCTCACAGCAGGGTCCCTGCGCGGACCGGGCAAGCTCGCGCTTTTCCCCCTGGCGCGCGTGAAAAAGGATGAGAGCGAGGCTGTCATTTTCATTCACCTCGGGCGTGGGCTGTGCGGCCACGACGGGATCGTCCATGGCGGGCTCCTTGCAACGCTCCTGGACGAGGCGCTCGCGAGGAATGTAAGTTCCTCAACTGAATCGCGCCTCGAAACTGAATTCAGATCTGTTTGTAGGCGATCACAAATCTACCGGCGAAGGTTGGCGTCACTGCAACGCTGGACCTCAGCTACCGCGCGCCAACCAAGGCTGATCAGGTAAGTACATATTTTCTTGCATTTCCAGGCTGAACTCACGGTGTTGTAGTTTATCGTGCTCAAAACGAAACTGCTCGACTTGAACGGCAGGAAAGCGACCGTGTCTGGACGCGCAGAGGATTTGCAAGGGAACTTGCTTGTAGACGCCAAGTATGTCGTCGTCGACCTCATTCCCTTCTTGACTGTGCTCGTGCCTAACGCCATTTCGTCAGGGCCCTGTTCATCCAGCCTCGATACGCCAAAATGCTCGACCCGTCGTTGATCAGACAGAATCTCGGCGAACCACCCGTTGCGGATGGAGAGAAACTGCCCAAGTAATTTTGCGACCTCTAGGGGTGACAATAGATGGTATCCCAGCAATCATTAACTTATCTCTTTGCCTGTGCCTCAAGTGCTTTAGAACGATGAGCAACGAGAGCCCTCTCTGTTTGTGTGTGCGTGCGCGGGTTCGGCACCTCCTGTGGCACGATCGCTTTGTGCCTACAATCGATCTTTTCCCTATGCCCCTATGAGCGACCTATAAGTATCGCCTCCATCCTGCTCTCCTCAGCATTTGACCCCTTCAAGATGCAGTTGCCGCTCACTTATATCGTGGCATCACTCGGCGGCCTTACGGCTTCTGTACTAGCCACCCCGGCCACGCGTACCGTGGCCGCTCAAATGGCTATCAATCCAGACATCTCTGTCCTCCGCGGCCGTTCCAACGGTACTGCGGTTGCCCGCCCCACGCCTGCTCCACGCACGAACGCAGAACGGCTGCGACGCAGCCTACCCCTCCTGCTCCCTGCGCGGCGCGGCGCCGCTGGTGCTTCCCGGCCCGCACGGCGTTCATCTGTCCCCCCTGTAACGTGCGTCGTCGACATGCTTGCGTCCCTCGCGGTTTAACCACTCACCTGGTGTCTCAGTCGAAAAGGCAATATCATCGTAGACGGCTCCGACGGAACACCCCTCGGTCTCCTCTCTGAGCAGATGAATGACTTCGGCGAGTATGGGTACCTGGCCCATCTCTCAAACCCCTTCCAAGTGATTTGTGTCGCAGTCACTTACGACCCCGACGCCCTCTCCACGGTGATGGATCTGCGGGTCATAGACCCTGTTACCGACCCGGCGGGTGAAGGATTCATGGGTGGGAGTGCGTGATAGTCCTCTTCTGAGTTCAAGCTCTCGTGGGCGACTGACTGACAGCTCCGCAGTCGTCGGTATGGGCTCCAGCTCCTCCGACCTTGGCCCGGGCAATCCCAAGTGGGCGTCCTGCAGTACCACCATATCAGCCGTACTCATTCCTCCCTCGTAGCTATAACCCCATCGGCCTCGTCTCTCATAGTACGTGAAAATCGACAATACTAATACATGGCTGTGCGCTGACAACCTCTGAATCACTCAGCGCCCGCGTCCTCCCCTCCTGTCTCTGGCGCGAATTCATTTAGCGACGTTACAGGAACTCCCATGGATATCGAGAGCGCCATTGTACGGATCCCCGTTCCCCGTTCCCTCGTGTCGTTAGTGCTTACCCCTCCCGCAGTGGACGTTCGACCCCTCCACAAGCGCCCTGGTGCCGCACTGGGTAAACGCAGACTCCTCGCTGCCCCCAACCGCGCTCGTGTACGCACCATCTGAATCGGAACGTGCGTCTCCTTCTCCGCCCACGATTTATGCTTTCTTACTTGGTGGGCCCCGTCCAGCGATGGTCGCGCTCGTGGGTGATGTAGACGCTTTCCGGAGTGCCACGGGCCAAGAAAGTGCGCAACTTGTTGTATGTACACATCTGGATTTGCGAAGCTTGTCCCAGTGCTCATTGTTCCACAGACATTTGTGTTGGACAAGGGTTGTCAGCAATCAAAGTAATGAGCTTCACCCGTGCTCAAACCGTACTGCGATTTTTCATTCGGGTACCTTGATCATCGACCGGTAATCCATGTCCGACGCGAACGGACGAGTAGAATACTGGGCTCCATTGCGGGTCTTGCGAAACCGATTGATTGACGAAACATTTTCCTTCCACTGCCAGTTTACGTTTCTTGTCAGTTCGTTGCGATGAAACCGTGCCTGGCACCGGGCGGCCCAGCATCTGCATGGCGGCCGACTTGAAAGGTTTTTCTTCAGATCTTTGCATCGTCTTCGCACGCGATTGAAACCGTGAAAAAAATATAATTTAAAGATATAACGATTAGAGTCAAACCCAATGTGAGTAACCCATTATAACCTCGTCCCGCCCGAATGCCCGAGTCTACCAATTATTGAACTGCCACGTAACGCTCGTGCGCCCAAGTGCCGGGTCAGCGAGCGCCGCAAACGCGGCGGGCGTGAGGTCGATGTCGTTCACAGCGCACCCGGTGCAGCGGTCGACGATCTGGACCTGAATGCTGTTGCCGCCGTGCGTGACGGTCGCGGTGAACGGGACGTGGCACTGCGTCGTGGGGCTAGTGCTACCGACGCAGTTGATGAGGTTGTCGCCGCCGATCACGGCGTACCCGGGGATGTTCGAGGAGACGGCGGTGAACAGGGCGCCGTTGTTGTTGATGGCTTCGCGCCCGGGGACGAAGGGCCCGCAGATGGGGTTGCTGGAGGTGCAGTGTTAGTAACGAACGGGCAAGAGAGAGATGAGCGTCGTACCGGTTGTGGTTCGGTGTGTTGCCTGGCCAGCTGTTGAGATCTCGTCAGGATACAGATCGTTGGAGATTGAGACAAATCCTCACCTGTCGTACATGATCTGCGAGACAGCAGCGGTGAACGAGTTGTCGTCGTAGTAGTCTCCGCAAGCACCAAGGCCTTGATCGCTAGAAAGTAATCGGTGAGTTCGCAACTTCGCATGAAGAGACGGAGAAAAGAGTGGGGACGCGGAAAGTGCGGCAAGGTGAAAGTTGGGCCTGGACACTCGCATGGTTTTGGCAAGAGCGTACGATCGAGATGCATACGCAAAGAGAAAAAAAAGCGACGGAAGAATGGAACAAAGAGGCTTACTAGTAGGTCATGTCTCCGGTGTGGGACTCGGTGAAGAACGGGTTGCCCGAGTTGTCAATTGCCTTGGAGAGCTCCTCAAGGTATGGATCGCTAGCACTAGCAACGGTGGCGGTCGGTGCAGGCCCAGCCTGGGTGGCTGTAGGCCAGTCGGCGGGCTTGGTAGCGGTGAAGTCCCGGGGAACGTTTTGAAGAGGCTTGGAGTCGATGTGTCCGTGCGGGGACGCCTTGACCAGGACGCCGAGGGCGAGAAAGAGAGCAGGGGTGGACAGTTGGAAGAGCATCGTAGAGATCGTGGGTGCAACTCAGCAGCTGCAGGGAACACTGAAAAGAGACAGTGGGTGCTCGAGGGGGGAGAAGGCAAGCAGAAAACTCCGATTTCAGACTTAGGACGGGCATAAGTATGATAGGAACGGCTCGCATGGTGTATAATCGGCAGCACAGGTTGCTACTGAGTCCATGTGGTGTGACGCGCGGGTCGAAGCAACGCGCACACGCGTGTGCGCGTCTCAATCACGTGAAATTTGGATGGGCGAAACGTCGCGCCTGTCACCGTTCAACGTCGTGGAGGTAAGTACAGCTAGGTCGACACAGAGGAACTCGCAGTGTAAGGATCGAGATGGGCCTCATGAGTCAGCCTGAGTCAAAGGGCAGGCCACTTGTACTTACGGGCATTTCAAATTCCACCTCACATCGCGCACGCGCGGACGCATTCCCCAAGCGGGACCGTGCCGTGTCATTCCTACCTACCCTCAACATTTCCCTTTGAGTGCCGGGCATTTCGAGGCTATTTTTCTGCGCCAACGTCTTGAGCCTTTACTATTGGGTTTCGCCATAAATCGGAGAATTGAATGGATAGTGTAGCTCGTTGCCATTCCGGTTTTGCTTTCGCTCCAGTATTCAACCGAGCGATAACAGGAACGCCAGGCAACTACCCGATTTCCTAGGAAAAATCAACTCAGCGAACAAAAAGAAAGTTTCAAATTTGAACCATGAGAAACTGGGTTTGAAGGCTCGGCCCGAGGCCCGAGGATCTGCATCAGCCGAGATGACTGCCTGATCCGCGCCCCTCCGAGTCTTCCTTTCATCGTCCTCGTCGTCAACGGTCACCCTTTGGCCACCCTCCTGTTGCTCTTCGGCCGACGTCCCGGGTAGCATCCACTATGTGAAGCCCAGGCCGGTGGGGGTCGGGGAGTAGTGCCTCGCACAAAGGTGTCATTTTACAGTGCATTTCGCTATCTTGTCTTAGAGCCTCAGGCTGCAGTGCCTCTCCCGCTTTATATCGCGGATTACGCCGGATTTTCATTCTGTTAGCAGCCGCCTTCAAGCTTCTGCCAGGAATGCCACCGCCAGGCTGGGCTGCTCCGACCCGCGCGCGTAGTGTCTGGCTTCGAATATCGCGAGCGTGAAGGTGTGGCAAAAATACGGCTTCGTCACGGTGAAGGATGAGGCGCTGGGAAGTGAGTGCCGTTACTTTCATTCTGCCTTCTTCCTTACATTTTCCCTGGTCCTTTTCCGGATCCTTTTCAATTTCTCTCGTCAACGCTAATCCTTTCCCGTTTCCCCCAGCCGATATAACCCTCAGTCAAGGCACAGCTAATCTATGTGCTTGTGCGAAATAATCTGGACTGATTGGTCTCGAGGTATGTACAGTCAAAGCTGTCATAACCCATGGCTACCATAACCCATAATCTGTGAAACCCCATAGATTTTGGGTGTCCACACACATGGTGGCATACTAAAACCCCATAAATCTGTGAAACCCAATAATCCATACTTTGTCGCGACCAAAAACCCATACTTTAGAGGTATTTTCTCTGCAATCCACCCATGATTCTGGCCTCTTTTGGAGGTTTCTCAACCCCAATACGTAGAGCAAGCCATATACAATTGATTGTCATGCGTACCAGAGTATTTGGGTGATTACGGGTGCCGAAACAGTAGTGGGTTGGCCTTCCTAAACGGGATGCCCGACCGATGCACTTGGAACAGCAAGGGGAAAGCTTCAGCTGGACACCATTTCATTCACTTACTCTTACATAGGTTGCTGTAACTGGTACTCAGCAAAGAATTGTTGAAAAATTGAGTATTCGACAAGGCTCGGTGTTTGCCGAGAACTTTCCCGCGGCTCTCGAAGGCCATACGCTGCGATAACCCATACCTTTGAGGGTCCACCGATGGGTATGGGTTATAACAGCTTTGACTGTACTTGGTGACTGCTCGGAATTGGCTCAGAAATCTGAAAAAAAACCTCAAATCAAGCACCGCGAGGACCGGTCGCATCCTCGGGACCCACATAATTGAACCTGGATTCAGCGTCACGGTCCTTTGCATCTGGGTGTGGTGCCTTCGAGAAAACCGCTGAAAGAAAATAGCCTCGAGAAAAAATGTAAGGTGCGGTTTCGACAATGCCCATGGAATAAAAAGAACAAAACAGGGAAGAGAGAGACTACCGTTTCTCGACGTTGGATGTGGATCGAAGAAGTTATGGGAGACATGCAAGAGACATCGGGCGATGGTCCCGCCAGCCTCCAGGTCCTAACCGAGCCTAACCGAGCACGGTGCCTTATCTGCGGGGATCCGAAAACTTCTTTTGGGACTTACGCAACACCGACGTACTTGGCCCCGTTGTCATGCTCCATCACAGCGAGCGCTATTGCGCACGGCGACGTTCCTCGCCCGACCGTTCAACTCAAGGAGGGCGGCCGTAATTCAACACGAGTCGGTGGTACTTGGACAGACGCGGCTCCTTCAACTTGGTTGAAACAGCACGGCGGCAGGCCAGTTCTCTCTCGGACTATGGTGGCCTTCAGTGTTCACGTATCCCGCTGCGATCTACGAGATGGGTCCCTGCCGATGCCCGTGCTCGCTGTTGTGTTGTGCTAGGTCGCTGGTAGTCATGAGGCCGATGACACACACATATCCCCCTCTGATGGTTCACACACAAGTCATTCTCTAATTTGGTGATGGGCGCCGGCGGCGACTGAAGCGGGAGATAATAGTGCATCCACCCTATTGCATCTTTCTCAGATCCACCACCTTCGTTTTTAACCTCGTACCCCCTGGCCGCTAGGTCGTCCTTAATATGTTGCTTCTGGTAACAATCCTGTGGGTTCAACGATCCCATCTGCGTTTCACTATCTTGACCCCTGCTAGGACCATGGCTAGCTTGGCACTAGGAACATTGGTCCCTGGCTTGGTCGTCACCGACCTAAAGGGACCATTTGAATCTGGCGGTGAATTAACACTAGACTGGACGAGTAATGGGGTCACTGGGTACGTTCAATAGTATCCCTTACCCAGAGATCTGTATGCTCATCCACACAGCCCAACGGCGTTCAATCTCGTGTTATACAGCGCTATTTTTGTGCGTGATTCTCTTCCGGCCGATTGCGGTCTTATCCTTTCGCGATGCCAGAATTCCCGCAACCCTATAGCGGAAAATGTCAACATATTCGCCAACCAGATCGCCGTCCAGCTCCCGACTCTCCCTCCGGCGTAGGTCCTGTCGCATACCTGTACAAACCTCTCATCTGGTCCACAGCGACGACTACATATTCTGGTTCGAGGACCTCGCCGACGCCACCGACGTCTATGCCAACAGCAACGTGTTTACAGTCACAGCTCCGCCCACCACAGCTCCGCCCACCACCACTCCCGTTGTGACCCCAGCGTCACCCATTTCCACCCCGCCTCAAGGCACGACGTCTACTGTCACCACTACAGTAGCCCACCCCTCGTAAGTTCCTTATACACGTTTAATCAACTCTTCACCTACATGCTTACCCTTGTTAAATACATGCATAGGACACCAACGACGGCTTCCAGTCGCGGCTTCACGACCTCAAGTCGCTCCCCGACGGCGTCGAGTTCACCGAGCTCGTCATCCCACCCAGCGTCGCTCCCCATTGGCGGCAGCAGCAACGCGGCGACGTATCCTCCCCTGACGTCGCAGCTGACCTCAGCATCCACTCTCGCATCCACCTCCACAACGCAGGCTTTCCAAACTCAGTCGGCCATCCAACTGTCAAAGTAACTATCTTTATTTCATTCCGTGCCGGGTATCTGAGACTTTGTTAATCCAGAAAGCCGATGTCTACTGGCTCCATAGCTGGAATTGTGATTGGAGTCGTATTGGTCTTACTTATAGGTGTCCTTATCTGGCTTAGCGTACGCCGCTCCCACGAAATGCGGGGGCGGGACGCCGACCTAGAGCCACAGATCTACGTCCCACCGGTGCATACATCCAACCCCGAGCCAGCGCCGTGGGAGGCTCGCGAGAAATCGGGCGGCGGTATCCGGATCCCGCAGGAAGCACTTGTTGCCCAGCTGCGCACGATGCAGGAGCAGCTCGCGATCTCGAGTGGAGGCACGGCGGATGCGGATCTACAGAGGCAGAACGAGGTCCTCCGGGCGCGCATTGCGGCGCTGGAGCAGGAGCTGGAGTCGCAGACGTCGGGGACGTCATACGAATCCCCTCCTGGGTATTCGGATTGATCTTGTCGTTTATTTAGCGAGCCGGTGATCAGCGTCGTCCAGATATCATGTCTTTACTGTCCTTACACCGCAGTTGGGTGCGCCAATCTCCGCGAGTTTCTGTTTCTCTCCAGCCTCAGCTGTCGGAACTGAGTAGTGTTGGAGGCTGCTAGGAAGGTTAGATTCGATGTTGAATCGCGACTCGAATTATTCAGCCTGGTACTTATCTTATCCGAGGTACGCTGTCCCCACCCGACCTCAACAGTCGCATCACTCGCATTTCAAGACATTAAAACAGATAGTATGCTGATTCATAGATAACAGGGACAACCGACGCTGGGGAGAAAGTATCGGCACACTATAGTTTCGCCCATACCGCCGCCCAGACCCTTGAAAGATCTGGCTGTCAGATACCTTGACCTGCACATGTCCGGAAGCACACCGGTCTGACGATAAAGCCTCCAACGAAACGAAACGGCCATCGCCGAGATAAAAAAAGACAGTAGGTCAACTAGCATCGCCAATAACTACGCTGGAGGGTTTGTAAGAGGATACCTAATAACTTTTGGCCCATTACACAAGTCACGATGTCGCACAAAAGCATGCATGAGAGACACCAGTGCGCAGTTCAAGTCATACAAACCAACTATCTGGGTTTTGCTTCATAGCAGAATGACGGCCCAAGCAATCTGAGACAAGCCGTCAGAAAAACGGCTCGTTCGCAACCCAATGCTCCACTAGTTTCTTCGCGAGTGCCGGCTGGTCTTTGACCGTCTATCCCGTGCAATTATCAGTGGGCCAAATCTGTACCATCACATAGATACGCACGAAATGCCCGGCTTCCTTGACGAGAATGTACGCCATGCTCCCCGCACCGTCGCCCACCGTGCGCACGGTAGCTACGTCTTCCGTGGGCCAGGGAACATCAGACGCGGCGAGGAACTCTTCTTGGAACGGCGTTTGCAGAAGTTTCAACTATGCCATGGTTGTGTCAAGAAAAGGACGGGAATGGCAGAACGAGGACACACAAATGACCATATACCGGGCCACGCGCAGTTCGCGTCTTGCGCGCCGATGTAGTCTAATGCGAGGGAGGGTGAGGATCGGGACTTCAAGCCAAGTAAATCCGCGCACGAAGGACTCTGATGCCCGCCGCAAGCAGTGGCGGGTACATGAGGTAATGTGGGCGAATTCTGCATGGAGGAAGTTCAAAATCGGGACGTTGAATACAGAGGAAGAAGCCTGACATGTCCCCCTCGGACGAAAATTCCGCGTTCACCTCCAAATTCAGCGACGTGAAATTGAGGTCGGGTGAGATGCCCAGTCCGCGGCGCACCGCCTCATCCGCGAAGATATCGGGCACCCAGCTGAATTCTGGATGACATCCGACCGGAGATTCGGGGTCGGAGAAACACTAAATCGCTTCGGATTTTGATGGAGTACAGCACAAAAAAGACGCCACACACCGGAAGCCTAATATCCTCCGGGTTGACTCCATACATCTCGGCGGCGCTTAAGGAGTAACACAACTCCATGGACGTCACACGGTTCTCGCGTGTTGGCACCTTGAATGCCATCTCGATGCTTTCAAGACACGCCGGAAGGGCTGCATACAACCTCTGGCACTGCGTGGAATTATAAAGCGCGTGGTCCACGCAGCGGTACTGGAGTAACCAGGTGAAATGTGCCATAGGGTCCTGCCTTCCGATGAGTACAAGCTTGATTTATGGACGACCAAAACTCACACTGATGGGATTGCTCAGGATGAGCGCATCAAGGTTAATGTGAACGGCTCCTGGCTGTCCTTGGCCACTTTCCAAAAGCAGATTTTGCTCGTGTATGACAGTGGCGATATTAGGAACGTATACCCCGCCATAAGAGCCACCGGAGATCACGAATTTGTTCCTGGGGGGAAGATCAATGCCTGGACGGCCTGGACAGCGCGACACGTACTGTGCGAGACGAGGGAAAAGCAAGAAGAATTTTTGTAAAAAGTCATAGACATCATATGCGGCAGATCGACTGTCGTTAACATGAGAGCCGTAGGAGAATCCGGCTCCGACAGGCTGGGAGGTAGTTGAGCTTTTGCAAACTTTCAGAGTAGAAACTCATACGTGGTCCAGCGCAAGCAAGTTGTGATGTTCGGTCCAGCGGTGGGGGCTCGGAAAAAGCCCGTTTGCAGTTGCGATGCACGGAGATTGACCCCACAGTGCATTCATCATGGCACTCGTTCCCGGACCTCCGCCGATGGTAAGACTGTGAATACCTGTCAGTATCTGGGCGCCATCCACCGTTTGACACGAACATGATTGGAGCAGACGTTGGTTCCTCCTCTGCTTCAAAATACCTGCGAGGAAGACACAATGTATCAGCAGTCGCGTCCTCGAAGTAGTCCGCAGCGCTGACCAGAAGAAAGATCGCTTGGGCGACTTGTTGCTATCGCCCTGAAGGCCGATGTGCCCCGCATATGAAGCTGTTCGGTTGTTAACGTCGACACAGACGTCTTGGACCTCCGTTATATTGTGATAGAAAGTTCTCGGCCGGTGTGGATGGCATGGACGCGACAGATGGCGAGAAAGCAGAGCCAAGGCAGCGAGAACGCCAAAGGAGACGAGGGCCGTCCGCATCGCAGAGGATTTGCGCTCCAGCTTCACCCTTGGAATGTAAAGGCTCTCAGCGTCCGACCGTTTATCTTTGACCAACAATGGATCCATGAGCGCAGTAGTCCGAGTTGGTCAGTGACAACTGCTGTGCCAGCGTGATACTTATATACTGCGGAGGTTCCCACGATCCGTAAATTGATCATCACTGATATTTAGTAACCCGCGATGCTTCAGAAACCCCATCCGACGGTTCGGTTGAGAATCCCGACTTTGCAATGCACTCGGTGCCAGAAGGCGATAGGCCCTAAGTGAATGAAAACACTTCAAGCTGCGTGCGCCATTGCAGATCTCCCAGACACTGGGTACGCATACATGTAACATGCTTGCTTCTTGCTTGTTTCACCTCAAGCAACCGCCGTGAATTGGGGAAGGACGAACAAACGTTGGACTATGCTAACTTTACTACATATACAATTCCTGTAAAATCGAATCATGGCAAGTCGCCGAACGCTCTGGGGAAAGAGCAGTGTGGCACGAAGCCTACACGTCCGGAATCTTTGAATACGTGAGTAAAGAGAATGATAAGACAATAGTACTGACAGTGGATTTCATTTCTCCGTAGTTGACCGGAGCCTCGGTGAATGTTAGGTCTCTACCAGCGACGTGGACAGGAGCAACTTCAAGTGCGGAATTGCCTGACTGCAGATTCGAGAGATGATAGTCTGAGCTCCCGATCGCACCGTGACGGAACCGGTGACGGGAATTCAGTGAAGCCAAAAATGCGTTTGTGTACACTGCAGGGATGTGATTTTCGCAGGTGATAGGTGCGTCTCAGAATATACTCACGGCCGATGAGGGTGAATTCGGAGCCCACGTACCACATCTTCTCGGGTTGGAGGGCCAACTATAAGTAAACAGGGGTCAGAGTTGTGCCCTTACCATGGAAATGCACAAACTTACGGCCAAGAGTTCGACCAAGGCTGCAGCACTTCGAGGATAGATAATGGCAACTTGACCGGCAGAGAAAGAGAAAGAGCGCGTACGCTGTGAGCAGACACCGGTTGATAGCATAGATCATCAGAGTATTGATAATGGAGTTAGTCCTGGGGCGGCGGGTCTTGAAGGTCGATTTTCAGATAAATGGGCAGTGCTTACCTTCGAAACTCGCTCCGGTTACCTTGAAGCACCCAACATAGTGACGCTGCAATGATCACGTCGGCCCCCACCTGGGTGCCCGCCATGGGAAGGAACGCTTTGTTCTACAACAAGCAACGAATTCGATGAGGATTAACAACGAACAATCGGAAGTGTCTTACAGTGGATTTATTTAGCTCCAGCAACGAGCGTGTCCGGTATCTGTCAGAGATCAGCCAGCTTCCCGGATTCCGCTTCGCCCACCTACAGGTCCACCACGGTCTCTGGTGAAAACGGAATCAGGAATGTAGTACTCCGATATGTCGCTTGGTCGTACCAATTCCAAACGCTTGACGGGCTCGCGATCAGATCCGACTTGAAAAGTAGATCAAAATCACTCACCGGCATGCAAAAAGACAGCGAGAACCTTGCATACCTGAGTTCAGACGGCATTCGGTGCAGATGGCAACTTACATTTGTTATTGTCAAAGACCATCGGAGCTTTGGTCCATTTGCTGAAGCAATGAGACAACGGAAATGGGTCAATAGGCGACATACTGGCATTGAAGATGACGTTCACAAAATAGCTGGGCGGAAAAGAAAGGTCAGGCTCAGATATTTCGGTGATGTTCATAACTCTTACAGCATGACGAGAACAGCGGCCGTGAGCTTTCCTACCATGAGACGAGGATAGCTCGGCATCATAAAAAACGATACTCACATGCATCATTACAGAAGACTATCCATGCCGATTTTGCAGTGAGCTCACGCACAAAATGTAAATCGGCCCCGAACACTCACCGGCAACGGCCTATAGTACATCAGTGGCCATCATAAGTCTGGTGGAAGGAATACTTACCAAACGTTCTCGATCAGCATACGCAGGTTGAAGGCACTCGAGATCTGTTTAAACAGCTATCGTCAGATATGCCTCCACGAATTGGGATTATGACGTTCCGTATAATGATAAACAGTGAAACACACTTTTCGGGCAGATTAGTTCCAGGTGGTGGCCTGAGTGAAAGAATGACACACTGAATATTGCTTGCAAGGTGTTGAGAATCCTGTGTGGCGGGTTCGGTAACTAATTTAACGCGCAAAAAGATAGCATAAGGACCAGACGGTGGAGACCTGTCGTGTGATGATTTGAGAACCAATAACTATGAGTAGCGTCGATCCGTACCAGAATTTTGAGTTTCATTCCATCCTTGGGATATTCCGTGAAGTAGAAGTAAACCTGAAGGTTGTTTAAACCGGCTTCAATGGCGGCCTCTCGACTGACCTGCGAGGTGGCAACTCCGTAGAGCATAACACCACACCATGACCCAACGATTCCTGCGCCTGAGGAAGCAGTCAGCGAGCATACTTAACCGGCACTTGAACATGTCTCACCAAAGACGTCCGCAAATGAGGGCACGGTTTCCATGTGAGATGGGGGGCACCGTGCAGAAGCGGTCGTATTTAAGTGCATCCGCCAATGCAAGATACAACGATCGGAAGTTCTAGTGGACTTCGCCGTAAATCATCCTTCGTTGAAGCGCGGACTCAGTAATCAAACCACCAAGATGATATTGTTCGACATATGTGTAGATGGATGAGCGAATTTTGGGCGGCCCATTCATTACCTAGATGATCACCTCGGCAAGCCTCTAAGATGGAGCTTGAAGGTGGAGTCTCGGTGAAAGTCTGGTCCGTGCAAGGTGTCAGAGAGGCAAGATCATCTCCCGTTGAGGCACGGCCTGAGTCATCGAACCTCCAAGATAGTGCCGTTTGACAGATGGGTAGATGGATAAGCAGATTCTGAGGGCCTCGTTCATTAACTAGATTACCGCCGCGACAGGATCCTAGTAAGATGAAGCTCGAAGGCGGCGCGAGAGCCTCTTCCCAGCAATTCGTGCAAGGCGTCTACTAGGGAGCAGTAGATAGTGATGGAGAAGTGTGCCGATTTTAGAAGGGTGTGAGAGAGATGACGAGCACTGCGGCAGCTGGAAGCCAGAGAGATAGGGTGGTGCGAACACGGGGTGGACGTCAAAGATGCCGAGAAAGCAGAGTCAAAGCAGGAGAACGACGAGCGAGACGATAGTGTCCGGGACCGCAAGCCGTCTGCAACAGAAATTTGCGCGTGCGACAGTTTATTTACCGCAAATACCGGATCCATAGGTGTAAGAAGTCGGCGAGATACTTGCAAGGAGGTGAGAACCCGTGTGAGATGTCATGGACCGGGACAAACCGACTTCAAGCATCCAAGTTCCCACGGTCGGTACTGATCCGTGTTGATGATCTCAGATCGAACGATAGGCCAACGATGATTGGCAGATCCTCCTCCTCCTCCTCCTCCTCGTACTCCGGTCCAGGGCCAGGGGATAGAACCAGGAGAGGGGCTCCAAGAAAGACTCAAGGAAAACCTAAGGAAAACCCCCATCTAAGTCACGACCGTTGAGCTCAGGTCGAACGACGCCGAATCTTGGCCGCGGCGCCCGGGGCCGAATCTCAACTTGAACCGAGTCTGATCAAAGTTCTTGATGAACATTGAAGGCTGTGTAAGCGGTACTTCCTCCCTCATCACAACCTCCATCTTCCCTTCTTGCAATACAAGGAAGACCTGTGAGGGCTTGAACCCTGCCTCTTGGACTCGCCGCGCCCACATACTCGATGCCTTCCCTTCTGGACCTTCCCACCGAACTACTCATGGAGATTGTCATGTACCAGCCTGAGCTGGATGTCGATGTCGACGCCTACATATACCCCGGGCGGCCAGCCGCCGATAGGTTCCAAGGAAATGAAAACGACCCGCTGCGTGCGCTATCGCAAACCTGTCGTACACTACACCGCGTCTCCCTTCCTGTGTTATGGGCACGCGTCCATGCTTGCTTCGCCTCGAGCAACCCCTTCGAATGGAGGATCAGGACCCGGCCCAAGGTTCTCGAGCGACGTATGATAGGCATTCAAAAGACTCCTTACGTAGTGCCATACATCCGGCACGTATCTCTTCCCCCTGCTCGATTCATGCTCATTCTTATCCAGCTGGTTGACCGTGACGTTGCTGGAGTGCAATATGAGTAACTGGAAGCCAATGACGGAGTTCATTCGGGTTCTGGGCCTGCTGCCAAACCCGCAGGACCTCACAATCCTCCAGGTTTCCTCGGAGATGGTCCCCGTCCTCGAAAGCTCGTGTCACGGAAAGGTATTTCCGTCGGTCTTGAAACTGACTCTCAGCGACCGATTCAAAACAATTATGCACTGTTTTCCGAACGTGGGAGATCTTGGCGTATTACCAGAACAATTACATGACCGAAATCCTCAAAGCGATCAGAGGCCATTGCGGCAAGATTCATACGCTCCTCTGAGGCCTCAACATTCAATTGACCGAACAAGTCGTCATGCGTGCGTCGGAACGTACACTAGGAATCAGGCATTTACCTATGTTTAGATCTCCGCAACGCTCTTCCCAATGTGAAAAGCATTTTCCTCTTGTACAACATCCGCCTTGTGAGTGTTGAATAACCGATTCATATGTCCCCCACGAATCAACCTTTGAGGATGCCTTGCGCTTGCTGGAAGGCATGAACAATCTAGCGGAACTGCGGATCCGCTTCAGCCCCAACTTGCTGCCCACAGCTGCGGATATTCAACTGGCCGCCGAAAGGGTCTTACGCACGTCTAAAGCTTGCGGGCGAACGGTGCTCCGTTTAGAGGAGTATATGAGGCGCCCCGCACTGCAGACAGAGACCTTGATAGTCGTCGCCTGAGGACCTTGGTCATGCAATAGAACCGTGGATATGCATTGGATACCATGTTTACCTTACTCATCTTTATCGGCGGCATACAAATCTTGACCGCATTGCTTCGATGTGAACTGGTGGATCCCAGAGTACACCAGGGTTCCGGGAGAGGCTCACTCGAGCTTCCGACGCAGTCACATATGTGGTAACGCAAAATTCAATTTCAATATTCCCTATGAACACCAATAACCCGTACATGAACTCCCGGCCTCGGCTGTCAATTGAAGAACCAGAAACTTGTGGCCCGTCGGTGCAAAATTCTGGGTACCCTATGTCAGCGCGTTGAGCAACGAGAGCCATAAATCTTAAAGACTTACGCACATGCATATTCAACAGTGGACACAGCTGAAGGAATCGACAGGGGTGCCAGTGTTAACGTTGATGCACACCCCATGGGCTTCGCTGCCGAAATTGAAAAGCTCATTGGTGCAGCCCGGGCCTTCCCACATGGTAACACAGACGTTGCTCCCGGAGGTGATCTGAGAACCAATTATCAGCACCGATTGCCATTGCTTCCTCGTGTTCACTTGCCTCAAAAGAATGTCACTGCGGGCAAGCGCCATGACCGTGGGTTCATGGCGTTTGATTCATCAGTAAAACTACAGGTTCGTCTTTGGCGTCTTTGGCGTCTTTGCAAAGACGCCAAAGATGCCAAAGACGTGGTTTTCCGAAAGACGCGCATCTTTGACAAAGCTGGGTCAAAAGTCTCCCCAAAGACTTTTTGTCTTTGCAAGTCTTTCGGAGTCTTTGGAAAGACGTCAAAGACTGGCAGAGCTTTGGTAAAGATGCTCCTAAAGACATCGAAAGATGCACTCAAAGAACTCAAGAGAACGATGAAAATGGTAAAAAGCGGTATATTGCTGCGTAGATAATACATGGATGTCCGAATAAACTATCCATACACAACCACGACTCATTAGCTGGCGCACGATCACAGCGCTGAGAAGGGACGATCAGCAACAGGATTGAACGAAAAGACGATGAGAACACACCCCTGGGTCGCGATGAGAATCAATTCGCATCCAGTCCTCAAGCCGCGGACGTAGCTGCCCTCCCTCCGCTTTCCGTACGCTCCGACTAGAAGGGCTAGAGATTGCGGTTAGGAACTGGGGATGATGAGTTATGGGATCGAAGTAAGAGATGAGCGGCGTACCGGACACCGGCACCGTACTTGGCTGGCAATAATGTGATGGGCGCGGAACGGGAGTAGCAATGATGGAGGAGTCAGGCCTTGAGTCTTGTGGTCCAGGCACTAACAGAGCACACTCCGAAACTCAGACACTCTTGAAAACAGGACGCTCTTGTGACGCGCTTGACTGCAGAGAAACTCTTGATGGCACCGAGTCTTGACAGCGCGGGAGGACTATAAAAGGCTTGCGACACTTGATACTAGAGGTTGAGCTGAGCTTGAGGGACGGAACTGGAAGAAACTGGAGCGACACAAGGAGGGAGAAAGTGGGGGGAAAGAGAGAAGATGGAAGGAAGAGGCAAAGAGCGACCAACCAATTGATGGCGTTGCCAACTCCCACCATTGACATGCCGGATCATGATGGAGCGGAGTTTCAATGACTTGGAAGGATTTTCCGAATTCACGTTTCTTCTGCCGACAACCAGTTCTAGCTCTATTCAGCCAGCATACTCCCAGACAACAGCGGGGTTGTCTACGATGGTGTTTTGGGACTACAAGCCAGCACCTGCCAAGTATTTCCATTTTTTCTGCCTTGATTTCGGTTGCTTATTGGGTGTTCGAATTCGACTCCGGGCGTCCGGTCAGCGTGAACGCCAGGTTTAAGCACAATTATCCCGGCTTTTGGAAGAGATAAACTCTGGTCTGAACTTTGTTTTGAATGTAAAATGCCCACCTAAACAAGACATAAATGAAAGCTCTAAGATGCGCTGTGAAAGACAAAGATCGTCCCAAAGATCCCGCGCAAAGACCAAAGTTGAATTTCAAAGACAAAGACGCTCAAAGATCAGCTGCAAAGCCCAAAGCTGCCAAAGCCAAACGTGTAGTTTTACTGATGTTGGCGGAGGTACGACACTTGCCATGGCGTTGGCCAGGCGTTGGACAAGTGTCTTTGTTCTTTTGGCAGTGTGTGAACTTAGGATGCCTTCCGCGGCGTGATGTCGGGAATCACCCGGCGATCATTCTTGAACTTGGCTCATTCTAGGCGCTTCGCTGTTTCAACTTCAATAAATGCGGAAAATATTCTCATCTAGATCATAGCCTAACTTAATAAAGGCCCTTTCTTAGCGCTAACTTTTCTGAGGAATTGTTGAAGTGCAGCCACTTTTGCTGGGCACCAGGGCTGACCCCGCATGCAAGGCAGATACATAGTGGTGGCAAGGTCCGGTTCGGAAATCGGTTCGAACCTGAACCGAACCGGACTGAACGCCAGGTTCAGGTTCAAGGTTCGGGGTAGCGTCGAACCGAACGCCAGGTTCAGGTTCGGTGTTCGGTCCTCTGGCCTCCGTTCGAACTCGGTTCGAACACCGAACCTGTAAATGGAAAAATTGAGTGGTTATTTGACGTTTTGAAGCAACCAGCAACTTATCTAGCACCCCAAATTGCACCAGTTGCTTGCATGTAACAGTTTACAGGACTCCCTTGATGATTTCCTGTCATCCGAGGTTCCACCGTATAAATTTTCGGATGTGGGAACCGAATGCCCAATGAAACCTGGGTCCAAATCTGTGGAATTCTCTTTAATATAGGGAAGACTGTCTGTGGTA
Source organism: Mycena polygramma (assembly GCA_029449255.1). Lineage (NCBI taxonomy): Eukaryota > Fungi > Basidiomycota > Agaricomycetes > Agaricales > Mycenaceae > Mycena > Mycena polygramma. The sequence goes on from JARKID010000042.1 coordinate 589,046, forward strand.
TGGATCCTGGCACAGAAAAAAAGTTCCCGAAGAGCCGCCGCAGAGAACTTGGGGTCGCCGAGATGCCCGATTCGGCGCAGGTTCGAACCGCGTTCGAACGCTGAACCGAACCTGAACGCTATTCAGGTTCGAGGTTCGGTACATTGCTGAACCGAACGCGGGGTTCAGGTTCGGGGTTCGGAGAAAATGCCCTGAACCTGAACCGAACCGAACCTTGCCAGCACTACAGATACAGACCAAATTCAACGGTAAGTGGACATAAAGGCTCTCGCAGAGATTGGAGTAATTTTCTTGCATTCTACCTAATCAACCAGTTACTTTAAGAGTGAACTACCGTCTTTCATGCGGTGTTCGATATAAATTGGGGAACTTCGCCGTGGTTTGAACTTAGGCGTCGCACTTTCCCACGCTGACAAAGAACAAAGACACTTTTCCAACGCCTGGCCAACGCCATGGCAAGTGTCGTACCTCCGCCAATCAAACGCCATGAACCCACGGTCATGGTGCTTGCCCGCAGTGTGTCTTCCAGTAAAATCGAAGCAGGTGCCGTCGCAAGCCACATCGAGGCCGGGGCTGCCGTCGCAGGAGTTACCGCTGAAGGCAACAAAATCCTGGGCATTGACGGTCGTGAAGAGGGCAGCGACGAGAACGAAAGCCTTGTTGAGAGAAAACATTGTGGATGAAGCAGCTGACTGGGGCAGTTGAAGCTGAGGGTGTTGAATCTTCCCTTCCCTTATATACCTTTTCGACGGTCTAGACACACTGAATATTCAATACTCTCGGCGCAGAATTGAATGAGTTCCTGGGCACTGAATAGGACTCACCCGCGACTACAGCGGAGGCTCGTCTAACGAGCTGTGCGAGTATTAACACCCATGTTTTTGGGTACTTTACTCGGTGTTGATCATAGAAGGAGGAATGAGCGGCCTGATAAAAAGGGCGAACGCGCTCTGATCTTTGATCTTGGACTGTGCTGCACTCGATACAGTCAGAGCAATGGCCCGCGTGCACGTTATTCGAAAGACAGATAAATTCCTCCCCTGCGGCTTATTTATTTAAGCTGCCCTTAGTGAACCCGAGCGACTGGTGAAGAATGTTCACTGAGGCCTTGTTTTCGGAGGGCGGCGCCTGAGCGGGGATTTGGAACAGGGAAATTCACAAGTTCGCCGTAGCGAAGCCGAGCGCCTTGCGAAGAATGTTCATTGAGCGCTTGTTTTCGGAGAGCGCTGCCTAAGCGGGAAGTGATGGGGGAGTTAAAACGCTTGGAACAGGGGACAGCGATGTTCCTGGGTTTCTTTACTCCGCGTAGATGCGAGATGCACGCCAGTTGTAGTTTGGCCTCAACCATTATTGAAGACCGGCCCCCTTCCGTGGACTTGTTTCGGATGATTGCTCCCAGGTTGAGTTCCAGCCTCCGAAGCAACAATTTTCACCCCTTGATCTCCAGAGACTCTGTGAACACAGTTCTTGGGGCCGTCTACATGGATCGTGCGTGGGGAATTTATAAGTACAAAAGGTGCAATCAAAAGCAAGTTAAAAGGCTCAAAAAGCTCAAGGAGTCCAAAGATTTTCAGCAAAATGGTCGTAAGTCAACGTTCTTGTGCCACTATCCTTAGACTTACCGTAGTATTTCGATCAAATCGAACCCAGGCGTGATGCGTGACTTCTTCAACCAATTCGAGCTTTCGATAGCCTCAGATAGGCGGCTGAAAGGTGCGTGACACGGAGAAAAATTTTGATAACTGGTGCAAGTTGCGCTGCTTGAGTAGTAATCACTCCTGGCACACTCCTTGAATATCCGGGAATATGCTACCACACCTTCGGAATTTTTTGATCCCATGTTTTATTTCAACGATTTGGCACCAGAAAATGGGCATTAGGGCCCATGGGCCGTTCCTGAATGAAAATAGGCCAGATTTCATGTCCTTTATGCCTGCGAAGACTCACAAATATGTGTATGAATTTACTCGCATGTTAAGGGGATTTTCCGAACCGCCGGACCAGTTCGATAATGGCCCAGTACTTTGATAAATGAGAGGAATCGGCTGTCTTCCACCCAAACACCGACAGGATTCTGCATCATCAAGTCCTATACTTATTGAACCAATGACTACTATGATGAATTGATGGTTCCAAGATGTCCTCCTATTCGAACCACTGGTACTTACATATATATCCACAACCTGCCCGTGTCACTCGTTCCGAAGGCCTTCAGCGCATGCTCACAGTTCAGGTCACGATTAATATTTTATTCTGATTCGAGGGCGGAGGGCATATCGATCTCCCAGAGTCCTGTTTAGAACGTCCAGAATCTGTCCATCACGGATATATTGGTCGCATACATATGTCTTACGTTTGTCGCGCGGTGAGGAAACGGGCTGGCCGAACAGCACAGGGTTGTCTTGTGGCACGATGAAAGATAGGGCCGTGTTGGCCGGAACTTGAACAGTGGTCGCCTCCCGGCGGAATATGAATAGCGTCGGTTGTTTTTCGCCGCCGAAACCTTCTCCAAGATCAGGGGATTTGAACTTCTCGAAGGCTTCCGTTCGCAGTCATGACATCTGTTTTGGCCCAGCTGGAATGAGCTGAGAGGTGGATGTACTTTGAGAGAGTTCCCCTCCGGACGGTAGATGAATTCCCTTGGAATTCACTGGCACGACTGGCGAAATTAGTCATACCCAAGGTGCAGTTGAGGGCGGGGATTTCAGCTCAAGCCTCGTACATCAGGCGGAAGCTCATAAGCCATGTGACTTACCCAGATTCAACGCGTTCAAAGCGCAGGGCCTGAACCCTGGGTAACATAACCTTCCACAATCGACGCAGTTTCGGTAATGACCTAACATAGGCTGAGTCGCAGTTGAAAGTGACCGAACCAAAACTGCGTGTGCTGGCGAATCCGGACGAGAAGGGGGCGAAGGACAGATACGGTTAGACGGTCATAATAGTGCCTGGCACCAACTTGTTCATAAAGTAAACGAGGCTCGTGAAGAAACAAAGGGAGGTAGGTAATGAACGGATCTGTATTCGTCCCGTTCGTCGAATCCGGCCCGGTTTCGACGTTACTCCCAAATCGTCGTCGTCATAAATTGTAGCTTGGATCAATCTGTGTAAATGGCCTCGACCACGGGAATATCGATGATACTGAGCATTCCGCGCTTGTCGCAGCGCGGAAGATGCTGTTTCAATGCCGCCGCGAACGGTAACCGGGGCTCAGCTTCCAGCGAAAGGGCAGCGAGGTGAATCCGAAGGAGATTACTATACTTCCCAGATGCAACGACATCGTCGATTCCTGTGGTCACAACAATGCTGCGCAGGCACGGCCACGCAGCGAGATCCGTCACATTCATGTCCACTGCAAGCCAGTCGGCAGATAAGTTGCTCGTTTCCGAGAAGTCCAGCGACACTGTGATTGTCTCTAGGGTGGCAGATGACGCGGACAATCGCAGAGACGCTAGAATCTCGAGCAGGAAATGAGGTGCAGATGTAAGTGATTCCTTGATTATCAGGTGCGTTAGACACTGAAGACACCGCAAATTGGGCTCTATAAAACCGGACAAATTATGAGACGAGGTTATGCGGCAAACAAATACGATGCTTGCCTGCCTCGATCCCAGTTAACTTCAATGATCCTCTGATGTACTCGATGGCCGAGTGCCTGTTCATGCGGGTCCATCCACGATCCAGTACAATCAGTTTCGTCAGCTGTTTCGGGACGGGGTCCAGAGTGAGAATCCAGTTTGTGACCAATGGATGGCCGGCGTGCATCGTATGCAGCTGCGGTGGCAACGCAAGGGGTTCGCCGGATGGTTCGAGGGTAAGTGTTCTCGGGGTACCCCATATCTTGAGCGATTCGAGAAGAGGGAAAGCACAGATATAATCGACGATACTGTGCAGGGTGATGTGATTCTCCGTCAGCTGAATGTCGAGGTGCGTGACCGAGGACGCAAAAGCAGGGGGGGAAGAGAATGGGATCATAAAGTGGTTCAAACAGTGCAACGCCAGATGCACCGGTCGGATACCACATGCATCTAGCCGGTCGAGGATTGTCTTCGGCGAGATAATTCCACCTTTTTCTCGGATCCGATCTCGTCGATGTGAAAGGCGGATCTCAGTGATGGACGACACAAAAGTCGCGAGGGGCGATTCAACCAGTGAGAGGAATGTTTCTACCCTATTCAACCCTTCCCAATCACCTTGGTTCCTGCAGGAGGCGATGAAGAGGTCGATCGATGAGAAACCATGATATCTGCTTCGAGATAGCCATTGTGTGGACACAAGGCCGGAGATCAGGAGGGCAGACTTGTCGCTCCTGAGATGGTCTATGATGGAGTCTATGAGCTCTCCAGGGAAGTCTGCCATGAGAGGTTGAGTGGCAACCGAGTGGTGAAAGGAAAGTTGTGGCTGTCCCAAACACGTCACAGAGCCTCGTGGTTAACATAAAGCCGAGGCTCGGCTCGGTCCGAGTCTCCGTGTTCGAAAAAAATTGCAGCCAGTAAATAAACTTATTGCAGGAAACAGCCGGTAACTCCTGGGTTTCGACTTCACTTTAGAGATCCGTAGTCGGGCAGGTCATATGCTGTACCGCGGGGGCTCCTGCCATGTTTACTGCGAGAATATTGTACGAAGGCGACATGAATGACTGGCGCAACCTTTGGTTTCCTGGTAGTACAAAGACATACTAATAAGCCACCTATGAAAAGTAAGTCTATTCGCTCTTCGCAAAATTTTGGCGGTAATATTGTTGAGCGGTTTCGACTGCGTCATAACCTAATAAAAAGGTTTGCATATCTTTCGCTGAGGAAAGGGTCAGTCCCGTGAATCTTACGTCGCACAATAAGAGCTTACAGCGGGAATATGCGCCTCTCTTAGAAGGCTCGGTTGCCTGCTCGAGAGATTCGCGATTGACAAACTCCCCTCTGAATTTCCTCAGATGCTGGTACGCTTCTAGTCGCGCCGGTATGTCCTCTCTAGTTGTACCAAGAGGGATAAGGCAGCCGATTACCGCGGCATCTTCAATTGCCATTCCAGCGCCTTGCCTATATCTCACATGAATCATGATTGATAGTAGAGTACAAAATGGCTTGCCCGAGGGTCGGTAAAGTCGCGTGCGCCGCGTCTCCGAGAAGCGCAGTGCGTCCATTAATCCACGTTGGAAGGATCGGCAGAGCCCGGAGCTGCCAACGCAATATTGGCTGATCCGCCAGCTCGAGGAATTTCAGGTATCGTGGATGGAAACTTTTGAACTCGTCTACTACCTGGAGGAGAGCCGGATTTGGTTCACCGCTGAATTGAATCGCACTGTGGAATATACCCACCTCGTCCACAGTGGCCATGTCCCTCCACTCTATTACCACGCAGTCACTATATGTTGAACTGCAGTCATCAGAATACTCACCGTGTTTGTCTTGGTCTCTATCATCGACGTGGTGGGCCACGACATTGATGAGCGTACCCCGGCGACACGGAAATAAGAACAGCATTCGGAAACGAGCCTCTGGCGAGAGAACGACCTTGAACCAGAGGAAGTTGGGCTCCGTTATCACTGCAAAGAATGAATGAGACGTACCCTTGCACCCGATATTCCCTCCGAGAACCACTCCATTTCCGGAAGGCCCTCTAGTTTCGTAGCGTCGAACATGCAACGGAAGGTTGAAATGCCAGAAGGCAGTGCCTTTTGCACATATCCGAGCACACTTGTGCGAGTGGTGGACTGTTGTGTGCTGCTAAGTCGCGTGCAATGAAGTAACAATAAGACGCACATGAATGCCGTCTGCACCAACGATGAGGTCCGCCTGATGAACTTGTCCGTTTTTCAGGGCCAGCGTACCCGCGATTGGGTCGCATATTTCAACTTCCTGCCCCAAATGCAGACGCGCGGGCGGTCCGGCCCCGTCCTCCCCGATTGCAAGTCGCTTAAGCTCGTCATGAAGGTCCGTCCTGTGACAAAGCCCACCCGCCTAACCAGTAGTCAGTATCATACACGAGAACAGACTATTGAACATACGCGTCCCATGGAATCTTGTGGGACGTGATATAACTGTGTCGCACCCTCTCCACCCCCCGCGCTAAATCTAACAGTCTTGTTCAGAGCCTCAGCAGATGGCGCAAAACGGAAATAACTGAAAGCACATACCCCAAAGAAATCGACCCCCTTGAGATTATCCTTCTCGTAGCCGAAATATTCCAGGACTCGCATGGCGTTTGCCTGTACTGTGATAGCGGCCCCAATCTCCTTGTTCATCAACGAGGATTCAAAAACCTTAGAGTCGTCTAGCGGATCAGTTTGAATAACTGTGTTCAGTTCCAAGAACGAACCTCTACGCGATGCCCCTGTCTTCTGAAGGACACCGCTGCCGCAAGCCCACCCAGTCCTGCGCCGACCACAACTATCCGCAATGGCTGCAATTGATTCATGAGAAGTTTGAGCGACTGGGGTATTCGCATTTAATTTATATTTGGCAGCACGGCGGGCCATCCCGTGCTTCGAATTCAGGGCACAGTCATGGGACGAGGCGTGAGGGCGTATGCCGTTGGCATTCCTGTGATAGGAGCGCGAACCACGGAGATTTCTCTATTCTTGGTATCACAGAGACCGCCACAATCATCAAAGGTAAAAATCGATCAAAGCCAAGCCCTTCAATTCAGTATTTGCGCCAGAACCCCGGAGCAGCGAGCAGGCGCGAGACAAAAATGAGGGAAGCCCCGACAAACAGCATGCTGCCTACGGATGCATTCAGCATGTCGGAGACTCAGGGCCATTATTCTCACCTGCGAAGTAGCCCACCGCCGTATATCCCAGCCTCGAGTTCGCAAACAGGCCACAGATCGGCGGTCCGCACAGAGTACCGAGGCCTGCGATGGTGTTTGCCATTCCTATCCTGCGCCCAATATCTTCCATGCCGCCCATTTGCCCGATCGCTGAACCTATCAAGGCGATCCAAGCGCCGGAAGAAAACCTTGAATGCAGAAATTATCAGTATTGTGCGTCTAGGAGGAGTAGAATCTTACCCGTATAAAATGGAAATACCTGTGATCTTTGGGATTGTGCGACAGAATGGCCAAGCAACGGTGGCTACGCCGGCGACGGCAGTCATGATTGTCATAACATTCATCGCACCTTTATTGAGTTGTGTGGTTAGCCATGCTACTGAATTTATTCCATCGAAAAACTGACCGAACCGGTCACCCAGAAGACCAGACAGGACACGCCCGACGCCAGCGCTAAAATTCGCAATAGCAACGAGGTAGAATGCGAAGTTGGGCGAGATTCCGAACACGATGGCGCTGCTGCTTATGTATGTCAACACTGAAGACGTGAGACAAGAAAGAAGTATTAGACACGAAAGAGACGTACTCGTGAACAAGCCCAGAAACGTTACTAATGTGCAGACGCACAAAACTGAGAATGCGGGGTTACGAAAGGCTTGAAGACCGAATAAACCTCCGGGAGCCTTGACGGGGCTCAGGCGCCGGGTGATGCACTGCGAGGGAGAGCAATATGTGACATGACAACTTTACTTTTTTGAAGACGGAGACAAACCACGTTGGAGATAGCCAACACAAAGAGAAGTATGAACCCGAGGCAGCGCATAGCCCACGCGAACCTGAAGGAAAATCTGTGAGGGTGATGAATGTGGGAATAAATTGCTGTAACACACCCAAGTTTTGCGATGAGCTGGCGTAGAATAATAGGCTGAACCGTGGCGCCCAGCCCCCCTCCGAAGGACGTCAGCCCCAGCGCGAATCCACGTCGCTTATTGAACCAGTGTGTGACGATGGTGAGCATCGTGCAAAACATTAGTCCGGCACCAATCTACAAAGGAGCATAATCAGCGATAGTCAAAGGCGAGGAAGGTGAGCTATGGACTACGAACGCCGACACCGAACCCTTGGCAGAGCATAAAGTGCCAATAAACCTTGCACTCGGGGACCAGAAATGTCGTGAGGATTATCAAAAGGCTCCCAGCTGCGAATGGAGTTCGATAATACCCAATATCGAAAAGTCGTCCGACCAGCAATGCAGGTATAAAAATCATGGCATGCTGTGGGATCCTGAGTTATGTGTGTGTGTGCCCGTGAGTGGAATGCGAACCTGCATCGATCCAATCCAAGATCTTGCGATGAAATTTAATTTGATGTACTTATAGAACAAGGGCGAGAGACTTGCATTTCAGAAGGAGTAGAGCTGCGGAGAAGTTTTTGTTGGTAGTAAGCTTGAAAGACCTGAGGAGCAGTGAAATTAGTATGCTCGAATGTAAGCATGGGGGGACTCACACCCCACGAGTTAACATAGCCAAATCTGAGGTCGTAGTACATTCACTTCGGCCCGGAAGGGAAAAAATTGAGCACATACGTAGCGAAGAAACCCGACACTGTCTGTAAAAATTGGTCGACCCGATAGTCATTCATGGTGTGTTTGATACGCACTCCCAATAAGACAATCCAGGCCTTTAGCCCACCTTCGGGGAACTCCTCGGCATCCTGCAGTAGCGGACTGGTGATTATTTCGACTTCCTCGACCTTGTCGTCGCTTGCGCGCTTCGCCTCGTCGTATGAGTGCAGCGGTTTTGCATCCATCTTGGGTGGCTTGGGGACGACGCTGGAGACACGACCTGATATGAGTCTATCTAATTATACCTGCATATGTCGCGGATTGCCTTCTTCATGGAGGAAACTGACATCATGTGGTGCATGGGGGCGCCCGATCCGCGTTAAACGGCGACAGGGTTCCGCCAAGCGCGGTGAAGAAATTCAGAACTTCGACGTGGAACGTTTGAGCACGGAAGCGGAACAGTGACTAGAGACAGAGGGTGGAAAGGGGCTGTAGTGCCAGGAGGGTGAGTTTGAACCACGTCTACCTGATCCAACGCAACACCTCAGGCCAGGGTACCAATCGGGATACCCTACGCCAAGAATGCCTCCCAAAATTCCTTTGGCTCATGTGCTATCGCGCAAGGCAGTAAGAATGCTCCCCTTCCCATGTCACAATTAAATCGCTTTCAAATCGAAAAGAAATAGCCACATACATCTCATGTCCCATCCCCCAGCTGAAGCAGCGCCGTTGAATGTCGCAATTATCGGCACCGGACTTGGGGGCTTGAGCGCCGCAATCGCGCGGCGGAAAGCGAGATGGAAGTTGGAAAGAAGACGCGCAATCATGCTTGGTCTTGTCATGCTATAATTGGTGATAGTTGGCAACGGCTTCCCGGCCAATTTATTCTTACGGCTATGTACTCTGCCCAATTCTGCGAGCTTAAACGTGAAGCAGTAAAAGACTGTACGCCGAGAAAGAACAGTGGCAGTGGAAATAGTATTGCAAAAACCCAGAGATAAACCCGTGCATCTGTGCACTTTAACAAACAACTCGGATCCAAACGAGGCTCGAGCTACACGACGTGGCCAAGTCCGCGATACATATGGTACACCTTCTACCCTCCCCGCGATCGGTAGTCATAGCCCGGATGCGCCACCGACACCGTCGAGTACACACTGCTCGTGCGCGACACCAGCGCCGCAGGCCTCGGCCGCGAGATGAGTGGCGCCCGCGAATTGTCCGTGCGCACGCTCGTACTGGGGCTGCTCGCCATCGAGATACCCAAGTGCGGATGCGGGTGCGGGTGTAGGTGTCCGATATTGCCCTCGGGGATGTGCAGCCGCGGCGCCCCCACGGACGACCGCGAGCTGCGCGACGACACGCTCTCCCCGCGCTGCACCCGCTCCTCCTCCGCAAACCGGCGCCACCCCGCCTCCCGCCGCTCGCGCGCAGTGCTCGGCGCGCGCGTCAGCCCGTCGTCGCCCTCCTCCCGCGCCTCGTCCCTGCTTGGGGTCGCCGCCGTGAACGCCTGGAATGCACCGAGCACGCTCGCACGAAGCGTCTGCGTCCACCCCTCGCCCTGGCCTTGTCCCTGTCCCTGCCCCTCGTACTCGTGCTCGTGCGGTGTTTCCTGCAAGGTCGCCCACCCCGGCGCCCCGCCGCCGCGCACGGCAAAGCTCTCCCTCCGCCACGGCACCTCGAGCCCCCGCCCGCTCCCCAGCGACATGAACCGCGGGCGCGCCTCCCGCTCCCTCGGCGTCCCAAGCTCACGCACCGACTGCGCAAGCGGCGCGCCAAAGTCGAGGTGCGTGGCGTGCTGCGGCGGGCCGTCCGGTGCGTGTATCCCGAGCGCGGTGCTGGCGCGGCTGGAGCCCGGCGAGGAGGAGCCGTTGGTGACGCACAGCGTGGTCGCGCTGGGCAGGTGCGAGCGCACGCTCCCGCTGCGGCTGCTGGCGGCGCTGGGGCCATAACTGACGCGGTGCGGGTCGCGGTCGGCGAGGTGCGCGGGGAGCGGGCGTGCGGTGGGGTACGGCCCTGTGTTGGAGCGCGGGCGCGGGATCGTCAGCGGCGGGCGCGCAGGGGGCAGCGGGTACGCCGAGCTGTCGGCGAGCGGGGGCACCTGGTGGGGGGAGTAGTACGCGGTCTCGACGAAGGGATTGGGGTCGGCGAAGGGGTTGGGGTGCTGGTACGTCGCGTCGAAGGCGGGGCGATACGAGTCGCGCCGGCTCATGAAGCTGCCCGCGCGCTTAGGCTCGCCGACGTCGCGGTCTCCGGAGAACGAGAAGATGGGTGCGGTGGGCTGTTTGGCGTCGTCCAGCACGACGGGGTCCCAGCCGATCGCGGAGAGAGCTGCGACGTCGCGGCGGCGTGCACGGCTGCGAACGAGGCAGGCGATGATGGTGGCGAGGCATGCGATGACAATGAGGACACCGAGGATGATGGCGGCGTAGATGGGCGCCATGTGCGTCATTACTTTGTGAGGTCCTACAGCGGAGGCGCTTGTGGCGGAGGGCACGTCGGAAGAGGACGGCGTCGACGGAGACGAGGAAGAGGGGGACGGAGCGAAAGAGGAGGACGGAGCGATGAGCGAGGGTGCGGGCGAGGTGGATTCCGACGACGACGTGCTTGAGGTCAAGGCGAG